>OX463779.1:17165747-18413299 GCA_949825025.1 Siphlonurus alternatus | reverse complement strand
GAATCCAATAATTGTGATTTAGCATTGTTATATGTTGCGCGCGCAAAAAGAGGGGACGATGTTCCACCACGACGATGTGAGAGCTCGGTAGCGGGGGTGGCGCCGGCAGTGTGAGCGCCTGCTGCTGCCTCCGTTTCTTCAGTAGGCTCGGTTAACGGGCGCGGGACGGACGCCGTGGACCCTCAGTAGCTCGCTCTAAACACGTGCATGGAGTGAAACATGGCGTGTCCATTCAGTCGTCATAATTCAAACCTTCAGGCCATCTCGAGGCCAAGCGAGCCACCAGCTGAAGAGGAGATTGACTGTCCTGGAAGTACTCTAAACCTGAGGCACCTGAGCGAGGCCATTGGAATGCTCACCGCTCCTCCAGTAAGTACCAGTGGTGTACCGTTTATTCCTTTGAAAGTTTTCAGCATAAGAAAATACGTGATTTAGCGAAATAATCTTCATTTTTTTTTATGAATAAATTATATTGTCTTATTTTTAGCAACATTGTTTAACAAAAAAATACGGACATCCTGACATCCTTATTAAAAAACACATCAAGCTTTTGTGTTTTTGACCATTCAAAAAATTACTACAGGATTTAAAGGGATGAACTTTACTTTTTATGCGATGTATACCACACAATTTTTATTTAGTACAGTGGGGTAATCGGATGTACTGCTTCGTTCCACTCTATGTAATTAACTCTATATATACGATATCAATTATTATACACTTTCAAAGTTTGTTGATATTTTTAAATAACTAAATTGTTCTTTTAAATCAATGTAAATTTATATAATTGTATTTCAAAGATATTGTAAGGTCTTCTTTATTACCGATATGCATGGTTGCATACTATAGTTTAAGTGCTTTAACTTGTAAATCTTGATACAACTATAAAGCAATTTCGGAAAACCAAAGGGTTATTGCACTGTATATATGCATGCTTAATACGATCATTTTGCATTTCAGCTTAACACATAAGAGGACAAATAACAGTAGCATTCTCAAAAAAGTAATAAACTATGCATTAAAATTTCATACGTAAATATTTATATCATATATAATATATAGTATACACCTTGAGACAGCGTGCACGTTACTCATGTAAGTTATCATTGTATAATACGGTCTTCGAATAAAATAATTATAAATTATGAAGGCATGATGGTGAACTTAAAATTGTTTGATAGGCTTTGTCCTCTGTTTACCACAGTAACAAATTTGCACATCTTTGCTTCTTAGAGCTGTAATTCTACCTAATCCACCAGGGGTTGTCACTTTCAGGCTGTCTCAAGTTGTACAATTTTTCATCATTATTTTTTTCATTAATTTAATTTTTGGCATAATTTATTTCAATCCTGTAAATATAATGAAAGTCATTAATCAAAGTTTTCTTCATCATTTCATCATCAAACAAAGAATTCTCATTATTCACCGGCTTTTAACTTTTTTATCTGCAAATATTATGCCAAATATAAAAGTATTGATTTTCAACCGAATTGACAAAATTTTTGATAACGAATAATTAAAACGGCAGGCGTGGTTGGGTTTTGTTATTTTTTCGTGCAGTCAACGTTCTTGGAAAGAGCTCAGAATCAATTGGATACCTCCGGGACCGCTGCTTCAATTTTTACGCTTCACTTACAGTAGATATACCTTCTGCGCCATCATACTTTACTATATAGGCCACTGAGCAATGCAGCAGTATAGCGGCTAGTACAGTGGCAATAGCAATATCTTGGATTGAATCCAAAATACGTTTAAAAAAATATACACCAGTTTGTAGTAATAACACCATGATATGACCTTGCTTGCATGCGTTCTATTTTTTCAATCTTTTTTACTCTTGAAGTGAAACCGCGTTGAAAGGAAGAAGAAGAAAAAGTAAATAGGAAAAAAGTAATATATTACAACTTTAAGCTGTAAAAAGAAGGAAATATATAATATAAAAAAAAATTTAAACATAAAATGTCACTAGCCAAACTTGTATTTTTTTTTATTCATTTTTTTTTTTTTAACAAAAATGGAATTCAAATTAATAGTTAACCAACTTTATATATATAAAAGCAACATCTATTCAGAATAAATTTTATAAAAATAAACTATTGATGCAAGATATTAAAGTTAAAAAATAAAGTCATTTCGTATTTAGAATCAATATTTTTTGACTGATTTCTTTTTCCTGTGCCGTATTTTCATCATCTGAGAAGGCTGAGGAGGCAGTTGCTTCCTCCTCCAAACTTCTTGGCAGATATCAAGTTGCTGCATGACAAAGAAATTGCGGTCTTCTTTTTATTATATGTTGTCTCTAGTAGGGGGAGGGGGGAATGATATAATGAAAAAAAGTTCTTATTTAAGGATAAATTTCAAAAACTTAAGCATTAAAATGAAAATATACTTTAAAATTGTGTGAGAAAAAAATATTGAAACTGCGAGAAACAATTTAAAATATAAAAAGATTAATAAATTTTAATATATATAATACAGTATAAATTAAATATTATATCTTTATAATTAATTTTATGTTGCATTGTTTTAAAACTTTAAATAAAAAATGTTCTTTCTCTCACAGAGTAATATTTTACGCTGCCCAATCAGTTTCTATTTGCGGGGAGAAAATTGCCTTTTCTTGCATAGTTTTTCTCTTTCACAAATCCGCTCATTTCTCTCTCTATATGTATAGTTTAAAATTAAATTTCTAACCTAAATTTAAAAACGATTTAATAAAATTGCTTCACTACAGACAATTCTATATATTATTATAAGGAGATTCACTTTTTTCTTCAAGTAATTTTTATTTTTCTCTTATATATATTTTTTTTTCCAGAAACACGCGTTTATAACGTTATGCAGTAAAAATATCATGATAACCTCTTTAGATTTTATGAAATTCCACAAGTGTGTAAGTATACAGTCCTAGAAAAAAAAAAGTGACTTGAAATTAAATACATAAAAAAAATTGCATCGAGAGTAATAACTTGCAAAACTTTTTAATTGCACAAACGTTTTCATATTACACAACTATCAGAACTAAAAAGGTGTGCCCCTGAATAGCATACAAGTTCCATAAGGAGAGGGGCACACCTTTTTGGTTCCGATAGTATATATATATAGAGGGGATTGCGCTGACGTCACGCGAGGAGGGCCAGAATGCACGGACTAGCATAAAAACAAAGTGTACAATAATTTTTTACTTAACTTAATAAAATAAATCAAGTTTAAATACTTCAATAATACTTTAACAGTACACGATAGAACTCATAAAAAAAATCTCACCGCCAAAAAACCGTTAAAAGTGTTTTTTATAATTTTTTTTCGTCATTTTGCCTATGCTCACTGTATAATCTGGCCTGCCAAAACTTTCTCTTTTCCCTCCCTCCTGCGCCTCCTTCGCAATGTATTATTATAGGGAAACCCCTCTCCCGCCTCACGTAAACATAAACAGAAATCAGCTCTATACATAAAAACGTCAAAGATTGAGCAATTTTTTTTCTTCTCTTCATTGTACAGATAACTGCAGTAAATGTACGTGTGAGATAGAAACAGAATATAAGAAAAGGTCGAAAAGTTTTTTTTTTTTACTATAAAGCTTGGTGGTGGGAAGTGCTGTGAGTCACGTAGGACGTTCAAGCAACATAAAAACCGGCTCTCACTGGGGCACGTTTACACTCGAGTGTTTATAAGAGGAATGTTAAACATTGTTCCTCATGGAGCAACTAAATGCTGCACGTGACTTTACAGCTCGGAATACATGGAGTCATCTTTTGTTCATCTGAAAACACTCTTACTCCAATTCAATCAATAACAAATATATTATTGTAATTTTGTATGATATCTGTTTGTTTAGAAAATATACATTTTATTTTTCAAGAAATGCACTTCGCTTGCTGCTAAGATTGGGTAGGAATAAGAAAGTGAGAAAGTATTGCTGTCACAGCCTCCTGATTTCGGTGATTTAACGAAAAGGCATTGTAACTGATTAACAATGCCTTTAAAAAAAACAGAGTAGCGTACAAAAATTATACAAAGTCTATACTGATGGACTGATCTTCAGAGCATATGAAATAAAAATACCATTTTACAGTATAGTCATTTAACGTATCCATAGCATATTTATACATGGAAATGCAAATATACCAAGGTTACGTTTGGCCTTTCCAAAGGTGTTCATTCAAATGTATATACCTCCCAGCTTATATATACAAGAGAATTGTAGATGGTAGTTCATTTAACACGTGCAATAGTTTTTTAAGCAACTTTAATAGCAGCGTAGTAGCTACAGTAGTGTAATTTCCAACTTTGAGCGCCAGAATTTAAAATTAAAATAATGAAATAATTTATTCATATTTTATGCTTCCTGTTTGTAATTAAATATATTCTGTGTACTACACTGTACACTTCATCTAATGTCAGATATATAATTAAGCACCATGAATTTTATCTGATGCACTGAGCACATGCTTTTTGTCGATTCTATGATCGAATTTTTGTTTAACTTACATCTGAATTAGTTAAAAAGCCAATGAATTCGCATATATATATATATTAATATATATATATATTAATAATGACAAGAAAACTCCCAATCATCATGAGCTTATACAATGAAATATGAGTATAACTGTGTCAAATAATTAATTAATTAATTAATAAAAACATTGTACATAGTAAATAGAAAGCAGTTATGTGATATAATTACGACCAGTTTCCGTTTTGTCCGAGAGTGTGTGGGCCAAAAGTTGGCAGAATGGCTCACCGCGAAGCTCGAGCTAATCCGACCATTGTCATGTGGACAATGACGTGCTCAACAACACGTCGACTTGTGACACAAAGCCGGCTATCAGTCCGCCCCACGCGTGCAGGCACGAAGATCATCGCCATTGTTCACCGCTGTTATTTCAATTCCACCTTTGAAATTGCTCCCTTTAGCACATCTCTATAGAAACAAAACAGAAGTTTAAAATTAAGAGATTGTAAAAAAAAAAAAAAAAAAAAAAAAAAAAAAAAATCCCAACATTTCACAAGTTCTAAGGCCCATCTAAGCAGATATTGAGAAATAATCTTGTCAAAGCTGCTGCGAAGATATATTTTTAATTTTTGAAGTTGATATATTTACATGTGGAATTATTTCAAAATAAATATAATTTATAACAATTTTTTATATTTGTTTAGAAGTAAACATTATTTCAATGAATAGCTTACGTTAGTTTAGTTTAAATATTGCGAAGAAAAAGAAAACCTGAAATATTATTATGAAAAAACTACTTTTTTCATTTATTTCTAAGGATTAAATTACTTTAATACGTAGTTGTTGTTAAAAAAAAATGTGTGCAAGGCACGTAAAAAAAGAAAGATAATTGTATAACTCTGTGATTTTTTTTTAGCTTTTAATTTCATAGCATTTATTTTACTATTTCTCTTAACATTGTAAAGCTTGTTACTATCCATATTTTATTCATACTTATTTACTATCCATATTTTAAAAATTAGTATGGAGAAAAAAAAATTGATATTTAGAGAAATAGTTATTCATTGGTGCCCATGCCACCCTTTCTTGTTATATTTCTGATTTCTGCAAACCATTTCATTTATATTTTCATAATACCAAATAACCTGATGATAGCTATATATACACGTACAATATTTTGAGCTCATGAAATTCCATTCTTACCTTCGCGTATTTTTTTACGTATATTGTACTCGTATTTCCAAACAACATAGAAAATTTATTTATTTACAATAATATAATTATGTTATGTTAAGTACACTTTAATGCACTAGTTTATTTAAAGCATGCAATGGAACCTATACTTACTCTAATTAATAATAATTGATACATAATATTAGTTATTATGACAAAAAACATTGTTTAATTAACACTAATTACTTTTTGCTGTTGATGCTCATCTCGATATTTAAGGCTTAACCTGAGAAATTTGGACGAAAAATTCGCTACAACAGATTTTCTTCAAATTAATTTGGTGGACTCCCAACAATCGTCAAATTAGCTCTGAATTTTTTTCGGAATTTTTTAACCGCTGGTTTAATTATAATTAATTTATTTAAATGATAATTTTGTATCCTTCCAATGTTAAATTTGTTAATTAGCATTGCAAAAAAACTATACAACAGATTCTTTTACATTTTTTTTTTACTAAAACCTAATTTTTTAGACTATTTTTCTGAATTGTTTTCATATATTTTGAACCGTGGCGATGATCGTTTCCTATATGTGATGAGAAATGTGGCAACGTTCTCAAGGACTGTTGTCACCACCCCCTCCTAAAAATTTATGCGCATTCCAATGCAAACAGTGTTGCCACTATAGCCACGCCTCTTGACCTTGACAGACAAATTCTCAGGTTATACCTTAAAATTCTATAGTGACAAAGTTTATCAATAACATTATGAACGTTCTTCGCCAAGTTCCAATAAATTCTGAATGTTAATTAAAATGTAATTATAGCTTTCTAGTGATGAAGTTGGCAACTTGCTCCTCCACTTTATCAACGCACAAACTTGTATGAGCTACACCGATCTAATTTTCAAACTACTATAGAAGTCTAAAATGTGTGCCCTTCTGCTTATGGGGTTTCATTGTTATGTTTTAGACAAGACGACAAGAGAGAGAGAGAGAGAGAGAGAGAGAGAGAGAGAGAGAGAGAGAGAGAGAGAGAGAGAGAGAGAGAGAGACTTGTATACTGTGATACTATCTACGTGACAGTATATATAATTACTACAAGGCTTTAACTGGAAGATTGTCAATAGGTTTTCAGTGATATACACCTACACTGATCTAACAAGTCAACAATTCCAACATGTCTGAAAGTTCATTATCTTGCAAGCATATTAACTTTAAATTTGTTGTGAAAACTAAAATGTTTATTTTGAAAAATTGTTTTGCGAATTTTTTTAAAAAAAAAATGTCATTTTCATATTAGAAATATCTGAAATCTTACACTTCTGTCAATGTAGGGTTCCTAGCTCTGATATTATACATAATTTACGTATATGATAAACTTGGTTGCATGAACCTAATTGTTTACTCCTCTCATATCTAAATTTTGCAGTCAAATTAGTTCCAATTTCTGACATAATTTTATTATTATAATTTACGTATCTGACTAAATATACATATATTACTTGAGCTTGAAAATCCGCGATAATTATAAGATATGATACATTGTACATATCTAAGTTGGATCTGTTTTAGAGAAATTTAATGCCTTAATTTTCAAGTTTAATTTGACTCTATGCTAATGAAATTATAATATAGTATAGTTCCTTTATGTTCGATGTGAAAGTTTTAGTTTCATGTTAATTTGGCTGTATGTGAAGATCGTGAGGAATAAATAAACAAATTGGATTCCAAACTCACCAAAGTTTATTTTTACTACGCGCGATTCCATGAAAAAGCTTATCACAAAATTCTGATTACTTGGTCTCCCATGACAGATTGTTATTCATAAATTGCAAAAAGACATACAGAATTTATTTTTTAGCAGCCCAATCTAATAACATTCAAATTAATACATATATTCTGATCCACTCTAAAAATAATTTAGCTTGGCTTATTTCCATTTTCAACTTTCAACTAAGAGTTCAGTTTTTTTATATTCTTTGCATAAATACCTCTATAGTAGGGTTTTGAGTAAATTATGTTTTATTAAGGTATTTAAACATTAAAATATAGGGTGCGGTTCACGAATAAAGATATTCATGCAGGAAATTCACTAACTACGCTTAGTGCTAGCCTAAATGAATGACACACTGACCGCAGTTAGTGAAAACTTTCATGGCTAACTTTCTGGATAAATAATATGTAACCGTCTATTATAAATTTAGTCCAAAGTACAGTCAAATACTTAAATATGTGTCCACCCGACCTGTTCAAAACTTAGCATTTAGGCTTAAAAACCTCACCTCGCTCCTCACTGCACTTTTATTTAATTTTGACGCTGAACAAGTTGCCTAACTTCCAGGCGAGAAGTGACTATACTTCTCGTCTTGGTAAAAAAAATGACGATTTTCAAGGAGAAAATTGCGAATTCACAACTGTTTTATCAAACAAATTTATAAAAATAATTGTTTTTTAATTGTTTAACATTTTCTAGACAGTAAAATCGTGTTGAAAAAAAAAATAATAATAATAATAAAAAATTGTATTTTTTTTTTTTTTATATTCACCATGTAATACTGTACTAGTTTTTTTGGAAGCAATTATTTTATTTCGTGTACCTGAGGTACTTAGTAGTTGTTAACATTGATTCCTCGATACGGTATCAACAAATGAATTAGCAGCAACTTTTCAAGTGGAACACATCAAGATAATTGGTATACTTGCAAAAATCGGTGGTGGCAACAGCAGCAACGGCTAATGGAAGTCAATGATTGCAACTGTAGACCCCGAACGGAGAGGCTATTAATAAATTCATTGATCGAACCTTTTCAGAAGAGTGGCCGTTGCAAAATAAAACAGAATTCCAATGAATACATTAATACCAAAGCCAATGTAATAGGATGAGAAAATTAATTTAATTAAATATTTTGATATGGAAAATAAGAGTCATATTACTTACAATTCAGGTAAGAGCCGAAAATTAGAGTTGACAATTTAAAATATCTTCAAAAATCTCAAATTGTTTGTAATTTAATAAAAATTTGATTTCGCATGTTTCAATGGGAAAAATTATTACTACAAATTTTTGGGCTTTTTTTAATATATTATATAATATGTTTAGTATAATAGGATTATACAATTTTAAAAGCAAATATTGTGGATATTGTGGACAAATCAAATCAAATATATTTTAAGTTATAATATTATCAACAATAAAATAAACTACATTTTTTTTTCTGTTCTCGATAGGAAATAAACTTTATTCTTCATGCAAATTTACATTAAAATAAAATAGAAATGACTTTGTCTCTCTTAAGTGTGGTCGGCTGCTCTGTGCCACGGAGGCACGAAGCCCCACTCAGCCACGGACTATAATAATAAGTAATCGTGTTAGTGAGCAACCAGTCTGGAATTCCTGTATCGAGTTTTTGAATCAATAGCCTTTTAAAAATCCGTACATGATTCTAATTTTGTATTCAGCACGTACTCCAGTAGTCTCTCAATCAGATAAATCGAATAAACTGTGAGCGTCATATATAATGACGCTCATCATATAATAAAGAATACTACCATCTTCGACAAGCTGGTGATGGAGGAGGAGATTTCAAAACAAACTTTCTATTTTTTAGCCAACGATTGGAAATGTTATTTGAAATTTTAATAAATTTGTAACAATGGTTTATTTGTCTAGGTATAATGTTAGGATTATTGCATTAGATTGGAAATTGCTTGGAAAGTTCTCTATATTTATAATAATTGTAACACATTGCAAAACAAACAATAAAATTACAGTATACGCAACTAGAGTTTCTGGTAAAAAAATAAATAAATACTTAAAAGATAAGAAAAAAAAAAGCTCTTGTATCGTTTAGTGAATGTATTATTTTTTTTTTCCTAAGAGAAGATTCTTGTAATATAGTCTATGTTAGGTGTATATATATATATACGTGTCCCCCCGCGCTCAGGAAGGACATGCGGGTTGGGGGTTGCCTTGCGAGTGTGACCTCTGGCCCGTAGTCTGTGGTTCTTGAACCACAGGGCGGCCAGGGCATTGGTTTGGGAAGCCCCACCTTTAAGTGCCCTAGTTAAAGGCATCCAGCACCCAGAGTGCTAGCGGAAATGTGTCCCACCGCGCCCAGGAGAGGACCTGCCCGAAAAGCTGTGTGATGGGCTATTTGCGGGTGGACCCGGGAAGCC
Source organism: Siphlonurus alternatus (assembly GCA_949825025.1). Taxonomy (NCBI): domain Eukaryota; kingdom Metazoa; phylum Arthropoda; class Insecta; order Ephemeroptera; family Siphlonuridae; genus Siphlonurus; species Siphlonurus alternatus. Next base: position 18,403,491 of record OX463779.1, on the reverse strand, counting down.
CTCATTGCCCGCAGCTGAGTAGGAGACGCTGGATCGTAACATCACCAACAGGATCAGCGGGCGCCTTCATCTTGGCTCAATTGGGCCCGGTGCTGGCGCTTAACCACCCCAATTAGGTTGGGAGTTAAAACACCCAGATAATAATTATAATATCATGTATTAAAAATAAAACTATCCTTTGATTTTAAGTTTTTTGTGTTAATTTTTTTTAAACACAAAATGTAGAGTTATAAAGCCCAGTATCAAAATTAATTGTTAATAAAATAAATTACATAAAAAATACATAAACTAAAATATGTACGCTTTATTACCCTTTGCACTGAATGCTTTATGCTTTACAATTCACAACTTTACGCTACTTAAAAGTGAAAAGTAATAAATAAAAAATGAAATTTTAACTAAAAATTGTTACATGACAAAGTTAATTAATTTTACATTTAAAGTACATTTTTTTTTCGTGTTGTTAAATTCTTTTAAACCAGTGTAACGTTATTTTAATATGTTTTGTTATATTTTTGTAAATTTAAGTCCCTAAGGTAATTAATTAAACATTAAATTTGTATAATATAAAAAGAGTTAAAATGTAAAACAATAAAAATAATAATCTACATTTTTTGTATAATATGTGGTATAATATCTCGTCCCTCGTCCGGAATAATGAGCTATCTGCCTTCCAAAATTCAAATGCAATAATAAGCTGTCTGCTTTTACTTTTACATTAAAATTGCTTTCACCTGGTAAAGCATACAGCTCATTATTGCATTTGAATTTTGATAGGCAGATAGCTCATTATTCCGGACGAGGGACGATATAATATGGCAAGAGAAAGTAGTATTCTCTTTGCAGGGCCAATTCCAATTAATATCTCTGAGCAATATTAATTAGAGCATCAGCACGCCCCATAGGAATGATGACATCCGCGCACTCTCGCAGAGGAACAATTAATTACTGTCAGAACTCCCTAACTAATTAACTGCTGATACATCAAAACAAAATAATAACGCTCAAGAATTTACGGCAAATAATATTTAATTACATTTTTCTTTACCCACCATTGCCACGTGATAATGTAAATATTGTAAATCATAATAAACAACAAAATTTGTAATGTGATATTATTTATTATTATAAATTTAGTTAAAATTGTAATGCGGGTGCATACATGATCAAAATATGTCAATTGCCCCAAAATACCAACCAATCAATCATATATTGTTATATTGTTGTATTTAAATTATGTAATTGATTGAAAGTTTAATCCGGTTTAATCATCAGTAAAATTTAAAAATTTGAAGATTTTTTAGGGTTGAATTTATGAGATTTATATAATCTGAGAAAACAACACTTCAGCCTTTTCATGAGAATTTAAACTATTGAATTTCATGTCTACATGACATATTGACATTTTTTTTTTTTTACCTTGAATGATTTCCATAAAAAACAATAATTTCTTTAGCGACCTATATATTTAAGGCAAATTGTCTTAAATTGTTAGTAATCTAATTTTACTCTTTTCATCTTCTTTGAGACAATTTAATAACTATCCATGTAAAGGTTCTCATCACGGTTTCCTCAAGAAAAATGTCGAATGAATTTCTAACTTTATTTCTTACTTTTATATAATCGAGATATTAAAATGAAAAAGATGTCCTCAATATTGAAAGAAAAAAGTTTTTTAGCTTGCTCAGGCTTCCCCATGAAGAAGAGATAATAGCTAGGGATTGATGAAAAAACAAAAAAAAACACGAAAGAATGCCATCAGCATACAAATGAGCTTTAAGAAGAATCAATTTCTTAAAGTCATAATCAATTCTGAACAGATATTTAAAGTTACAGAAAAAAATGACAGTGATAAGATTAAGAATTAATAGGGGAAAATTAGCATTTATTAAGATATTGTGAAGTCTTGCAAGCCAGGAATTTTAAAATGTTATGAAAAATGAAGTTCAACAATCCAAAAAATATTTTTCATTTATTTACCTATACATTTTTGTTATATAATACACAATTTATTTTATTTCAAATTTTTGGATTTAATTACATAATTAAATAATATTCTAATTTTGTTAATACAGACTTCAAGTGTTTATCCCGGCGGGAAAATTTTCTTCATAAGCCATCATGTTAGAAAATTTGATTTTTTTTTCTCACTAACTCTTAAAGCTATTAAAAATAAATCAACAAGAACTCATTTTTATGTAAAATATTTCTATAATGCCCCCCCCCCCAAAAAAAACATTTTCAAGTCTTTTTACATCGGTTTGGATAGGACGGTGGGAACAACGCAAAATCAACTGATTTAGAACCTCTATGATTTTAAACAAATTGGAATAATTTTGATGACATAAACTTAGAAAATTTAAGTGAAATTTAATATTTTAACAGTAAATTCTACTTACTAGCTCTCAATCTATTTTGCATATTAATAGAAGTCCCAATATTTATTTTGCAAAAAAAAAAAAAAAGTATAATTATACTTATAATAATAATATTAATTGTTTTGAAACTTTTTCTATGGCTTTTAGGCACTATAATATCTGCCTCTCAAAAAATTTTCAGAATTTTTGTGAATTTGCTAAGGTTTACATGTTAATCAAATAGAGCTAGAAAACAGCTGATTGACATTATCTCTACCTTAAAGTAAATAAAAATTGCCCACTGAAAAAACGTTCATAGTAATTATAATTTCTAAAAAAAAAATACATCTATTAAATTAAAAAAAATATAACCACTTTTAAGTGAATATGAAAAGTAAAACAGTATTAAATAACCAGCCATTCATTGAAGTAAACGTGGTATCATCATTGAATAACACTAATTTTTTTTATCAAATTAAAGTTGCACGATATTTAAATTGCATTGCTAATTGGCTGTGTTCTTTTTCTGCAACTCTATACACATGCATGTGGGTATAGAGTGGTAGGCATAGAATTTCACTCCGTATGCTAAAAGCGGATAGGTTGATTATTGGCTTTTTGTTTGTTGTTGTAGTGCACATGCATGCACTAGCACACTAACAGAGTATCGGCTTGCATTCAGTACAAATTACGCTGGTAATGCAACTCTTTATTTTAATAAAAACAAATATTATGAAACCTGAAAATCCGAATATGATACATAGTGTGTACTCAGCTCGTTATTAAATCGGCTGTTTTGCTGCTGTCAGATTGAAATTTATATGTACAGCTAGGCTAATAAAATTAACTTTTTTCTAAAGTAAGACATGTGGCCTATAATTTAGTGTAAAAAAAAACATAATAGAGCTCCATATTAAAATTTAATTAATAGCAATACAAATGGTTTGTCATGTCTGTAGGATAAAAGATTAATTCACACGCACAGCACTGGATATTATTATAACTGGTAGTCTGGTCATAATTAAAATATAACAAAAAATATTTAAAAAGAAATGTTTAAGCAAAATGACCACTCCAGGGAAATAAGTTCAAATGCAGATTTGAAAGTTAACATTAATTTTTCATGTCACGTCATAATTGTAGCTTATAGAGATTATTCATTCCTGCATCATAATAATATTAAATTGCTAAACTTGCCGAGATGGACAAAATATAATTTCATTTGTCAAATCAAAATTATAAAAAAATAAATTATATACTTCACTTTTATACACCGGGTGTGTATTATAGAGTTTTATAACATATTAATGTTAAGATACGAAAAGAATGCCTGGTAAAATATACGTAACAATATGATTTATTTATTATAAATAATATAAGACCACCATGCGCAAAACAAAACAACAAATATTTATAATAAAGTTTACTTGCAAATTTTAGAGATATAATAAGAAAAATAGCTTTTATGATCTGGAAATATATTATTTCGCATCTTGCAGTCTTTCATTCAATGGATGCAATTCACGAAAAAATTAGCCATAAATTAACCAAGTTTAATTCACTGGTGTTACAGGTAACACCAGGTTTAGAAATCTGGTTAATTTCTTTGTAAATCGCGTCCAAAATCGTTGATCATCTAACTTAACTGCAAAACTGGCTTGTTTCAGTCACCTGTCAATTAGACTTGAACACAATACATTGTGATTAAAGGTGAATAAACCTGCAGGTAAATGAAATACAATCAAAGAGAAAAAAGTCCGGTAAAACCGTGCAAGAAGATTTTGAGCGTCTAAATTCTATAACTTTAACGTTTCGACTCAATGGGGGGCATTCACAAAGTATTTTAACCCCAACTTTAGCCCCAAGTTTTATCCCTGGTACTAAACATGGTGCTAAACCAGGGGCTAACCATGTCAAACTCCTAGTTTAGCACCATGTTTAGTACCAGGGATAAAACTTGGGGCTAAAGTTGGGGTTAAAGTGCTTTGTGAATGCCCCCCCAATGTGTACTACTTAATCACTGGCGCTCCAAACTTGACAGTAAAAGCATGAGGATTACTGTCGATTGTAAACAATTAAATCTATAGCACTTTATAAAAAAATCTTTGACAGCTTGCGGTAACAGTTATAATATAAAATAATCCTTTATGTTTTTTATTTGTAAATCTCATGTTATATAATATATAGCCTCAAATTTAATGGTACAAATTCTCAAACATCACAGGCTTTTTAACCTTTACAGTAAAAATTCCTTCTCTCTCGTGCTATATACTCAAAATAATATTTTCAGGCTTTTTTTTTTCTTTTTTTTTTTTTCTCTCTTTTTTCACAAACAACGTGCTTAGAAGTTTAAACAGATACAACTTTTGTACACATGCATAGAAAGGGAACGGAAAAGCTAAAAGAGTTGTAACGTTTTTAGAATATAATAATTTAAAAAATACCTGCTCCACTATATATATTTTTATATTGCTTTTTTCTTCTTTGTATTTTAATATTTATATTGCTATATGTAAAGTGAAGCACTGCAGAATGCGCTTGTTCGCTTGTACATACAATAATTCATCCATGTAAATATCCTATGTGACCTCAAGTACATTCTGAATTGAAAAACATGTTGTAGCCTGTTGTGTAAGGTTAAACCATAATACAATTTCTTGTAAATTGAAAATCGACTTGAAGGGGGAAAAAAAAAAGTAACGTTTCCATAAGGGAAATACAAAATACAAATAAATTGTATATTAAGGTATATAAATAAAAAATATATAATACCGTATGTATTAGATTGGATAAAACTGCAATTTTATCTAGATTGAAGTTTGTAGTAACGTATGAGGTTATGTTGAGAAATAAAATCATGTTTACTGTAGACATGTACGTAATTTTACGGCTATCAATATTAAATTTTAAACCTTTTTTATTCTGTGTACAGTGGTAGTCATAAATAGTGAAACAAGTGATTGGGGTAGAATTGTCCCATTCATCTTAATTGTCTAAAAGTGTATTTTTTATAAATCACTTAATTACTGAATATTAATTACACATTAAGTTCCATAATTTTAAAAATTTACAATGAACTATTTATTTGTTTACTTTTAATATTAAAATGTGTTCCATGTATCATCAAGCATATTATAATATCCTGACTTTGTGTTTCAATACTTTTACCACCAAGTCAATGTTCAGCTGCAGGGGTTGTTCAAATACCACCAATTAACACTTTGCGTAAAGTTATGCAAGACTTAAGCATAGAATTTACATGTTAATTTCTTGCGTAACTTTACGGAAATTCTTAATTGGTGGTATTTGAACACCCCTCAGAACTTTATTACTGTATATTATTATGTATAACTATTTTAGCTAAAGAAGCTATGATAACTTGAACTAGAAAGGTCAGTGTCAGTTCATGATCTTTAGAATACGAAAAGGTCAGCCGTACAGACTCTGCTACCCAAATTCGAATTCAGAGCTACCGGTTTTAAAGTATGACGTCACTGCCTCATCGTATTCATTTTAAGGAGGAGAGCTAACAAGAACCAAGTTTTTAAAATCGAGACTTTACATTATTGTACGCCCTAATTTTTTAATTTTATTTTCTTAATGCTTTATGAATGTCTTTTATATAAATAAAAATATATCGTCCCTTGTCCGCAATAATGAGCTATCTGCCAACCAAAATTCAAATACAATAATGAGCTGTCTACTTTACCAGGTGAATGCAATTTTAATGTAAAAGGAAAAGCACACAGCTCATTATTGCATTTGAATTTTGGAAGGCAGATAGCTCATTATTGCGGATGAGGGACGATATATATATCTACATATTTATAAATAATAATTTTTATGAATATAAAATAATGTATACATTTGTTTTACAAAGCAACAAGATTCTTATTATTTTTAATTTATATTAATGTAAATTACAAGATTTTTAAGGACATATATTATTATCCTCGTGCAAAACTCAGCTTTTATTCTCGTCTTTGCAACTTTTTTTTTTTTTTTTGTCTTGTCATGACTTGGCATCCTATTTGAGCGCGTTTTGAACACGCGGCCCCAGGGAGATGGAGGAAGAAGCCACAATTTCATATTCATACGCGCAATCTTCAAGAAAATTTCTCCATAAGACGTGCCAGACACCTCGTTTACTTGTTATTTTAACATTACAAAGTAAATTCTTTTACGAAACAAATAAATGTAAAAACAAGAAAACGTAAACAAAACTTAATTAAATAGGATATCACATTTTACGTTATTTAAATAAATACTTTATACTGAATATAATAATATAATGTACATTAAATAAAAAACGTGCTTAATAAATTTAAAATGAGTGAGACAATAATTTGTGCTTACATTAATAGTAGAATTAAAGATCGTGGATCTAAAGCATTCTCAGATGTGCAAGATGTAAGAAATAATTATTATGCTTGAAACGTCTGCTTGAAATGTCTCTCTTTATTAGAGAAACCCTAAGTATATAAATCTAATACAAGGTTGTACATAAATGTGACACAAGAATAATTACATTGTCATGGTCGTAGTAATTATAATTTACTCAAGCTAACTTCCTCTCGTATAGAAACTCGTTTCCGGTTCTTAGTGCACATTTGCAGAAGTTATAGTTCAACAAATGAAAGGTTACCATCTGAAGTAGCGGCAGTGGAAGGCTTTTGGATGAACTGTGAACACGAAAACGATATAAGAGTTTGCAGAAAGGTTGAAATTGCTTATATAAATCTCTCTGCAAAGTTTCAGATTCAAAACTGAACTAAAAGTCCACAAACCTCTCACTTCCGGCTACTTCCGGTGGTAATCTTTCATTTGTTGAACTATATAACATTCATGTTAATCTGATATTCACAGAGGTAGTTGGTATTCGTACTTAGGTTTGAAACTTTGCAGGGAAGTTTTCAATAAAAGTATTGAACTGCGAACGTTAAGTTAAAAACTGATATCAATAAGAGAATCTTTCACTACAGAAATATAAATAACTTAAAGTGATTTTTTTTTATTAAATCAAATCTTCTCTTCAAAAATCTAAAAAGAGTTAAGAAAAAGCTCTATCAGTTTGCAAGCTTTGCAATGTAAAATGGAGTTTTATTAGTAAGGATATACAAGTTATAGCTGAAATGGACTATCGTAGTTTATGCAAATATCTAAATTACAAGATGTAGTTCGTTCTCGTTACCAGCAGCGGTGATACAGTCAAATTAATTTGATATTCCTTCCGGAAGTAGCCGAAAATGTGCAGCTCTTCTGTTTGTAATTCAGTTTTGAAATTTTACAAAATGATTTCAAGTAAAAGTACTGACCTATATGTGAAATCGTAACGCTGAAATACGAATAGAAAAACCAGAAACCTTAAACTTCCGGCTATTTCCAGAAAGAATATAACGTAAATTTAACTGTAAAAATCTGTCAATACGTCCTTATTTGTAACAAATTAATCTGTCTTGGCTTCGCGCCATCGACAAAACGTGTCACTGCAAATGAACATGTGATCGATCGAAACAAGTGAATTACGTTAGATTCTGATTACTATTTCTGAACACCCAATTTAAAATAATTCATTATCATTCCACCCTTAATATGTTCTATCTGCCTCTTTTTACATACATATTTTTATCTAATTTAAAGTGAGGAGGAAAAAACACCGAGATATTATTTACTTAATTTTATGAAGTTTTAATTTTTTTAATTTGAGATGGTACACTCGTTGCCTTGGAAAATTTCCCTTTTGCAGCCTTGTAAATCACCATGACCCTGTTTTATTCTTAGGGGGCATGGTAATTAACAAGGCCGCATTATATATTAGATTAATTCATGCAAAGAGAAAATTAAGAACAAATACTATTACTAAAAATAATTAACTTCTAGCAATGTTAATTTAAGCAGGTAAATATCACAATTTCTTGTATCCCACACACAAAGAGACAATAGAAACACTAGCTCTATTTAATTACTCTAAGAATCTTCGAAGTTACAATCTTCTAATAATTAAAGAGAACTTACTAAAATAGGGAAAAAAAGTGAAAATTCAGTTGATATATTTTGAAACGTAATGGTGGAAAGGGGAAGGTATTCTGCTATTTACATTATAACGACAATTAAGTATCAACTACTAATGGATTTTAACTCATTGTCAGTAAGTTCACAAATCGTCACATACTGTAAAGTGCACGAGCAATCATAGTACAGCTGAAGAGGATATTTCAATGACATCTGTAGGTACGTTATGAGGTTATGGGTGATTTTTGTTGACGCATTTTGCTTATTTACCTCGGAGCACAAATGATAGGCCATATATATTTTAAATTTATGTAATCCACGTGCGGTTACTGAGGCTTCATATTTTTTCGCATGTCAGAAAAGTCTTATTTTTCGTGTGACATATTTTCAAAATATAATAAAATAATACACAAAAATAAATTTATGTAATTAAATTATACAAATTTTAATGAAAAAATAAAGATTTTTTTTTTAATTTTTACGAAATTAATTTGTATATTTTTCAACTATGTAAATTTACAATTTTTTAACGTCTATATATAAATCATTACTATAAAATTAAATCTAAATAGGAAAATATATAATCAGACGAGTTATTAAAATTTCTGTATTATAACGTATTAAAAAAAAAATCAGAATAAAATAACACTATTTTTATGAGGATTTAATGAATCAGATTAAAAAGAGTGGATGATTAATTAAGCTTCATAAATTTTTTGCTACTGAACATTTAAAATATTTCATATACATCATACTGCCAAACAGAGCTATAATGAAAAAAATGTATGTACCGTATACAAGTGATATTCTCTTTGTACTTTTATTTGAATTGTATATGAATGAAAATTATATTAAATCAAATATTAATAACATTTAAATTGATATTTCTCTTCACTTCTGTATATAAATTAGCATACAAATTATATACACAATTTTTGTAATATGAAATTGAATTTGCAGCGTTAAATTATAAAATAAGGCGTGGGGAAACGTAGCAAGTAGAAACTTGAAGATATAAAAATATAAAGACATTAAACATCAAAGGGCTTACTTCCTGTCACTTCTTTTATCCTTAATAAATTTTCATTCGACAGTAAAAATTTATTACATGGATAATAATATTGCCTTTCGCAATCACAGTATAAGTGAAACAAATATCTCTTCTTTTTTATATTAAAATTAAAGTAAACCTTCTTTGTCTCTTGTGTAATATTTCATAATGCCTTCCTTTCAGTAAAGCTTTTTGTGTTGTATTTTCATTAATGTTTTTTGCTCCACACTGTATAAAGGGTAAAATTACACAGCTTTTGTATGAAACTGAATTAAGTATACATGTCAGAGAGTCTATTTGCAATTCTGGTGGGGAGAAAACGACACCTCGGGTTCTGCAATATCAAATTAACTGCTAGTAAAAACATCCTTGCATGTGTCGAGAAAATGACCTAATTGAATTTCGCTGAGCGTCCGACAATGGAGTAACTTTGACAGCCGTTGCCGCTCAGTACTTGTGTAGACCAAACAAAGTCTTTATAAATTTAAAGCAAACATAAAAGGGCATTGCAGAGTGAGGAACGATAATGTGTGTATTATGTAAAGTTATTTAGGAAGTCGCAAAATTGATCATAAACTCAAAGGTATAATATATGAAGCTTTTTGGTACGAGTCACTTTTATCTCAATTATAAATTAAACAATCCCTCTCTCTCTCTCTCTCTCTCTCTCTCTCTCTCTCTCTCTCTCTCTCTCTCTCTCTCTCTCTCTCTCTCTCTCTCTCTCTCTCTCTCTCTCTCTCTCTCTCTCTCTCTCTCTCTCTCTCTCTCTCTCTCTCTCTCTCTCTCTCTGTGTTTTCTTATCCTCTAAATTCACCTACCAAAATAATCTCAATTTAAAGTAAAAACACTTGACACTTGTTAAATGTAGTTCACAAAGAGTTATGGAGAAATCTATATTTTTTTAAAAAATATGTATGTTCGAACTAGAATATTTTATTTGTTTTTGTATTACAAATTTATTCAAGTCTTCTGTTCAATAAAACAACAAATATAAGAAGAAAGTTTTTTATTATTATTTTATCAAGGAAAGTTTTACGAGAGTGGCTTTCGTGAGTAAAGTCAAGTAAAGAATACGAAATTTAGTAAGAGCGTAACAGTTGGAATAAAAATATTTCAGGTGTGTGTTTTCCGTCCGTGTATCGTCAATGCCTCATTTTTTTAAGTTTTTTGAAGCAGAAGAATAAGCATGAGCAGGTGATGACATGCTGTCAGCGCTGCAACATCAGAATTCTCTCTGAGAGAGTTTCCATCTTTTTACAACACATATATGATATTACGCTGTTGGAATTTAAAATCAACTTTTTATAAGGAAAACTTTCTGAAATATCCTAAGACGTGCTGTTCTTCAGATTTTACTTCTTAAAAACTCAAATTTAAGTATGAAATTGAGTTTTATAATCTCAATATTATTATCACTCTAAAAAGAAATATGACATAACGACAAACATCTTTTTCTCCACTGAATAAATTTTAAATCACGCAATATTTGTACGCGTATTTCAACCTCGATCGCTACTATCGAATATTATAATTTAATTTTCATCGTAAGTTCTTAAAAAAAAGATTTTCTCTCACCCCTTTTTATTTAAAATTATGTTTGTTTTGTTTTTTTAATCTTGTTTCCAACTTTATGGTGACAAAAAGTTTGCAAATTGAGTTCAACGGTAAGTAAATGTTTACAGTGAAATGAAAAAAGAAAAGCTTAAGATTGTTTTATTTAAAATTGAGATTTTTTGTTATACAGAGATAGCTATAAATTTCATTATATTAAGTTATATTCTTTTATTACAGAAGTTACTGGCAACTTTTTTGACTTTTTAAAAAGGTCTTTGGAGGACACTTTTACTTTTTTTTTTTTTTTGTTCATAATATAACCCAATGGATGGACTACAAAGAGTACAAAGCACTTTATCTTCTCGGCAAATTGAGTGGAGACAAAGGTTCAATATATTTTCATACAATGCTACAGCTTACTTTGGAATCACTGGAAAAAAAAAATAGTAGAAATACTGACATTTATTGTTCTGTTATACATCTGTATATATATGTGGGCACCATGCGCTTAAATTCGGACACATAAAATCTTAAAATATATATGCGTATTATACTTAGATATGCACATATTGCTTTTATGTAGCAAAGTATAAAATACAATGAACAAAAAAATAGATTTGCTCATTCAAATTCAATAATTTCTAGAAATGCTCGAATATACAGAATAAAATTCAAAGACACAATTTCAGCAATTGCTTGTCGTAAAATGCACAAAAATGGAAATTATAACAAGTACGTATTCTAGCAAATTTCAAAACAAAACTTCACAAATAAGTATACATTACTTTTTTTTTTTCGAGAGACTCTTAAAACTTAAAAAGCTAATTACAAATAATGATATTCAAGTTGACTAACACAGTAATGTTTTCTTATTTCGGGTTTTACTCAGATTGCGATTGGCATTTCTAGTTTCTAGGTGTGCATATTTTTCTACAAATATTTTGCATATAACTTTGCCTTAATTTAAGCTTTGGTGCCAATTTTTTCAATATATAGAAACATTACGATTTTTTTTTCTGTAGCTTGAAACTTTTCTACAATTTTCTTTACAATATTAAAAAAAACAAGTAAAATTAGCATAATATGAAACATTGTAATAAATAATGAAACAGTAATATCACAACCTTTGTATGTATTTTTATCATATCAACTCAACTTGTATGTATGGAGGAGAAATTTTCTTGTAGTAAAAAATTGTATGCAAAATTGTACATATCATCGCGTAATAAGACTTTATACTCTTATTTAAATTTCAAATCATATTTAAATAAATCTTAATCATTAAGAAAGATAATGGTAAAACGTCTCTTTTTATTGGTATAAAATTACACGTATATTCACGAAGAATAAAATGTTCAGATGTCTTATATTGCTAGAGGCAGCAGATAATTTGTGTTGCCACCAAAGTTTTGCTCACATGCAATTAACGAAAGAGCCGCCCCTCTCGTTGTATGGATGAGCGCCAGGCTGGCGGGCTGATTGCATCTTGCCAACGTTAACAAGAAGGCACCAAGAGTCTAGCCACAACGAGAATGTCTTAATTATTCTCAAGCTTTTTATGAGTTAACAACCTAATATTGTAAGGAGGAATTTTAGAATTAAAGCAAATTCCTTCTTCTCATCATCTCCCATACTTTGTGGGATTTAGAGATCTTATTTTATCATCATATTTTAATACCACATTTACGTATACCTTACGCTCTCTCTCTCTCTCTCTCTCTCTCTCTCTCTCTCTCTCTCTCTCTCTCTCTCTCTCTCTCTCGCTCTCTCGCTTAAAGCGATCTTTAACTATGACTTACGTTTTTATTACCGTACTTTTAATGTTCGATATTAAACACGCTCGTACACAGGCATCCCACGATCATAATTTTCACGTCGTCTCTAAAAGAGGAATTGAATTAATATCAGTGTCGATCACAAGTCATGCGATTGGATTAGCTTGTAAAACTATCAAATCAATCAATATGTGCAAATTAACAGGGGCACGTATATGTTTTAACTGTCCAGATATTTTTAAAAATAAACGTTTTTTGAAACAGGAGGAAATTAATATTGTCATTTAAAAAAATTGTGTAGCGCTACTTTTAAAGTTTAAGTATATACAAATGCAAAAATTTGGAAGGAATTGTGTCTTCAAAAATAATAGAAACGATCCAGCACTCTAATAAAATATTATCCTTTAGATTTATAGTTTCTGAAGAGGTCAATTTAATTAATACATGATGTAAAATGTTTTACTTGGAATGAACAGTCAGGACTCCAGAAATTTTCCTTTATAATTTTTTTTTAAGACTAGGAATGTACGCAAACATGAAATGTTGATTGGATTTTAATTCAAAATTCTTGCAATAACAAATTAGTTTATTTACGTTCATACATCAGGTTTTTCATTAAAATTCCAACCTAAAATTACAAAACAACAATTATAACAACTCTCATTGGATCTTTGTTATCAATTATAATTTTTAGCTTTGAAAAAGTAACAAAAAAAAAGCTTTCTCCTTCTATTCTCAGGATATTAGATAACTGATAGAATTTTATACCGCCAGCCAATTTGTTCTTGATAAAATTTTGTAAAAAATCTGTACAGGTATAAGAAATACGTGACATTCTTTTATGGTTTCGAAGGTTTAAAGAGCAGAAAACAATGTGTAATATACACGCTATAAAATTTTCCGTACACCATCAAGCTGTCTGGAATCGTCTTTTTGGTCGTGTGAAGTGTTATCTTATTGACCCGTCCTTGAACACTCGCGGAAACACGAGGGAAAGTTCGACTTAAATATAAAATTGATGGTACACGGTGAAAAATTTGCAGTAATATTTTATACAAGAACCACAAATTAAATTTCACAATTAACACGAAAAAAAATAATACCAAATCATTACAATTGGATAAGTTCTTCATTTTCATGTAAATTTTGTGTTTTACTTCGAGAGTACAACGCTCCCATCATAGCTCTATGTTCTTAAATGATGTATTCTCTTTTAAATTTTATATTTTTGTGCAGAAAAAATTGTATCAATTATAACAATAAATATGACTACTTCAACTAAATGAAGTCAATTAAAAAAATATATGTTACTAACATAAATAATTAATAGATTTTAAAGTTTACCACAGCTAATTATATAAATTTCTTCTTGGTTATAAAAATACACTCAAATAAAAAAATTCATTATTATTATTATTATTTTTTTTTTTTGCAACTCTGCAACATGTTTTGCAGAGCAACATGTACACATATTAAAAAATGCTAGTTATAACTAAACGTTTGAAGTGGTTCTCAGCCCAACTAACTGTTAGTTAATTGCTTATAAATAGATTATGAGTGTACATAAGAGAGATAATTGCAGAATAAATAAGAACCAAAATATTTAAAAAAGATAATGAATTAGAATTCTAAGTGCACAGAGGCTCCATATATATTATATATGATATTTTGTATCAATTATTTACGAAAATTTTAAAAAAAATGTGATAGTAATATCTTTTGCATTTTTATGAAAAATTCTAAAAAAAAAACTCTAAAAACATTTCTGATCATTAATGAGTAACTCCAGCCAATAATTTTCTCCGTGTTACTCCTGCAGCACCTCAGTAGTCTGGTCCAACGAAGGCATTGGCGCCGTCGAGGCCACCACCATTCATCCACCAACCTCTTTATCCCCTTCTTGTGTAAGCCACATTCTTTTATTTGCCTCCAGTAAGGGTGGCGGCGCGTGCTCCGTTCGGAAAGTCAATATTCCAGTAGGAGGTATTCTCCTTAGTGGTGTAAAATGGGCATCAGCACCACCACATCAGACGAGCACTTCTTGACTCATCAGCTCTCGTACGTTCAGTAATCCTCGAGAAGTAATTCCCCCTTCACTTGGCAGAAAACTTCGCAGCACTGGGAAGAATTTATTACTGCAGGATACCACACCTAGTATAAGAAAATATATTACATCTAATTTTTTCACATTATTTAAATTAAAATTCTTATTCTATTTTATACCATCTTTTACTTTACTTTCAGAATGAAAATACTGCGCTTTCATTTCACTATAAATTTTTAGTATAAGTTTCATAAACTTTGGTGTATTAGTTGTGGAGATTTAATGAACTGGAAATGAAATAAGTGAATACTATTTTATTCTCATACAAATTTTCTTTTACTGATGAATTCAAGGGTAAAATAATGCTAAAAAAAAAGTAAAATTTGAAAATTTGCAAAGCGTAATTTAAGTTTTTTTAATAAAAAAAAACTTTAAAAATCTGATAATTCATCACAGTAAATGAATTTTTTGTTTGAACTAATTTCTAAAAAATGACGCACCAAAATCAATAAGACTTCTAGAATGAGAAATATACACATAAATCCTCTTTATAGTGAATACATCAAAGCTCTATTTTATTTTCAATGTAATTTCGACTCCACCACGTTGATATTTAACAGCATACATCTGTAAACTGTACAGTACAGAAATAATCCACAAGCAAATGTCACTTCAATGTGGCTTCATTTGTACTACTGCATGTGAATTTATTAATGTTGCTATGTTTGCACTGTACAGCCGGGATTTTAAACCCACAAGTATAATAAAATGCTGAACACTGTTGTCGAGTTATTGAAAGTAGTCATTTATTACAACACAAATTCAACAGAAACATGTTAACTTTTATTGCCTGCTGCGAGTATTGACAACTAGACTATCAGTGTTCTGTTTCTACATTCAAATTCAATTTTTTATTTTAATTCCAAGTACATCTAGTTATAAGTTGTATTACAGTAATTAAGGAAATATTTATTTTTAAAGATAAATTAACAGCAATATCAATGATAATATCAAAGATGGCCGCCATAGGATTTG
This sequence comes from Siphlonurus alternatus, assembly GCA_949825025.1. NCBI lineage: Eukaryota > Metazoa > Arthropoda > Insecta > Ephemeroptera > Siphlonuridae > Siphlonurus > Siphlonurus alternatus. Next base: position 18,387,663 of record OX463779.1, on the reverse strand, counting down.
ACACAAAATGCGCAATATTCTTCTTTAAAAAATCGTTCATGTATATCAACCGTATTTTTTTTATCCTATATTGGTCACAAGTGACAATTTTATTTCTTGGCTCTCCGTGAATCCGACCAGCATTTTTATTAACGTGGAAATTATAGCGTGACAAAACCAAGAAATGCGGAGAGAATTTATGTGTTCTCAAATATTAGGAGCTATCATCGAGCGAAAAAACAAAGGTGGAGAGAGAAAAAATGTATCATGTATCAATGACATGATATCCATAGATCAAATAAAATATCATATTATATATTTCTTGTTGAGCTAAATTCAAGATGATATATTTTAAAATACGAAGAAAATAAAATCCACTTTATGAAAAAAAAAAAAAAAAAGATAAATCAATATATAATTTCTTTTTTCTTTCATTGCAGTTAGAATAAATTCGTATACTTTGAATCTCTAGTATGAATTTAAATAAAAGTCAACTTTTTATTGCAATTTGTATAAGCTACGTATAAGCCCACATACAACATTTCATAAAAAAATCCATTTTATAAAGAATTATGTAAAAAAGGGAAATATATTATATTGTATATACTACATTATAGCTCTGATGTATAGAATTTCAAACATTTCTCTTATAATATTAAATTTCAATAACTATTAACTGGGAAAATTCAAACAATACAATCGCCTTCACGAGTGCCCCTGTTGAAGCATTGTTTATGCAACCCGCACTACAAAGTTTGTACAAAGAGTTGCCTACTTTAAGGGCGTTCCGCGTGAGAATCTGGCATATGTACGTGCACTCACACCCAGCTTTTGGCTAGCGTATCAGCTTTCAAAAGCAAGACAAAAGTAGACAGTGATAATGTTGTGTAAAGGAGCAGAAAATCCTTCTGAATAAAACATTCATTGAAATTAACACAGCATTAAGGGCGTTCTTTTGTTTAAATGTTTTTAGACATTACTTTGGCTTTACATTCTGTTATCTGAATCTGACTAAAAAAATTATTGTTCTCCAATTTGACTTGGAGATTAGTTACTTTGATCTTTAGGCATCGTGGTTGATTTTAAGTAAAAATGGATCACACAATTTACTAGCTCACTATATAAACTTGGGCAGAATGTGAAGTAAAACTTGCCTCTAAAAAACTCTTATACGCTCCTTTCCAGCGATCATGAACAAAGTTAAAAATATTAAATTTCCATTGCATATATTTTCAATTATAGTAAATTCATAATTAGACTTACATGTATTAGTAAAAAAATTATGTCACAAGTAAAAGTCAATTTAAATTTTAACTTTTTATGCCACTGGTTAAGTTAAAAATTCACTTTGATGTTTTAATTAAAATTAATTGGTGTTATTATACTGTTATATAAAAGGTTTGGACTTTTGTCAAAGCATAGTCTGTTAGTTTAGCTGGAGTATGCAATTATAATTTACAGCTGACTTTATTTGAGCTTGCTGAATCAAAAATCCATTGCTGTGGTATGTGTACTTGTATTTTCCATTAATGAAGTTTTGATTAGCAAGGAGATGACTTAATTTACCTTTGCTTTATAAGCAATATCAAAGCTTCAATAATCTCTCTCTTCCTCTTGTCCATTTACTTTTATATTCAAACATGCTTGTCTCCATCTTTATTTTCAAAGGCAAATTCACGTAAACTTTTTATTCATACTTTAAATAAATTACCAAACCAAGTTTTTTTTTGTATTTCTTTATAATTATACTTGCGTGCCCTATATACACCGTAAGCAAAAAAGCCATGCATTGTTCACCAGATATACTATAGTATAGATATATAAAAGCTAACAGATATATGAACTTTATTTATTAGATTTATCAATAACTACCATGTAAACTCAAGAAGTAAAACCGTGTTGAAACAACAGTGTTTGCTTACTTACAAATTATAACGATGAACTTACTGACGGATAGTGGTGTTTATTGAGTCACATTGATTTTTAGATGGAAATGATTGCATGATATTTTAGATTGCTGTTTAACCACAGAGAAACCTTCAATCTATTTATGTACATATAAATCTATTTTTACTATCAAATATACTAGATAAACAGCTTTTGGAATATCAATGTGAATTTTTTATCAATATTTTATATCTGTCTGAAACGTGATTTCCTTTGCAGCAAAAGTTATTTGTTGCTTGACTAGTTTGAAGTGAATTATTTTTATTTGTTAAAATTTGTTACTAAACTTCTTAAATTTTATATCATGATTATTCAGTTTTAAGAGTACCAAATTATTATACATATTACGGAAAAATGCTTTGTAAGATTGTACAAAAATACACAAAATCATCGATATTATTCATTATTTAATGATAAAATTTAATGAAAGTTTTGTATGTTTCACTCCACCTTCCGAGTCGATTATTTGCTTTGTTTTTGATTTTTCTTTTTATGCTAGTGCCTTAGAGAAAAAACTTTTTCAGCATTTTCATTTATCAATACTTACGGAGCATCTTGATTAACAAGGCTACCAACAGAAGTTTTCCAAGGCGACAACAAGTGTACATACTTGCTAGGCTGGCGAAAATTCTTTATCGAGGCAAACAATAGTAAATATGTCACTCTCACATGACATTATCTTTCATGTGTAGTATGTCAGACTGCTAGTTTTCCAAAGATGAGTTGGTCAGAAAAGTAGCAGGGGGAGAAGCAGGTGTATATGAAAAAAGACTTTACTTTTTTTTTTTTTTTTTTTTTTTAGTTTTCCAACTAATTTTAGTTATTGTATAATGCAGCGTTGTGACTTTTACTATGTACGTACTTTTACTTCACCATTTTACTATCACACAGCAAATTTAATATATAATGCAGTGTACAGTACGCCGCGGCGAAAGTGGCTTCCTCATGCATGTTTCGTGCATGCATGAGGAAGCCACTTTCGCCGCGGCGTACTGTGCATGAATATATTTGCTTGATCACGAAGAGATACAAGAAAATAAACTTAGTGCTCGCCTTAAGTCTAATATTCCAAGCTAACGGTCTAAGTAATTTCCTGTGTCAAACCTGGATGCGTTGATTTCTTAATTAAAGACATAAATCCCAATGTTTCATTTTGTATCCCTTTTGATGCGGGTATATGCCAAATTAGCTGTTCGACGTATACACGAATTCAGGCTGTATTACCGTGTTTCATAGAAGACATGGGTATAGGACGTGCCCGGTCAACACAAATACGACATTGGCGACGTGGCTCTCCTTTCTCTCTCAACATCGCAGAGACAGAGATAAATTAAACATTGAAATCCATATACGTGATTTTGAGGAGGACGTTTGGATTACAAGGGAAATAGATGTCGAGAGGGATCCAATTTGAAACATGTAACAGGATGAGGACAATGAAAATCAGAGAGGCAAAACCATCTCATCAGCATACATTCGCTAGAATATCACTAACAGTATATTATAAGCTTCATCAAAAACTTCGATGTAAACAATGTAATTTCGAAAGAATCTATAATTTCATGAAGAGAATCAAAGTTAGACATACACATTTATATCTTCAAATTTGTTATTAAATAACATTATTTATATTTATAATTAATTATTATGCATGGGTGTTGTAAATAAACGGAAAACAAACATTTGTATTTAGAATTTGGATTAATTAAAAACAAAATAATATATACATTTAAAAAGGTAATATTTACATATTTTTTTCATGCTTACCACATAGTTTCTACATTTTACTATCATTTTTTTTTTACATCTTTCTCTATGATTAAATGATATTTTTCTATAATTTATTTAGACAGTCCTATATATTAGCAACCTACGGGACTCAATAAATCTTTGTTAAAACATCTCACTTTAATGTTCTGCGTGTGTGGCAACTTATGGGCAGAGAAAAACTTTATTGCTGTGATTTTCTGCATGCTGAGGTGTAAAAAAGTAAGGAGAAAGTTTACCACGTCTCTTGAGATTTTTTTGATAGAGTGAGGAGGGTGAAGAGAGAGACTTGTTTCGCAACTTGGAGAACGATGCTTCGATTTTTTCTTTCCGTTACATTACCTTTTACATTAAAAATAGTATGCCATCGATTTTTTTTATCGTTGCACCACTGAAATAATAAACAAAATCACTGTATGTAGAGTTTGCAATCCTTTTTTTATTATTATAATTTCAATATAATTTTTGATTAATTTTTATTTGAATAAAAATGCATTGTTTAAATTTCTGAAGTTGTGATCAGATCTAAAAATAAGTAACTTTAAAATATTTAAATGAAATTATTAATATTTTTTAAGACTCCACCATGCAGGGAACTTCAATTTCTATTCTCCTTATTTACCCTAATACTTAAAATCTTACTTAACACTTTTTTTTTACGATTCAAAAACAATACTTTCTTTAAAAAAATGTGCTCTAACGAGATTTCTGAACATTTTTCTTAAAGCTGCATCTATTGGTTAGTCCCATATACTTTTTATGACTAAATTTTTACTGTGACCATCAATACGAGACTCAACCCTTACTACTAGTAATACCTGCATGAGCAATACCACATATGACTGGTTGAAACAAAATGTTTAAACATATTAACAAAGGGATCACAGAATCCAATGTGTATGTGTCACTAAATTAATTCATATTACTCAATAATACATTTTTACTGCAGTAATAAAATTCTATATTTCTTTAATTAAAATAAATATTCATATTTTTTATTTAATTTTTGTTTCTTTATGTATATTACAGCATATTACTCTGTATGTATCTACATAGATATATAAATTTTATAGTGATATAAATATAAAAAATATTTCATTGAAAATTTCAATTAAAGTTTATAAATATAGGATTTCATATTTTTTTAAAAAAATATATATTTATACCCTGTATAAACTTTGATCATCCATCTATTAGATATAAAATGTAAATGCATTTTTTTTTTATCAATGGTTGATCAAAGCTTGTGAACACTTTTTAAATTAATATTTGAGATAAAGAGATCGTTTAGCCTTAGTATTTCTTTTTCTTGCACGCGTCACTGTTCAGTCAGGGTGCGAAATGCGAACCCTCTTAGAGCCCCGCCCCCTCTTTGACGTAGCAAATCAAGCGGCAAAAACAAGATTGAATCTAACATGAAAGTAAATGTTGTGAACAAGAAGAAAGTTTATTTTCACCGCCTCCTTCGGTTTTTTGATCTATGGTGACCATTGAAATGAAAGATTTTATCAAATCCATGAATGTGGTCACTCACTTTTTTCTTTCCTAAAAATTTTTCATGAGAGTTTGAAAGAAGACTTTTTTTTATTCAGCAATTTATAAGACTCAGTAATACACGGATAAAAAATTACTACATAAAACATCCAATAAAATTCATCATAACTATATATGAATGCTTCTTATTATAATCTCCATCTCCATCTCAAGCATTACGAACTTTCAACCGGGCACTTGGCGAGTGAAACAAGGTACAGTTGAAAAAAAGTGAATTAGCAAAGTTCTAATATCGTGACAATACTAGCAACTTTTTTTTTTCAGTGTACGCTGTATTTGTTATAAAATTATATCCTAATTTCAATACTTTACAATACTTTTATACTCGTTTTCTTATGCTCATTTATTTTATTTTGTGTCTAAAAACATCAGTGAAATATTGTATTTTATTTAAATATTGGCTTTTATTTACACATTTTTTTTCCATTTATTTTACATTTTAAAATATAATAGCGGTCGAGCCAATATCGTTAAAAGCAACAACACGGTGCTTCCAAAAAAAGCCTTTCATCATGTTGAATCGCCATCGTCAAATACATATTTTCACAGTATAACAAAAAGAGTGATTTTTTTTCAATTCTCAAAAGTGGAATGAAAATGAATATACCTTCTTTGTAAATAAAACCTCAATAGCTTAAATAAAGTTCTATAAATGTAACAAAATATAAATACTAAATATATATTTTTTTACTATAAGCAATATTTTACATTAGTAAATTAAGTGATATAACATAAAAGTATTAATCATCATTGGGGGGTTTAATAGTCGAGTTTCATCTCCAAAAGATCCTTCTCTCCTTTGCCTCTTTTCACTTAACATGATTGAGTTACTCTGAAGAGCAAAAATTGAAGCAAAATTATGAAAGAAAGAACAAGAGGTTACAAAAAAAAAGTGAAAATATTGTCTCAAAAACACACAGAAAGAGAATGGAGGGGACGGAAAATTGATTGCCTTGGCGATGAACTTATAGTGAACAAGAAAGGAATTTGTTTTGACAGGCGAGTCGTAGAAACCACATCAGCACGAACAATAGCAAGGAAATACACCAGGGAAACTAAATTTCCATGAAATGACATCGATAATTTTTATCGTCGTTTATATATTGTGTAATAATAGGAAATGCACAATTTTCTCATAATAAATGTGCTTTTGCAGCCCTTTGTAACTCTATGCTTTGTTATTATTTATGTCGTTTTATACTGTGTGCATTAATAAATGTTAATAAAAAATTATATATATAACACTTCATAAATATTATGTTTATTACTTTTGGTACATATAGAGAGACAAATTTAGGTTGTGGTCAAAGATTCTTGGAAGTATTCGGCTCATGTAGGAACAAGCAGATCTTTCGTTACAAACTGCCAATGAACGAGGACATTACAAACACAACAATAATTAAATTAAATACGTGGCGCGCAAAGTTAGTTCAATTATCATTCAATATATCGTTATCAGCAGTCATCGTGATAGAGAATTAAAAACATTGTTGACAATTTTCCAAAAGCTTTCATAGGATACAGAACTTATTAAATTTCTCTCCCGGTATACATGCAGCAATGTATGAATGTACGGGTGTTAAACTGGTTGCATATCCACACAGTGTGGATATTAACAATTTTAAACCATCCATGCCATGTGTATACGTTACCTGTTCTAAACGTATGTATCCATGCAAATGAAATACACCCACAAGGCTTACAAATTATAATAATATTAGCAGCAAGTAGTTCTAAATCGAAGGCTGTAGATTCTTAAGAATTCCCAAAATTTCATGATATAACACGATATAGAAGCGTAAACAGTCGAAAATCAATATCAAACTAGATATATTGAGGAAGGGAAAATATATTATATTGGAGTGAGAGCTAGGTGGTGAAGGCCCACAGGTGCAGTTGGCTGCTACCTGCCCGTCCCAACTGCTGTCTACTCTCTCTCCAATGATTAATTCGCGGTGAATTCTCCTCCATACGCTCTTCCTGGAACCTGCCAAACAATCAAGCGAGCGCTGTCACCTCCAACCATCCCCATCATTTTCTGCTAAACATGACACTTATTAAACCGATGACTGAATGTGTCATCACTGGGGACATGTCTTCCCACAATAACTATGCAGCTATATAAATATTAGCTAATATTTGACAAAATAAAAAAAAAAGTGGCTAACAGAATAACCAGCAAATTTAATTGGTATAGTATATTATAATTACCATACTATTCATAATAATTTATGGTAAAGTAAAAATTAGTCTGTGGTTAAAAATATAACAAACTTACAACTTCATATTTTCAATTATGGTTCATTGAAGGTTTCATTCAATAAGCATATTTCTACTTTTTTTTTTTTTAAAAAGTATTCATCTCAAATTAAATTATTAGGCGTTATAGTAGTAAAAAAAAAAATAATTATTTATATTTTGCTCTGTTAATAATTCAAACTACCTCAATTACGATTGAATTTCATCATTGATACCCCCCTTACCTTTAACAGACCCTAGTTCCTGGCGGGATGCAAAAATGACTTGATAACACCACGTAAGTGCTCAAGTCGACAAGAACTACATGACCCTTGCCCTTTTGGTCCCCCCTGCTGTTTTCATCACGACTAATAAATGGAGTGTTTTGTCAAACAATAGGGGTTAGGTTTTGCGTGACGTCATCTATTTTTAGTAAGAAATATCTCGAAAATGAAAATTTTATTTTAAGCAACCATTATGTACGTATGAGAAATTCCTAACCATTTTAGTCACTATTTACACATGAGTTGTGGTAATGAGTTATTTATTCGCTCAAACATAGCACCCAATTTGTGCAGTACCAAAATACCAAAATATTAATATTATGTGTGTAATATTGTAGGCAGATGAAAGTGAAAATGTCTTTTTTCTCCTGAGGGCATAATGCTACTTTTCATTAAGATGCCAATCTTATCAGCTTTTCCTTAGTGTGGCCAAAAAGAGTATTGATACCAGCATGATATTTAACAGCCGCTCTCCCATATTATTATTTATAAGATCCCATATTAAAGGGATCTTAATAATAATAATGTAATAATATATATATATATACATATATATATATTGAGCAAAAGAACATCATGATACACAGTGATACATTTTTATACATAATGCTCAATGGGTGACTCAAAAAGGGGATACCATTCACTAAGTGTTAAGTCACCCAAAAATAAGGTAAAATTTATCAGATATTTTACACACAATAAAATAAACTACTTCGTCATTAAGATCTTGGCATTAACCACGGTTAGTGGGAAAACTGAATAACTTTTTGGATTTACTCTTTCATAAATCATCTCAATTTTATTCTCCTTGACATACATCATGTACGTTGTTTTGAATGGAAACACTGACATTTAAAACATGTAAGACAACTTAATCTACATTGCTCCGAGAGAAAGCAAATTATTACAGATAAATAATTTTTTTTAAAAAATAGTTCTATCAGTTTGAAGCGGTTTGAAGTTGTTTGAATAATATTTTTATAGTTGCTTCATATCATAGGTTTCTTTTTATGTTAAAGTTAGATTGGATATTGATTTAAAAGTAATTATTTTATAAATTTGTATAAAATATATTGTAAAATAAAACTGATATAATAAGTTATATAAAATTTACTTATTATGTTTTAATACAATAAAATTTTAATTAGCTAATTGAATGAGTAGAAACAAGAAATTATTTTTTAGCTAAAAATTTCTATCAAAAGTTGAATATAAAAAAGTATTAAATTTTATTGCAAAACAACTGGGAGTTGTACAGCGAGAAAAAGAGAGGAAATGAGTGAGAGAGGCAAGTCATTTAATAAAATTTATAAGTGTTAATAATGTCCCTTTATCAGTTTGCCACCAGAGCGTGATAATTACGACTGCAGCTCGCGGCCGTCGTTCGTTAGCAATTTTCACTCCAGCTTGTCATGCCAGGTGACGCCGGCCGGCGTGCTAAGCTGTCGCCCCGCACTTACGAAGGCATGCCAAGCTGGTTGGTGTCACCACTCGGCTCCGTGATAATTAACTGAGTGACTGTTTATACCTGCTGGTGTCCAATACTGTCTCTAATGTTTCAAATAAAGACAAGTTGAGACTAATTAGGTGTAAATAGGGTGCAGAAGTGAATTACAAGGTACCTGTTTTGTTTACGCTACGATAGAGCGAGTCTTAGAGAAATAGCATTAAAGTACTTTTTATAATTCTTACTATGTTTAGATGGATTAAATCGATCGCTACTTTGAAGGAGAGAGAAAGATATTGCAGATTGTATTCAGTAACCTAGAACTTAATGTTTGTTGATGAAATAAAACTAATAAAAGTGAAATAAACATAAATTGCATAAACCAACTTATATTCGTTATATAATTTTATCGGAAGATCATGGTTGTAACCATTTCATAGGATGTGTATTAAAATTTTTGGGGGAAATCAATTTTTTAAGTATAAGCTGGAACTAAACAAAAAAAAAATCTGTGTTCCACCGAATATATAATTACACATTTTATTAAGTAATTTTATTAGCTAAATCTAACCTTATGAAACCTGACCATTAATCATCAATTATTAATTAGAAAACGGTGAATTTAATTTTAAAATAAATATTATTATATTATTATACAATTATAACATATGATTATTCTTTATTAAATTGGGGGGTTTTACAACAAAGTTGTATAACAAGTTATGTGCATTTTAATGTGATGCAGTCTTAAATTTCTCGTATCGAAAATTCAAGTAAATAATTACTTATTTATCAACAGCTACAGAACCAAGAACTAAATATAATAAAAACAATAACACAACGCATAAAAAAAATCAAAAACATATTAACTAACTAAATTGTAATGTGTAATGCACAAGTTTTAATGTAAAAGAAGAAAAAAATAAATATTAATAATTTTTATAGAACAGAGCATTCATCACTCTAGACCGAAATTGACATAAAAAAGAATTGAATCAAATTATTATCTAAATTTAATTAAATGAAAAACAAACAATAAAATTCTTCTAGAACGATTATTAATTTTATTGATATTGACTTTTTCATCATCATGTTATCAAGTGTAATTATATTTAATCAATCAAAATGTATTAAGTTTCATATTTTTTATAAAAAAATTTATCATGCTGTTACCACATAACTTTTCAAACTTAATTTTTATTGATATATTATTTTAAAAAATATAGTGAAGTAAGATTATAACTCGTGAGAAAAAAATTCGTGTTAAAATGACGCATGGTCGTGGCCATAAACTATACGAATGTCAAAACGATTTATAACTTGTGACTGAATATATATAATGTAAGATAAGTTCGTAAAAAGTGGTAGATGGAAAACTACTTAACATACGGTGTGAAAGCTTAAAGTAATGTTCGATCCAATGGATATAAAAACAGATTTATAATCATCGATAGCTTTTAAATAAAATTGCATGTTAAACGTTCAGCAAACTTTTATTGGACATTGTTAACATGTATTTTGTAAAGTACTTCACAACCTTGCACTCAGCTGTATAAGTCAGAAATACATAAAAAAATAAAAAGTAAAAACTAAGTAAATTGTGAAGAAAGGATCTTCTAGGACGCTGATCGCATCTTCCTGATTTTACGTATAACCGTAAGGAAGTGAAACAGTGGAGGATGTGAGACGCTGTTTTTGTTGCTTACGCAAACACATTATAAATAATTGTTAATAATAAAAGTGCAACCGCAGCATTTTCATTGGTAGTTAATCTATTACTTTTTTAATTAAGCATCATGTATCAAATAACTGATTTACTCTGTCTTTGTGCTTCGATATATTAGTAATTATATTATATGAAACTTGACAAGATCTATGTCTGTATTGTGATTTAATCACTGCATACTGCCTACTTATATCAAAACAATATTTCTAATTTGTATTTTCCTATTTTTGTAACATTTTTTAAAAATCTGAACTATTAAATCATTGGAAATTCGACTAAAATTGTAATGATTGGGCGCGATTCACAAAGGCAGTTATCCAGGTTTCTCACTAACCTTGTTTGAATTATATTTTTAAACCCTACCGTGTTTACCCGTCAAGCCAAAAAAGAAATTTGTCAGAGAATTTGGGTTCGAGTCCCACCTCGGCGAAAACTTTTATGTATGTAAATATATAATTATATTATCATTTTATATATATATATATATAATATATATATATATATATATATATATATATATATATATATATATATATATATATATATATATATATATATATATATATATATATAATTGTGTGTAATATATGTTCATTATTATTAAAGATAAATTACATCATTTCTTTTCATTGTCTACAAAAGTAAGCTGGGAAAAAAAGAACACAAATGAATTGCGAAGATATAAAAGATCACAATTAAATTATGTCTTCAGTAAATTGTAAAAAAGTCAGACTTGAGAGGTAATATCTCCCATTGTATTAAGTGTGTCTTCTTCTTCTCTTTCTTTAAGTAAAAAATTAAATGCAAAATTACTTTTCTACCAGTTTATACGGCGAACAGATATTTCCAATTAAAATAGAAGATTGGAGATTATTTATGTCCTAATGTTCACTATAAGTTGCAACAGTTTCATAATTAAATAAAGTACTTTTTAGAGAATAATACTTTATATAGTACTATTACTAGTATATAATATATTGTAAATTCGATCAAAGTGATGGAAAATATTGCTTACAATACGAGTACATAAATAGCAAGTATAAAAATTATTGACTCGTAATTGAATTGAATATAAATTATATTGGCTTTAGGGAACTCCCACACAGCCAGTTAATGACTCGTATTTAAGTCAATAGTCAGCTGTAATTCTTGGGGTCATCAGCTTCCATAGCAAGGTGTAGACCGCAAGGGACCAATAACGGTCGGGGGATGTGTTGGATGTGGCTCTACCAGAAAACACATTCTCCGGCTGTGATTCGTGTAACTCTAGTCCCTAACACACGTTTAGAAGGTCATTCCTCGGAACTTGACAAAAATTATAATTTAAGAAGTGGAATATATATATATTAATTTATATATCACAAATATTATTTTGTGTACTTCATTTTTATATCCGTACAGAAAGATAAAATTATTGACATCAAAATAAAAAATACTGTAAATAAATTAATTAAATATTTCAGTTTGTATACAGTATATGAGTCTTTTAGTTGCAAAAAAACCTTCTTCCATTTATTTAAAAATAAAACCACATCTTTTGCAAAGCTTTTCAGTCAGTAAACAAGTAACAAAAGCATGATATACGCTCTCTAAAAACTCCTCCTCCAAAACTCATGAATTTAAAAACATTCTTCAGTTGGATAAATCTATTGTAAAATTAAATTATTTTAACTAAATATTTACGAATTACTACAACTCTCAATTAATTAACAATAAACTGAAATTTGAATAGAATTTCCCGTCAAAGACATTACATCTGATGGTAATTGCTCCTCTTCTAATTCTACAAGGAATCACAACCCATTTGTTGCTGCTGGCACTTTGAGGCATCAATTACGCCACGAGCTCTGTTGGTGCGCTTCACCACGCCCCGCCGCCTACCTACACGTGTTGTGTGTATGTTATCGATTCTAACTTGGAGCACCGTCTCCTCCCAGGTACAGATATCCTTAAATATGCACGTATAACAACAAAACGAGCATCAATATATCCGTCTTCATAGATAAGTCCGTAAAATGGGTTTGTTTTTATAGAGTTGTTTGCTGTTTTTGTTTACGAGGAAAAATAGCATAGCAGGTATACGGACGGTCAGGAGGGTAGAAAAGAGAAAGTGGAGGCCCATTTACTATGGCATTAGATGGGAGAAATGACAAAAAAAAATAAATAAAATAGTTTTGATTGTTCTATAGTGATGGGATTTTTTTTATACCATCTATCATTTATTGGTGTATTTTACAATTTTTTAAAACTGATTTATTTTGTTTCATAGAGTGACAAAAAATCAATATGTAATTTGTTTATATACTAGTCTGTGCATTCTGGTCCTCCATAGGGCAGCCTAACTTACAGGGGCATGACGTCAGCGCAATCAACTCTATACAAATAATATAATTTACCATAATGTACCATAGAATTTTTATATTTATAAAATTAAAAAATATATATTATTATATAATATTATATATTATAGCGTAAAAAACATAATTCGATGGTAAAAAATCTTATAAATATGCTCCAAATCATGAAAATTCAAAATTAACTTTCGTTAAAACATTTTAAAAAATCAATGAAACCTGGCAAAATAAAATTTAAAATAAACTCAAAATATTCAATATTCATGCAGAACCTATTTTTGGAGCATATAAAGACTTTTACCATAGATATGATGTATACAACTACAACTGTAGCTAAATAGAAAAAAAAAATATCAAAATATCACAAACATTTTGACTATATTTTTCATTGAAGCTGTTACAATATGAAGTTTAGAAAGCTAAAAAACATCTTTCAGTAAATGTTTGGTCCCTTCTCCTTTAAATAAACTTTTATATCTTTGAAATTCATAATAAAGTTCTTGTTCTTTAAAATTGTATAGAAAAATACTTTCAAAGCAAGAAATTCCAAACAGGTAAATATTTTATTGCTCTTATATTATTTAAACCTGTTAATGGATTATGAATGAAAATTAATTTTGCAAATATCTAAAAAGTTTACAGTTGGTGCAGATTGGTGGCAACTTGATGAACATTATTAATTTATGATAAAGGAAGAGATTTAAATTTAATATGTTTTACTTTATAGCGAGACAATTATATTTACTCTAAAGATTCGATTAATTGGATTAATCATTATCTTTAGCTGGTATTACAAGATAAATTTTTCAATCAATTTAACTTATAAGAAAACTTCAACTTCATGCACTTGTACAAGTAAGGTTAAAGGCGTGTTGTAAGGAAAATTTTTATGCAATAAAGTCAACAATTATTGTATATCATATGTTAATACTGGCTGAAGTTTTCAGATTTTGTAATCAATAAAAAAAATTCAACTATGCTTATAGAAATAATAATTCAGGTACATTAAATATATTATATGAAAATATTTGCTGTTCGAAGTCATGCAGTGCAATATTATATACTTTTACTACAGTCGATAGTGACTATATATATTATTGTAAAATATAATTATCTAAAATCCTGCATGCTATACAGAGTGAAAATATATGTTTGTAAAGTTATAATTATACTCTTGTACTGAATGTATTCGTATCTATAATCATGTACATGACTCAATTAATATGTTCATTTTATATATGCTCATTTGATGCAACATTGGAATATTAAATAAAAGAAAATTGATAATAATTTTAGTTTTTTTCCTAGAATGTTAAAATTTAAAATACATAATTTGTAGGGCCCGGATTTTAAGTTTTCAAAAGTATGAATTTAAGCACTGGATTAAGTCCAAATATTTCTCAAAATCAGTTTTTAAGTTTTTTAAAATCAGTTCACTTTCAGTTCAAAAACGTAAAATAAGTTATTTCCAGTTTATATAATTTTTACGATTTTTTAACTATTTTGACTCTTAAAACCTAGAAATAAAGGAAAAATTTAAAAAATTTTAAACTTTTTTTTGTGTAACGCATTTTATTGGTAGCCTACAATCTTCGGCAATCTTAATGCAATGTGAGAAGTGTCAGTACAATGCAGATGTAAGATGGAGGGAAGAAATAAATTAATTCAAACATATATTTTCATTTTAATTTTTTTTTAATAATTCCACATTTTTTCTACACATAACATCGATTTAAGTTTTAAAAAACTGAAAAAAGTTTTAAAAACTTGAAAAAACTCTAAAAAACTGAAACAGTTCTAGATTTTCGAAATCAGTTTTTTTAAGTCCAAACTTTTTTTGCATTTTTAGGCATGAAACTTCATGATTCGTGGACATTTCAAGTCAGATGCCATATTACATGCGTATTTATAAAACTTGTTAAACTTGAGATCCGGGCCCTAATAATTTGTATCAGAAATAATTCAAAACCTACTTGGTACGCAGATATATATATATTATTTTTTTTTTTTAATTTTATTCATTTATTCAATTACTAGCCGCACAAGTACAACATGGATTACGTCATTAACGAACGTTTTCTAACTTTTCCAAAAGTTACCAATATCTAACGAAACTTTCAACATTTCTAGAGTTAATTAAATGAGTTTGCCTCCCTATTTAAAATAAAAACATTGAAATGGAAAGAACGTTACATCAGTGTGATTATAATTCATCTCGTAAAATTACTCTAACGAATCCACAGGACACCAAATGTTATTTTATGTGTTTACAAGTTATCCAACCCTCTCTCTCTCCCTCTTTCTCTACCTCTCTTTGAAATCAACCAAAATCTTTTTCGTTCTATTAAATAATTAACTGTATATTCATTCAAAGAGCTCTACGTATAAAAAAAGAAATATTAGCAAATATATATATTATATTTAGCAACATTAATTGCTAATTTCTTGCCAGCAGCCTCACGAGAAACATCTCATTTCTTCGTCTTGTTAAGGATCAGTTTTGATTAAGTTTGAGTTCTATAAAGCCTTCAACTCAATCTCGCCCCCAGTTCGGAAGCAATGCCTAATGAGACCAACATTTGCGTCTTTTGAGCATTAACAAGCTTGAGATTTTTCCTTAATGAAAATGTGGTAAATCCTCGTACATTTATATAAAAGTCTTATTAAAGATAAATAATTAATATACACATAAAATTAGATATATAGAAAACATAGACGTAATAATAAAACAACCATAAGTATATTTATATATAAAATGCACAAACATATATAGAACACAACTCGGTGCCTTTGGATAATATTATCGGAACATAACAATCATTAATAACAATAAATAATTTCTAAATTAGAAGTAAGAATTTATTTCAGTGTAATTCTTCTATAGTGCACTAAAATTAATTTTATTTAATGTGGACAAACTGTCCCTCGTCCGGAATAATGAGCCACCTGGGCCCATCTGCTTATCACGATCTCGTTGCAATAATGAGCTATCTACTATTTCAGGTGAGCGCATGCAATTATGAGCTATTTTATATCAATTCACAGCTCATAATTGCGCAATATTGCAATGAAATCGTTGGTCTATTATTCCGGACGAGAGAGAAATTATAAAAAACAGTCAAGTAATAGCAAGAGAAGCACTATTATTATAATAACATTATAGTTATATTTTTATTTAGTTTCTCAGTTTCTCATTTTTTTTTTTTTTTTTTTTGTGGTTGTATTTAGCGTGAGCAATAGACTTAACTTGCATGTAAAACTAAACCAAATGAAAACTTTGACCAAATCTTTTAATAAAAATGAATTAAAAAATTACTACGCTTCTCATAAATAAAGAGCATTACTTGTACTTACTAACTTACAATAAAATTATCACATACAAATAAATGTTGTTAATTTAAATTATCAAATTACTCGTTCTTCACCAGTTTTTTTTTAAATTATTATTATTTTTTTAGCTCTTATTATTATTATTTTTTTTTTCAAACTAGAATTATATATATAATATGTAAATAAAGCATGTGTATTTGACGTTTTTTCGTGACCCAGTTTTGTTGTCGTTGGTTGTACTCAAGTCTCAAGCAGAGAGCATGCAGAAGGGTGAGAGTCGCTCATTAAAATGCGATCCGAGCTGAGCAAGACAGAGTAGCAAGCAACGGAGATGGAAATGAAGTAAGTCGGGAACTCAGCATGCTCTCAGAAAAGGCAAAAGTGGTGAGAGAGCGAGACACGAGTGGACAACGCGCTAAAATAAATGAATTTGTTAAAACTCAGCTAAGCAAAAGAAAGAGACGTATATACTATATACAAACTACCTTTTTCTCTTCTTATTTTTTTTAACTCTCTTAAAGCTTTTATACTAAAAGCGATAACCCCAGCAAAGCAGATGCTTACAAGGCATCTACAAGAGGAAAGGACGGAGGGGGTTTCGTGTGGCTGTATTAACACTCGTGTAGAAGCAGAGAATGCTGGTATAGAAATTTAAGGCAGTAAAAAGACTCTTTTCTCATCGATCACTCCTCTCTTTCACACAGATTTTCTTATACTTAATATAGAGAAGCATGTTTATAAGCCTTAGTTATTTCATGTATGTTTTACCTCTGATATTGAACACTGAAATATTTAGTAAGAATGTTATTTATAAAAAGAAGCTCAAGATAGATGTACACATTCTTCTTGAATGTGATAACGAAGAAGATAATTAATTTTGACGTACACATTGTGAAAGATAATCTATTCATAATATTTCTCTTTCTTAGAAGAATTTTTCTTTTCTTTAATAAAAACTTACAAAGATTAAAAAAAATACATTGTAAATTAACTATTTTTTCATTGAATACCTAAGTTTTTCTAATTTTATTCCAAATTCATTAAAAGAAATAGACAAAAAAATTGATCCTTTTAATTAACTGTATATATATGTTATATATCATATATATGTTTTTATAATATCACTTTAAGAATTAAGATCCCATTACTTATTTTTTTCAATGGCAATAAAATATTGTTACACCTAAAATAAATGACGAATTGAGCACTCAAATAAAAGAAAACTAATTCAATATGAATTTTTTATTCTGTTTCGACCAGATTTTATACTAATAACTGTCATAGTATACCATTTTTCAGTTCCATATTTTATATTATTTAAAAAAATGCCTTATTTCTCCCCATGATAATGATAGTGTAGTAAGGAAGAATTTACTAAATTTTTCAAAGTAATTCACCGTCAACTAAGAACATTAAATTGAGAGGATTCCCTTCAAACTTAGTTGTACGATGCGGACCATGCCCCAAAGTACTGAAGCGCGGACCCTTGTGATGAAGTTGCTATTGCTACCAGTCGCTATGGGTGTCCTCTGGGACTGGTGGGGTCCAGCCATCGTATATAGTAGCCCTAATTCAGAAACCTGAACCATCTCCCTATGGACCATCAAACAACCCTGCATCACATCAGTATCAAAACTAAACCACGACCCTCACAAAATACAACATATAATGTTTTATGTGATCCATTCTTATGTTTATATTTTTACTGCATTTTTTTTTTATTGTTATTTACTTTGATTTATTTTGTAAAATTTAGAACTTACAAAATGTGTTTGTGTTGAGAAAACTTATAGTAGATAATATATATACAAAATATTTATTCAATCGTATGTTTCTTTACATAAATAAACATTTAACACAATACAAATACAAACAATTATATAAAATTTAGATTGAATAAAAAAGAAGTACTTTGTTTATAAAGTTTTTTTTTACATAAATTACTTTTCATAAAATGTATAAAAGTTTTATAGAAAGTTTTATATAGTATCCAAGCAGATTGCTGCATCATTCAATAATATCTGATCCTTTCAGAAGTCCCTATGTATATAGAGTTAAATAACGATATGGCAATCGATTAGTTAGCAATTTGATGCCTGACCAAGTAACCTGAGTCTTCATTGATTGATCTCACTAATTAAGTTTTCACCTGTGAGCTCAACGTGGTTGTTCGCTCTTAGCAGGGATCAAAGATGGTAATTAATGAAGTTTAATGCTGCATATAAATTACACATAATCTTGAAATTTTTAATCATAGTTTAATGTGTGTTTTTTTCCCTTTTTTAAATCTTAGACAGTCAGTGAAGACAAGTTGTAATATTTTATATTTTGTTATATTATTTTCTTCTGAACGCTTATAATTGTATATTTCTAGTATGTATACCGATGACTGAAAAAGCACAATCAAAAGTTAACATTTATAATTTTTTCTTTTATATATTAAGAGTATATAAATAATTTGTAATTAAATGTTATTATAGCTGGAAATATTTTAATGCATTTAAATTAAAATCTCAAATTAGTTGAAAACATTACCAGGAAAATAATAAATGAGATCGGGGGGGTGGGTGAATTTCGAGCTTCTGTAAAGTTCAATCAATTAGTCGTGGTGAAAATATTACTACAGAAAATTAAAAGTTACTTTGCGCCATTCACCTATTGAAATATTTTATAAACGTATATGAGCAAAATAAATTAATTGCCAATTTTCTTTTTTATATATAATTATTTTTTATTATTTAAAGAAAATTTGTTATTTCAAACTCTGTAAACCATTTGTAAATTTTAATTTGTTTTTCCATTAAAATATAAATTCTATTTAAATTAAAAATATTTTATAATCTGGTATTAAAAGAAATTTCTCTTTTTTGAGCTGCTATAATGTATATTGCTAAAGCGCTATTGATTAGTGACATGAAAAGAATTGGGGGATGTCCGTGGAGATATTCGTTACAACTATTCAAATTACTTTTCAGCCTGCCCAATAGCAGATTATGAAAATTAATCATAATTTAAATAACCATTGATTCTAATAAGTTTAACAAAAGCAATGTTTTTTTTTCTCCGTAAATTATAATTTAAAAATTAATTAAATGTACCAATGAATAACCATTTGAATATTTATCTTATTTCTAGTATTTAATATTTTTATTAATATTTTAAATTTCAGATAAAAAACAATTTATTTAATGAGTGCGTAATGACAAATAAATATGGGAAATTTTGGAAAAGAGAATTTAAATTTGAAATAGGGATCCGAAGAGTTTTATCCAAAGAATGTTTAATTAATATTAAAATATAAATAAATATTTTTGCATATTTTATTTTAATTGTTTGTTTAAACTTTTATTTTCACTATTTGTATATAAAGGTGGATTAACATGAGTGTTTATTTAATTTATTTATTTATTTTTTTTAGTACAACGCAACAAAGATGTTGCACGATTGTGGTTAATATTTTATTCACATACCACATTACTGACAACCTAAGATTTTTTATATGGACCTTTTTATACCCAATTAACCTACTCAATCGTACCTGCTCCATTTTAATGATGATTTGGCGATCACAGCGCACGTTTATTATCACCGTTCTAATTTTCTTTCTATTCCCTAGAGTAATTTGCAGAAAAAAAACTCTCCTCTCTTACACACTTATACAAAGTTTCCAAGTCACTCTACCGTACAGTAGAGTTTCATCCTGATTTCTCTCTCTCTCTCTCTCTCTCTCTCTCTCTCTCTCTCTCTCTCTCTCTCTCTCTCTCTCTCTCTCTCTCTCTCTCTCTCTCTCTCTCTCTCTCTCTCTTCCTGACTCTCTGATCTAGTTGTCGACGTCTTGAGGCTTCGAGTCGCTTGCCAAACAGTCGTTAATCTCTCCATCCCCGCTCCACTCGTTTTATATACCATCAACATGACATAAAACATGACACAAAACAAGCAGCTACACCTCCCCCTCTTCTCTCTCTCTTCGTATTTGACCTAGTAATATAACAACTTCATGAAACTTTGAGCATTGCCTGCCTTTGATTGAAATGTAATAAAATTGGTTTGAAAGAAATACGTGAACTCTATCTATAAACTTTAGAAATCAATTAAATTGTGTAAAAGTACACGTATACATAACGAGACAGCATGAACTTTACATATGGTTCTTTTGGAGACGTTACCACCATTCAGACTACGAAAAGGCGTGGTGTTGAACCATCAGTAAAATTATGATAGGTTAGACTGGGTGCTTTTCTTAAATCCAAAATTGCAAAACTGCATCCCTTTTTGTCTCTTGGAGGTGCAGCGTTAGAAAATCAGGGAAGGATAAAGTTCATGCTGTCCCGAGCTGCACATTAAATCAAAATCACAAAGAAAACTGCTCAGTAGTTAATTTTGAAAGAATTAAGGAGACTTATAAATTGAAAGATAAAAAGCCTCTTTGAAAGCACTTCACGTATATCAATATTTCTTGAAATATCATTTTTATTCTTCTTGAAAACAAGCATTGAAAGAAGTTTTGCCTCGTAAAACATGTACGACGTAAGTACAGTGTAACGATGTATTACGTGTTCATTTTTTTTCGTACAACACATTTATTACCAAGGAGTTTATATTCAATAAAATTCTTTCTGCAACAGAAGTTGTTCTCCAAATTACATTCTGTGCAAGTCTAAAACTGAAACCGGGAACTAGGTCGAACTGTTGAATGTAAAGCATTTTATTCATGTATTCTTCGATCTGCAACTGCTGCTTCTTGCTGCCTCTTTATATATTTCCAAAGGTCGAGTTTGGCCAATAAATAGCTAGGGAACTTCTTTCGTTCTTTTATGTTCAAATTTTATCAAATACAAAATTATACATATTGTGACTACACGAAAAGAAAATTCATGTCCAACCTCTTCTTATATATGGCTCTTTTATAATACTAATGGGATAATAATAATAAGAATGATAATTTGATTATTTAAAAGACTTTTTAAAACTGTTGCGATGAAATATATATATATATTTTTTTTTACTTATACATCTTAGATTGGGTTATTGCTCTCAAATTTGTATATTTTATTATTGTATTAATATTTAATTAATAAAATTAATTTTCTCACATATTTTATTATTATTTACTTAATAAAAGCCACTTCATATTTTCTTTTTCCATGAAGTTTTAATTAAAAAACGAAAACTATTAATTATTTGTCTGATTTTTTTTTATTGAAAAGCAGGTAAGTTAGAATCACTTGACCTTGTATGGCACCACAAGGTCATATTGATAAGTTAAGAAAAAATTTGCAATATTTTCTCTGTGTATTCAATAGATTTTTTTCTTTGTTGATGGAAGTGCGTAGTCCAATGACAGTATTGATCAAGTGATGTCCGCCTCTTGAAATCGCCGGTCCGCGACTAATGGAGAGTCCTTTGTTGCGTTTGGCCATGTCCGCTGCTGACTACTGCTCTGGCAATTTGCTTTTTATCGTGTGCTGGCAGCTTCCAATCTCATACAGACGGGATCACCTTTTCGTACTCACTCTGCAAAAAGCAATAACGCAATATATCACAGGCTCTTGCAGAATCAAAATAATATTCTAAAAATACATAAGATCACAGTCACCAGTGGCGTGCGGTGGGTTTAGCAGGCAGTAATGCGGCGGCAAAATTATGGGACTGGACCCAGCAAAAGGGGGGTCCGGGGGGCGGAGCCCCCCGGATAGCCCGCCGCAGGCGAAAAAAATTTTAAAAAGGGGGCGTGGCAGGCGACTTTTTAAGCATAAAAATAACACAAAAATATATTATATTTTGACGTTTTATACAATTCTAAAATCAATCACAAATAATTTTTTAAATCAATTTGTAAGACGAGTTAAATTTTTTGTCGGTAATGTCTTTTTTTATATCGATCGTATGACAGTTATATTCATGATCGATCAGCACATAATTAATATATAATATAATTATTTTCACTAAAAACAATACGTATAATTTTTGTATTGTGATTCCGACTATGTACAGCTGCAATACGTGAAAAAAAAATACGCATTTTATTCTCTGCAGTCAATTAAATTCTAATTGTGATCCGCGACGCGGATTGATCAGGATAGCAGTCGATAAATCAATATTTTATTTTCTAAAATACGTAATTTCTTTCAAATAATTTGTTGTTTTGAAAGGTAAAGTCAATTTAAGAACATGAGTTTAATCGTTTGAAATAATTATTGTGTGGATTTCATAATTGTGAAACTATATATTTGTTTTGCTTTAAAAATAAGAGATAAAGTTTTCGAATCTTATATTTTTTTCCCCGGCAGCATATAATTTACGATAATCCACGAGGCAAAAACATCGGCTCCTCGATCGTCGTCGCTCCCCTCCCTCAACTCCCTCCCAGGACTGAAGCTCGCCCCCACCTCCTAAATCGGTAGAAAGCTCAGCTTTTTCTTTGATGATAAAACTATACGAAAAAACGGGCGTGGGAGGGGAAATGTAGATTCATGCATGGGGAAAACAAAGCTGAGGGAGTCTACCGCTTTCATGCAAGAGGGCGTCTTTGCATTGCACCGCGAATTCATTTACGTTTTTGCGGTAAACGCTTCAATAAATTCAAACGAAGATTTTCACATAGACAAAGATAAATTATTTTTTTTTTATTGAAATTTGACGTGATGAAATTGAAAAAGAAAATATTTATATTCTTTAAAGAAAGCTCAAATTTTACCTAGATGCGCCGCATCCAACGCATTAATGGACCGCACGCCACTGACAGTCACCTCTCTTATTATGTATTAATCTATACACCTTGTTTATTTCATCCTAAAAGTTCTATTAGGCTGTCTGTATTAATAAGCCTGACCCTAAATTTCTGACTATCTTCTGTCTCTAGCCATTATAGGCGTTATATAGCTGGGTTATCCATATAGACATATAATTTAACAAGTTACATTACATTTTCATATGAAGTAAAATTTTTGATAATACGCTGATAGTAGAAAGACGATTATATTAAAGCGTGCAAGCAACTTTTGTAAATGTACGCGTGCTTTATTATAACTTAAGTCAATTTTCTCCGTGTGAGACCTTGATCTGCGTAGAAGTATGATGGAAAATAAGATCAAACGAAATTCCGAGTCTCATTTTGGTAGAGGAAGAAAAATGTTTTTCACACGTAGTTTAATGATAGCGCTGATGCGCACAAACTAAAAAATTAATTAAAATAAATCGGCTCGTTAAATCGTTTTGAAATTTTTTCTATGGCTTTTAGGCACTAATATCTGCCTCTCAAAAAAATTTCAGAATTTTTGTCAATTTGCTAAGGTTTACATGTTAATCAAAGGGCATTACGTCGATCAGCTGTTCGGCGTTATCTTTACCTTAAATCACCATTTGCGTCATCACCGGGAGACGTGACTATATAACATTTTTTTTGTATACAGAAACTTACAATGAGACATGAACACATGATATGGTCTCTGTAATAAGTGAAGACAATGATACAATGATAAGTTACGTTGTATTTAGAATCAAATAGAAACGATAAAGATTTAAAATTTAAAAATGTTAAAAGGAAACATTGATAATGATACTAAAGAGGATCTCAATAAATAATAAATTAATTAATTATATATAAGAATATTTACATGTATAAAATTTACACTTATATATAATTTGAAATATGGATATTTCATTTCATTGTAACAAGAAAGCAAATTTGTTTAAAAAAAAATGACATGAAAATTTCAACAAAGAGAATTTAAATATAATTAAAACATTTCAATTAATAAGTATTATTCATGCACAGAGACGTAAGTTTGGATGTAACAGCTCGCCGCTGCTTGACAAGAGACTCCAGCCGAGGGAATACATTTCAACTCGTCCCTTTGACCCTGCTTACTGACCCGGCACTGCGCCTAGAAACTTCTCTTGTCATTCTATATAAAGAGGGTATGCAACCCATCATGTCGCATACAAGGCGCAAAAATTGTTGCACAGACTAAAAGTTCAAGATAGAATGTTATTTATGACTTCGATTGACTAGCTTGATTTAGTAGATTGACTGTGGAAGCAAAATACTTGACAATTTACACTTAAACATGATTTTAAATTATAGTTTTTAGCATATACTTAAAAATAGTATTGACATTTTCTGAGCTGATTATTGTTGATTTATTCAAAATGAGGATAGAATTACGATAAAATTGTACACAATACATACTGTAATAACAACGACCAATTGTTTTCTCTGATTTCAGAACGCAGCCATTCGCGCAGCTCTGCAAATACTCTTGGAGGAAGAAAATGACAAAGCTCGTTATTCCTGTTTGTGAGTATTATTTTCTTGTCCTAAGCTAAAATTATACCCATTGTAACTTGTAACGTTTATCATCACCCTTTTCTCTCTCTCTCTCTCTCTCTCTCTCTCTCTCTCTCTCTCTCTCTCTCTCTCTCTCTCTCTCTCTCTCTCTCTCTCTCTCTCTCTCTCTCTCTCTCTCTTTCTCTCTCTATCTCCATGTAGCAGGTACGTTATTTTTAATGCCATATATATTACATCTTTTTCTAACGATGCTGTTTCTTTTATGTCTTTCCTCTCTTTCTCCGCAGTTTCGTTATCTGATCTCTCTTTCTTCAAATCTAAAATTCTACTCTAACACCTCAACTTCATGTGCTCGCTTAAACACTTTGCATTAAAGACAAAAGAGAGAGAGAGTTTGGAACTGATGGTCCTCTGACCGCACGTCGGGCTACAGACTCGGCGGCGGCAGTACAGAAAGGACAGGGGAGGCAAACACGACGCTAATTTATCGCGGCGAAGGCCGAGGGAAAGAGCAAGCAGCAGCAAGTGGTTTCTACATGGTTTCTGCCTACGTGATTTCAATCGCTTAATGTAGAGGCCCATTTGTGCTCTCTCTTTCACTTATTCTCTCTCCTCCCTCATATAATCACGTTTAACAAGTTATCTCTGCTAAAAAAATTTATTCCACTGTGAAAAATGCTGCTATTTTAACAAAATTAGTTTGTGATTTACAACAATTTACACAACCCCACGAGAAATCTAGCTTTTTTTTCTTCATATAATGTAATATAAATTCATTAAAAAAAAATCAATTATTATCTGAACCATAATTCACATCTTACCATCATTTATATAGTGAAAAAGGTAAGGTGCAAAATATAGCTGTAAGGATTTTGCTTGAATATAATTTAAATTATACTCATGCCCTGAGCTATAAATAATACTGCAAACTAATATATTGCAAGTTTTTTAAATAATTTTTTTAATGGCAAATCTGTAAAATATGATTATAAAGTGCGGTGAGATTTATTTCTCCATATAGTTGGTACTCTGAAAAGCACTTGGCTAAAGTTATCTGCTAGAATTAATGTTCATTAGAAGACAGACTCCCCAGAGAGGAGCTGCACGCACGCGAGTTCTGTCTATCGGCCTGATAAACAGCTCTCTAGAAGAAGAAAAAACGGGTGATTAGTCACTAGGGGCTCTTCTCTGGTAAAGACTAGCCCTTAAAATGTAGACCAAGATGAAGCTATTGCCATAAACATTAAAACCGAAGCTTTCTATTGAACAAAGTATTTTAAAAGGGTAATCTACGGGTATAAAAGAATTGAAAATAAAGAATTAATTACAAATTTCACTGGTAAGCTAACGCTAGATTTCTTTTAAAAGACGAAAGCAAACTTTCTCACAAGTTCAAATGGAATAAAAAAATGTTGCAAAATCTTTGCTATAGAAAAAAAAAACATAGATATTAGTATGCTTACATTTACTTAGATAAATATCTAAAAAAAATTATCCTTCAATTTCTTGGTGGTTTTACTTTACTAAAAGTCGCATATTACCAGTATTTTAAATTTAGGTATTCACACTTTACGTTGTCAATTAGTTAGAGGGGGGGGGGGGAGAGATATTTTAGATTTGAACTTATCATGAAATTATATGGCACTGCGATTACGTCATCGTGTCAATTCAAAGATGGATGCTCTAAAATTCCCCGGCAAAATTTGCACCTTCTTGCCACATAGAATACGTAAATCTACCTTGATATACATAATTTAATACTAATGCATTGAACACACTAAACTCGATAATGCAAGAGTTAAGTTAAAAGTTAAGATAAGATTCTGTCCACGTCAACTGCGCCTTAAAGTTCGTGACGATGACTTCATGCCAGGGGATGGTCAGCTCATCAATCACTTGACCCCTTCCTTGTCGGTCAAAATTAGGGCTCGATGTCGTAAGCTGCAAACCTAGAAAAACCTAGATATACTTCGTACACTGGATCTATCGTGTTACACTTCCATCTTTCAATACCCTAAACTATTCTTTTTATATAAAAAATGGGATAGCTAGCTGCCATTTGTGTGTGGTTCCCCAGGCTTTGGACCATTGAGAAAAAGTAGAGGTGTCCGTCCTGACTGAGGTTTTCCACGGTTCCCTCAGTCTCACCTCAGTGAATGCTGTGGGACGCGTAACAGACCGTGGCATCCGTTCCCTACCTTATCCCTACTCATTACCCCGCCGCGAGCTGATGTAAGCTCTTAGGGGTGTATCTTTGTAAAAAGAAAAAAAAAAGATTAAAATACGTTTAGGCACTTTATTGGTGCTTTACATACTTTGTATCCTATTCCTATTTAACTCCTCTTTGCAGTTTTCTTATTTATGTAAAGGTGGAATAACAAATAAGTTATTCAGTATCTACAGGATACTTAATTGCAGGATAATGGACACTTAACGTATTATTAATTGTTGTATTTAGAAAAAAACATTATTACTACATCATGTAGTAATAATGACTACATCGTGAAGACAACAGAAAATACCCTAACTCTCATCACTTTTTCATTTGGTAACTTCCTGAGCTAACCATGTGAGCTGCATAATGACTATATATACGATGACAGTATATAAAATGTTACTTTTTTTTATTTATTTTCTAATGGAAAAGTTGCATTTTATATTAATGTATCCAGCCAAAAGATATCGTTGTCAGTGAACCACGTGACACCATAACCCTCAGTCGAAGCATCTGAGCAAAACAAACTGGATTTTAATTTAATTTCAATTCAATGCAAGTTCAACGTATTACAAAATTTAGTAAAAACACGAGTTAGTAAAGAAAAAATATTAATTTTTTATACAAAATATTTCATTCAGAAGGTACACATAAAAATCTTTTTAAATTTAACCAACTTTGCCTTATGGCATTTTTTTTCATGTAAAATATAAACTACATATATTGCCCATTAATTTTTTTTTTATTAACATCATGTTTTTTTATAGGAATTACGCGTGAGTTTAATGTAATATTTTAGTGCAATCACAAGCTAAAACATGTATATTTTTTCATGTGTAGCGCTTTGAGTTTTTATCGTATTTATTTAGTATTTTGTGATAAAATATGTATTTTTTTTTCCAAAATATTAATAACAATTATATTTTGTCAAAAGAAATTTAAAAAAAAATCATTGTCAGTTAATATATTATATCATAATACAAAAGTTAAAACCATATTCAATAAAATTGTTATCACAACTTCCCAGGATTGGTTACAAAGTTTTATTTCTTGAGTTTCACACAAGAGTTATTGAGACGATGAACCCAACCTCACACAAACGACTTGGATAACATGTCAACTATAGGGAAAAAACTGCTTCATGAAACTGTGCCAATAACATGGGAGTCGGAACGAATAAAATTGGAGATGCCAGACAAAAACAAGAGTATTATATTAAAGGGGCGTTCACTTTGACCTCATCATTTCTAGCCCTTGTTATGGCCTCATCTCCGGTGCATCTCATGTTGCAGATCTCGCTTGCCTGCCGAACCGCCAGAGGGAAGCACCTACTCGTACCTGGATGACATTGTAGACCTTCTAACTGAGGCTGGAGAAGGTGGGTGTCAAAATCAACAGTCTGCAGCACAGGCCATGCATATATTTTCTTCGAAGGAGGGAGGTATTTATGAGGGGGTTAACTCACTTCCCACTCAAATGTATTTCGTCGTATGCTGTGTGCCTCAAGAGAGGGTCTCAAGGGGAGGGGGAGCTCAAAGGGGGGAGGTAACCTCCAAGTATCCCCCCCGTATCTCTGGCATACAGGTGATCTAGGGCAGTCCATAATTTTGAAATAAATTGCATTATAAAACAATGGTCTCGTTACCCCATTTGAGTTTTTAATTAACAATCACTTTCAACCCTCACCCTCCTCCCAACTTTTGTAACTTGTAACTTTTAGGAAATATGTTTCATTCTGTGTATAGCATTGATTGTGACAAAATATAATGGATTGTGTTGCTAGTGCTAAAATTATAAAATTATCCACTTCAAAGTAATAAAAATTATTTTATATAGCAAATTACTATCAAATTAAATTCATGTGAAACACGTTTTCATTAATTTTCATGTAAAGGCTGTTCAAAAAGAACATGACGTAGATTTTAGCCAAGCGATTTTTAGTGCTAAAATCTGATAAAGTTTCCTTCTCCGTCCAAATAATAAGCTACCTGATTATCATTATATTTTATTGATTTGTATCACCTGATATGGCAGTCAGCTCATTATTGCACAAGATCATGTTTGGCAGATAGCTAATTAATCCAGACGAGGGAAGATTTATTTTTAATTAGCAACATCCTTATCTTTCATACCATTGTATATATCTGCTCACTTAGAATTTATGATCCATGAATTTATCATATGAAAATGCAAGCTAATTTTTTGTTACATTAAAATAACTACGGTTCATTAAAAAAGTTACACATACATACGTAAAAGTGCATAACCATAAAACGGTCTCATATATAAGCTCGATATCCGTTTTTTTTTTTTTTTTTCATTATATTACATTTTATGGATTACAAAGTTTGTGTTAACACCTCAAGTTTAATGCTAAACAAAATAAATCCAACTTTAAATTCAATTTACGTAAGGTCGATATTTAAATTAGATTCTCTTAATAGTGCTTCATATATTGTTTTCAAGTATCTACAAAGTGCTGATATTCAATTATGAAAACTAGCGGTATATTATTATTAGTTTTTTTTTTATTTTTTATTAATTACAAAAAGTGTACTAGCGGTATATAAAGGTGCATTTCCATGGAGCGAATGTCAAGCGAGGCTTGACGCGGCGAGAAAGGCGCACTTGCTTCAATGTCATATGGCGGCCATGTTGGCGTGGAAAAATCGCAGTGATTAAATCGCGCCCAATTTTTCCACGCCAACATGGCCGCCATATGACATTGAAGCAAGTGCGCCTTTCTCGCCACGCCAAGCCTCGCTTTCCACGCTCCATGGAAATGCGCCTTAATACCTAGAATTAAAAATTACGCTTTATAATATATTCACCTTTAAACTTATCAAAAACGTTCATAAAGTCTGGTTGGTACGACGTACCGGCTCCTTCTCTCACCTTGGGAGCCTAACAATGAACCCGTAGCGAAGCAGAGAGGCCTTCCCCAGCCATCAAAGCAGTTTCTGCTGACAACAGCTCTCAAGAAAGGCATCGAGGCGCCGCTACCGCCAAATTGTAATCAAACCAACACAATAGCAGCAGCTTGCGAGCAAAATTAGTGAGATAAAATACTTTACAATTTTTATAGCCGAATTACCATTATAAACTTAACAATGAAATCCATTAGTTTTTTTCAATACATTATATAATCTCTTAAAATGTGTTATCATAAGATGGGGAGTATATAATTATAATTTTACGCAATGAAACCTCCGAGCGCCCATCAATTTATGATTAATCCTTATGAAATAACTGTCATAATTATAATGGTTTACATCATTGTATTACATTGTAAATTATTTACCTTGAAAATAATGTCATCAACTAATTGTAAGTAAAGTGTAGAACAATTGAATTATTTTTAATTATTGATGAATATTTTACAATTTCTTACATGTTTATGTTCTGTTTGTATGCTTCTTTGTATATACTTGCCAAGGCAGAAAGTTTTGTCAGCATATTCATATATAGGAGCTATGTCGTCAATAGTTCAATTGTCTGCTTTTTTAGTACCTACAGGGGCTGTATGTTTTTTGCGTATCTTAAATCTTCGGCTGAGATTCAGCCAATGAAGAAGGTCGTTATAAAATATATATTAATGCCTAAAGAAGTTAATACAAACCTGGTTAAATGAGATGGATTACATAAACTGACGTATTGCATTTGACAAAAGAAAGTCGCATTGTTTTCTATTTATATATATATATTTTTTTACTCGGAAATAGTGGGAGGGCATATATAACTTATACATGGGCGACTATTTTCAATAGTGACTGCAATACTGAATGACTATAGCTCCCAGGGACATGTGCCCTTTTGCACCAAGTAGGTCAACATGCTTCTTATCTGGATGACAATAATAATGAATACAGTTTTTTTAAAAACATAGTGGTTTAAAACATCACATTCATAATAACATCATATATATATATATATATATATATATATATATATATATATATATATATATATATATATATATATATATATATATATATATATAGGCAACTTGGCATTTACCAAGGAAGCAATGGAAACTTTGACAGCAACTCGTCGAAATTATTAAACTAAATAATTTTATATCCTTACATTAAAACTAAAAAAATGGTCGGCAAGTTGGCCAATTATTATTAAAGTTCGCAAACTTCAATAAAAAAGGGAACAGTAACTTCAAAAGTCACCATATTTATTGCAGTATCCTGTAAAGTATGCAGCCCTTTGATCATTTAAGTGCGGCGGGTTGACGAGCTGTAGGATGAAACTGTCAAGCGAAGTAGCACGTGTACGTACTGTTGTATTAGATGATAAAAGTGGGTGCTATGTTATTACAACTAGCTATAGCACTGCCAGAAATAGAAATTTGTAGCAATTATGGCAGCACCTGCTAAACCATGCCAGGTGTCATTACATCTACTCTTATAAAAGCTCGTTGATTGTAACGTATTTAATTCTAACATCGGGATATGAACTCGATCAGGATCTGTAGATTTAAATCATGTTCATTTAAATATATAGATCTGGGGGTATATAACAACAAATTTATTTCTATTCCTTTATTTACCCATCACTGTCTTTTGCCTGAATTCACATATTTTACACATTTAGTATAGTAAAAAGCAATCAATCAAACTAGAAGGGTCTTGTAGAGCGGTGAGATTTTGCATGGCAAGTGATTAATGTGAGGTCCGGGACGAGTTGAGCCCTCAGTGAGTGCAGGGTTAAACCACAGTATCACGTGACTCATATTAGCCAATCAGGAGACAGGATTTACGCCGTAGAAAACCAACAAAGCTGCTAATTGTTTATGCAGCTTAATTTGACAACACAGCATTTTGTTTCTACGACCACCCGAGGCATAACTTGAAAATGTTGTTAAATAAAGTTTATACACCTGCTTTTGTGGCATTATAAAACCACACACAACAATACAAAATTATTTTTTTTTATATCATATATAATATAAAGTAAATAAAGTAAGAAGAGAAAGTGTATGAATAAAAAAAAATATTAAATATATAAAATTTAATGAAATTAAGTTTCACAAAATTTTAGTATAAATTTATTTTTATAACTTTGTAATTAAAATACTGTAAAATAACAGCCAAAAAATACAAATAATCATAAAAGTCATCATTAAAAAGTTTTAAACTTGTAAACGAATATATTATTAATTATTATTATTTTAGTTATGAAACTTTCTATAGTTGATTAAACTTTGTGAAAAGCAATGTTGAAAGTGAAATAAAAACTCTTTACAAAAAAAAAAAAAAAAAAAAAGATAAGCAGAGATCGTAGCATGTACAATTATTTACGCTAAAATATTATTAATGAATTTTCATCATTAGTAATTTCTATGGAGATCAATTATAATAATTATTATATTTCAATTTGTTTTAATCATTAGTTTCCACATTACATCACTATAACCAAGTAATTACTATAATTTTAACATTTTCAATTAAAGCTCTTTGTTTGAAGAGGCACCGTAATTTTGTAAGTAATACATATAGCTATAATATATTATATATTTATTGATGTTATGGTAGAAGAATTCTATAAGAATTCTTTCATTTCAATACATTATGTTATTGGAAACTATAAAAAAATTTAAAAAGGATGCATGTATGTGAGAATAATCAATAAGTAATATAAGGAAATTTATTGAAGTGTTTTGCTTTAAATGTGCTTTAAGTCACTTGAATTTAATAAAATATCGACAGCTATTTTAATAAATTATAATATCAACTTAATTGACGTATAAATCCAAATTTATAATTTATTTCAAACCTTAAGAGTGCTATTTAGCTAATAAGTTTAATTATATAGAGAGTTTGTAGAAGAAGATGCTCCCCCCCCCCCAACTTTTGTCAATATTAGTCTCCGGTCACAAAAAGTGAAATGTTTGCTGATAAAAAACAGAAAGGGAAGAATAAGTCAATTAATTTATTGATTGAAAAAAAGAGCACCAGTTTGTTTAGGTAGTGGTGACTTGTCGTCCCATGGTGTTTGTATTTGTAGCCAATTAGAGATTAATTCCTCTCCCGTGTCACCGTGTTGTGACCTTTAATGTCACCACAATAATAATAAAAAAAAAGGAAGAGCCCATTCATGCCATGTCATTTTACATTTTAACAACACAGGTCAAATAACAATCTAGTGTGACAGTTTATTACGAAGTAAAGAATTCTTACTGTACTTCCAATATACCTGAATTTATTTTATCTTGTTCAATTAAGCTATACAATAAAAAAATAACTACCACAATTGTATGTAATAAAAATTTGTGGTCAACGTAAAAAAAAAAGACAGTATTTTCTTGTAAATTTTTATTTTAACTGCTTCCCTTGCGGCTATTAAATCAACTCAGACATGAATGTTACAGCCGTGCTAATGAAACATATTGCTGAAGGGAGGGGAAAAAATACAACGTACGAACGTGAAATATAGCTCTGTAAAAGTCTAGTTGGCTGACCACATGATAATTTACAATGTAAAACTCATGAGACTGATTTTTTTTAATGGAAAACATTTTTATTTTATTTATACGCGTTGACTCAGGGAAAAATAATTTTTTTTTTCCAATTGATGTATCTTGTAAATAATAAATTTAACAAAATGAAGTTATTAAAAATACTATGTTATGATTAATTTTTTATATACATATATTTTTTATTTTGTTAAAAACGCTGGAAACAAGCTTAATAAATTATATTAATTTTCTATTTTTTTTACCGTCGCTAGGAGCTGATAAAAGTTTGGAAACATGAGTTAGCTTTAACTGCAAAGATTACAAACTTTTACTTCGGTATACGACCTTTCTTAATGGGGAATGGAAGGGGGGGGGGACTTTGTTACTGTTCCAAAACTTTTTAATAACAACAAAGTAGTAAGAAAAACATTGTCGACTGATTATTAAAGGACCAGATACCAGATTAGTATGCCTAATGAGGAGGAAGAGAAAGCTAAACATTAATTGATATACCTTGTCAATGAATAAAAAGTTGGTAAATTTTAAACAGCCTCTTTTGAAATTTTATTCATAACTTCTTTTTAAAGCTTTAAGCTTATTTTTAGAGTAAAAAACTGACATTTATTTTGAAAAAAAAAACAAAAAATAATGGTTTTTACATATATGTAATACAAAAATATTATATATAACTATCATAAAATATGTAAAGTCATGGCAACAATTTAATACCACTGATGAAAACTATCAATATTTGAGTTTAAAATAAGCATCAACACTCAGCCATATAATAATTTATGATTCATGAATTGTAATCAACGCAGTGGAAACTTCAAGAAGCATTCAAATACCGAAATATATATATCTGACACTTTGGTTGAAAGAGAATGATATTATGTATCGCTGTAACTTTTGTAAAAGTGGAAACGTATAGAAAATGCTAAATGGTCAGATGTAATGGTTATAGGTGGAAATATCTACAAAATACTTACACTCATTACCTGGAATCATGCAAGGTAATAGGTGGTATTAAACATTTCGATCCTTTAATCTTTAACCTCTAAGCATTTAACTTCAAATCGGGTACTTAAATGTAACCGATATCAGCCTTGTAATTTCCAATTCCATTTCCAATAAAGTAGCAATCATTTTCCTCTACTTCGTACAAATTCCTCTACAAAAAAAAATAAATTATTGAAAAGACTTGATTCTCAAATATATATTTCTTCTCTTTATAAAATAAACTAAATATTCAAATTTTATTTCCTTGCTTTTTA
Source organism: Siphlonurus alternatus (assembly GCA_949825025.1). Lineage (NCBI taxonomy): Eukaryota > Metazoa > Arthropoda > Insecta > Ephemeroptera > Siphlonuridae > Siphlonurus > Siphlonurus alternatus. The sequence goes on along the minus strand of OX463779.1, from coordinate 18,352,792 downwards.
GTATTATATCACTTTTTCATGGCAAAAGTTAATCAAATTTGCTCTGAATTATATTTATTATACCATTTGTTCTTGCTGCTCAGCTCTAGTTCTCACGTATATATAAATCACATTAAGTTAATTAAATTTTAACAAGCTGACGAAAAAGTGACCCCACCCATCCTCTCTTGTAAAGTTTATAATATCAGAAATTAAGTTTACTTTTTGTTAAAAACAACGGAAGAGATTTTAGATGCCTTTTCAAAATATTGTACTTTTCAAGTTTGTTATTTATTCCATTTACATACAGTCAAATTAATTTGATATTCCCACCGGAAGTACCCGAAAGTGAGAGGTTTATGTCCTTATTATTCGTTTTTTGAATTTTTAAATTTTAGCTACAGGTTCATAAGAAGAGTAGTGACATATTCTTAAATTTTCAAAACTCAGACATGAACAAGACAACCAGAAACCTCTCACTTCCGGCTACTTCCGGCAGGAAAATTAAATAAATTTGACTGTAGATTACAAATTACTACGTTGAATATTATGTTACCTTAATGTGGTGAACTTTCAACACTTTAGGCTTATCAATAAGAATTCTTAATACTGTTGACTCAAAGTATACATAAGCAACGAACACACTTATCTACGATGAATACATTGAAATATCGTTAATGCTATGTTGTATAGAAATGATTATATCGTATTTCAGCACTTATAAGGATTGATATAGTTAATAATTCTTGTCATATAATTTTATGGCTGCTTGATGAACGTTACTACAAAAAAATATATACTTGAAACCCGATACAATCGAGTTTTTTTATGTAAAGTCTCTATGTCTGGGTGGGTAAGGAGTATAATCCTATTATCAAAAGCTGATTTAGTTTTAGAAGCACTATCAGAATAGAATATTAATGAAAAAATTGTGTGTCTTAGTAGATGCTGCATGAAGACTTTTAGGAATACAATTACTCATATACAATCTTAATGAATACACAATCTTGAAGTGTATGTGCAACTGACTAATATTTCAAGCTTAAAATTTGGCAATATAGTTGACGATCTTTCACGTATATATTATTATTAAGCTTTTTTTTTCCTGTGTATTTTATTTTATAAATTTGACTTTTAAGTACAGTACTGATTTTAAAATTTATTTAAATTTATTCAATGACTTTATCTTAACAGAATTGAAGCTTAAATATATTATTAATATCAACATTTTGAAAGTGAATAAATTTTTGTGTTATATTTAATAATTTATTTTCAATTCAAAGAATAATAATTATTTATTATAAACTCTCAATTTAGCATAGTTATTTGAAGTCAAGAACTGTTTCAAGAATTGTTTAGATTGAACTGTTTACTAATAGGACTGAATAACTTTCAAACTGGCCGGGTGATGTTTGAATAAATTTCATTTTATTTGATTTCTCTTATTTAGTAATCAGTACTAATTTAATACCAAAATCTTATATTATAATTATCTGAAATTGAATGCCATATATAGCTACTATTTAAATACCTTTACGTAACGACATACCAGGTAGATGTTATATTATTATAATATGTATAATAATGTATGTATAAATATACATAATAATACAGTTATGTTTTATGTGGTGTCAATTATTAAAAAAAAAAATCTGAAAGATGTGTTGAACGAATTAACTTCTTTGTTAAAAAAAATGTAAAAAACAAGTACATTAAAATTGCAAATGTACGCCTGGATTATATATCAGTGCATAGAAAATCCCTAGATTAAATTTCCCTCTTGAAGAAAAATCGAATTGTGTAATGTTATCCTTGATGATATATCAACGGATGTATAAGTACTGATTACCTGTGCTGTTAGCTTTCTAACAGTAAATATGGACAGTAAACGCGAGAATGAATGATATCTCATTTCAGCAGCCTTAAATGTAAGGTCAAAGGTCAAATGAAGGATTCGATTTTATGTTTCTATTGTCTTATAACTTTTTTTTAGTGCTTCTTTATCTTGAACCAAATAATGGAAAAAATACACTGATTGGTGTGTTATGATGGTGTGTTATGATTAGTGATTACTGAATTTCAAGAGAAGAAAAATTACAACAGTATAGATGCGGTCACAAAATAAGAATTATATAATTTTAATTTTTAAATCATATTTTCTTATTTAAATTAAAGCACATTCTATATGAGATGTAAATTTTATCTTCAACCTGGTTCTCTTGGTGCTCACATGGTGCTTACTTTTTGTTACAGATGTATCCCCACTATTGGCCCGACTTGGACGACATCTGGTTGCCGGTTGCAGCGAACGTCTAGAACGTGCCTTCTGCAGTCTAGGACCTGACATACAGAGCCTACTGACCAGTCTGGATGGGGTACATGACGTGTTACAACAAGCTGAAGGCAGTGAAGAGGGGGAGGACCACTCGTTTGTATGCAGCGTTGCGTCTCCTGGAGAGCTCGAGCTGAGTTTCAGCACCGCGCGACGTGGCGTGGCGCTCCTTCTCGCTGGCTCCCTTGCCGAGCTGGCGCAGCGCGTGCACGGCACCAAGGTGCACGTTGAAACGAGGGAAGATGAGAGGGACCAGTCCGGACAGTGTCACTTCTTGCTGAGGATCAAACTGCTGGAGCAAGCCACGCCAACCGAGTCTCCTCAGCCACCAGTGTCAACCGCGGCCAGCGAGCTTCGCATGGGGGTGGACACCATGTGCAAGGCATTCCCCTGGCATTTCGTGCTGGACCGCCGACTGGAGCTCACACAGCTGGGTAGTGGCTTCATGCGCCTCTTTGCTGCAGACCTGGCTCGTCTGGGACGTCACGTGGGCACATACTTTGAGTTCAGCAGACCGCGAGTGCCACTCTCATTCGAGGCAATTCTCAAGAGGGCAAACACACCCTTCCTTCTGGTGCTACGCAGGGCGGCTACAAACGGACCTGACTCACGGACCGCAGAGGTAACCTCAACCCTGTCTATAATAGCTATAATAGAGGCTTCAAATCGGATGATTCTGTGTTTTTCCCACCGTTCCATATCAAAACATTTATAAAAAAAAATAACATTTTAGCATGAAAGTCAATTTTTAGAGGGAAATGACTTGTTAATTCATAAAAAGAAGATGATAATAAATAAGAGGGGGAGGTAGGATATGGCTTTAAATTAATAGCTTTGATATAATAACCAAGAAAAAATACAGAAATTGTAACATGGTGATTGAAGAATATTTTCCCACCTAGGAACACTTAAAGCCCCTCTATACCATCAGCTTCAACATCAATCTCTTGTTACAATGAATATCATTTAGCTTAAGCAAATATCATAAATCATTATTTATAAATCATTATTTGCTGAAATTTATATATTTGAAATATTTAATTAATTAATAAACAATGAAAACAAAATAATAAGAAATAAAGCTCATAATTATAGAAAGATTTTATCTGGTTTTAAAGCTGATGGTCGCATTCACTTTTGTACATATCTGAAACTAAAATTATCTTACTGACAAACATTTTAATTAGTAATATATCTACCCTCCTTGCTAGTTATAGAAGTTATTAAACCCCTGATTGTCACGTACGTATTAACAGTATTTTCATTCCAAAATATTACACAGCAGAAAGTTCTTCGTAGTTCCTCAAATGTTCTCTTTGATGTTCTATATCGGTGTTACGTTTCTATGCATGGTATGTTTGTTTTAAATTTCTAGCTGTTAAAATTGCCATAAGGCAAATAGAATAAATGAAGGCATACCACAAATACACATATAATATATATATATATATATATATATATATATATATATATATATATATATATATATATATATCCCAAACCGTGTTTACCCGCCAAGGTAAGAAAGAAAATTGTCAGAAAATTTAAAAGCCTAGCCGGGGTGGCGTGTAATATAAGATTGAGAAGAGTCAGAGAATTTGAAGGTCGACCGGGTGGTGTAATGGTTAACGCACTTGGCCGCGAATGCAAGGGATGTGGGTTCGTGTCCCACCTAGACTTTTAAATTTTCTGACAATTTTCTTTCTTACCTTGGCGGGTAAACACGGTTTGGGTTTAAATAATTATAAATACCGCCAATGTTCCGTAAGTTAAAAAACTTACTTTAATTTCAATCATATTATATATTATAAGGGGAGAGGGACAAGAGAGAGAGAGAGAGAGAGAGAGAGAGAGAGAGAGAGAGAGAGAGAGAGAGGTAGTTAGATTCCAGCTGAGGGCAAGGTGACCCCACGCATTATTCTCCATGGGTCTCGAGGGTGAATTATTCTTGGGAAATAGGACGACGAGAATGGAATATTGATTGGAGTGTCAGGTGGCTCATCTATCGCGAACTGAATCACTTTTATCCTTTCTCATTTCCGTAAAAACTTTTTCCTTAAAATGTTTCCATTTAATTTCAAAATAAGTTACAAAAAAAAAACTTTTTATTTATTTTATAAATTGTTCATCTTTAAATTTGTTACTTCACAACTCAAAGCCATTTTAATTTTATGTATTTTTTTTTTGTATTTATAAAGGAAAAGTTTTTTTTTATGATAATGATATTCATTTTATATATATATATATATATATATATATATATATATATATATATATATATATATATATATATAATTATATATATATATATATATATATAATTTTTTATTTTGTTACAAATGTCATCCATTTTCTGAACGAATGTTACAATACGAGACCTAATTTTGTATGTCTAATGGATATTCCAGCCACAATGCAAATGCACGTAATGCTAATGTACTGTGTGTTCGTGAAATGGTGGCCACCATATTAGCACCACTCTATATAAGTGTGACATTCCGTGATGAGTTAGACGCAAATCTTACCACGTGCTGCGTAACTTTGCTAAATTTTTGTTACTATCTTCGCGTTTTTTCTTCTGTCCATCATATTATTATGTTAAAAGAATTTTCGAGATTTTAAACCGAGTAATTTAATATGCCACATATATTATGTGTTTGACTTTACATATATATTTTTTTAATCATCTATGGCATAAAATGCATATAAAATGCTAAAACTATGCATTTTAAGTTGTCAATGTTATTTGCATTTTAAGAAAGAAGTGCGTAAAAGAAAGGAGTGCGTTTTTCGCTATGCAAATAAACTTCTTCAGAAGTTGCATGTCACGTATCTTCGATGCTTGCTGTGTCAGGATGCCCACTTTTTCTCAAGATACTTCTGCACTAACCAGCAATTTACCATATTTGTACCTGAGAACCACTATCTCTCTTATACTTCAATTTTGAAAAAAAATATGACCTCAATTAGAACATTTTCTTTTCCAATATACATAACATTACTTGCAGCACCTGATGCTGAAAAATAAGTAACACTTATTCTGAATCTATAGCAGTAGCAATGAATATATATATTTTTTAATGCCGCTATTAGAATATCACTATAGGAATCTTTAACCATGTAAATTCACCTTTTTCGTCCAAGTACTGTTAGTAATGTGAATAGGTCACACTGGAGAATTTTAACAACCCTATTATAGTAGCGGGGAAGAGGAGGAGGGGGGGCAGGTATTTTTTTTTCAATGCTTTAGTTATTACATTGCCTTTTATGTAAAATCAATGAATGGTGAGATTCAACGCAACCCACAATCATTAGCCTTACGAAAACACCCTGCAGAATTTTAATGAGATTTGTTTTTTCGTTCCTTTATCTTATGTTTATCTGTTGCAGGGCATGGAGCTCAAGGGCCAGATGGTGTTCTGTCCGGAGTCGGACTCGCTTCTGTTCGTCGCGTCTCCGTTCCTCGACGGTCTGGAAGGGCTGACCGGTCGCGGCCTCTACATCTCTGACATTCCTATCCACGACGCGACCCGCGACGTGATTCTCGTGGGCGAGCAGTCACGTGCGCAGGTAAAGCTCACAACAATGAAAGTAATATTATATTAAACGTGAAAACTTTGTGCACGTGGATACTTAGGAACAACGATTTCCTCATAAACTTGCCAATTAAAATGTTTTTATATAAATTTATACCTAGAATTATTATACTAAAACTTTCTGTTTTTAAAAATACACTGCAAGATTATAATATGATATAATATTCTAAACATATGCAATTATTATTTAAACATCTTTTAAAAAAAAATTACGAAGTTAATGTGATTTTCTTCAATAACAAAAATAACATAAATTTTACTACACTGAGGAATTATTTTCATATATTGCAATTAGAACCAATAATCATTATATTTAGCCAACAAAAATAAACTTTAGTCCTTTGTCTTCGATGCTGGATTATTTATTAAATTATTGATCCGTAAGAAAAAAATATTTTTAGAGCAAATAATTGCATGTCACATTTCCTGCGGCATCTGCTGGAAGTTAGCTTGTGAGTGTGAAATGCTGATGTTATTATAAAGCGTCCTTCTTGAACCCCTTAAAATGGACATACCTAAGACCGCAATTACTTTGACCTAACAAGCAAAGGTATAGGAACAGGGCAAGTGAAGGAGGAAAGGTAGGACCTCTCAAGTCCCAATTCCCTGCCACTTTAAATTTCTAGCAAATTCACTTTCCTCACGCTCTCTCTCTCTCTCTCTCTCTCTCTCTCTCTCTCTCTCTCTCTCTCTCTCTCTCTCTCTCTCTCTCTCTCTCTCTCGCCCTCTCTCTCTCTCTTTCCCTCCTCCTTCTCTTCTTCTTTATCCCTCCCTCCCTCTCATTCACTCACTTTCACCTCAATATAGTCTTAATCTCGCTCCCTTGTTCTCTCAATGTTCCCAGATTGACGCTTAGTTCCTCCCCCTACATGTTCCAAACTTTGGTGCTTGTTTGCTCCTCTTTGTTGACGTTAGGACCCTCTCAACATCCCGCATCAATCAGCAAACACCAATGACAGAGAGGCAAACCAAGAAACGCTGCAGATAGCATAAAAATCTTTTCCTATATAAGCAGTCCTAGCTTGTTAAATTTTTTTACAGCACATTGTTTTCAATGTATTATTATTTTCTGTATCCTCTATTCTGTTTTTATGTAACCTTTCAAATAGTGAAGACAAGACAAATTTTTTGACTTGTCAGCAATGTCCCAGCTGATGTATTTTCAATATTGCCAACTTTGCGCAAACAATTGAACTTCTATACTGAATACAAAATCGTTCTAAACATTTCATTTCTTTTTCTAACAGTAAGAGAAGTAATAAAAAAAAATTTTCATCCTCTTTAGAAACCATGGAAATGCAAATAAGATGGAAGGTACGGTTTTAAAGACACACAGTCATAAACATGTTTTTTCTGAATTTATTTTATAATTTATTTATGCAAATTCACATTTGTTTGGCACTATTTTAGATTTGAATACATTGTCAAAAAAAATCAATTCTAGATAAGCAAAGGAATTTATTGAATTGAACGTTCAAAATAATATATATATATATATATTTTTTTTTACAATTTTTCATTCCAATGTTAACACCCACTCATTTAAAATAAGTTTTGCTTTTTAAATTTTGCTTGTAATATATCTATATTACAAAAAAATAGAAGAGCTCAGTTTTTTATTAATTACACTGGTGACGTCACCACTAATCTATAATTACTAATTGTAATTTCTGTCAATGTGATAATAATAGAAAATCTATTTGTAAACATTCAAATATTAATTGAATTTTCTCACTAAATAAGTGAAGAGAAACCAATTTTGAGTGAAATTTCAACTTGAATTTGCTAATAATACAACCTCATAAAAAATTGAACAAACAATAAATTGGAATCATTAATTATTAAATAAAAATTATATTCATTATTTTTTACCGTCAATTAAAAACTTTTTGTGCTCACACAGCTTTTTGGCGAAAATATTCTATATATTATTGAAAATGAGAGGAGAGAGAGAGAGAGAGAGAGAGAGAGAGAGAGAGAGAGAGAGAGAGAGAGAGAGAGAGAGAGAGAGAGAGAGAGAGAGAGAGAGAAAGAGAGAGAGAGATTTTATAATTGGAAACTGACTGAACTTATTGAATTTCCATATAATCCATATAAAAGTTATCATCTCTCACTTTTTGAGAGTCACACAAGCGTGAGCCACAACGTTCATAACTGTGATAGGATTAATTCTGACCGCTCCGCATACAAACAACACAGTGTTAACGTAAACCATTTTACGTATTATATAAGAGATAATTAGATTTCCAAGCAACGTTGCAGATTTGAGATTTCATGGTAGCTCGTGTACTTGAATTTATTTATTACACACAAAGAACCGTGAGATACATTGTTTTAACAATATTGCTAATACCTGGTCTGTAATAAGAAACTTGAGAATTAAACATAATTATTATTAGATATATATATTAATTAATATAATTATAATCAACATTATTGTCATATTTAATTTGTGGCTTTGTATCTTATTATAAATTTTTAACGAGTTGTTTGTGAACTATTGCCATACATAGTAAGGAGTTAGTCACACAGAGTTGGGGTATCTTTAATTTTGACTACAACTGTACAAAATAAAATTATGCAGATTTAGTTATGAATTCTACATACGCTCTAATATTTCGACAATAAAGTGTATTTTATCCAATTATTTAAAACAGAATCATAAACAAGATTATTTTGGTTTCACTATTGATTGACATTTTCATAAATACATGATAATTGTGTAATGTTATTATGTTTATTACAGCATAAAATTTGATGTTATTGTAATATTCAAAGTTTTAATTGAATTAAATGACACATAGAATATCCTTTGTAATCATAATTTAAACATATTATTATAACATTAACTTTAAGTAAAATTACACGCTTAATTACATCACAAGAAGCAAATTTTAGTTACCCTAAAACACAACCTTGAACACAAGATGAAAAGACGAATTTTGATGAGCCCAGCGTACTTGAGAAGTAAATTTAAAGGGCTCTCCTACTAGAATTTAGCAACATAAATTTGATGTTGAAATTCTTTAGTATAGGCTTCTGCATTCTGTTTAATTAAAGTTAAATGTGATGGTAAAATGTTGATTCTTCTTAATATAGTAAGCTCCCTGCTGTTATAGATAACGAATGCACCGTTCTATATTTCAATGACGTCATACTACTATACAATTAAGATTGCACCATTGTAATAGCACAATAGAATCAAAAGTGAGAATTCACACTAGACTGCAAAATCACAATCGTATTTTGTGCATCTTAACCAACAACAGCTCATGAAAGAGGATGGGAAGAGAAAGAATAAACACTGTTAAATTTGAAAACTTTTATTTCGCTAATTAATACATATTTAGAAAGCTATTAGGAGACATAGAACTAATGAAAATTCAAATTAAATGGCGGTATTTAAGGGATTAGGAAAACAATGTAGAATAGTCCCCCTCTTTTTCTGAGACCACATCATCAAAATAGCTTTGAAAAATCTCTGCTAGAATTATGTGTTATCTATGACATAAGTTTCATACGATCTCCTCGTCTTTAAGGTTAGATTTCCTTAAGGTGAGATTCCCGACAGTTCCGGGCAAGAAGGAGGAGGACATGACCACAGCCTTCTATATTTCTTGGTTATAACGTAAACCCACAGTGAGGTGTTGAGCTGGAGAATGTAAGCGGCGCTTCCTGTGGTGGCCCCAAGAACAAAGGCGCCATCCCCGGGCATTAGGTTTCTCGAAGCGCCTTTGTCTACACTCGCGCAAGAGCCCCCGAGACTATTTATAGCATTGAGCTGGAATTAATCCTCATTCGCAGTCTGCTTAATCTCTCTCTCTCTCTCTCTCTCTCTCTCTCTCTCTCTCTCTCTCTCTTTCTCCTTCCTGAGGGATCGTTTAATGTAAAATTTGTATCTATAACGTAAAGGGAAAAATATAAATTATATATGTGATAAATAACAGCGTAACACAGAAACGAGAATAACATATATGTGAAGTATAACACTTGTAGTTGATATTTCTGAGTGCTTGTGCTGAGACCACAACAACAATACTTCATGAAAACAATGCAAAGAGAGGAAAATCAAATGTAAAGCAGAGTGGTGCTACAAAAATATAACCACTGTTGTATATTCAAGAAATTTGAATTATTAATATGAAAGATGAATATATGCATATTGTTATAAAACAGCAAAGATTTAAACATATCTGAATATATATGACAAATGATATAAACAAGAGTTTCTAAAGCTTAGAAAGCAGTGCGCTCTTTTATTAATTATATACAAGGACAGACCCAGAACTCAAAATTTAGGGGGGAGGGAGGGGGAAGAAGTCAAGACCTTCTAGGGTCCCTCGTCGCCTTCCCGTTTTCCTCCCTTCTTTCCGTGGATCTTATACACTTTGTATTATATAATTCATTATAATATACTGTTTGTACAGAATATTTGTAACCACTGATTTAATTATAACTTGAATGCAAATTCATGTTATAGAGTTGGTGATGATTTTTAATAATTAATAACTGCTTCAGATGAAACTACGTATATCAGACTAAACAGATGTACACATTACAGGTGACGCATTTACTTTCATTGGTATAGTATTATTTAATCATAATATATTATTCATCATGGTATGATCATGGTCTTTAAAATTATTCATAGGTGAAATGTGATGGTAAAATGCTCCTTTTAATATAGTTCCTGCTGTTATAGATTATATAATTATATATGAATATTCTAAATTATATAATATCATAATTATTTTTTAAATTTAAATCGTATACATTATAAAAAGCATTATAACAAAAAAATTTACCAAATGCTTAAGCATAAAAATCTAACTGAATTTCCTTTTTCGTGACATGTCTCGAGATTACGGTGGCAATCTCTTCAAGCTGATAGCTAGAGGCTTCTTCCTTATCACGTCTTCTGAAGCTTGCAATTTTTCATCTTTCCTCGCAAAACATTAGATGCTACCCGCTGATTGGAAAAAAAAAAAAAAAAAAAAAAAAAAACGAGTAGTAATCGTTCTAGAAATGCCTTCTAAATTATAATATTATTGTGTTAGTATTCTAAATAATTATTTTGCCCAATTTTTAAATTACAAATTTGTACTCCTACTAGTAGTTTAAAGTCTGCATTTGCGAAAAAAATTCAAATTTGATGATTGCCATTTTGCTGAAAAACACACTGTACGATTTTGCAAGGAAATGAAAAACTTCCAAGTCTATCATGAGACGTCAGGTGTATACGCTCTGAATTTCGCACTACATTTTCTATACAATATCCGTGTCTGTGACACGATGGTATTGCAAGCGTCACAGGATACACCATGCCTATAGCTCTCTGAATTTCCACTATGTTTTCCTTACACTATCCGTGTGTGTGACAGGATGGCCTACGGCGCCGCATGGACAAGCTGAAGAGCTCCATCGAGGAGGCGAGTCTGGCGGTGGCGGCGGAGCGCGAGAAAAACGTCAGTCTGCTGCACCTCATCTTCCCTCCAGACATCGCCAAGCGGCTCTGGCTCGGTGAGTACACTGAGAGGGATTTGACTGGCACTATATATGTGAGTCGTATCAGTAAAGAGTATCGATGTTCAGCAAAATGTATAACGTATAGGGCTGTTTCTTCTTTCACATAGTTTTTCCCGATCCATCGTCTTACATTCTTAATATAGTGACCAAGACGTCAACGTTATATCAGGGAACATATTATTCCCTGGTTATATCGACTTAGTTACCATACATGATAGGACAAGACGTGATAATGCTGTTCAGTGATATTGTTGTGGCAAAAAAACACGTGTCTCTCACATTTATGACACGTGTCTGTGCAGGCGAGGACATCGAGGCCCAAACGCACGAAGACGTGACTATGCTATTCAGTGACATCGTGGGCTTCACGGCCATCTGCTCTACCGCCACGCCCATGGAGGTGATCAACATGCTGCAGTCCCTCTACAGTCAGTTCGACCGACTGTGCGGACTCCTCGATGTCTACAAAGTACGTAATTAACTAATGCTTTGCCATCTTTGATAGCCAATATTATCAAGTTGAGGAATTTACTTAAGCGAAGGCCGCTAATGCACCGCGATTTTGTTGTACTTACTGTGAAATCTCAAATAATTAAATAAGCGAATCTGTGGCGCTGCAAAATGACGTCATAAAGTACCAATAGATGGCACTAAAAACAGCCTCGATAGAAGCAGAATGACTCAGGTACACGTGTACTTTAGCCAATAGCAAAGCTCCATTAAGTAAACAATGACACTCTTAGCATCACTCAGGTAAAATCCACCAGAGGTCCATACCTGTCTTTATGATGCTATACAGTTTTTGCATGTGAACTGCATGAAATCTAATTTAAAAAGCTTTGTTTTTAAAAACTAGCTATATAGCAATATATAGCAAGTGTTGAAAAAGAATCATGAATTTTCTTATAATAATCGAAAATATAACTATAGCATTGGATTGAAAATATGACAACTTAAATTCAATGTTCATTAAAAAAAAAAAAAAAAAAAAAAAATCGTGATTAGCATTAATTTCAACACACTAAAACTGACAAAAAGGCTGTCAAAGTAAAATTTACTTAAGTACCCTTATTTGAATTTGATTGGACGCAACTGTGGAACTCGGTAACAAAATCTGGTCCGTTGCTAGGCACAGATAAGATCTCAAGCGGCTTAATCCAATCTCGTTTTAATTGAAAAAAACTGTTGTCAAGGTAAAAAAAATAATGATGTTCGCAACACAATGGCTTTATTTTTTAAATACAAAGTTACAATTTTTTTCAACACAGTTTTTAACGAATAGCTTTATAAAAAATAAAATAATTATAACAACAATCCACTTTTCTTTGTGTGTATTGTTCTAAAATTAATGGTCTGATTCTTCCCCTAACGTTTCCTGCGGTGAACATATCATCATATTTATGAATCATATATGTAGAGATTGCATCACGAGAAGCGATAATTTGTTAATAGAGTATTGTCCTCAATTTTTTTTTATTGCAGAAATGGATAGAGCGTGCAAAGTTATGCTACCCTGATTTTTTTCAGATTTTTTAGAGCCCGGGAAGTATTTTTAAAAAATTATTGAAAGTCCTTTTTGTGACGTCACGCGGCGGCAAGTCCTATCTTTTTCTTAAGGTGCGGCGTCTCGTGACGTCACAAAAATAACTTTCAATAATATTTTAAAAATACTTCCCGGGCTCTAAAAAATCTGAAAAAAATCAGGGTAGCATAACTTTGCACGCTCTATCTATTTCTGCAATAAAAAAAATTGAGGACAATACTCCATTGATTCCGTCCATATATTATAATGCATAATTTTTGTATAAATTATTGTATACTGCATTTTAAGTACGCGCATTAATTATGCAATATTCTATAAATTAATATAAAAAACAAGCCCTAAATTTTCAATGTCAGTTTTATTTTATATATGCCATGCTTTTATTGTTTTCGAGTATATAGATTCAAAATAATAGCCTTTATATATTACAATCATATCCAGCTTGCTAATCATTTTACTATTACACCTACATTATAATATTAAATTTGTCTTTAAATTCTTCATTTCTAATTGCTCCTCAGCCCATTTCCGTAACGTTAATTAAATCTGATAATGTTATAGGTTAATTTTTAGTGGCAACATTACATCTTCAAATTGACTCTTCTGCATGCCAATATCTATTGCTTAACTATAATACAAATTTAATTTTTTAAATTAATTTATTAAACTAAATTTTAATAAATTGTTTCATAATTATTATTTTTCACACTATCAAAAACATCAATGTTTATATTTTTTTAGCTTAAATCCTCCAATATATATATAAAATTATAAACTTCATTTCTTAATAATGATTTTTCACACGTGATGTAATGTTTTCACTCTTAAAATATTCTCTCCACATTTATGCAAATCTGTGCTAACCACTCTCATAGAAACACTTTTAGGAAAAGCTACTTTTATTAATAAGAAACACCACACCCGCAGTACACCAAGCTAGGGTTACAGTCAGAAATGTGTACACTAAGTTAATGAGAGAAAACGCCTACCTTTTTTGACTCTGTTATTATAGTTATACAAACAGCGATTATTTCTGATATAGAACACACGCTAATTGGTCGTCATTGAAGAACAAAACAAAAACTGATGTTGTCAGAGGCAGTGTTTTAATGTTTTAATATGACGCTGAGGGACCTTTGTTTCTCATTTCAAAAACACAAGTAATCTACTCAATTTACACTTTAGTACAAAATAATAATTAACGCAAAGAGTGGAAGCACAGAATAGAATAAATTGAAATTAAAGTTGGTGTTGTTTGATCTCGCACATTTAAACTTTTTATTGTTAAAAGTTAATCAAACTTTGGTCAATTCAATTTCACGTAAAATGTTAGGTTTTTAGATATAATTAATAAGAAATATTAAAAATAATATCATAAAATGTTTTTATTGATCTTTTTTATTATTAAATTTAAATTAAAATTTGTTAATTAAAACAGACTGGCAATAGAAACTGTCATAAAAATAGTTTAAAATATTAATTATTCAAGCAAAACACACACAGTATATTATTAATATAAAATGACAACAGAGATTTCTCTGTCATGAGTGTCATTCCATAACAAAGCTTAGCTTTAAATCTGTAATTAATTTCCACATCTAAAAAAAAAAATAACAAACAAACAAAAAATAAAAAACTCAAAAAAGTAAGGATTATCCCAAAGTACCAAATATAATTTTAATGTAATACTTTTAACAAAGACTTCAAAACAGAGCGATGAAAATTATATTGGGTTGTAATAAAAGAACTCATACTATATTGTTGTTGGAAACTCTGCAATGGTTGAGTGTAAAACAAAGATATGCATTAAAAGTACTGTTATTTTTTTATGATATTATTCATGATAAATTTCCTAAGCATTTTAAAAGTGAAATTGTTAAAAATAGTGAGATGCATACTTATAATACAAGAGGATGTAACAATTTTTTCAGAAAATGTGTCAATAAACAAAGATCAGATGGATCAATTTATAACTGTGGGAAAAAATTGTTCAATGAACTACCAGATAATATAAAAATATGTCATAATAAAAAAATGTTTAAAAGGCTATGTATTATATATGTGAAGGAAAGATTTCCCTATAGCAGTTAATTATATATTCATTGTGTAAGTAATTATTTGTAAAACTATCTTATATGTTAATTGGTATTTTGCTATTTCTGTTTTAATATATTGGTTCGTTCTGTAGGCATAAAAAATTATGAAACAAATTTTTATGTGATATTGTAAAATCAATTAATCAATTAATTAATATGTAACCAACTATTATGAATTTAAATAGCGAAAGCTAAAATAAAGATTATTTCATTTCATTAACACCACAATTTGGTTTATATACAGATTTTAAATTGCCAACACATTAACTAGAGTTCGTCGTCTCAAAATATAAATGTAACGATATTTTTTAATATAAATACATCAATGCATTGGAGGGCAATAAGCAAGTCTTTATACATAGAATATAAATTATGTAATGTCATCTGACTTTTTTTCTAAATCTAAAGAGGACTTACATACAGATCCCATCGGGATTGATCATTGTAGTTTAATTTTCATGTCAAATAACGAATCATATTGTATTAAAACTGTACATAATCTCCTAACATTAGATTGCATTTAACTTTTCTTCATTGGTAACTCATTCCTTAATTGGAGCAGCTCGATTTGCAAACAAAACTCAAGTTTTTCTGGCTGTCTTAGCAGAAAAGAGGAACATGCTTCATTTGCTCCAGCCAATTACATCAATTAATCGCAGCGTACGTCGTTTCTGCAGCAAACTGGCGAAGGTCCAATTTAACTCGCTGGAAACAAGTTTCTTACGACCCAATTTTGGTGAAAAAATGTAAATCATCAAGGTATTTGACGACAGAGGTAATGAAGCGAGAAATCGAATGAAAACTCGTGGTTTAATTATCGTTATAATATTTTTATTGACCGCATATTGCAAATAAATGCTACTTAACAACTAATTAAAAACAGATACAAAAAAATGTCAGAAATGAGTGAAATAACGTCAGAATAAAAAAAAAAATAACTTGATTCACGGATACATTATACAATATTTTATGTAATCTAACTTTTAAATTCTCGAATAAAATAATTTATTTGAACAACTATAATTATAAATAAATATATATCACACAATAATTACTGTTAATGCATTTTTTCCTTTCAATACAAAAATTTAATTCAATCAATTTATTCAATTAATTCAAACAATTTAGATTTATTTATTTATATTATCCATGAGGATGAAATTTAATCTTCCACATTTGTATTAACTGCGAGCAATGTGCGACTGGGGGACTTAATTATATACTATATATAGATATTAAAAATTCAATTTATATAATCTTGGTTCATCATTTCTCCATACCATGCCTGGGTTTTAATAGTTATACCTACGCAGATAACTTATATTACGCGTAATTATGTCCAAGTTCCATCAAACTTAACAGATCGAGCTTGCCTAAAAAGCAAAAGTTTCCATTAGTTGACGATAAAGTATTATTTTGAGTACTTTTGTCATTACCTTAGTGTGTACAATTGTTAAGCTTTGTTCTTAAACTTTACTGAAATTGTAGTGATAATAGAGCATTTTTAATTTTTATCACGTCATTATAATGTAATAAAATTGTGAATGGTGCTGCCTCCAGGTGGAGACAATCGGAGAT
Source organism: Siphlonurus alternatus (assembly GCA_949825025.1). Taxonomy (NCBI): domain Eukaryota; kingdom Metazoa; phylum Arthropoda; class Insecta; order Ephemeroptera; family Siphlonuridae; genus Siphlonurus; species Siphlonurus alternatus. Next base: position 18,336,142 of record OX463779.1, on the reverse strand, counting down.
GCTTACTGTGTAGCCGCTGGATTACACACACATAGTTCCACTCATGCTCAACAGACAGCGTGGATGGCACTCAGTATGATTGACGCTTGTGCAAGTCACGTGACTCACCTTGGTCAACCAATCAAGGTACGTTTATCCAACGGCGGTTAAGTTACTCCTCTATTTGAAGATAAGCATACTAGAAAAATTACAGCAAAAACAAAGTGTACGTTCTTCTTACAACCCTTATCAGAAACTTTTCCACTCATTATTTCGCATTGCCGCCATTTTGGTGCTCAGGATAAATTTCCAGTGACCCATAGTTGCCGTGCAGATCAAACTACACTCCTATCAGAGCTACAGCGATGTAGCATGGTGACGATATGACGGTTCAGTGACCCTTAGCGATGTCCACAGATGCGGATCGGACTGCACACTGGCTCGGTGCTGGCAGGGGTGGTGGGCAAGAAGATGCCACGCTACTGCCTCTTCGGACACAACGTGACGGTGGCCAACAAGTTCGAGTCCGGCAGTGAGCCTCTGCGTGTCAACATCAGCCCCACCACGCACGCGTGAGTCCTGCGTGGTCACAAAACATACACGAGAGGGGGATCAAAATCACTACATTTTTCAGGATACCATTTTTTGTATGATGTACAACAGATAACAGGTCAACATAAAATGAGTTAAAAAGGAAGCTAAAATTGTTCCTGAGAACATTAATTGAATGATAACCCGTGGTTCATTTTCATGTGAAATACGTATTATTTGATACTATTCTCATAATAAAATTGTATACTAAATCATCCCTTAATTATGCTTACTTTAATGAAGTATAATAGTAATATTTATAATATAGAATCACGCTAAAAGCAGTGTAATTATCCTAAGGTGGATTAGATTCAGTTATAATTAAATTCAAACACATGAGAATGATGAGTCATTCTCAAGATCTCAACTTGTTTTAAAATTTGGATACTTTAAAATTAATATTTTTATTTATTATTTTAACTTTTACAAAACGACTCCATGGAGGTTCCTTTTTATATTTTTATCCTCTCGTCCCCTGAATGTATGCAACTTGTCGAGCTTCCCAGTAGCGCTGATTGCATGACGCCCCGCGGGATTACTTCAACACGGCAAGGCTGCTTTCTGCACAGTTATTTTTTTTTTTACGTCAGACCTTCTATAGAAACTACAGCCATTAATTCTTATAAACTAATATAGACTTGTACTGCATGGCTGGGGTATAATCAACTATAGCGTTAATGATAACTTGATAAGAATGTTCGTTCCAATACTTGGAAATGTTTATTCTATATCTTGAAAATGTCAAAATTAAAAAGTATGCATTTTTTTTTGTTTTTTTTTTTAGTTTTGATGGACAATTGTCGGTTTGGAAGACCATTTCAGATTGCACCCTTTTTAATCACATTGTGAGTATATCATAGGACATGAGGCTGCAAAGGGAAATTCAAAAGTTAGGCAACTTGTCAAGCATCTAAAAAGAGTACATGAACTACAAATGTTCAGCACAGGCAAATGGTGAAATATTGTCTCTATTTATTGATAATAATTATGTAACCCACTTCGTTTTTACACTGAACAAGTTGCCTAACTTCAAGACGAGATTATGGTATGAAGGCCACTTTTTAGTGTACCTGAAAACCTGATGCTGATTGTTTGCTTGCAGGTGCTTGTCATCGTGCGCGGGCTTCTCGTTCGAACCTCGTCCCCAGTCTTGCTTGCCCGCCGGTTTCCTGGCAGAGGGTGACGCCACGTGCCATTTCCTGCTCGGCTACGCCCACCCCGGAGTTGACAAGGGTGCACCCCTCTCTGAACACGTGGGCACAGCCATGCGCGAGCTTCAACCCGGGCCTTGAGAGAGCGGAGACAGGGGGCGCCATGAGAGACTAATTTGACAAACCCTGATGACGAACTGCACTGTGTTTGTGTCACGTGGTTGTGTGTGTGTGGGGGGGGGGGGACTATCACTTAAAATGTAGATGTCTTCTTTAAATACACAGACTGATTATAAACAGGATAAATATATTGTTATGAAAAAAAATATATAAATAATTATATAATAATAAGGTTGTGGACCACATCATGATGATTTTAAATTGCATATAAATTTTAAAATGACAAAAAAATTTAGAGCAAAGAAAAAAATTATGTAATATTGATGTTGCAAAGAAAAAAAATATCTTGAAATGCTTTTGTGTGTAAATGTATTAGAATTGATTGATGACATAAAAATTTAGTGAAATATAATAAAATAAATAATAAATTTGAATTCTTTAAATTGAGAAATGCAAATAATTTCTCAAAAAAAGGGAATAAAGTACGCTTACAAATCATTTTGGAATTTAACTTGGTACATTCTCATAGTATTAACTGAGGCTGTACATTTCAATGCAAGGTAAAATTATCGAATTCAAGAAAATAATATTGTGCCCAGTTTCTCACTTCATATAGCGGCAAAATAACAATCTTCGTAAAATGTGAATATCATCTATGTCAATCTCACAATTAAAACAAATTTTCAAATGTGAAAAAATGCCTACTTATTTCAATCCGCATCCCTAATGAATCTATCCTAAAACTACATATAAATCTAGTTCTGTATATTCCATATTTGCTGAAACGAATAAAAATGTTAAAAGTGGAACAATCCACTAAACATAATGAGCGTGACTCACGAAGAAGATAACCAGATCTCTCGCTGTAAGCATCACGGTTAATGTAATTGATTAATGATTACTGTCAGTTTGACGCATGACAATCTGGATAATGCGATCTGCATGGTTATTTCCTTCGTGAATCCTATCCTATATAATTAATTGAAGTTGATGAAAAACAATTTTAATTACCACGCTCTTATTACTGAGTACTAATTTTCATCCATTATATATAAGGATATCAACTCGATCAATACGATAAAAATCCATGGTCAGTCCATTTTTTTTTAATGTTTTTATTTGTCATCTTATCTCATTTCATCTTATGGATAAGATACCTCAAGTTTGTGACAAGCCAAAACAAAAATTTGTATTTTTCACATCACCAGCTAAAATTTTCAAGCCAATCGGAAGATAACAATTGTTGTTAGTCATATTTCAACACAAATTATGAAATAGTCTGAATAATTATATATATATATAATCCAATTTATTCAAGATTTCTATATTGCTGTAATAATGCAGAGTATTTGCCTTCGTTAAACCATTGGAAAGCAAACAGTAGTTCATATATCTCTTGTATATTTTATATCCACATCAATCTATAATGCTAGAATAATTAAACTAAAAATATAATAGTTAAATTGCAAGCCAGTATATAATTTTTGACTGCAGCATGCATGGTCCTGCATGCGTGTTTCATGCATATGAACTTATTTGACTAGTTTGATTACCAGTAAACATATATATACGGCCTTATATCCTTAATTGTGTCTGCAAATATAACATAATCATGACTTAAAACCAGACTTTTTTTTTATCATCATATAATCCATACCTGCCGTGACACTAATATTTATGGGAGTTCCATTGCAGATCATTTTATATTATATACATTATCATATGCATGTGATATGTTGTTAAACTAGTCAATTAACATACAACAATAATTCTGCCCTAATTCCCTGGTGATAAAATAATTTATAACAATTAAAACTATCATATATTATTGTCTCTCATAGACACTCAATTAACGCACTAACATTATTTATAATTGCTTCTTCCTTCATGGCTATAGACAGTGACCGTAACGGTGACGACGAGGGCAGCTTACGCAACTTGGTGGTGACTTGCGATGAGTTGGGCAGTTGCAGTACGTGAGAAGTCTTACGGTTAGTTATGTCACTTTCATGGACATTTCAAAACGACTAGCTCCTGCTGCTGTGAGAGGTACTGAGAGAGGGGAACTGCAACTTTCTCCCAGCGAGAGACGGCGGTGAGCGGTGCACGTCAGTGTGAGCTCGACAGTGCGATGAAGCCCAGTTACTTGCTCTTGGTGGGACTGCTGCTGGCAGCCACCCTGCTTGAGGCAGCGCCCCAGGATGACCCCCAGGAAAATGAACCTGCCTTCATGTTACCTGTGCAGCTTATTGGATTCCCAGTCATCATTATTGCCGTGAGGCTCGCCAACTTTGTCAAGAAATTAACCTATACACTTAACCCACGTAAGTACATTGTGTATGTGCACCAGATTGTGAGTCATAATATGTCCCTGAGGTTGAAAAAAAAAGTGACAGTTGAAATTTGGAGTATAAAAAAATTGTTATAAACCTTGAGGTTCGGTAAACTTTTTTTTTTTTTTTTTTTTTGTGAGACAAATATGCAACGTACATATTATAGTAAAGATACGTGTAAATAAATTTTAAAAATGTTTTATTTTATAATTGAAGGACGAAACGTTCGAAGAATTTAGAAAGGATAATACAAGATATAAATTATTTCAATGACACAGCAGAAGAAGTATATCAAATGATTGAAAGAAAATGGTTGAAACAAAAACATTTTATTTTAAATACAATCTCTTTGCAACTGTTAAATTTCACTAAGAATATCTCGCTAAGATTTACTTACAGATCACAATCAAGTGTCATAATTGTTTGATGAGGAAGGAAGGGCTGTGGAGCGCGGCGGGTTATGTGCGAGTGAAAGTGGCCGCCGCGGCCGCGAGTTACGTTGGGCAGTTGCACGTACGCCCGCGGCGAGACACACCACAAACTATTCGTCCGGCCCCGCAACTTGACACCACACACGTACTGCGTACAGTACGTACGTGAGACTTAATAACCAAGAGAAAACGAGGTTTCTATCGTCCGAGATGGTACCTGTTAAATTGCACGGTGCGAGAATACTTTAATTAATTAAAGGATTTTTCTTCACTCGTGTTTAAAACGTTCTCATTATAATTTATAGATATTTAATGACCAGTGTTTCCTTTCAAGAGTTTCACACATTCTAGTTTATTTTAATATGCACGTAATTCAATATACAAGATCAGTATTAAGTTTAAGCACGTGCCCTATTCTTCAGTTCTAAAATATATAATTTAACTGATTCAAATTTTTTTTTTTTTTTTTTTTACTGTAGGAAATCGTAAGAAACACGTAGTACCTATTAAAAAATTGAAATTAACAATATACTGCATAAAATACTACCTTTTTGAAGCAAATAGTCACTCATAATAAAATAAATTACTTATGAGTTACAACCCCATATAATATATAGAGTATAATATTTTAACGTTGTAATTAAGCCATCGTGACTTCTGTCAATGTCATTGTAGCAAAATATCAATTAATCATGTGTGAGTGTTTTATGTTTTATTAAATAATCATCATTTATTTTTATAGAGTTTGTTAAATATTATACTACAGCATATATAACATAAATTCGAAAAAAAATTTAGTACATTATATTATAAATGTAGCATATATTATTATATATAATATTATTTGTAATATATATTATAACATATTGATTTACTTGATTGGTAGTTTTAATTGAAGCTTTTGATTTTCTGTCATTGTTGAATGACATTTGATACACTACATAATATTTTTAATAGTACTGTCACCTGATGAAGTAAATCATGGCACTCTCCATCTATAAAAATATAAATATTTATTAATTTATAAAAGGAATCGAGTATTCACAAAAGTTATATAATTATACGTATAATAATATTGGAACTTTTCATTATCATATTAATATATTATGACGTTTTTATCCTAAATTATATAAATATATTACTTAATAAAATCCTTGCTCAAAAATCTCTATTCTTTTGTGAATTTATATTATAGTTTCAATACATGAAAGAAATAACCATTCTGTTACATTTTGAATAGAGCATAATATAACATATATATAATAGCATTGTAATTGCTTGAAGTTTCCCTATGTCACTGAAGAATGCGTTAGGAAATTGGTATTTACAAAAAATAATAGGGACAGGAAACATTAAAGGTGTGCCAAGGATGCGCTCCGGAGTTTCTCGCACGAATATTCTCTCTGCAGAATGCTCTCGTGAGATGATTAGCCGCGCAATAGTAACGATCACGAGCCGGTGCCTGGCTGTACAAAGATGGCACAAACACGTGACACCGGCAAATTGTCGTGATCGCAAAAGTGATTAGTCTACTATAGCTTGGGTAAAATTATGTTTACTGGAATATCCATGCATCTTAGCCTTATTTTATATAGTAAAATAACAATCTAATATTAAATTATTTTGTAAAGTACGATGTATTTATATTTAAATTGTGTTAATTATAATATGTATGTGTATTTACCTAATAATAATTTAAAAAAATCGTAAAATAATGTAAAAGTACTTCATACTCTCAAAAGCATAAACATGCACGTATTCTTTTTTATTGTGGGTATTATAGGATTTACACATAATCACATCTTGCTGATTTTCTACTTTCAAAGTGTTAAATGATCATTTCATAATTTTTATATTCATTTATTACTTCATTAACTGCTTTATAATTTATAAAATACTGTGAAATTTACTACACTTAAATGTTAGCAATTTACCTCCAGTTTAGTTAGATACATACCCAAATCAATAAGATTTGAATTAATAACTAAAAATTAAAAAATTAAATAAATAAAGACTGTAATAAAAAAAATCCAAAAATAAAACTTGGATTCTGCAATCGTTTTATTGCAATATATGCATTTTTTTTAACATCACCTACTTAATTTTCTAAAAGTATATAATGCAAGTATTTATAAGTAAAAAAGCAATGACTATATGAATTATTACCGTAAGTTTTAACGTTTCATGACAATGCTATTAAATATTAGAGTATCATATTTAATAATATATGAGCTCGATTATGAGCGTGCATTACGTATTATGAGAAAGTATCGCATTGTAGCATATCATCGATGACATTTTGTAATTCAGAGATTTATCTTCTTTTTATTTCTTATGCCCACGTGTTGGCGTTTACGATTTAAGCCATTTTACTTGTATATTATATATAGTAAACTAATAAAAATTAAGGATTATTTTTCTTCTCTCTTTTTATGTTGCCTGGCAACGAGTCAAGTTCCGCAGTCTAAATAGATGCCCTCTATCTTGAGATTCATTTTTACATAATTTACAAATATCAGCATATCACTAACTTGGATTTTAAACTTTTTCTGATAGCATCCAAGATAGTCATGACCTGTATCTAATTTGAATTTAGCAGTGTCTGTAAGTCTATTGTAGTTATGAGTTTTTGCTAATTTAAATACATAATATATTGTCCCTCCACACTTTAGTACTTTCCAGGCTGTTATCTTTTTGTTTCACTACGCTTTAGATATGAACTTGAAATTAATCAATGGATATACTTGTTTTTAGTTGGTGTCAAACTAGGCTTGCTATGCATCTTGGCTCAGTAGTCTGCTTGTTTCGTTGCCGTGAATATTACAATGAGCTGGTATCCACTGTAAAACTATTTTTATGTTGTTTTCTTGGTGATCTTGAATTAGCTTATTCTTACATTTATTTACTCTATGATCTTGAAAATCTGGGGAAGCTATTGCTGCAATTGAATCTGAAAGTACTGAAAGTATGATTATTTTTGCCATATTTATTATATGGTTGACTGTTGACTGGTGGTTTTCATTAATTCTCAGATATTTTTATTAATTTATGCATTCATTATAATATATAACGATGTTATAGGCACTATTATTACGATCAGGAAATTTCCGTAACTCCATGCAAATACTTCATGAATGATACGCGTACATCAATTTTATTTATTGTTTCCAACATTTTTTTTTTAATTATCTCCCAATAAATAGACCTCAGTGTCCTCAGTCTAGGTTCAAAGTTAAACTTCATCTATAAAGCATTCGGATGTGTTAGTCTTAATCTACAAGGTTATAATGTTATAATAATATATTCTATATTCTTCAATTCAGGACATTGATTATTAATTATTATTATTTATTTTTTTACATATAAAGAATAAAAATTATCGTATGATATAATGAACGTGGAATTGATTCACGTTTTTCATTCAGTTACAAGTCCCGTCTTTCAGAATAATATTAATAATAATGTACCCAAACAAAAATTAGAAGAAACAATAAAATATTAAAACCCAGCGTTAAAATTTCCTATTCTTTTTTTTTCCGTGTTTTTGAAAAATTTAAGACTTAAATTAAATTTAAATTTAAGTTCAGAAAATTTATAATGCAAGTTTGAGTTAAAAATATGATAGAACATGACATTGAGCACATATTGCATGCATGCCTTTGATTGGCTAAGAACGACGTCATAGCTGATACTCCTCATTCTGCATCAACACCCAGTGTGTCCAGCATGATCTCACTGGTAGCTAGCAGGCTCGCTTGGAGGACGAAAGTCGCTGCTTTCTCGGCCGCGTCCGCCGCAACTCTCGCTCTCCTCTCGAAGAAAGTGTGGATCGCCACTCGACCCACGTAACTTCAATGTAATTTCTAATAAGACGCGCCCTGCCAGTTTTTTTTACGATCTCTTGCGTTACCTCTTACAAAATATATAACATCAACAAAACACTTAATGAACAATACACGGTGATAAGACATTCTTCGAAAGTGTTCAACATTATACAACAGGATGAAAAAAATACCAAATTTTATAAAATTAATTTAAAATGTTTTGGTTCCGGTAAGAAAATATAGCACGTGAGATAATTTAATTACGTACAGCTTGTTTCCAATTTATACGCTTGCAGATTTTGATTGTTTAATGAACGGAAGTGATAAGTTTGTTTTGATTAAAAATCGCATTATAGATATAAAAATCGCATTATAGATATAAAAATCGTGATAATTATAGCGAAATTTTTCAAATGAACGCGGAAGGAAATAGAACTTCAATTATACAAAGCCACTAAACTTTTTTGTTAATATATAATATATACACACAACCTTGTAAAATAATTACTAAAGCTGCGTAATTGAAGTAGCTTTGTGATCCATTTCCTGTGAAAATATCGTTACTCTCTCCTTCAGTCTCATATCTATATATACGAGTAATATACGCATTTCTGTCAAACTTAATGTATTCATTTATATTAAGTTCTCGGCCTAAATTTCTACATTATAATTTTCATTACAAAATGATAAATTCTTTATCAGAGACATTCCAAGAACAGATACGCATTCAGTAAAAAATAATAAAATAAGTTGTTGTTTTTTTCCCCACGTATAGAAAGTCCACGCGGTGTTATACGAAGGTCACTCATGACTATATATTGACTCTAATTAAGGAGGCAATAGATGTATTACGTGCATGTTTAAAACTTAAAATTCCGCTAAATTGATATTAAAAATCAAACCCGTTTTTTCATTTGCATGAATCAATTATATTTACATAATTTATAATTATGTCATGACTCATGACATTCGAATAGTGTGTTAGTTCATTATTTACAGCTAGTAACTTAATTAAGAATTATTTAGTCCTCAATATCTCTCATCATAAACATTATAAACTGTTATAAACACGCACGTACAAGTGTATATTGCCCTAGACGGTCCTACTTCATCCAAATTCATTTTTGACACGTGTGGTGTCCACAGGCACGTACGTTGGACGAACGAGGCGTGGTCTGGACGGGCCGCTGCTGAGGGAGCACGTGGCGCGGAGCGAGGTGGTGGACATTGCGAACGTGGAGCACCAGCTGGTGGCCGAGCTTGGACCTGACGTGTGTCTCTTCGAGGAGATCTGCAAGCGACACGCGGCCAAAGCAGGACACCACTCGCCTGGCGACTGGGACGACGTCGTCAGGTGAGCGGACATAAATATGTATTAATTATAACAGAAAACACGATCCACGATCATATTTAATGTTGTAATTTTTATAATAACTATAAGTCTAGAATGTTCGAGCATAATCAATAGTGCTTTATGCTGCAACTTTTTATTTGTACGTGTTAATTATATAATTATTATAGATTTTTCTGTACGCGTAAATTATTTATTTTAATATTAAAATTTTCTAGCGAGATGAAACTATGTTTTCAGCTGTCACTAAACTTGTGACTTCAATTTGTATGTTCCTAAGTTGACTTATTTCTAATTTTTAAAAAAAAAACGCATATTTATTTTCAGTGACAGTATTTAAATTATTGCAGATACCATGGAGCAGGAAAGGGAGGGGGAGAGAATCCATCACTTGGTGATTATCTCTCTTGTATTGGGAATAATTTACTGCACTTGGTATAATTTTAAATACTTAGGATAAAGCTTGCTTTATAAGAAAGGATTGTAAAATTATATTAATTACAAAAAAATTGATCTACTGATTTAAGTCATATTTTATTATTTAATGTATAATTAAATATACGCTTGACACGAATATATTTAAATGAATAAAGGATCAACTGTTAACATAAGAACGAATTTAAAGCATCAAATTTATAAATTTAAATGTGTTGGATGGTTTAGTTTTCTTTTTCTTTCTTTATTTATTTATTTATTTAGTAATTTATTTTTTAGACTAATTTTGCCGGGGTCTATTTTATCGGAAATAATAAGGTCTCGATGTATGCAGACATATTTTTATTTAAAGGAGTGTGCCTGTCCAAACCATATCCTAACTTCTGTCTTGCTAACTTAAACGTGTGTTAATCTGTATTTAGGAAGTACGAGAGCTACGCCGGCAACCGCAAGAAGTTCTACCTGCTGAGTGTGTTCCTGGGAGACATTGTGTCCTCGCCCAAGCTGTGTCATCAGGTCGCCATGCGGCCGGGACGATCCTGCAAGTAGTGAAACCCGAAGACATCCCTCGGGATATGAACGTTAAATGTGCACAGTTTGATCAAATCATGTGATGCTAATACTCATCAATATTATGTTTGCTATGACTATATGTTAGCAATATATATTTAAGCCATGTTTATGAAATATTAATTTCAATTAGCTATTTGATAAATTTAAAGAAATGTAAATAATGTATTCGTATATACATATTATTATATGAATTGCGTGGCAAAAAATATTGAACTTTGAACATTAATTGAAATTTTGGTGGCTTTCAATATTATATTATTATAATATAACATATTACCACAATATATTTTTGTTTCATTCGACATTCAATTTTTGTTTAAATAATTGTTACATAGCATATACACTTTCTTTCTAGGACCTTTCGTTCTACGTACACTCCTGTTTATGACTGCACCACGTTCCTCCACCTATATTTTTATAATATTAAATACGCGTAATATATATTGGCACGTGTACGACACTAAGAACTCATCAATAAAGAAAGTGTGCCAATTCTAATGTCACCCAATACCATTTGCCAAGAGTCTCTCGTGGCATTTCTGTATTTTTCTGCCAGTTTAAGATGTATGTTTCATCACTTTTGAATGTTTTGTTACTTTGTTTGATTCATGCACATTCTCAAATATTTTCATTGATTTTTGGGCATCTGATCAGCTAAGATAAAATTACATTTTAAGTAACTTTGTATTGCATTAACACCAAGATATAAAACTCGCACTTAACTTACATTAGCTGATTTTCATTAAATCTATAATTATATAATAGTAACTTTCATATTGTAGACTTAAATTGCTCCTAATCTTTCTCTTTAATTTTTAAGAGTAATTGTGCCAATAAATTAGAAAAAAATCTCATTATCTTTCATGATGCATCATGTTGTAATTAATATTTTAAACTTATATTTCATCTTTTAACACATTCAAAATAACACTTAAATTGTAATAGTGCGAGGACATCTCGCCTTCAGGTTAGGCAACTTGTCCAGCATCAAAATGACGCAGGTTACATGCATAGCAGGGGCAAAAGACATCTCAAGCTCAAGCAGCAAAGTTGTTTTGATGCGAACAAGTTACCTAACCTCTTGGTAAGATGGTCAGGCCAAGCAAAAAAAAAAAAAAAAAAAAAAAATTATTTAAGTTTACATTTATTTAGTTTAGTAATTTTTGTAGTTAGATTTTATGTATAAAAAATGTAATTTTTTATTTGATATGAATAAATTTATGTTATATGATTTTCTATTTTTATTTATTTTATTTAATATACAAAAGTTATATCGATATTTAAAATAAAAGAGTATATCATCTATTATATATGTAAAACTATACATTTAAGTCACAATTAAGAATAGAAGCAGAAACAAGGCAGCATTATAAATTGGCTCTTTTTTTTTTTTTCCTTCAGTGAACATATAAAAAATATTATTTGCTCTGCTTCTTTATCTTTTATCTTAAGATTGTTCTACGTACTATGTAATTAACAAACTTTGTTGATAGAAGTCGGACAATCAGTTATTAAACAGAAAAGTTCAGTGCTAAAGGATGGAAATAGGGGAAGAGACATTAAAGGTATACAGGCCTCAAATTACAAATTAGACAGACATTAAGTGTTGCTCAAGTTTATAATCAACATTCGTATTATTTTTACCTGCGCGCGGTGCGTCTGTGCGAAGTCGCGCTGTAAAGAAAGTCCTTGCTGATGTCACAACTCACAGCTAGCACCGATTAGCATTGAGTTGTGACGTCATCAAGGACTTCGTGACGTCATCAAGGACTAAATTTCTTACTTTGAACTGCGACTTCGCACGGATGCATTACGCACGGAAAAAAATGATGCGAATGTTGATTACTCTAAACCCACTTGGTGACTGTCCAATTTGTATTTTGAGGCCTGTATGCCTTTAAGAGAGGATTGCCATTTCCTGTTGGTAGAACTTGTATATTACCAACTTAACAGTTTTACACCAGTAAATCCAACAATTAAGATATAATACATGCAATATGTCTTATATTAATTGTTGTCCACCATATTTCTCTAGATGTACTTTTTAATTTTAATTGTTTTACTGGTGTTAGTAAAGAAGTACTCGGTATATATATATTCTTTTTGGCAAAGTTGTATGGCCTTTAATCAAGTATAATTTTATTTCTTAGCTTCATTAAAACTTCAAATAGTTACAATATGCCAATTTGTCCCTTGGGCTATCAAAATTGTTTGAATATGTTTATATTTCTCTACAGAGTGATAGGAGTGGGAATTTTAACACACAGGGCAAAGGAGGGGGGAAAGGGGGAGGATTACAGCTCGTTTGAAGAAGGGCTGCTGTGCTGAGCCAGCTTGTAGACAAACTCTTCAAAGACTGTCACGGACTTGTGCATGCTTGTCTTCTTGTACTCCTTGGTGGGCATCAGCGCACCCTCCTTGCCCTCCAGATCCTTGTCAAAGGCATTCACCTCTTGCAACAGCAAGCTGTGAACATAAATAAGGTCAAAATGAAATAGAAATTTTTACGTTAAAATAAGTGGCAAAATTCTTAAAACCCAATATAGCTGTCATTTCCGTTCTGTGTTTAAGTACACAACATTAAAATTTGTTAACAATAATGACTGGTACAGTATCAAGGGTTGAAGCTGCTTAAAAATCTTAAAATACAATTCTTATAAAACCAACACTAAATTTACCAGAATGAGTAGATAAATACTAAGTAAATTAATACTGTATTCTTATAAGGAAAAGTAAACCATTGCAGTTGGATATATTGATAACGGAAAAGAGATAGGAAAAAAACAACAAGCCTTACCACGATAAAATCCATAGCAAGGAGAGTTTTGATGGCACAGATTACTCAAATATATTTGTAAAAATATTTGTGTGATCTATGCCATCAAGACTCTCCTTGCTATGGACATTTCATCGTGCTAAGGCTTGTTGTATTTTTCCTATGTCTTTCCTTTTATCACTATAAGTAAATTAATAATAATTCTTGCTTTACTTCTTGAGTAAGTGTACTTACTTGATTTTGGGTACAGTCATAGGGTCGAACTTGGCAGCCACCTTGGGGTTGAAGGGCACACAAACAAAGCCAGTCTTGGGGTGGATACAGAAGGGTGCCTTCAGCAAATGGTTCAGGCCTGTAGTGACGTTGACGTCAAGTCGTGGGTACAAGTAATGCAACATCACCTCCTCTATCAGGAGGGCAGTGGTGCGGCGACGCCAGCCGGGATTACGAAGAACCTGTAAGTCATCGTAACATCATTTAGTTGAGAACATTTGCAGCCAAGCAAACATTGACAATAGTTGGGGGCAATCAACTCCACATTGGTCATATTACTATCGTGTGCTCTGTTCAACAAAAAGAAAATGTAGTATGAAAATGAACTAAAATTTGGAACTCATGACTTTAACAGGATAATTGTCAGAGTGCTAACGTAAACTAAATGTAAACATTAGACATCCTGGTGAAAAACAAACTTGACAACTTCAAAGTAGTTTTTGCTGTAATAACAACTCCTATGGTCAATATAGCTGGTAATGTAGCAACAAATAATTATTTTTGCAACAGATTTTTTATTGCTTCTCCATTAATTAGGGTGAAAATTCGCTGGAAATTCTACAGTAGTACATTCAAAAACTACCTTTTTTAGGGGAACATTCTGATATACATTCGCTGTAATATAAAAATATGTGACATACTGTAGAGATTCAATATATATTTGAATAATAATATGAATAATAGGCATGAATAATATGGGATATCTTCGGGGAGGGCGGATGTCATTCAGCTTTCCGCCTTCCACTTCCTCTACAAATAATAATAACATACTGTACTGTACTGTACTGTACTGTACTGTACTGTACTGTACTGTACTGTACTGTACTGTGCATGGCTATAAAGTGAAATTAATGCAAAGAATAAAAAGTTAATTTATAAATTATAAAATGTTAAGAAAATATTGGATAACTTGGGGATTAAGGGGGAGGGAAGGGAGTAAATAAATACTGTGCATTGATACAGTACTCAACAAAAGCACTAATGTGCAATGGGAAAATAGAGAGTTCAGGTAACATTAATGACTCTCACAAAGATAAAATAGAGTGCAGATAGCAGGCCACATTTACCTTTGCCTCCTTTTCATTGTGATCCTTGACTTCCTCGCAGAACACCTTCCACTTTTTGACAGAGTCTTGTTTGTTGGCCATTGCCTCCTTGCACTTTTCACGCAGTTTTTCGTCCGTGACCAGTTCGAGCAGGTACTCCACGCCTTTGGGCGTATCGAGCACCTCTTGGTCCACGAGCATCACCTTCTCGAAGAGTGGTTCTATCAACTCCACCGCCCGCCTGGAAACATTCAGAGCTCAGTTATTATTTTGAAACTAATTCAAGGACACGTTTTCTTCAGCCTCTATGATAACATTTCACTTAAAAATTATCTGAAATTCACAATACTTGAAATATTTGGGGGAAAAAAACGTCTATGTCTAATTTTTTATGTTCACTACAGTATTTGTGTTTAATAAAAGACTTTAATAAAAAAATCTTACATTGAGCTAATTGAAATGTATGTCAAAACAATAAATGAGAGAATGAGCATGTTAGTTTATAGTTCTACAGAATGTATTATCCATCCCTGAAATACAATATGTTTGAACAGTCGTTTGAACATTTAATGAAACAGAGCTTGATTTATCCAGTACATGAATTTAAAATTAAGAAAATACTGAAGTAATGAAATGCAAACATATTAGGTAAGTGTTTTATTTATTGTGATTTTACTAGTGAGCTAGTGAATTCATCCTCATACAAGTGTGGTGCAATGCATAACCCTCATGAAAAAAAAAAAAAAAAAATACTGCACGTGGAAATGAATAGAGGGTACCAATTATGCTACTCTGATTCCCCGTCCCCCCAGATTTTGTCGTATCTGAGAACTATTTTATTTATATATATCTTTTTAATATTTTATTGAAAGTGAGCCAAGCCCCTAGAGGCATCTAGGACCTATCCTGTCATTAAGTACCAAATACCTCCAGGGGGCATATGGACACACTTTTAGTAAATATTTAAAAATAGTTTCCAGAAAAAAGAAGTGAAAAAATCAGTCATAATTTGGTACCTTCCATTCATTTCTAAAATTAAAAAAAAAAAAAAAAAAAAAAAAAAAAATGTAAGTTGTCCAATGTATAAACAGACTCAGCTATGATATCTGCTATCATTTGTAATTAATTCAGGTTTTTTAACTCAGGTGAGCTACAAAGCTGGTAAGGAAAGTCACACACCTGGACGGAGGGTCAAGCTTGTCTGTATTTAGGTTAACTCTGCGGCTTGACTTGGAGTCTGCCTGTGACAGCGAGAGGTACTGGGCGACACAACCTCGCTCCCAGCCAGACAGAGTACGAGCGTTCTCGTCACACACCCAGCAATGGATACCTCGACGTCCAGAAAACACCCATAGAAGGTCTTGAAAGCCAAAGTCATCTGCAGAAAAAAGAAAAAAATATGAAGTACTGTACTGTATCGTCATCACAGTATTAATTTTAGTTCGCTAACATAATTCTTTTAGCTTGTAAGAAGTTTCAGGTCAAATTGATAAATCTGAAACATTTTTCGCATACCATCTACCACACTTGAATTTCCACTGTCTCAACAAATTTATGAAAGGAATTTTTTTTTTTTTTATTTTAAATCATTTGGCTTGTACAGAAACAAACATTGATCAAGTCAACACTTATTATAAAATATAAAACTAATATTAAATTATACACATAATTATATACAAGGACATGACAAATACACAAACTATCTGTATTATATCTGTATACAGATACAATCTGTATTTTATAAGGAGCTAATATGTTATCTAAATCTTTGAAGCTACATCCAGAATTGTTTGGAAATGGAGAAAGTCTCAACCAATCAGAAAATTTTAAAATTCAGATTCAAAGTTGAGCCATGCAATGGAGTACCGACCTCAATTTTTTTTATTGCAGAAATGGATAGAGGGTGCAAAGTTATGCTACTCTGATTTTTTTCAGATTTTTTAGAGCCAGGCAACTATTTTTTAAAAATTATTGAAAGTGCAGAAAAAGTGCCGCCTCTTGCCGCCTCTCTTATTAAAAGATAGGACCCAAAAGGGACGTGGATTTGAACCCGACCTCGCCAAAACTTTTTAGCAATACTTCCCAGTCCCTAAAAAATCTGAAAAAATAAGAGTAACATAACTTTTCATCTTCTATCCATTTCTCCTATAAAAAAATTTGAAGTCGATACTCCATTAAGTTGCAGGCAATCAATCAATAAAAAAAAAAAAAATTCACCCATTTTTGACAATTTTGGACTTTTTACTTAATTCTGAAAGCATATATGATACATGTGAATACAACGGGTACAGATTAGACTTAGCCAGAACAACCTCTGTTCTCTTTTTAGGCAGTAATTGTATTCTATGGAGACAAGATGAACTTTTTTACATGACTTTTGGTACCTAGCTCCCCCAATTGTAATACTACAGTACTGTACATATTTTCTTTCAAAGCTAGGGTACCAGGAAATCAGGTAGGTCCAAGATTTTAATTAATTGTCTAGAGTTGTATGTATTTATATAATTAGAAGAGCTAAAAAAAAAAAAATGATAAAAAAAAAAAAACGAACTGCATTCCTATCCAGAAAATCAGTTCACTGGCTATTATACAGATAAGCTTTTCCCTCACCAGAAATTTTCAGATTGCATTATTGTACAAACAAGAATGTATATAGTATAATTTATAAGCTAGAGCCCATTCTCACCTCTGAGTGCTGCATCAAGAATTGCAACAGCTATGGAGAGGAACTTCCAGCACTTGGGACAAACACAGGCATCTTGGCAGCAAGTACGAACATCATCATAGTCCGTCAAATCAATGTCAATCACAAGCTCCCTCTCTACAGGTGTGCGCTGCGTTATCCTCTTGTCCTTCAGGCTGTAATGATTTATTATTAGAATCTGATCTATGAGTACTCTGTACATCAAAAAATCATTCTGTTTAATTATTGAAGTTCTGATAAGATTTTGAATTTATAAATTGAATCTCCATTATCAAAGAATATTTACCTATTGACATACACAGCTCCAATATCAATTTTAATTGGTTTCTTCTTTTTAAGCTCCTCTTTGAATTCGGCATGATCCTTAAAGGCCAGAAACCGAAGATAGATATCCCCATCCAACGTGAAAGAAAACTCTCGACGTTCAAGCTCAGCCTCTCCTGGGAAAAGATGAAAGGTATACATTTATATATTTATTACAATGTTAGCTAGCTTACTACAGCATATTCTGCTATTGATGTAAGCATTCAAACTTAACAACATGTATTAACAACAGTTGGAAGGATTGATAGGAAAGGAGGCGGCTGTGGCCTTGTGGCGGCATTTGCCTGGGAGTGACGATGGGAAACCACAGAAAACCATCATCGAGGCAGACGGTACCAAAGGGAACGACCTTCGGCACCTCCCGAATACAGGCAGTATAGTGGAAGAACATACATGCCATCTCTCGGGAACTTACCAGAACACGCTGCCATACCTCAGCTCGAAGTGACGAAAAGTCACCTGAGCCAAGGCAGGAAGCGATCCTGGGTCTCCCGAGCGATATAGGCAGAGATCAAACCACTATGCTACGCTGCTCGGTATATACATATATTATGATATGCATACAGTACGGTTTTGCATACCGGTATTATTAATTATTGCTTACAGACAGCATTCAGATACAAAACTGAGTGCACTGGTATCATATAATTCATTATAGAGATTGGTGGATCAAGTCAGCTATAGAGAGCCTATACAGTATGTTGTATATATGCATATATATATAGAGGTGAGGCCCGGGTCAGGGGGTTGTGCATGGTGCATCAAATGGCTTACCTTTTCCTTGAGTTAACCACTTTATGAAGGGTTCAGAAGGAAAGAGACGGTTGTAGTAAATTGGCAAAATATCTACCAAATCTTCAGGGTGAAAAACATCCTTCTCTGTTTCCGTTCCTGTCATTTTAATGACTTTTTATCTGGTGAAACGAAAGTTTAGTAGAACTTCCCAGCTGCTAGAGAACTTTTCCCGCGATTTTGATATTTATGTTTCGCGTTCTAGTACTCAATTTTTTTTTCTTGCTCTCACGCGGGATTCTATGGAGAGTTTGAAAATTCCAGGAACTTTGAATATTTAATACATATATTGTATATATATAAATATATATTTTAATATATATATTAATATATATATATATATATATAAATTTCAATACAATCGGACGATCCAATTTTTTTAAATTAATTTCTTAGTTTTTTTAGGTCTCGATCTCTCGATTCATATGGGAATAAACGATGGGAAAAGCCCTATACACTCAGGGCCGTCCCATGCGCACGGTGCATACGTTTAACTTTTTCTGCTCTATTATAGAGTTTTCCGTAAATTAATAGCCACGGCTTAGAAAAGCTGCGCAGAAACGAGTTTTAAATGTTAGTAGTCTAGTGCGCATGGCTCTGCGAAGTGTGCATGATAAAAAAGCTTGAATCCAAATGAAGCTGCGCAAACGCTAGGTGACTAATCTGCGCACAGCCAATAGCAACTTTGTATGCTTTATGAACAAAGATACGAACTTCTACCCCAGATTGCTTGCGAATCGCAGTGTTTAAAAATTCTTTTAATACGTTACTGCAACCGGTTTGGCTTGTAGTATTGCAAATAAATATCAAATTTGAGATGAGATAAAAAGCAACGTTCTCGCTAATGTTGAACAAAAATTCTGCTCCGGTAGGGGCCCCTCGTGCAGCAAAACAGCTGTTTTGAGCTCACTAAGTGACGTCACCTTGGGTGTTTTTGGCCAAAATGCGCAGATCAGTTCAAATTCGTAGGGCTGATGGACCTATCTATTATAGTTGTATCATGCTATACACTGATTAAAATTTAAAAAAATTGGATCGTCTGATTGCATGTTGATTTTTTTTTTTTTTACTTTTTTTTTTGGTGCCAAAAGAACTCGCAAGAACTGTCTCTAAAAAAAAAAAAATCGAAATTTTTATGAGGTTGCTATATATATATAAGGTTTACACAAATGTTAATCAAATGAGACTACAACAATCGATGTTTCATCGTATTATCTTTTACGTATATACCCTTATTAAAGTTGTTTGTCAGCAATTTTTACTATAATATATTAAAATTATGGCACCAAAATTGGCATTGCACCTCTATTATATATAATATTCAATAATTGTTTCTTACTCTGGCGTCTAGCCTTGTGTATGCGTCCAGTTTTATTCTCATGCATCTAAAACTTATAATTATGAATTCTTTATGATTAAATAAACCATATGATGCACTAACATTAATTAAAGATTGGTTGAATAATGCAGCTGCTACCATTATATAGCTACTGGTTTTCACATTCAAAAATTAAGAAATAAATTTAATATAATAATATATGTTAATACTAAAAGTATCTTCCTTCACTTCATTATAATATAGGACTTTCTTTCTTTTTTACAATTAAGGAATTAAGGATGCAATGAATCTCGATCAGTAGATTGATATATCTCGCAAATCGTACCGCCTGAATGCAACAAGACTTGCAGGGGACTTAGAACTCACAATCAATAGGTGGCATACAAATTTTGAAGTGAATCTATCTTATCAGTTTTGTGTAAACCGAGGTAGAAGTTTAACATTGGCCTTATGGACGAAAACCGGAAATGGAGCTGTTGTAAAAAAACTGCAAGACTGAATTTGCTCAAACCATAAGCGATTAAGTTTTAGAACATTCTCGATTTTTTAAAATTTTTATTTCATTTGATTCGTTTGCACGGAAATATATTTTTATTCCGAAGTAACTGAGATATTAATAGTTATATTAAAATTATTTTAATTGAAGTTTATCTAGGTCATTATTTTTAAAAATAAAAACAGCATTAAATCAGAGAATAAAAAAATCTTTATTCATGGCATGATAACTATTACATTTAAAAATGGAAAAAATTAAGTCTACTCAGAAAACACAAAGACATGCACTGAGCCAGGTGCAGCACGCTGCTGTGCATGGACTGACCGGTTTGTTGATAACGTTTCTGTGCCTCTGAGGCAGTTATCAGACAGAATCTGTAGACGTAGTTGCCGTAACTACCCTTGGAACATAAAATCAAAACATCCTTCACATGTAACGGACGTCAAGAAAAAAACATTTGATGCTTAATTTCTGCACATAATTCAGGCATACCGAGAAGAACATAAAAATGCAATCTCTCATTCACAACTAGGGCACTTGAACAAATTCATAAAAACCAATTTAAAATAGTTAATTAAAAAACAGTTGCTTCACTGAGGGATTTTTTTTTTTTTTTTTTTTTAATTATAAATTTTAGTGTTTTGTTTTATATAAAAATCAGACCTTGGCATTCTGCAATAATATATTTCGAACAACCATTTAAAAACTTTATTAATAGGTTTCAAAAAATTAATCAAAAGTCCTTTCTTAATTATAAGATAGTTATACAGGACAGCAACATAATATAAATGTTTACTAGCACCACAATATACAGAAAATAGTTTCAAAATGACAACATACAGCATGAAGAGAGATCTGCAATGGCTGTTTAGAATGCCGAAGGTGGGGGCAGGGATGAGGTTAGTCTGAATCTTGCTTCTCCTTCTTCTTCTTCTTTTTCTTTTTCTCAGGTTGTGGTGAGCTTGGCTCTGCTTCAGCCTCCACCTCTGCCTGCTCTTGCTCGGCATGCTTCTTCTTCTTTTTCTTCTTCTTCTCGGCAGGTGATGCCGTCTCTGCCTCTGGCTCTGCTGTTTCAACAGTCTCGCGGTCACGCTTTCGCTTCTTCCCCTCCTCCGGCTCACTCTTGACCGTCTGCAAGCTGTGAACATTACAAAAATCAAGTTAAGACAAGGCATACTAATGTGGCGAGAAATAGGCCTGGTTGGACAGAAACTGCAGAAAGACCATGACAAATTTTATACAAAGTTACGAGAAAATAGAGATTAAAGATGACAGTTTATTTTTTATATTATGTCAAAGTTTTGACACTTCATGATCTATTAAGACCAAACACATTAACAAAGATGAAGAAAGAGGGCATTTTTATTTTTTTTTTTAATTATTTATTGAATTAGTGATTTAGAAATAATATCGGTACCGGTACATTAACTGTAAACTCTTTCTCTGATTCTCATCCTCTATGCTATGAAAATATTGGGATACTGTGCATCTACACTTTAACAATTACTATTGAAGTACATCCGAGAGTAAAATGTAATGAGAGACCTCAGTGTCTAATTGAAAGAAATTTGAAATTTGCCCAAAATTTTCAGGGTTCAGGGCTTCAAGGAGGTCAGGGGACAGTAGCACCACTATCGCATGTTGCATGTATTAGTTATGCACAACAGTGGCTCTACAGTCCCTACACCAAGCTCGTCAAGCTCAAAAAAATTTTAGACTCTCTCTGGCCCAAAGACTCTATTTCTAAGGTCTTTGTTCTCTGTGATTCGCAATTATTCTTATTGACATAAGTAACCACCACCAACATAGTTTTTCTTGATCCAATTATAATTTTTTTTATAACTCCACTGACAATTACTAAAGGGAGCATACATTATAAAAGAAAAGTTTTGATTGCTTTGGCAAACCACAACCTTCCATTAACTACCAGACCAAGGAATACTCACTGGACGTCCTGGTAGGACTGGGAGAGGTAATTAGGCGGGGTCTTGTCGTTGGGCTTGCCATACTGGTCCAGTAGCCCCTCCTTGATCATCTGCTTCTTCATGAGTGCCTTGGGCCCGAGTCCCCACTTGCGAGGGTAAGTGTCGCGCTCCATGATTACACGCTTGATCTTGGCAACAGCTCCATGGTCACACGACATCATGGTACTCGACGTCATCAGCGCAATTCCTGTGCAGAGTGAACCTCAGTCCCTCGCTAAGCAAGCTCTCACACCTCAATGTGTGGAGCTACCATGAACTTTGTTTTGGCATGCAATTATAATAACAAAATACATCACAATGCCAGTAATAATTCACTTAACCAGTACCCAAACATGTAGATGAAAACAGTGAGGTGCATGGTTTTTTATCATATCGTCGTTGTAGCGCTCTTTTGGCCAATCTCACTTCGTAATACTTCGGATTTAAATTTTTTGTGCTATAACGTCATCCAATACGCAAATCAAATTTAGTACTAAATTTACTCAACAGATGGCGCAATCGACTAAAAATACTAAATTTAATCCACATATGGTCTCCATGGCGCAAAAAATTTAAATCCGAAGTATTACGAAGTGAGATTGGCCAAAAGAGCGCTACAACGACGATATACTCTCTAGTAGAGTATATTCACAAAAAACTTACCAAATGCCAGGTAAATTTAGCATGATTTTGCCAGTTTTGTAATAAAGACAGAGGGGGAATAATACAGGAAAAATTCAACAATTTCTGAAAGGTGAACTAATGAACAAACTCTATAATGATGTGTACTAGTGTCAAAAGAGAATAAAAGGGTATTTTAATACCTAGACATATTGCTTCTCCCTTTGTGGTGATGATCACGATTTCTTGATTC
This sequence comes from Siphlonurus alternatus, assembly GCA_949825025.1. Lineage (NCBI taxonomy): Eukaryota > Metazoa > Arthropoda > Insecta > Ephemeroptera > Siphlonuridae > Siphlonurus > Siphlonurus alternatus. Next base: position 18,312,766 of record OX463779.1, on the reverse strand, counting down.
ATTTCTATGCCATCATCATAACGTAGAACTCCAGGCAACATGATCTTGGCTCCGTAGCAAACAGCATTCACCTGAACAAGCACAATAAAATTATTATTATGTATTATTATTTATTTTTAAGTTGACTACTTAACTGCTAGGACTTTGACTTTCTAGTAATGGAAAAAAAAATCCAAAATATATATGCTAATTTAAGCACAAAAGCTAGATTTTAATGCATTTTAACCCCTTGTAACTGCATTTAATCACCATAAGCTGTCAATAAGATCATCAGTAGAGGCAAATATTTTACATAAATAACCTATTTTACACAAATGGTTAATATTATTTATAATCTTTGGAAAGATGGATATAAAATGTTTTGTTAAATTGATATCATTATTTGCAAGGCTTAATAAAGAGCCCTAACCCATACACTTCATTTACAACTCACAGCGCTGTCCTTCATGACGATACGCTTGTGGTTGACCATTAGTCCCTCCAGAGGGTGGATCACTCGCCGCAGGTAGCTTTCATCCTTGGCGTTGTCATAAAGCCACTGAGCGTCAAGCACATCATGCATCGTCGTCAGGCCAGCGTTCTCATGCTGGTTGCCTGCAAAGAGTTTGTTGTTACTTACTTTCTCCTTTCCAGAATATTGTCATTCAAATTTAGGATCTAACAATCGTAAGTTGAAGTCTCAAATGTCTACTTTTTTTGTCAACAGCCAAGTAAACCAAGATTTGAAAGACTATGTATTCTGTTTCGAGCATCTCACCTGATCGCACCCTACGGAGCTCCTCCATTTGGCCCCCCACACCCAGGATCAGACCAAGATGCACGCAGATGGTCCGCACATACGTGCCTGCCTCACAGCTCACCCAGAACACACCTGCAACGATAAACAACAGTTAGTTCTGCTTCAAACTAAAAACAGTCTGCATGAAATGAAGCTTTCTAAAAATAATTGAAAATAAGCACTTTAGAGTCTTTAGACCACGCCTACATTCCAGACTGATAATAAATTTGATGGGGAAAGCAATAAAGATATTAAAAGAGTAAAAAAATATATAAATATAAATAAATAAATAAATAATCCTTGACGCCGTTATTACCCTTTCGAGTGTGGCCAGGCCAATATTTTAGCCTTTCCAGTAGGAGTTATCTTGCGACCGAGCTGGGGCTTACCAGGCTCCCAGAACTCATAAATATATATACTAGTAATTGTATTTGACGAGCAAAGGATATTCATTGTGATAAAAAACTGTTACCTCACAATAAAATATGAATAAATTTTGAAAAGGTGCTAGGGGAATTATTACTCTCATTAGACTAATTTGAGAAAGTAAAAGACACTACGTCTCACCCATGTTCTGATTTGTGTCGTACTCTAACAGCTTGTTCTCATAGACTGTTCTCACTCGCAGCTGTCTCTTTACTGCAGAAATGAGAGGTGGGCGCTGGAAGAGGGCACCCCGTTGCTTTTCCAGAGCTCGAGCCACGAGTCCCATCTCTCCATCAGAACCCTCTGCTATGAGGCTGCTTTGAGCACCAGGTGCACTGTGTAGCCGAAACACACAAACGTACTCTTTGCCAGCACTTTGTTGTGATTTCACAAGTCGTGTGGCACGAGATATGCACACAATGAGGCAACCTATAACAAAAAAGCAGGAAAATCAGCTCACAGAATATTAGAAGTAATCTTTAGTTACGTTTCTATTGTCGTATGAATTAAATACATTAATTTAAATTGTATCTAATATTTATCCTATTATCCCAATCTTAATGATAATAAGTTTTAAATACAAGCAGTAGTGTTCAGTGTGCATAGGCAGCTCACAATAATTATCGTACAGGTAAATTAAAACAAGTTGAGTGCAGGCCAAGGCAACCTTGGCAATGCATGCAGCAATTTTTCTCTATTTACCTGTAACTTATAAAGGCGATCATTGCTGGATGCTTACTTCACCAAACGCTACTGTGTACAGTATATCAAACCTTTGTTTACGTCTGGAAATAGTTTGTTTCCAAAAAGGAAGTGACATTTGGTGTTTAAAGTAAAGTGCGCGCTAGAAAAAAAAGTTGAGTTAGTATTTTCTAAAAATAGTTCAAGTAGTCCTCCATGTCAAACCAAAATTCAAAAAATTCTAACTCAAATAGGTTTGCCAGAAAAAAATTCCAAAGTCAGAGTGAATGCGTCGCTTAACATGGGGCCTTACCTGACAAAAACCCTCAAATATCTCGAAAAAATACACCGTTAGGTGGTATGAAAAAAATATAGTGATGTTCTATGACCCAAGCTTTAACCAAAAACCGATTAAAAAAATTTTCTCTCGAATCCATTTTTCCGTAAAAAAATAATAAAAAATCTTATATGGTAGATTTTCTTGATTTTTTTTCGGAAAAATGGATTCGAGAGAAATTTTTTTTAATCGGTTTTTGGTTAAAGCTTGGGTCATAGAACATCGCTATATTTTTTTCATACCACCTAACGGTGTATTTTTTCGAGATATTGGAGGGTTTTTGTCAGGTAAGGCCCCATCTTAAGCGACGCGTTCACTCTGACTTTGGAATTTTTTTCTGGCAAACCTATTTGAGATAAAATTTTTTGAATTTTGGTTTGATATGGAGGACTACTTGAACTATTTTTAGAAAATACTAACTCAACTTTTTTTTCTAGCGCGCACTTTACTTTAAGCAGGTAAAAAATCGTGGACGAAGACATATATTTCCGGTTGAGCTTTAGTTTACATTGAAAGGGTAAAAACTACCAGCGTTTGAAATACTGTACTTCATTGCACAGCTGCACATCACATTTAATTAGGCTTTCTTCGTGTTTGTAATGGCCTCTGTCATCAATTCATCAATTGAGTTTGCAACAAAGAATCTAACCGGTGCAACAAGAGCCAAATACTGTACTTCCAAGCATCTCCGATATAACCTAAATAAATATGATGGCCAGTGTAGATAGAGAGCAGCATAGTTTGCTTACCAGTCACTTTCGGGTCGAGGGTACCAGAGTGACCCGTTTTGTCCACCCTAAGGATTCTTTTGATCCAAGCAACCACCTCGTGGGAGCTGGGGTTGCTAGGTTTGTCCAGGTTAATGTATCCACCACGCACATAGTCTGCAATATCCCGCCGCAGTGGCGATGAGCCGAACGGTAGGGGCGTAAAGTGGGCAGTTCGCACATTCATATGGTCGAAGTTCTGCAAATAACAGAGTTATAAATATCCATATAGTAACCTAATATTATGCATATGATGTTGGCTGATAGCACAGAATTATGTGTAAATTGTGAAGCATTAAAGTCATTTATCAATTAATGATGTTAGAAATATAAGTTTACATAATTAATACAGTTATTAATACCTGATTGCATATTTTATTTAATGGACCTTGCTCCATTTCCTATGCCACAGATCCAAAATAATTTATAGGAATTATGTACAGTATTAACTAAATTAGTAAAAATGCTGTTTAGCAATAGGTATGAATTCAGTAGTGATTAATGACTTTGACAGCTAGGCTATTAAGGTGCTTTCACATATTCGAAAATCGCTACGGAGTTCCGTAGCAATGCCGTAAGCCTTTCACATATTCTTGTTCGTCTGCGGCAGCTGCGGCGGAAAATCATGTGAATGCCGCAGCAAAATCAAACTCATCTTGATTTTGCTACGGAGTTCCGTAGAACGTGCCGCAGAAGATCGCGAGGTGCTACGGAGCGCCGCAGCAAAATCAACACATTTGCTACGGAGTAGCTACAGAGCGTTTCCGTAGCGATTTTCGAATATGTGAAAGCACCTTTATACATCATCCCTCGCCTGCAATCTGTTATTTCAGATGACCAATATAAGTTGTAAATAGGTGATGTAACATAAAAGTTCACTGTTGCGCTCCCCTGAAATAGTATGCAGGGCTAATCCTCTATTGAACAGGGTAAAGTCACTCACGATCGTTATAAAAAAAAAATGGATTGTTGAAATTTGTAAACAACACGAAAATAACCCCTTTTTAACCAATAGGAAGGCATTTCAGCAAAAAGGGTTATTTCTAAGCCAATCAGAATTCAGAATTGGGTCTCCATAAGCCGGAAGGGAGCGACTATACCCCCTACAATAGAGGATTAGCCCTGATAGTATGTAGATAGCAACTAATTATTGCAACTTACAAAATAATAAATATACAGTATGATACATATTATGCATATTTATAATTACTGTAGGCATATGATACTGTGCATAACTTGCCTTCGCCTTCTTTAATACAAGCATTTATTTATATTCAGTACGTATACATATCATACCTTCAGCAATAAGGGCCATTGTGATGAATCAAGTGGCGGTGGTTTTAGGTCAGATGATTCCAACTTGAATTCACATTGCCTATGAACTTCACCCAATGTTTTGTATTTTGACTCCTTAGATTTCTTCTTCGGACTTTTTTTAGCTGTGAAGCATCAGAACATGGTTAAAACTTGCTGAATTTATTGTTATTTATTATTAATATACTATCATATTCACTGACAAATGTAAACTACAACAAATTGAAGATTTTTAAATAAAAACATAAGCCTGGTAAACCACACGTGTGCACCGGTGACCGGATATTGAAACATAAAAATAAACCCAAACAATTTACTAACTACAGATTAATCCACATATATTGATAAAGAAACGTGCAATTAATTGAATAAACAGTTAAATTGTTTCAATTTCATATAATTTTACCTGGTTCTTCCATGATAAATGTGAAATTTGCACGTGCTCTTCCAACGCGTAGACAATCAATATGGCGGCGGCTGTGAATGTGAAACGCATTACGTCCTTTCTTTATTTATTTACAAATTACTGGCAATAGTTTGATCCTCAAAATTGCCCGAAGTAGGCAACAAAGTTCTGTAGAGGAACTTTGATTGAGTTGAGCAAGTGACAAAGTGACAGCAAGTAGGAAAAAAGAAAACACACATTTTATTTTTAACTGATTTGAACATAATGGGGTACTGACCAAAAAAAAGTTTCAAGTTTTTGTCAACATTTTAAAAGGCACGAGAATGTCATGAAGAACGTACAAAAGCCCTAGCTATTACAGCATATATTCTACTACAATTTCCTGATTTTATATGAATTTTTAAAACCTCTCAAAAATGACGTCATAGCATTGAATCGTAAATGGGAAAAGAGATCAGTTAACAATGCCAAATTCCATACTTAATATTGAAATGTATCCAAAACTTCATTTCAAGGTTTTTCAGGTTATATATATATAATACTATAGAATCACGATAATGAACAGTGATGTGAAATTCGCGCGCAGATTGGTCCGCGAATATGCGCATGCGAATATGCGCGAATATGCGCGCAAATGCGCGCATATGCGCGAAAGATACTTTCAAGATGGCGGCCGCGCGCAATAAAATCACGAGAGCACCTCGGTAGCCTAAAAGGCCGATTGCTTTAATTCCATGATTAATTAACTCTAATTTAATCCAAACACTAATTAGGCAAGGGATTATACCAAGAAAAATAAGAAAATACTCTCTGTAGCATTTACTGTAGCTTTAACCAGTCTAAAATTGCTATTTTTGTGGCGGGAAAGTCAAATTTCAATATTCGCGAATATGCGCGCATATGCGGCCGCAGATTGCCCGCGAATATGCGCGAATATGCGAATATGCGCGCATATTCGCCGCGAATATGCGAGGACTAACATCACTGATAATGAAGGTTTGAAATTCGTACTTCAAAAACTTTTCATTTTAGCAATGTTAACTGATGCATTTTCCCATTTAAGATTCAATGGTATGACGTCACCAAAAAAAGTTTTAAAAATTCATATAAAATCAGCAAATTGTCGTAGAATATGCTCTAATAGGGCTCGTTCTTCATAGAATTAATTCACAGTACTTTTTACTAGTATTGCTAACTCAAATACCGGTCAGTACCCCATTATATAATGCTTCTGCCCGTGTTTAATTAGTACTTTGAATACCATATATGATATTGTTGCAGTCAGGAGAGCTTAATTGTTACTCCTGTGGTGTACATTAAAATTAATAAACTTACCCTAGTCGAAAAATAAGAGTGCTAAGTGGTAATTTGAGCAGTAGTACTGCTCAAATTACCACTTAGCACTCTTATTTTTCGACTAGGGTATACATACATGTATATATATATACATATATGTATGTATAAGTTTGTTAATTTTAATGTACACCGCAGGAGTAACAATTAAGCTCTCCTATATATATATATATACATGTATGTATAAGTTTATTAATTTTAATGTACACCGCAGGAGTAACAATTAAGCTCTCCTGACTGCAACAATATCATATGGTATTCAAAGTACTAATTAAACACGGGCGCAGAAGCATAATATACCCACGAGAAAATAAGAGTGAAAGCTCACAACAAATTCACTCGCACATATTGACTCCAATTAACCTAAATTTCGCCCCTTTTTGGAGTCAATATGCGCGAGCGAATTAACGTGTATTGATGCACTTTGGCGATGTTTGGTACTTTATATTGACGCATTTTCACGTATATTGATGAATATTGACGAGTATTGACGTGAATGCCTGCCGAAATACTTCGCTCGACTTCACGCACTTTCAGGTATATTGGCTCGCGCATATTGACTCCAATTCACCTAAATTTCACCCCTTTTTAGAGTCAATATGCGCAAGTGAATTAACGTGTATTGATGCACTTTGGCGATGTTTGGTACTTTATATTGACGCATTTTCACGTATTTTGATTAATATTGACGAGTATTGACGTAAATGCCTGACGAAATACTTCGCTCGACTTCATGCACTTTCAGGTATATTGGCTCGCGCATATTGACTCCAATTCACCTAAATTTCGCCCCTTTTCTGAGTCAATATGCGCGAGTGAATTTGATATCATATATTGGCACATTTTCATGTAATTTGATTAATATTAACAAATATTGACGTAAATGCCTGCCACCAAAATACTTCGCTCGAATTCACACACTTTCAGGTATACTGGCTCGCACATTTTGACGCCTTTTCGTGAACTTTCACACTTTCATTGATTATTTTTTTTCCTTAAGTCCATTCATTCAAATTCACTCATTTTGACGCTTTTTCAGGAACTTTCACGCTTTTATCAACCATAATTTTTTTACAAAGTCCAGTCATTCAAATTCACTCATTTTGACGCTTTTTCACGAACTTTCACGCTTTTATCAACCATAATTTTTTACAATGTCCAGTCATTCAAATTCACTCATTTTGACGCTTTTTCATGAACTTTCACACTTTTATCAACCATTATTTTTTACAAAGTTCAGTCCTTCAAATTCACTTATTTTGACGCTTTTTCATGAACTTTCACACTTTTATCAACCATTATTTTTTACAAAGTTCAGTCCTTCAAATTCACTTATTTTGACGCTTTTTCATGAACTTTCACGCTTTTATCAACCATATTATTTTACAAATTCCAGTCATTCAAATTTAATATTTTTCAAACCTTTTCACGAAATTTCATACATTTAACAAGTAATTTTTTCATAAAGTCTATACATGCAAAATTCATTCATTCCCACGAATTTTCACACCATCATTTACCAAATTTTTACACATGGTCTCATGCATTTTTCGTCGCAGGCTAGCTCACCAAACCATTGGAAGTGAGAATACAGTCCCATGGCCTCAGTCCCCATGGATACCTGAAATGTACGAAAAATCCACAAAGAAACGCGCGCAAATTTTTACTTACAGTAATAAAGATTGTTCTCATTTGTCAAACATCGAAAGCAAAATAAAAACAATAATTTTTACAAAGAGAAATATAGGCCGGTATACAGATATACAGCTAGTATAAAATGAGAGGCTTTTATACAAAAAAAAAACTTCCTCGGCTGACTATATATAGCAGAAAGGTTTTCACTACTTTTTATAATTAATGATATTCCTTTGAATAATTTAACTATTAAAGGAATTATTTTTATACTTCGTCATAATTAAATAAATTAAGAACTGTTTTTACTTATCTGATAGAACTTCTCGTCGTGGCTTAATCTTCGATATTTTATGCGACTCCAATTAAATCTGACATTTTGAAAACTCGACCGGCAAAAATGCAACATTGAATTTTCTCTTTTTACATCATAAAAAGTGCGAAAAAATGGCAAATATGAACACTGGACAAACGAATGGTAACCTAACTTCATTGTAATTAACTATTTAATATTCAGGAATAAGTAAAACTTCACTTAAACACCTCATAAATCACCATACACACACGAGGAGCTTTTTCTATAACCTCTCTGCGTCAGCCATCTTGTGTTACTACCAACCGCCGGCCAAGTCACATGACTTCCGGTCATGTGACCAGATTTGTAGAACATTTTTTACATGAAGTCCCCTCATGCATATTCACGCATTTTCACACTTTTCCACGCACTTTCACCCATTTGTCGACCAACATTTTTCAATAAGTCCCTTCATGCATATCCACGCATTTTCACACTTTTTCACGCACTTTCACCCATTTGTTGACCCTTTTTTTTTTAATAAAGACCACTTATTTATTTTCACGCATTTTCACACATTTTTACGCACTTCGACCATTTGTCGACTAATTTTTTTCCAAAGTCCCCTCACATGAATAAAAAAATTTCACGCCTTGTTCCATGACGTCACTTGCTGGTCATGGGACGTCAAATTTCCTACCGAGAGATGCTGAAAATATGTTAAAATACATTAATATGCACTAAAGGATGTTGTTAAAAAAAATTGTCGAACAAATAGTTCAAAGTGCGTGAAAATGTGTGAAAATGCGTGAAAAAACATTAGGGGTCTTTACTAAAAAAAAATGGTCAACAAATGGGTGAAAGTGCGTCAAAATATGTCAAAATGTGTCAATTTGCATGAGGGGACTTTATAAAAAAAAAAAAGGTCAGCAAATTGGTGAAAATGCGTCAAAATATGTCAAAATGTGTCAATTTGCTTGAGGGGACTATATGAAAAAAAATGGTCAACAAATTGGTGAAAATGCGTCAAAATATGTCAAAATGTGCCAATTTGCATGAGGGGACTTTATGAAAAAAAATGGTCAGCAAATTGGTGAAAATGCGTCAAAATATGTCAAAATGTGTCAATTTGCATGAGGGGACTTTATGAAAAAAAATGGTCAACAAAATGGTGAAAATGCGTCAAAATATGTCAAAATGTGCCAATTTGCATGAGGGGACTTTCTGAAAAAACATGGTCAGCAAATTGGTGAAAATGCGTCAAAATATGTCAAAATGTGTCAATTTGCATGAGGGGACTTTATGAAAAAAATTGGTTGACAAATAGGTGAATGTGCATGAAAAAGTTTCAAAGTTAGTGAACGTACTTTGCATCAAACTGGCTGAAAGTGCGTCAGTATACATGAACTGACTTTATAAAAAATGTTGGATCATAATTGGATGAAACTGCGTGAAAATTCATGAAAATGGGCGAGTGGAATCAACTCAATTTGCATCAATAGAGTCGAAGTTGATACTAAATTAAAAATACGTCAATTTATGTGAAAATGCGTGGAGTTGTTCTAGTCAACTATGTGAATATTAATCAGTATATGTCAATATGGATGGGCGAAATTGCTTGAAATACACTTATTTTGTTAAATTATTAAGAATTTGTTAAAATGCGTGAATGACGCATCAATCTGCATGAGAGAGTCGTCAATCGGCTTCAACATGTGGGAAAATGTGTGAATTTTTCACTCGTATTCACAATTTATTCGCATTTATTTTCTCGTGGGTATATAATATATATAATATATATATATATCAAAGATATATTTAATTGTTAATAATTAATGTATCATCAGTACCATATATGCAGACAAAAACAAATTCTTAGACTGCTTTTTAGACATCTGGTGTATATACTATGGCCATAAAATTGACCAATGAGGAGATCAAGCCATGATATAATGGAGTACCGACCTCAATTTTTTTTATTGCAGAAATGGATAGAGGGTGCAAAGTTATGCTACTCTGATTTTTTTCAGATTTTTTAGAGCCCGTCAAATATTTTTTAAAAATTATTGAAAGTGAAGAAAAAGTGCATGCCGCCTCTCTTAATAAAAGATAGAGGACCCAAAAGGGACGTGGATTCGAACCCGACCTCGCCAAAACTTTTTAGCAATACGTACTTCCTGGTCCCTAAAAAATCTGAAAAAAATCAGAGTAACATAACTTTTCATCCTCTATCTAGATTTCTGCTATAAAAAAATTTGAGGTCGATACTCCATTATACATATTGATGGTTCCGCGGAGAAAGTGCTGGTTTGCATTCTCCGGAATAAACAAAATAAAGGGTTTGCCTTTTCAGTAAGGTTTAAAATTACATCGGGCACTTGACGCAGTGGTATACGCCTCTGATTCGTAATCGGATGGTTGTGAGTTCGATCCCAGCCATGCACCGCCAAACTTTTCACAAATGGCGGTTGCTAAAGAACACCCACTCGTGCATCCGGGAGGTGATTGATGGCATCCTCCATCAATTGCCGGCCATCCTGACTGAGGTTTCCATGGTTTCCTCAGTTACAACCAGGCGAATGCTGGGATGGATTGCTTAGACCATGGCCGCCCCGGTTTGGAAGGGACCCACAAAAGTAGGGTCTAAGAAGAGCCGGGAGGTTAAATTAAGTCACTTAATTGTGGCCAGTACCCTATAATAGGGTTCAGTTGAGAAGCTAAAAAAAAAAAAGAAAAAAAATTACATAACAAAGGATGAAAAGGAACCTTTTTGCAAAGACAACCCATGATTTTGTTCATTCCAGAAAATGCAAAGCAGCGCTTTCTTCGCGGAACCATATATTGTACAGCTATTAATATACTTCACCAAAATTTAAGATTGAACAGGCGCAACAGAATAGGTGCATGCACCCCTTCATCCATGTATATTTTTGGTTATAATTTCTTTATTATATTTATTTATGGTACTATTTTTTCAAATGATTCATGTCTGCTTGATGATAAGATAAAATTCTGGGATTGTACCCCAGCGGTGCTAGTTTTTTCACAAGGAGTTTGAAATTTGCTTTTGAATACATGCTATAAAGATGGTGTAAGCCTGAGTAATTTATTTTCCCATATGTGTGTGTGTGTGTGTATAGATTCATGTTGCCGAGCCGACGCAGAGTGGCTTAGTGATAATAATTAAGTAAAAATCATATTTTAAGGAAATAACATTCAAGGAGAAAAAATTAATTTTGAATTAAATTGGTGCGGCTTTCGTGGCGTCTCCAATCTAATTAAGCAGCAAATGAAGTTTCTCAATCACTATATAAATATATTTAATTTAATTGGTAGCTTCTGTAAAGAAAAAAAGAAAAAAAAAAGATCTGAACACTCTCAACGAGTCTCAAAAAAAAATATATATATATATATATAATATTTTACTGCAATAAATTCAAACAATTTTTATACGAACACTTAAATTATATATTTGATATTATACAAGTTTCAAGAAAATATTTTTACAATAGATTGTATGATAGTAATTATTTCTATGATCACCTCAATATGCAGTCTTTAAACAAAAATATAAGCTTCAGTTAACCTACGATACATAATATTACAGTGACTAATTTATATTTAATATAATATAGGTTATTATAATATAATACGTAATTGTTTTTTGTTTTTGTTTTAAATGAAATGCAAATTACAACTTTGTATTTTTTTTGGAACTGCATTATGAAAATACCATATGCATACACAAGTTTCATTACAAAATGAAAATTATTAAGGTAGAGATAATATGGATCAGCTGGCCCAATGCTAAAAAAATCCCATTCATAAAAATTATGAAAAAAATTTAAAATGTTCTCCTCTACATCCCCTATCAGTAGGTAAAATATCAGGTATACAAAAACGAGCTAGTTTTCGAGTTATTAATTTTTAAAGTTGACCAATTTAACATGGAAGTTCCGTTTCTCCATGTTAAATTAGTCAACTTTAAAAATTAATAACTCAAAAACCAGCTCGTTTTTGTACACTTGATATTTTACCCACTGATAAGGTATGTTAAGGAGAACATTATAAATTTTTTTCATAATTTTTATGAATGGGATTTTTTTAGCATTGGGCCAGCTGATCCATATTATCTCTACCTTAACTCACCAACAATATGTCACTTTGCTGCAAAATAATTTATAATTAGCACATATTTGACAACATTGGAAATAGCAAATATGGAGACAGATCAGCTTGAAAATGTAACAACATGTAAGGAAAAGACAGTATGCCATTTCGTCACTTCAGAAGGTAAGCCATGTAACTCCTAAAAAAGTTTAAAAAAAAATAGTAATAATAATAATAAAAAAAAGATGGAATTTTGGCCTGTAATTAAGTTATACTGAATCGGGTTATAAAGTTTCAAGTTGCATCAGATTTTTTTTTTTTAGTTACATGATTTGCATTCTAAGTTGTGTATATTATAGTATGTGTATGATCATATCTTGGGACACCACGCACTTAACGCCTGCTCTGTTCATGAGCATTGCCATGCAGCCTATCAACTTGGGGGAAAAAAAAAAAAAATGAGATGAGATGGCTTGATGCTCTTTTAACTTCTCCAAAAATTGCAAATTGCATCTCTTTAAGGCCTTTAGTTAAGCTGCTCCAGCAAATTAGGTTTGGGTAAAGTTTGTGCTGTCCGTATATTATTATATACGTACACACACATATTATATGCTTACAAATCAGTGGAAATTGTCAAAAATATGTTAATGGGGTCTGTGTTTGAGACATATAATATAGCCTGCTAAACAATATTGATATTTAAATCATTTAAATATTCATGGTAAATCAATCCTACTAACATATTTTTTTTCACCTTCAATTTCATTTGATCATATATAATTTTGTATCTAACTAAACATAATGGCAATTAAAAACACACTTGATTCCGTGTATATTATTTATAATAACTTATAAATTTAGCTGATACACTCCATTTAAAGTAAAACTAATTTCTAATGCAAGAAAGCTTAATTGAGACTATAATTTTAATTGGTGTAATAGTTTGTTAAATATACAGTTCAGAAAAACTGACAGGTGGATTTATAATATATAGCCACAGATTTACATTCCAAACTGTCAAAGAACACAAAAATTTCTAAAATTTGCAAAATTCTTGGTAATATTAGTTCCCTCTGCAAATGTTTAAGGTTAACAATAAATAGGAATGCCCCCAGAGACTATGTCTTATGGCTAGAAAATTTGTCAAAATTTCTATAATTAAGAAACAAAGATAGTTCCCTGGAGCCACCAAAACCTTGCACTTCTGGCTAAACTTTTGGAGGGTAATTTTAAAAAATATTATGCTTCGAATAAAGAACAGAATATAAGTAAACTTTAAATAGAGAAAAAAATTACTACAATGCATCTTCTACAATGCCCCACAACTTAACAAGGGCACATGTAATTTGACAGAGGTGCCAACTTTACAGAAAACAATTCTGCTTGATAATTACTATACTTATTATTCTGCTTTGAGAAGTACCATGCGTGCTTTCTGGCACAAAATTACATTTATTCTTTTGCCACACAATATTTCATTCAGATATTCCCAGAGTGCAATAACTCTGGGAAGAAGCTAATATACTTATGTCTAAGAATATAAATTACAGACATTATCACAATACACAATCTTTTCTTTTTTTTTTTAAAACCCTCAGTAGCAAGTAACTTACATACATGTGGCTGCCATAAAATGCAAACATAAATAATGAAAATTTAAGTCATAATACAGTTAGGTTATAGTTTTAGTATCAAATGAAATAATTAGTAAAACCTGGAATTTAATTAAAGTATTTACACAAATTTGCATTTTTGGTCTGTTTTTCAGAAAATTGTAACAAACGGAATATTCCATTTAAATGTAACTGCAGATTACCTCAGAAGCTGAGAGAAGCTTCAGATCAGCCAAAGTATCGGTATCTGACTGACCAATATTAATTAACTGGGAATATAATAAACACTCAACATTCAACACTGTACCACACTTGCACATAACCAACACCAAACTATGGAACTTCATAGTTTCTAAACATTTCAAGGAAGTTATAATATATATATTAATAAATATATAAAAGAATTGCATAAATTATTTACAGATGTATAATATAATATATAATTAATTAAACTGTATTTTAAATATTATATTATGTATGCAGAATTATAGTTGACCAGGATTACATTACATAACATTCCAATAGGCATGTAATTTAAAAATTAATAAAAAATCTTTTATTATTAAAAGAGTAGCATATTTAAACTGATAGTTAATTAGAAATATGCATATAATATTAATGGCATTAAAAATTACAAGTTTGTAAGATCTTTAGAATAATTTAAAACCTACCAGTTGATATTTGTTACCTCATATTAATTTTTACTCTACATCTCCGAGGTAAAAATTACTACTGTTCCAGCTGTATATATATAATTCCTGGATCAGCAGGACTTGGATCAACTGTCTGAATGTTGATACTAGGAACAGCTGGAACAGCAGGTAAATTTCCCCTACAGTTTTTTACTATAGTGAAACTCAGTTCAAGAGAATTCTGCTAAACTTAATTAGACATTGAATGGACAATTTGCATCAACTTTTTTTACTAGCTCAATCGAAAGAGGAGGTCGAAAAATACACCTGTGACTTTTATGCGATTTTTATTCGTACTGCATCATGGCTAAAAGAGAGGTCACGTGACCTGGAGCCGGCGCCCGTGTCGCCCGTGACGTCACTTAACTGTTCCGTCAAACAAACGATCGACTTTATAACGCTTGCAAACAACCACGTTGCTATGGAAACAAGCAACAATTAATTTATTGTTTACAAGCGTTATATAGGCAATCGTTTGCTTGACCAGACAGTTCAATGACGTCACGGGCGACACGGGCGCCGGCTCCAGGTCACGTGACCTCTCTTTTAGCCATGATGCAGTACGAATTAAAATCGCATAAAATTCACAGGTGTATTTTTCGACCTCCTCTTTCGATTGAGCTACTAAAAAAAGTTGATGCAAATTGTCCATTGTCATTGGATTGAAAACTCTGAGGCAACAATGCCATTCAATTCCACCAAATCTAAATGTCCACTGACAGTTGCCAAGCTTTTCAGATTCCAGACTTTCTAATTGCAATCTTAACTTATAACCTAAAAATGTATAAACAAATTCAGTGAAATATAGCTCCAAATATTATCAAAATTGAAAGAATAAAATAAATAAAAAAAACTTTATTTTATACTGGCTACTGCTGAGTGTTGCTACATATACATTTGGTGAATTTTATGTATTTCTTTCAATAATATTTTGAACTTTACAGTTTCTGTGGTTCTAATTATTATTTTTACAACAATTGTAGCCAATGATGGAGTGGAGATTGGAAACTGGAACTCAGGTTATAACTGGGGGCCTCTTAGGTGCTTGGGGGCTGGTGCTGCGACACGGGGCAGGCCAGCAAGGCAGAGATGTCCCAAATCTTGATCACGCGGTCCTGGCCCACGGTCAGCAGTCGCGAACGAGCCTCGTCAATGTCCATCCATACCACAGAGTGCTTGGCGTCGTGGAACGACGCTAGAGGATGTACTCTGAAATACGAGAGACAGCTGTTGTCAGAACAACATTAATTCGGCAGTGGTTATAAGCAACAGTGAGATAGATGGATAACTATATCACTCTTCACAATATTAACTAGAAGTATTCATTAGAATTTTGATAAAAACATTGAAAATCTAAATATCTTCCAAGAGAATGAAATTATATTCATATACTGAATACATATACAGTAGATAAATCTCACTTCAAATTTTATATCTATATTATAAACAGGATGTCCCAAAATCTTGCACTTCTTTGCAATTTTCAGTGTAATCTTTAATTTGTTGAAGTATGTGCAGTATATTGTATAATAAGCCTTTAGAGAGTACAAAGAGTTATAAAGTTGACACTATCATATTATGCTCTCAAAAAATTAGTTAATTTACAAAGGGTCTTTAAATTATTATCTCCAATATTACTGTATATAACATCTTGCATATTATCCTTTGTCTGGAAGAATAAACTACAGTATCTGCCAACCACAATCATATTTATGCAATAATGAGCTGTCAATCGGTGAAGTATAAAAGCGTAAAGCTCATTATTGCACACACCTGATAAAATATAGTTATGTTGCTATCCAAGACCAAACAAAAGTTCAAATAATTTACTAAACCTTTTTTAAGCAATCTACATAGATGACTTACACTTGGTCCCTGACGGAGGTGTAGCAGGGCTCGCAGACCCTGACAGGAAACTCGTGACCGAGCTCAGGCAGGCAGACCCTGGAGGCGGAGCACTTGTCGCAGACTGCACGGCCACACAGTCGGCAGTGGTGCTGACGCAGTCCAATCTGGCGCTGATCCATCATGGCACGAACATTCCAGAAGAAGGGGCGTCCACAACGCTGGCAGATGTCAGACTCAAACCACTCGGGAGTCTGCAGGGAATATCAAATTGTTCATGTGCTTCAAAGTACTATACATTTCCAGTATACAGTACAACCATGAGATCATTAAAATCATAAAGTCCTTGTTACTGTAATGCTCAAGCTAAAAGAATAAAACATTTTTAAATGTTCAAGTGAAAATGTCAGATGTACATTGTACTATAATGTTTTGTAAATTTATTACAATGGTAAGAATGCTGCTTAAAATTTGACAATCTGCAGTATTATTTATTTATTACAAAATAAATAATATACGTATTACAGTATATATTTTTTGTTTCATTTATAAGCATTATTAATTTAAAAGGAAGAATCAGATGAACCTTCCATTTTCTATACATACAACAAAGTCTACATGAATATTGCATGATTGTGCATTCTAAATTGTAAATTTATCTATTTATTATTATCACACAATAACTGACGAAGCATTTTACCTCTTTCCTCTTGACAGTCATGTCCCAGCACACCATCTGCGAGTCCTCACCACCAGAGATGAGCTGCTGGCTGACCGCAGCAAACGCCAGTGAAGTCACCTTGTTCCTGTGGTGAGCAAAAATTTTGTATAAGCACGCAAATAATAATAAAATCAGACAAAATGTTAATACGAGGGTCGTATGATAAGTTCCTTAAGTCGTATAGAAAAAAATCCAGCGAGATAAAATTAACAACTGTACCGACTTATGTGATATTTCAATAGGTCAGATACAAATTTTTACCCCGATATCACTTATATTAATTTCTGGGGGTCAGTTTTCGTGAAGCTCCCTCAAAATTGACTAAATTTGAACTTTGAACCGGTATAACACCCACTGCTGTGATATTCCAGGGATGTTTTTTTATCTTTGGTATTGCGCCGTGATCCAATGATCTATTCTGTGCCACCAGACACCGCAAATAGTTTGATTTTTGCTTTAAAAACAAGCAATTATGAAATTTTATGGACCGTCACCACCCTTTTTTTGGGCCTTAAAAAGCTCATTTGCGGCACCCCTAACGCGGCAAGTTTTTTCGTCGTAATTTTTCATTGGAGATGTAATATAATTATATCATTAGAAAGCCCATAATCTCTGCTATTTGCTGATGTTACATAAGACTGTCTGTATTCAAAATTTTGTGTATTTTTTTAATGAAATCTTAAATGACAGATGATTTTGGCCAAACAGTGAAGGGTACACTTCAGTGAGGCATATATCCTATTAAAAATTTAGGTAACAAATAAACAGCACTAGAGCCTGATAGAGTAAGGTTTTCTGATGTTTTCACGAGATTTTCATGAATTTCCCATGCATGAACTTTTTTCTGCAACAGATATTGAAACTGGTAAAAAGTACTAATTTTTGGTCAAATTTTAATTTCCCGACCGTGCTTCACGAAAACTGACCCCCAGAAATTAATATAAGTGATATCGGGGTAAAAATTTGTATCTGACCTACTGAAATATTACTTAACCTGGTACAGTTGTTAATTCTATCTAGCCGGATTTTTTCTATACGACATAAGGAACTTATCATACGACCCTCGTATTATAAAAATAATTAATTACTTAATTACAGGTATAACCCGGAATGTTATAAGGTACTCTCTATTGTTCTTCCTCCCTCCGCTCAATGTATCCCTTCAGCCCGAAAGTGGTGACGACCCACCTGTGTCCCTGCAGCTCGTAGGCAGTACCCTGCTGGCCGCCAATGTCCCACACGATCACACTCTGGTCGAAGGAACCCGAGAAGAGCAGCTTCTTTTCTGAGCACCAAGCAAGGGCCCGGATGCTGCCCGAGTGGCCTCGCAGGGTGGTAACCAGCGACACACCCCCAGAGCTGGTCCCTGAGCCGTCCCCACTCACTCCACCCAGCTTCAGCATTGCAATCTCTCCAGAATAGTCGCCAACAAATGCATACTTGGCCTGGGAGTCAAATCTGTACATGGTCAAGGACAGTATCATGGCAATAGATGAAAATAATGTACATTTTTATTTTTTACTCTTCACAAGGTTTAATAAAAATTAGCTATCATATAAACTAATGATGGTTTCTGCTTTTTTTTTTAATTAAATGAACCATGTTGTGTTAGACTAACTACCAAATTATGAAATTCAAACTGAGAAATCAAAACATCTTAAAAAATAACAAATTGGCTTTACAATTAATTATTTTAAAATTGGAGCTACTTTTCTGTATTTTAAACTATTGTTGATAAATTTAGCAGCACTGTAATTAAACTGTCAAGTATTTAGCACTTTAGCCAAAGCAAATTATAGGCACAACGTGAGCACATAAGTATGCCAAAAAATAAGCAAACTGACACTGCAATGTGAAGGATACTGCAGAGCGGTGAACCACGCTGTGCCGATGTGACCCCCCAAGGGTCGTCCTGTCTCGGAGCAGTGCATCTTGAAGGACTTGTCACGACTGGCGCTGAGCAGCCACTCACAGCCCAGTGAGAAGAGAATGGCCGTGACGCGCCCCGCATGAGCAGTGGGGTAGTTTTTGCCAGCACCGAGGTGGTTCATGTCCGCAGACAGGGTGAATTCCTGATAACACAAGGCTGAATTGTCACTAGGGTACAATATAGGGATGGGGAGTGATTCTAGCCAGCATGAATAATACATAGTCTTCTTTAGAATTTTTTCCTGGAATTTTGAGTACACTTCAGAATATCAATTGAGAGACTAATATATTTCACATTTCCCTTACTGTTAAAGAACATTTTTTTTTTCTAACTTGTAAGTTAAAATTTTATTTTATTTGTGCTTCTTACTGCAAATGCTATTCTTTAATCTTTATGTAAATATTTTTTTTTAAATACTGCATATTATTGTATGTAGTTTTAAAAACAATATATAAAGAACTTTTTTATAATGAAAGTAATACATGCGGGTATGTGGCAAGGAAACCAGCAGCTTAGCTTTGATTTTAGGCTTTAATATCCAATTGATGTTAAAATGCACAAGAAAATTTTGGGGATGTCATGCAATGGTATCTTAATGAAGATCATGGCTACCAAGCAGCCTGTCATGTTACAATAATTCAGGAGAAATGGTCATATCCTCAATGTCATGATCTTAATTCTGACAGATTTGTTTATTTCTCCACATTCAATATATCATGGCGTAACTTGCTAGCAAAACACACAAGCTACACCCTGAAGGTACTTACGGAAATAGCCCCACTTTCCATTCCAATAAACAACTGCCTGGTCTCGTGACAGTAGAAGAGGGCGCTGGCTGCTGATGGCATGTAGTGGCAAATGCTGGGCCAATACTGGCCGGAGTCCCTCTTCAGCCATACTCGCAGTGTTCTGTAAATTTTGTGTTGGTTTAGAGAGAACCAAACAAAACTGTTGAAATATAGTAGAAGTAGTAGTAATAAAATAGAGTCTTTCAAGTTTTGTATTACACCCAATAGTTCCATAATTTCTGCTCCCGTTTACCTGCTAAAAGTTTCAACAAGAAGCAATATCAGTCAGAAAAATGTCATTTCCAGGCATAAACTAAGATTTGAAAGACTACATTACAAATTATGCTTCAAATTTGAATATGCATGATGGGAGTAAAGTACTACAAACAGATGATGCAACAGATAGGATTTTTGTGGTTGGTTAGATAAGGCAGATAGGATTTTGTGGTTGGTTAGATAAGTCGTGTTTAGCTGGACTGCCGTGAGAGAAGTATCAGTGCCAGGGATATGTTAAGAGGTAGGGAAAGTCAGTATTGCCATCTAGGTTGGTGTATTGTTACCAGGAATACTTGGCGTAATGCTGAGGGTAAGGGCCAAGAAAAATATACACAGAAATTCCATTGGGCGAGGCATCTGTTTATCTGTGGTACCGACGGGGGACTTAAATTTGTCTATACACAGGCCTTATTGGTGACATCATGAAAAACGTTTAGCATCAAGGTATGAGTGATAAGAAGAGACACCGGAATATCAACTAACCTTCACCTCACACAATACACATCGTTGACGATAGGATGTAAACAACAAGACAAATTTAAAAACCCCGCTGGCATACCACAAATATAATATACCGGTATGCTTTTTATACATGCACTGGACAGTAGTACTGATCCAAAGTGTTAAAACTGTAGTATGCACATTTACGCCTACTGTATGATACCTACAATATGAAATCAATAGAATTGAGAATTGAAAATTAAAGTGAAAAAAATTACAAGATGCCTTTTCCCCTTAATAAGGAGGTCCTCAACGTTTATCACAAACTTAGGTTACGATATACATACTGGTTAAGCTATAGAGGACTGGAGGACTCTGAGCTAGGACAATGGAAGAGAGAATCAAATATTTTATTGCAATGTGTTAGCACAGACAGTGTTATACTGTAGTCTGTTATTTTGATACATTTGTGATAATAAGGCACTGCACAAAGTTAGTAGCAAGAATATAGAATACTAATAAGTACAAACATAATATATCCAATATACGTAGCAAACAGTGGACCTTGAAATTAATTACACAATCGCATGATTTCAGCTTTAATCCCGTTTGCTGGCTGTCACTTTGGGGACATGTCAACATCGATTTTATAGTTGCAAATTACCTGTCATCCGATACGCTGATGATACCGTCTTCCCCAGGGATAATTGAAGCAGCATTGACTTCATCGTTACAACCTTCTAACTTTGACAACAACACTGGTTTTCTAGTGGAATTAAATTTATCTCCACTGCTGCCTGGGGCAGGTTTTATTTCCGCGGCCATGATTGTTCAATCATCAATCATGTGATGGCAGGTGCACCAACAGATGACGATACTGGAAGATTTTTTTTTCCAACAGGATAATAAATTTATTTATTTTATTTATATTCAAATTGATGTTTAATAAATTATTATTACTTTAAATAAATTATTGAGACTCTTCATAGATTTTTTTCCAGTTTTTCTGGATTTTAGGATTTTTTTCCGAAAAATGTGTGCTATAACTTTATTTATTTATTTATTTATTTATTTATTTATTTATTTATTTATTTATTTATCTATGTATCTATGTATCTATCTATCTATCTATCTATCTATCTATCTATCTATCTATCTATCTATCTATCTATCTATCTATCTATCTATCTATCTATCTATCTATCTATCTATCTATCTATCTATCTATCTATCTATCTATCTATCTATCTATCTATCTATCTATCTATCTATCTATCTATCTATCTATCTATCTATCTATCTATCTATCTACCCAGTGACCACATGGACATCCCGGGGACCTTGCGAACATCCCCGCAAGATCCCCCAACATCCCTGAACGTTTTACGTGCTAGTTTTCAAAACCCTTTAACTTTAAACATGTTTTCCGTGTTCTAAAAACGGTTTTAGCTACACTTCGAAAATAATTTTCTAGGTTTTTTAATATTTTTATGAAAGTCTCTCAGAACATCCCCTATGGGGATGCAACACGGCTGTCCCTTGAACATCCCCGGGGGACTTTGAAAGGACCCTTTAGTCAATTTTTTCATTAAAATCATAATATGTGCTGTTCATTATTATGTACTGATTTTAAAAATATACAAATATAGTTAATAATATTTAAAATATTATATGAAAATATTAATATTTAAAATAAGACGTGAAATTTTACTTAATATTAAAGTGCGTAATTTGCACAGAAAAATATTTTTTTTTTAATAAAACATATTATATACACTCGTAGATAAAAATATCTATGAAAAATAAACAAGGTCCCATCAAAGTCCCCCCCCCCCCGGGGATTTTAGAGGGACGCTTGAACGTCCCACAAATGTCCTCGGAGGGACCTTTAAAAATTTCTAAAAAATTAAAAATATTTTTTTTTTTAATGTCGAAGTCTGTTAACAATTAGAGATGCATTTGAGCGTTGCAATTTATAATTTATTAATGAATAAACATTTTTTAATTAAAATTAGAAAATTTTATTTTAATTTATTTTACATAAATTTAAATCTCAATATATTTAATGATGTATTAAATAATAACAATCTCCCAATGTACCAGTTTGCTTAAAAAAATAAAAAAACGCAACTTCGCTCGTAATATTAAAATATTATACAACACCCAAAACTTTACAATTTATGTACCCAAACAAACCACACTTTAGTAACGAAGAGCAATATCCAATTAAGTTGTCTACGACGTCGTCTATCAACCAAAAGGTCCGAGTTCGATTCCCGACGCACCCAAATTTTTTATTTGGTAATCTTGTATAGTCCTCATTCTAAAAGACCCTAAACTTCTTTAATATAAATTTTAAGATGAATTAATACATAATTGGCAAGTGAAAATTAGGGAACATCCCCGAGGGATGTCCACAAGACGTCCGCAGGGACGTCCTTTTTTGATGGACATGGGGGATGTCCTTGGGGACGTCCAACGGGGACCTTAGAGGGATGTCCCAGGGGCGTCCCGGGGACGTCCATGTGGTATCTATCTATCTATCTATCTATCTATCTATCTATCTATCTATCTATCTATCTATCTATCTATCTATCTATCTATCTATCTATCTATCTATCTATCTATCTATCTATCTATCTATCTATCTATCTATCTATCTATCTATCTATCTATCTATCTATCTATCTATCTATCTATCTATCTATCTATCTATCTATCTATCTATCTATCTATCTATCTATCTATCTATCTATCTATCTATCTATCTATCTATCTATCTATCTATCTATCTATCTATCTATCTATCTATCTATCTATCTATCTATCTATCTATCTATCTATCTATCTATCTATCTATCTATCTATCTATCTATCTATCTATCTATCTATCTATCTATCTATCTATCTATCTATCTATCTATCTATCTATCTATCTATCTATCTATCTATCTATCTATCTATCTATCTATCTATCTATCTATCTATCTATCTATCTATCTATCTATTTATTTATTTATTTACTTATTTATTTATTTATTTAATCTTAGCAAATTCACAAATATTCTGATTTTTTTTCTAGACCAGACAGTCGAGTATATCATATCTGAAAACCACAGAAAAAACTTCGAAATGATTATTCGAGCCTACTTTTTTTAATTTTAAAGTTTTTAGTTTCGCTCATCGCTCTCCATGGGAAAACCCTATGCTGAAAATTAAAAAAAAAATCAGGTTCTAAAATCTGTCTCTCAGAAAAATTTCAGAATATTTGTGAATTTGCTAAGGTAAAAGGTTTAAGGTTTACATGTTAGTCAAATGGCCGGGACTAAAAAACCCGCTGATACTTGTTACCTTTCTCTTAAGGTAGAGATAATACGGGTCAGCTGGCCCAATGCTAAAAAATTCCCATTCATAAAAATTATGAAAAAAATTTAAAATGTTCTCCTCTACATCCCCTATCAGTAGGTAAAATATCAGGTATACAAAAACGAGCTAGTTTTCGAGTTATTAATTTTTAAAGTTGACTAATTTAACATGGAGAAATGGAACTTCCATGTTAAATTAGTCAACTTTAAAAATTAATAACTCGAAAACTAGCTCGTTTTTGTATACCTGATATTTTACCTACTGATAGGGGATGTAGAGGAGAACATTTTAAATTTTTTTCATAATTTTTATGAATATGATTTTTTTAGCATTGGGCCAGCTGATCCGTATTATCTCTACCTTAAAGATCCAAGGGGCCAAAACAGAACTTGCAGAAATTTCAATAATTTTAAAAATAATTCCATGCAGGACTCAAAAAAATCTAAAAAAAATCGTGGTAACATAATTTGAGACCCTCTATATAAATTCATTTTTTGCAATAAAAATTACCATACAGGTATTTTCCATTCTGTAATGTTATTATACTTACTTTCTATATTAATTATACCTAAAAGTTTTAAAAACTATTATGCAACACGTACATTTTAAAATTTTTGTTCGAAATGAAAATGTTAATATCGCAGTCGAAACAATCATTTTAGCCATTTTAACTCAATCAAACCATCAAGCAGCATCAGTTATTTAAACAATTTATTTTTTTTTTTTTTAAAAAATCACCAATCTTGCCATAAAAAAATTTTTGACTTTATTTTCCATCTGCAAGTTAAAACAATTTAAAATTTAAGGCTGACAGGGACAATGCATTATAAACAAAAGGGTCAAAATAAATAAAGAAAAATGCATTTATCATTTATTTATAATTAATTTATATATTATGTACTCTAGCTGCATCATGCAAAAATTGCAAAAATAAATATGATTATTTAAATAATACATTTTGTATTTGATGTATTATATTATTTTGTGTTAAATTTTATTTTAAAAAAGTTTATTCTTTTATTGAGAAATTGTTAATTAAGTAATAATATATTATTTAAATAAAGCAATTTTTAGCTTTATAGTCTTAGTATTTACACATTTATTCTATTATTCTATTATGTTAGTGGATCAGATTGATTTGCTGTTCTGTAGTCAGGGCATATCAGTTCATGATAAGAGCCGATCAAAAGGCCATATATGCAACACCGCATATTTCAGATCTAGGTGTTGCTCTCATTAACGTTGATTGTGTCCATCAAAGATTTTATCAGCTACACTCAATCAGTGATCACGTATACCAAGTTGACAACGTTAGTTTAATTATTCAATGTACTTTTAACAAATAAATATATTTTGTTAAGAATGAAAGTGCAGCTTATTATAGCTACTAGTTACAGTATAATTAGTAGTATTATATTTTAATTAATCTATATACATAGATACACCGTTAATTGTAATATCTTGATTATGTAAAATATTAATATTATGTGCATGTGAATGGAGTATCGACCTCAAAAAATTTTATTGCAGAAATGGATAGAGCGTGCAAAGTTATGCTACCCTGATTTTTTTTTTTTCAGATTTTTTTGAGCTTGGGAACTATTTGTGAAAAATTATTGAAAGTCTTTTTTGTGACGTCACGAGGCGGCACGTCCTATCTTTTTCTTAAGGAGCGGCGTCTCGTGACGTCACAAAAAGAACTTTCAATGATTTTTTAAGAATACTTCCCGGGCTCAAAAAAATCGGAAAAAAATCAGGGTAGCATATAACTTTGCACGCTCTACCTATTTCTGCAATAAAAAAAATTGAGGTCGATACTCCATTGCATTATTTTGCTATTATATTTTTAACTGTCCAGTTTGATGTTTTTTATTCTCACAGCTAGCATTCTTGTAAATTATGTATTCATTATTCCCAATTTTCCTAAAAAATCTAAATATAACTTATAAAAATAGATTATTTCCTCAATTATTTGTAAGCATATAATTAATAATATTACACCTTGTTGTCTGTTGAAGCAATTATTAAGTACCCATGTATAATCCTCTAGATATCATTTGTACTTGTTGTTAATATAATTAATATTCATAATTGCATGTATTTTAAATTATAAAGTTTAAAAATAAATTACTTGTTCAATTATTTCATTTTCACATTCCATGCTAAGTTACTATAATATTTAATTATGTACTGTATAATAAGTTATGATTGTTTGAAATTTTAAGACATCAGTTAAAAAAACTTATATGATAATATCATGCATTATTTTTTTTTTCCTATTTTTAATAACAATTAAACACTAAAATTAAGATTATACTTATACTGATACCCTTGACCATAAGTTCACGAGAATATTGTGTTCACATACATTGAAACTATATGAAAATAAGCTATTTATAAATATGTTAACCATGCTACATAATAAAAATCTTATTAGAGTTGCAAAATTTTCTAATATAAGAAAGCATAATTCTCTTTCTTTCTCTCTCTCTCTCTCTCTCTCTCTCTCTCTCTCTCTCTCTCTCTCTCTCTCTCTCTCTCTCTCTCTCTCTCTCTCTCTCTCTCTCTCTCTCTCTCTCTCTCCATTCGCTGGGTGGCTGGAGACGGTTGACATCATATATTATATCAACCTTGGACTTGGTTCACAAGATTATAATTACTGCCATAATCTTCGCACATCATATTATCATAGAGTGATATATTTGGAATATATCACTCTATGATATTATTCATGATATTACTCTTACTGATTTAATATTAAAGTACATAGGTTAAAATATAATAAAACTTCATTATAAAAAAAATACCCTTGCAACATTTTTTTTTTTTTTTTCATCCGGTTTGTATAAAATGATACATATTTACACTTACAAACGTGAGTTCAAAGTTAAACAGTAAAAATCTTTATCACATTGTTTTATAATCTGGAGCTTTGTACAATGGTTGTGACACGTGTTGTAGTGGCTATACTATTGCTACTATAGGCACGGAGGTGTCGACATGCATGCTTCTGGGTTGCAATCAGCTGCTGCTGTTGCTGCGAGTACAAGATGCAAGTGCAAGGTCATATGCACCTAGAGATGAATAATACACGATGACGATGATGGTGTGTTTACACTGACTTTTTTACCTCCATGCAGGAGAAAAGATTCATAATATTTTGTCGCATATTATGTGCGCAATATTTCATTGTTTTTAATACGTTCTTTATAATGGTTATAATAATACCATGATGTAAAAACGCAGCAAATAAACAAGTAATATATACGCAGGTTTTTTAATAAGCGGTTAAGTGAAGAAAAAATATTTAAAATTCCCTTGAAAAAAATTATAATGAAAACTTATTTTTTTAAAACAAAAATTTCAAATTAAACAAATTTTAGCATTGAATCTTATCTTTAATATGCTGCCTATTATCAGAAGGTTGTCAATAACGGTTTAATTTATATGTTTATTCGTCATCAGAATGCACTTGATAAAATACAGATACTTCTTGGTTGTTGTTGAAATGTTGCATTGCAGCCACTCGACACAGAGAACGTATTTATCTTGTATGCGTGCGCTTTGCAATATAAAACCAAGGCAAACAATATTCAACCTTACGTACTTAGGTAATAAGGGCTATCGAGTGGAGGGGCTATGTTTATCCGGGACGAGAGTTGGCCGCACGGTCCAGCAGCAGCTAGCAGGGAGATGGTTGCAGTCGTGCGGAGGTTATCGCGGCGCCCCATGAGTAAAGTCCAAGTGTAGACAAAGAAGGCGATTAGCAGAGCCGCGAGCTGCAGCAATCATCGTCCCATTGCTCCGCAATCCACAGAGACGTGTACATCTCTACATCCACCACCGTGAGTACCATCCACCCTCTCTGCAGTAAATAGCCCTAACACATGTGCAGGCGTCTTATTTATT
The DNA here is from genome assembly GCA_949825025.1 of Siphlonurus alternatus. Taxonomy (NCBI): domain Eukaryota; kingdom Metazoa; phylum Arthropoda; class Insecta; order Ephemeroptera; family Siphlonuridae; genus Siphlonurus; species Siphlonurus alternatus. The sequence goes on along the minus strand of OX463779.1, from coordinate 18,285,086 downwards.
TTTATTCCGGGTCATTCAATTTTTTTTTCAATTAAATAGAAGTTATCAAAAAAAGTAATATTTAGAATAACATAAAAAAGGACACCAAATTCAACATTTTTTTATTAAATTTATTTTTGTTCTATATTGCTTTGTTCCCTGCATTAAATTTATTGTTAAAGTTCTGAATCTATTCATGTATAATCGGCCCGACCTTGCTTATATCAGATTTTATATTGAGCTATATTTTTCAACTCTCTTATCAAAATATGTCAAACTTATTTTCTACTATGTGTTATCAGTAAAGTAAATATATTGTAACACTACTTACATATTATATACTAAAAAAATCTTATCACTTTTATCGTATTGATGATAAGTAATAATTAATGCTATTGAAAATAGTGGAAAATATATTATATAGATCAAAGAATATAATGTATTATATGATTAAATATTACGTGATGCAACGCTATATTTACAAATTTAATGTGATGATGTGGGTGAATATATTTTCAAACATAATGCTTTTAAATAGACCAATATGAATCAAGGTTTCCACGTTCCCTTAGTGAATTGTACTTTTCTGTATCGTATAGATGTCCATGGAGAAGTTCGTCGTGGACCGCACCCCGTTGGGGGCGCGCGAGCTCGAGAAGGCGAAGACCGAACTGCGCGAGGGACCAGACACCCGTGACGAGCTGATTAAGCTGAGGAAGCTTATCAAAGGTGCGTTCTACAGGGTTTAAGGGTCCCGCTGAAGTAGTATGAGCAACTTCTTGAATAAGTTAGTCTTATTATACATTAAAATTCTAATTCCATTCTATATACGGCACATTGAGTGTACATGGCTTGCCGATTTAGTACGTGTTGATGTCCACAGACGAGCCCGGCCTGCAATGGGAAGACTCAGACGAATTCCTCACCGTCTTCCTGCGACCTTGCCACTGGCACGCTGATAGTGCCTTCGAGCTGGTGAGTGACGTTACGCATGTTCTAGGACGGGACCTGAAGGGAGCCTATATCGAAAAACATCAGTGAAAGGTGCATGGGACTATAATAGGGATGGTTGTGTCTTACATCAATGCAGATCTATTTTAATGTCTTGTAAATTAAACTCTTCTGGGGAAACAATTGTGGTTGTAATGCTGATGCCGACGTGGAAGATTTACGACACCTTTTGCATGGGTGGGGGAGGGATACAAAGTGGGCAGTGTTGAATGCAATAACCCTGAAATTATCAATTAAGTGGCATTCGTGACGCTGTTGCTGACTCAGCTTTTTTATTCTTGTATAATCTTTAAAGCTTGAAGATTTTAATTATTTTATTCAAAATAAAATTTCGAAACGTTGTCATTAATTAAATTAATTTAATTTTTCTCTCAAATATATTTAACTTGTATATTTTTTAAAATTATAAATGCAGGGATTTAAACATGGCATTTTAGATTGCCATTATATATAATATTCTGTTTTAAATGTTTTATTTTCAGTGTACGTGTTTTTATTGAGTCATCCGTGCATCATCTCATGTAGCAATCGATCTTTGAGCTCTCCATGGTTTTTGTGCCCCAGCTTCAAGCAAGAAATACTGACTGCCTGCTATTCATACTGCATGTTATATTCACGTGCTATTGACGTAATGTCCTCGATATTGCACAAGTATTATACATATATCTGTGTGCATTGTACGTACAGCCAGCTGACAATGCCTATTAATGCATGCCTTATGAAGATAACAAACGAAATGTAAAGATTATAAATTAGTATATAGTAATTTTATTCTTAATTTAGTATGCTCTGAGCAGAAAATGTTTACAATTTATAATAAGTAAATTGATACTTACATATATTTTTATCTGAAGGAAAATTTAGAAATGAAGCAGATCATATTATACTGTAAATTATTATTATATATATTAACTATCTTTTTGTAGCTTTTAAACTCTAATTTTAATGTAACTTAACATATTATATATATTCCAATATTTAAATTGGATTTCATAGAAACTTAACGTATTTAAATCATTTTCATACATTTTATGTACCAGTTGCATAATTGGTTATCATTTTGTTATCATCTTATAGCTCTGCAACACTGTTTTTGAGAATTACCAGCAAATTTAATATATATAATCATTTTTCAATGAATTACTACATTTACTGGTTTTTTTCAGTTTGCATGCACCGATCCATATTATAGGATAAAGAGGCAACTTTCAGCAGGATGAATTTTTAAATAGTAATTACTTATTTACATAAGTTAATGTTAATACACTCGCAAGTGCAGATAAAAAACAACAACACCTAGCTCCTAAAGTTAGGCAACTTGTTCACCACCAAATCAAAGCGGGTTACATATGTAGCAGGGGCAATGGCTAGCCAACTCCATTTTGATGCTGTACAACTTGCGTAACCCCAGAGAGAAATGATATGGCGGACATAACAATGATAAATTATTATATTTCATTTTTCCCTTCAGATCAAGAGGATATGCGACTTCCGCACGAAGAACTCGTCAATTCTTCAGGGTCTGGAGATCCGCGGAGAGGAGGCGCACCTTAAGAGCAACGTAATCAACGTGATCCCAGAGAGGGACCAGGAAGGACGCCGCATGCTCATCGTCAACTGTGGGGGTGAGTTGGGGATGAACTGTGAAGGTCATGGGAAGGTGATGGGCTGATGGTACATGGCGAGGGAAAGAGGGCTAAGAGGTACCTAAGAATGGAGAGTATTAACCTCAATTTTTTTATTGCAGAAATGGATAAAGGGTGCAAAGTTATGCTACCCTGATTTTTTTTCAGATTTTTTAGAGTCCGGGAAGTATTTTTAAAAAATTATTGAAAGTTCTTTTTGTATGACGTCACGCGGCGGTAAGTCCTATCTTTTTCTTAAGGGGCGGCGTCTCGTGACGTCACAAAAAGAATTTTCAATCATTTTTTAAAAATACTTCCCGGGCTCTAAAAAATCTGAAAAAAAAATCAGGGTAGCATAACTTTGCACCCTCTATTTATTTCTGCAATAAAAAAAATTGAGGTCGATACTCCATTAGGAAAGCTGCTGCATGACATCATCAATTCTGAGGGAGAAAGAAGGTGACGAAGGGAAAAAAATTATAATACAGGTTTCTATCAGTCCATTTTCTTGCACTCATGACTAACTGTATTAAATCAAATTAACGTCATTATGTTTCAGGTTCATGGGACCCAAGTCAAGTGAACACGGATCAACTGTTCAGACTGCTCTACCTGGTGCACCTCTCTGCCACCCTCGAGCCTAATACTCAGGTGGGTTACTGACCTCTAAAATTACGTGGAAATACGTAGGGTTATAATGCAGAACTGGTGCACTCGTATTCTAACACCGAAATGTTAGAAATAAAAAATATGCCAAATAAATCTAGACTAAAATAAGGAATTGAGACAGTATAATCTCAAAAATCCAAACCTGGCGTTCGCCAATCGTAATTCCACGCACGTCTTGATCTAATACTCTTCGCATCTTCCGTAGTCTAGCATTCACCTCACAGCCCTTCTTTTCACCAAGATTTACACCATCTGTCTGGGGCGTCTCTTTCGATCCAAACGTGTGGAGCGTGCATGTGACAATGTTGACATAAGATAATCAATGTGTGCTATACTTTTGATCATTTAAAAATAATAATATATGAACTATAGAAGTAAAATAAATTCTTCTTGTTTAAAAATTAAATAAATTTTAAACAATTAACATTTAAAAAATCTTAAAGAAATATAATTAAAATAAATTTGAGTAAATCTTATAATAAGGGTAGAATTTTTTATCATATTTATAATATCTTTAATTTGAATTGTCTGTTGTTGTTGTTTTCTTGCTCTCATGACAGTAATATATTTTTGTCAATTTTAAGGAAAGTACATAATTTACTAGGAGTTTTCTTAACTAGTGGAATTTATACTGCAGTTAGAGTTGAGAATCTCGTGGGGTCCGCAACGTGGGGTGCTGATTGTGTGTGGGGGTTGCAGGTGAACGGCGTGGTGGTGATCATGGACTTCAAGGGGATGGGCATGAAGCAGGTCAAAGCCTTCACCCCCGCCTTCTCCATGCGACTGCTCACCTTCATCCAGGTTAGTACATCGGTTGTGGATTGCATGGTGACCCGCCTAGTCATCCACAATTGTGTATATTTTATATTATAAATGATTGGGTATTATATGAGTGGGTATCAACATACTCTTGCATATTGTAGTAAAAATTATACTTGGAATTTTTCAATAATCTATTCTTCTCTATATAGTGTATTTCTATTTGGTTTATATTAATAATTTATACATACTACAATAACTATATAATATTAAATTTATATTTCCTTAAAACCTTTTGTGTGGGATGCATGTACGAGTAGAAATTTAGAATTATTATTCACATATTATTAAAACGTCAACTGTTTTATAATTTTTTGTAAACTTTGAATTTTGTTACAAAGCATAAAATATTTTTAGAGTAATTAAAATTGCTATTGCAATCTTAAGATTATTGAAAAAGATTTTTAATTCAAAACTGAAGAACACAAATTACGTTTCTTTATTTTTATTTTCCATTATTCCACCTCATACCTGTATATTGAAATATTATAATAATATACTGTACATATTTTATATACAAATATTTATGGTAATTTTGCCTTTCATGCAAATTAAATTAACTTCAAATTGTGAAACTTGAATTATGTGCATTATAATAATTATCAAGATTCACAATTTTCTTGTTCTGCAAGCAAAAACCTGATAATTCTTTATCGTAGCACGTTCGTACAGTGGCGCCTCAATAAATCGTGGAGAAAATTATAACTTATAACTTTGATAATGTGCTACTATAGTGTATAAACATGACAAAATTACAATATGCTAATAAATGAATAATTAAATATGATGGTAAATATAATACCTTAAATTAGAAATTAGAAATTAGAAATATTTATTTGATCATTTGGCAGTTAGAGTTAGTACCACATTAATATACAATGTAGAATATTATAGCATACGTTACCCTTGTTTAATACAGTTTAATGTACCTTTACACAATTTTAATGAAGTATATATATGGCGAGACGTGTGTCGTAACTCTTTGCTGACAATAAGACAAAAACATACTTACTGTTTTCTCATCTACCAATCCTGACTTTAAAGCTCACCACACACACACACGAGGAAAGAGGGACAGGACTAATAAGGCTTGCCACACACTGAACGCTTGCTTTTGTTTCAGCACGCAATGCCAATGCGTCTGAAGGCGGTGCACATCGTGAAGGAACCGTACATCTTCAACATCGTCTTCCAGCTCTTCAAGCCGTTCATCCAGGAGAAGCTCAAGAACAGGGTGAGCCAATACTCTCGATGACGTCGGCTTACACACCACAACGTATATTTTTGTCATATTGTGATTTTTTTCAACTACAAGAGGCTCATGAACATGCAGGATGACGACCTTTAAACTTAGAATTACCCTGAAACAAAATTGATTACGTGCCAAACCAAAGGGGGGAGTGGAAATTAGAACCGTATAATGTGTGATGTGCTTAAAAATATCAAATTTCCTCATTACTATTTATTGCATAAATACGTTGCCTGGTGCTACAACTTAATTAATGTGTCAGATTTTTTATGACAATCCTTCAACATAATTTTCCACATTAAAATATTTACAATCAGGTTTAAATAGTCTCCTCTCTTTCGGCTTTTTCCGATAATTGTAAGATTTATTTTCATATTATTGCGGTAACAGATTAAATTGTTTTACTTCAAACAGCTCAAACGAATTTAAAAAAAAAAAAAGAGAATTAGTGGTGGAAGCAGCTCATTCTAAATTTATCATAAAGCTTTATTTAATCTAAAATTAACGTTGTAGTTATATAAATTTATTAATTGGCCTAAGTTCATAGTTTCATAGGGCTTAGTAAAATCTATTGCTGCATGATTAGCAATCAATGTCAATGCCTGTTGAGCTCATTTATCAGCTATAATAATGCTTGTCTCAAAATAAATATCGTGATAATTTTTTTATATAATTATATCTTCACCTTTACTATAAAAAATGATAACTTGATTATACTTTAAAAAAATAATCCACCACGTACCTTCTAAAACTTTGTGACACAGACTTTCAAAGATAAACTTACATAATCATTTACTTTAATATGTATTTATATATAAATCATTTTAAAAGTTAACTGCTGTTGAATTATTTTTTTATATATAAAAAAGGTGTATATGCCGATTTCTAACTCTTATGGAGACTTTGTCATGACCTTGCGTGACTTCTGCTGTCCTCAGATGTTCTTCCACGGTGACAAGATGAAGAAGCTGCACGAGCACATCAGCCCTGCGTGTCTGCCTGAGGACTACGGCGGCTCTCTGCCCAGGATCGCCTACGGTGGCGAGGAGTGGTACCCGGCCATCCTCACTGCGGAGGACGAGATCAAGGGTGAGACACGACACGTTTTTTTTTTTTTTTTTTTTTGTGATCAAGAGTGTACAGTCAATGATGGTGTGAATTAAGGCAAAAAGCGTTTCTGATCTTTTAAAAAAAAAATCTCCTAACAGTATCTAGAATGCTTTTGAAATTAAATATGGCAGCTAACAGCTAAATGTTTGTGTTTTTTAATAGCCGGGAACAAGAGTTTAGGATTATGAAAATGCAAAATGCGCTTCTTTAAAGAAAAGATCTTCATAATTATATATTCAACAACTTAATGTATAAACAAAGAAAAATATAGAATGCAAATGGTTTAATTTTAAAAATTTCATAGAGCTAAAATTACAGTTAAATCTTAATTACGAATAAACTGATACAAGATGTATTGATTTACAGTACGCACAAATGGTAACTTATTATGTGCAGTACCATACCTTTAATAAATAATACATGATAGTATGATATAATACTTTAAGCAATTAAAAGGAATCATTTGTTTCAAAATCAGTTTCATCAGTACATTATATTCTCTGGTACATGCAGGCGTAATTCACGATAAGTTTTATTCTTGTTTTGTTTACCAACAACATTAGCACGAGCACGTCCTATGATCAGGCGCGGATTCAGAAAACAAATTCGGGGGGGGGGGGGGCTTCCATAAGGCCAATGTTAAAAAAAAAAATTGGAGTGGGAGAAATGCCTATATTGCCCATGTTAAATCCAAAATTTCGGGGGACTACAGCCCCCCCCCCTGGATCCGCGCCTGCCTATGATGTCATTAATATTTTCAAATAAATTTAATTGAATGACAATACTAACATCACATGATATAAAAATGAAAATATAATGCCACTTTTTGCCATAAACTGGAAAAAATAAAGATAAATATCCTGGTTATAAATGTTTCAACATCATGGTTAGTGATAATCAAAAATAAAGCATTGAGGTTATATTCAAATTTTCTTCAATGAAATGAATTTATTAAATTGAAAGCAGATTATGAGATTGAAACGAAATTCTGGCGATGAAAATAAATAATTACATTCATAATTATCTATAGAGTACTGGAACACTAGAATTACACTTGCCCCTTCTCTTTCGTGTTATATCCGTTTTCTTAGTTATAAAAAACAGTAAACTTTCAATGAGAATTGCCAATGACTGTATCGAAAAATCCCTTTCATTCATTCACGGATACACGAAAAATTATGTAATGATGTCATACATCTCTTTTATGTAAAAGCACTTAAATTTCAGTTTGCATATATTATGCGATTGTGTAATTTTACACGTTACACGTTGATCAAAACTCTCGACACTTGACAGCCAATATTTACGATTAGCTCTTTCATGAATTGATCCGATTCCGATTTCATTTTTCTATTAAACAATTTGTTATGTTCTGATACTTGGTGCCAACCAGTGGTGAAAGTAGTTTCAAATTCTTACCAGTGCGCTTCAGATAGAGGCCTGAAGGGCCCAAACTCCCGCCGGAGGCGCGATTTTTTGGGAAAAAGGGGCGTGGCTTATTTTTTTTAATTGAAAGTTGCACTAAAATTGATTTATAATTAATTTTTTAAATAGAGTGAGCGATTACATTTTTTTAAAGAATTTATTTTCTAAAAATATTTTAAAACCTGATGCCCTCTATTAATTAAGAAATGAAAACCAAAAATTTCCCAAAGTTGGTGTTTCGGAGGCGTTTAACATGCAAAATTTTGGCACAGAAAACAGCTTTTTACTTAAACTTTACTTGAACTATGGTACCAATTAAAAAATACGTACGTAATCTATGATAAATTCATTAATGGATTTTTTAATTATAAATAAAATATTTTTTTACGGAGCCGTTTTTCCAGAAAAAATATTGAAAATCCCACAAAATAAGTAAAATTAAATAATTATTCAAACTTTTAACCGATTAAAAAAAATGTAGTGTCGCATATTAAATTGCATGATAAAAAAAATATTCAAAAATATCTGTGCTGGCTAATGAAAATTAAAACACAACTTTTAATGTGAAAAAAAATCGCAAACAAGTTGTCTATGTCTATAGCAGCAGTGTTAATACAATAAAATTATTTTAATGAACTGTTTCACAATTTAGAATATTCTATAAATTTAATTAATTTAATAAATGATACATTTTTTTAAATAATTAAATTATCGTTTAAAATGTCTCAAAAATTAATTTAATAAAAAAATTCCAAAAACATGTATAGGTTACAATTTTAAAAAGGTGATAACGACTACCAATTTATAGGAAAATTGAGGATAAAATAGTAAACCCAGTAAGCAGTAAACCTACAGATATTTAAAAAATATATATAAAAAATTCTTTGATTAAAAAAATTTAAAAAAATTACGTAATAAATAAATATGTTCTCAGGCTCGCGCGCCAATAAAAAAAAACTAGGCGTTTGTGAGAAAAATATTAAAATTAACTTTTTTATCGTAGTCTTTTAAAATAATGTTTTACTGTAGCACTTACTATTTATTTATAATGCAACAATTTTGTATCACAAATTGTCAATTTATTTTTATCTTTTACCCAATGAAAAATATAAATAAAAGTAAATACATTCAACATGGATTTCAATTACTTTTTTTTAGTACAAAATTTTGACTTTAAAAGAAAGTACGTGCAAGTCAAAACTTCGTGAGATAAATAAAATCAAAGTACAAGAACATGTATTGAGCATGATTATAATGGTTTATAATGTGATCTGTTCACACTTGCAAATATTGTTTTTTTCATGAAAAATTATTGATTTTTTTAGTAAATTTCGATCAGTGTCTTACCAGTGCGCCGCACTGGCGTCAAATGTCTTACCAGTGCGGCGCACTGGTGCGCACCGGCTTACTTTCACCACTGTCACTGCCAACTGATATGAAACTACACAAACTTTTATATCGGATGACATGGCAAATTAACAGTGAAAAAAATATATATAATAAAAAATCCAGTTTCTCATACGTAAGGACAGGATAGCACGACCTTGAAGACCGGCTGCGAAGAAGGCTAATAAACTGATACGTTGCTTTTAAAAATGGTACAATACATTTAGAATTAAAAACACCTTGCTTTATTCCAAGATTTATTATAATTACGAGATTCGACCGTATACAAACACGTATATACTCTACTACGTGATGGTGACCTTGCCATTGCCACGACGGACCCGCCGCCGTTCGCCAAATCCCGGTCAATGTCGCTCACTTGTTACCTCACATCGCGCGACGTGGACCGTGCAGGCGAGATCGAGTGAGGCTGGCTTCCTCAAATGTGAACTTCTTAATATTCACTTTCTCATTTAAATTTTAAACAACGCCACATATTATATTTTGTGTGAATTAAAAATGCAAATTATCATGGCATAATTATAACATTAAATAAAGCAGTAATTTGTGTGCATATATAAAATACATTATTAAGATCCCATTTATTTAACGTAACTTCATTATAGTATTAATAAAAATACAGTAATAATAAAATACATGCATGCAATTCACATAATTATATTATATATATTATAAATTATTGTGGTACTTGGAGAAATCGCTCGGGGAAAATTTACTTGCTGTACAAATGTTACAATTTAACTTATTTAACTTGATTGCTGCTAGTGTGACCTATGATGAAATGAGAAATTCTGTAGTTCAATTAAAGATAATGCCTTGAATTTGTAAATTTGGTTATATACTCACTTGTCAGATCGTGTTCTGTATGACTCAGATTTCTCGATAGATTTCTCCCACCAGTTCGACTAACAACCATACACCTTGACGGAGTAATTTATATCTCTGAGACGGAAAACTTGTTAAATGACAAGCAAAAAACCTGTGCATTACTGCAACACTATATTTTTACAAAAACTCTTTTTTTTTTATCATGCTCCAATAATGAAAGTATTTCCATCATATTTTCTTCTAACAAAACAGAAGCTGAAACTTGATGCGTTCTCACTACTGTGGTACAGACAAGGACATAAAAAAATTGAATCTATCACGCACACCTATAAATTGAATGGGCCACAGTACAGGAAAGATAGTAGCCAAACTCCTATACCTGCGCTACGGGGGAGCTGAAGTAAATTTTTGACACTTTTTGAATATTGGGTTAAGAGCTTACTTTTTTTTTGTAAAAAATACTAGATTTTTTTTTCTAATATTTTAGTGAAAGTTCCACTGTGCTAGCTTTAATAATTTCCGAGTTAGAGCAGATTATAGTTGATTCTCCTATGCCATAACATTGCAGGATGCCCCATTCGGTCATGCCCCTTTCCTATGATTTTTAACATTGCGGCGGACAAACATGCCGTTGACGCGACCAGTTTTCGACTTCGATTCTAACATACGACTTTCTCTACTATCTTCTCTGTACTGTGGAATGGGCGGAGTAGGTCTCATTTTTATTAATTGCTTTGTGCCGGTATACTGTGATTGAGTATTGACACAATACTGTCTGTAAATCTTGAGTACTTGTAAAGCTGATCCTTGATCCTTGATCCATCATGTGATATACTCGTTCGTGGAGTTGCTGGCACAGTTTATAGTGGTTCAACTGATTGTTGAAATCCCTGTTTGTAGAGCATTAGTCACAAAGAGAGTACATACAAGTATAAAGTACACGAGTAGTACGTGATGTTCCGCAGTCAGTTCCACTCTTTGTGTCGAAGACTGTACTATATATCTGCAAGCTCAGAGCAGCACCAAAATAAAATGATTTTATGCAGTTTGAAACTTTTTTATGTTAATATAAAGTGCCTTGAACAAGATTTTACATTTTGCATAAATTAAATTCAAATTTTAAATTTAATTACGGTATAATTTGTTTATTTGTTTACGATATAGAACAAAATTATATTAAAATTTATTTTGATTTTTTTTTCACCTCATATAGTCCACACACTAATTTTGTTTATATATGTTATTAATTAATTTTTAGTTTATATAGACGCAGTTCTAAAAATAAAATTAGGTTCAGGATGGGGCATAAAGTTAATAAAAGGAGAATAAATCCAAAATTTCGGCGGGAAAGGGAGTGGGGGAGACGGTGTTCCCTGGATTAGCAGCTTGCAGTCAGTTTTAGTATCCCCTTGTATCCACAGTACAGGAAAGATAGTAGCCAAACTCCCATACCTGCGCTACGGGGGAGCTGAAGTCAATTTTTGACACTTTTTGAATATTGGGTTAAGAGCTTACTTTTTTTTTGTAAAAAATACTAGATTTTTTTTCTAATATTTTAGTGAAAGTTCCACTGTGCTAGCTTTAATAATTTCCGAGTTAGAGCAGATTATAGTTGATTCTCCTATACCATAACATTGCAGGATGCCCCATTTGGTCGTGCCCCTTTCCTATGATTTTAACATTGCGGCGGACAAACATGCCGTTGACGCGAGCAGTTTTCGACTTCGATTCTAACATACGACTTTCTCTACTATCTTCTCTATACTGTGCTTGTATCCATGTATCTTGTACTACGCATGGCAGTATAATAATTTTGGTGCTCGATTGTTTCAGCGTGGCACAACTACGGCTACGAGAAGGACTTGAAGAAAAAGTAGGATGGTCATGGCCACCATCTCGCACACCTGGGCAGCTTGCTTTTATTTACCGAGGGAACCGCCGGCACCAAACATACCAAACTGTATGCCAAATTGTCAATTACTGTACATCAAAGAACTTATATTTTTATTATTGATATTTAATAAATGATATTACTATTACAACAATAAATAAATAAACAATATATTATATAAATCAATGTATTTTTAATCATCGTTTAAGTTTTTTAATATATTGTATGGTATACTGCATGTATAATATATTATATATAGTAAAGACTTCATACAGTATATAGTATAATATTAGTTATATTATATATAGGCTGTAGAATATAGAATAAATTATAATGATTTAATCCTTTAATTAATTTCACACAAGTGTGTTCAAATCACTATTAAAAAAAATAAGTTATATAATCTAATCATTAAATGCAACACATGCAATGTAGAAAATAAATTATAAGCACCATGCATTATTCAGCTAAAATTTTGAACTTAAATTGTTTTAAAATTTTAAATCAATTTTGTTTATTTTGTTTTATGTATAATATAATGTGTTTTTTTCTGTTCATATCATTATCATAATTGTGCCAGAATACCCAGTCAGTAAAAAGTAAAGTAAATAGTCGGTGCGTGTTAATTATATATAACGTAACATTAATTGATATTTATTAAAAAAGTATTTTATTTTTGTTTATTATTTTAATAGTTGATATAATAGTTATGACATATTAATTATTAAGTTTGAATTAGCAATACATCAATCCATTTCAAGAATTAATAAACATTGTCGACAAAGCAGATCAATGACTTGTTATAAAGTTATTAAAATTTAGACCCTTTTAATCAATCGACTTAATTAAGTTTGACGCACCTCAAGCCGGACGTTCGGAAGGTAACATTGAACTACATTACGCCCACGTTATGATACGACGGGAACTGCAGACAATGGAGGGCCGCAGGAAGCGCCGGCATGATACATATTGATGATGTCTCCATCAATTATTCACTCACGCTGGCTTTACGCGGCGTCATTGCCCGCTTTCTATCGTGGAGGAAGTTGACTGTTGCTGTGATATCTGGTGCCTCCTGCTGGTGCTTGATTGTTGAGGACCATTTCCTCAGACCAACAGCTGGAGAATGTAAGTACAAGACTACAATGGAAGTTCTTCATTGGAAGATTTAATGCAATACTTTTTGTTTATCGTGAGGTTATTGAACTTTTCTTCAAATTAAGAAATGTGATTTAACTATAGAATGTTGTATGCAAATAATAATTACGAAGTAACAATAAAAATGGTTGAATAAAAATAATATTTTATGTATGTAAACTCAACTCTGTAATGTAAATTATAAAAAAAAAAGTCTCGTATAAAAGTTTTCTGTTATACGTCGACGCGCTCAAGTAGGTTGAGGCTGCATAAAGTACAATATTATTGTAAACAGTATATATTACCATGGCTTGTGTCATTATCTTCTGATTGCGTAATTCAAGGTGTATAAAAGGAGGGAATACACTGGAATGTTACTACACATATGACTTCAACAGAACCTATGTCTCGAATCATTCAATCTCCTCGTATTTTAAATTTGATTAAAATTCCATGCTCCTATATGAAATTGCATTTTTGTTATTAGTTTTTACTTAATAGTGAAATTCATACAGTCGAGTGACTAGATAGTAAAATATCATTTTCTTCAGAGCAAACCACAGAGAAAATAGTACTTTATGCAATAGAAAATTATATACAATTCTTCATAATTTAATTACATATGCAATACATTTATGTTAAAATTAAATTATATAATATTATTTATTGTTATATATTCTTTCAAAATATGAAATTACTACCCATAATTACATTATGTAGAGATTTATTAGCCCGTTTATAGGTATATACATCAGATTACACTATTAAGTAGCAAGGACAATAGAGAAATTAAAATTCACATTAAAGTTGACTAGTATACTCCACTCCTTTAAAAATTTCTTTTGCCAATAGATGGTAGTAACTAATAACATTTATAAATTCAAAATAATTACTGCAATACATTGTTACTATTACCATCTATCTTCAAAGGAAGGTTTCCGTACCATTTAAGAGCTCAAGTAATAATAAAAATATCTAGACATGAATTCCTTTTCTATTTAGTGGGAGCGGATACGTAAATGATATAATCATACGATAAACAGGTTCTATATAACGGTGTAATTTTCTTTCGCTGCTAATAAAGCTTATACAATGACACATAATTAACTAGTAACTTCAATTACATAAAACTGTCTGCATAACTTTTTATTTCACTTTCATTTTTATTATTTTCTTGAAGTAGGTTTGCCGATCTTCATTGCAGGTGTGACCCATCAAGGGCCGGAGCTGACTCGTTCGCCTTGTAAGGCCGACTGGTTCATGCCTTCAAGTAAAAACGTTCTCGTTGCTCTATATGGTTACTCACTGTATGCCAGGAAAATAATACCCGAACATACATATAACGAAAATAAATTATGAATACAATTTCGATGTAGAAAAAATGATCAAATGAGTCCTTTGGTTCCTTATATAGTTCTATTTTCAAGAAGGTTTATTGTTGACTTGCTTGTGAGTAAATAATTATAGTCCTTATTGAAAATGGGAAAAAGGTTCATTTGTATTAACTAGTAGTTCAATATTATGTGTGTCAATTTTGAAACAAAAATTATTTTTAAACTAATAAAATTAAAATGTAGCAAATTTAACAGTTCTGATATAGCATGTAGAGAAGTCGATAGATATTATTAAATATTTTAGTTTTACTGCGGTTAAAGCATAAATTTTTGTTTCTATCGCAAAGGCAATAACGTTCAAATTCATATTGTATTGCAACTGCATATTCGCCCATGCATGCATCGAGCATTAATTAAATGTTACGTTCTCTTTTGAAATCTTATTTTTTTATGCTCATTTTTTGCAGTGACTTTTTTTTTAAACCATTTAAACCAATTTCATAACTTCTCATATGATTGACCTTTCCTGTTTTGTTTTTTATATATACCTGCAATTAAGTATACACCGGTCTATAAAATGCATTCATATATATATATTTTTTAGTATCAGACAGTCTTTCAATACCTTTAATATTTCCAATTTATAACTATCAATTAACATGATTTGTTTTTAGTACTACTGATATTTAATATAATCCATTAATTATTTATTATATAATGCAATTACTTTTAATACAAAATATTAAATTTATTTTTTTTTCATACCCTGGCAAGAAATATAATTATTAGCCATTTAATAGAAGTTCGTAATAATAATCTCAGGATGATCTATTGACTTAATTATTATTAACTGAAGTGAGGATATTCATTGTATGCATAAAGTAGCGGCAGAGATAAGTCAAGTTCATTATATCCTGGCACTACTGTGAGTCAGTACTATATAGTAATACAAGACACCATCATGTTGTTATGTTCCACATGTGGTTCAGCTTGGCATGATGACTAATTATCACAACGGAATAAAACATCAGTGGTGACACACATGCAGTCATACTTGTGTTACAGAGGCGTATGTATGCTATATTTTAATATCACCGTTAAAAGATAATCCAAAACAAACTACTTCGTTATTACGTAAGCTTATAATCTTATACGAATATCGTTTAGTGGTCCAGTCTTGGAGTTTTAAAATCAAGGTATATATTATATCCCATACAGAACATGCAGAGATACAGGATTATAGGAGGTTTCTCCACTCACGCCAAGGTATGGTAAGCTATACTCATATATATAATCTGGTGCACATGGAGGCGGGGAGGGGGGCGGTAAAAAAGTGGCGGCGGGGGGAGAAAGTGCTCGGCTCTGACCTCCATATCAGGCGGCTCGAGACGTTTGTTTGTGCTCCCAGTCGCTGTCAGGTGAGCCAGCAAGCAGGTACGTGAACTGACCCTCTCTTTTGTGTAACATCCCCTGTGCATGTGTGAAGTTCCGCTCCCCTATCTACCAAATACTACCCTCGCGTTTACTCTTGCTACTCAAATTTATTTAGCCGGTAAGTGTGAGATTTCTCTCTATAATGTGTGATACGAGCAAACCAGATTAAATATAGCAGGCTTAATTAACTTGAGCCAAAACTACCCGTGTGTTTGATTTAAATACATCACGAGATCAGGTTTTTCTGAATCGTTCCAGCTGTGATCTTAGCATCTTGTGAGTTTTTGTACATTCGAAACAGCTGAGAAATGTCAGTTTATATTTTAACTTAATTGAATATCGTGTGCTTATAAAAACCAAATATACATATAATAAAACTGTATCGTTAAAATTTGTTCTTACATATAATATATTTATCAGTGTCTGTTATTTCAGTGTAGAATTCATTAAATATATTAATATTTAATGCAAATATTTATTTTTGATTTACGAGTTTAGTTTAACAGAAATAATAATGTATATAAATAATATAAACATAACAAGACAACAAGAAAAGTAAGTGTAAGTAGTGCTATATAATAAATATTAGTGCGCAAAGTATAAATATTATGGTTGATATTATTGTTTTGTTTCGGGAAGCAGCAAAGTTCCGCCGGCTGACCACAAGCTATAAACAAGGCTACAATAACGTGTGCTAAACTGCTCTTAGCGGCGGCAATGTGGCATGTATTTCTGGCCGGCCTCGCTTCTAATTGTTGTGGCGGCCAAATGGATTAGCGGTTTTTGGTCTCTCATATCAAGTACCAGGAGGGACCTTAAACCTTCATGAACTGTAGCTTATCGCATGGATGCAGTAAAAGCTTATATACATTCTCTCTCTTACATTGTAATAATATAATTATTATTCGTAATTTATTGTATTTGCTTGATTTGAGTAGCGCACATGATTAAACAATTTGATAAATAATCATTTTTATTAAAATAATACTTACAGACTAACTAATTGAGTGCTATTTTGTCACGCTTGTAAAGTTAAATAGAAAATTAACTCGGTGAATTTATGTTTGCATCAGAGTCTTGTTTGTTAAAGGCATCTGAGAAAAGCTTCAAAGAATTAATTTTATGAATAGATTCCCCTCATGCACACACACAGCAAACAAAGACATCAGACAATACATGCATGTGTTAGGTGCGTGGAACGTGTATGGTGTTCCCAATACCCCGCTTCCTAATCTGGTTATCACTATCAGTGACGTCATACAGGTAACCGGCCAGCTTTCTCGGCGGCACTCGAACCAAAATTAACTACTCCGGGCCACCTCAAAGTAAACAAAAGCTAGTTATTGTTGTTCCCTCAATGTCGCAATTTCTCCATATCTCGATCGCAACAATGCTTTCATTTTATGCAGATTAATACAATACATATTTGCAGGTTCTTAGCTTTTTAGTTTTTTACTGCAACAGTGAGACGTGTATTTTCAACTCATACAATCCTGTCATAAAATCTGCAGAGGTTACTCCTGATTATTGCCGCTATTTTATATCAATCGCTTCATGAAATGATAACTTTTATGCATTTATTAAGCCACTATTATTGCCAAGAAATTTGCACACCTAGAAGGCAATAATAGTGGCTTAATAAATGCATAAAATTTATCATTTCATGAAGCGATTGATATAAAATAGCGGCAATGCAACCTATTGACTGATAGCTTGCTGATATAAATTTTTTGTAAAAACGGCCCTTTAAGATTTTGTAACATTATGCAAGCGCATGCAGGTTAAAAAGAGTTGATTTGATTTTTGAGTGTACGTGATTTTTAACTCGTGTCACTTATTGCAGACCTTGATGCATGTCATTATTATCAACGTTTTGGCGTTGTCAAGTTACAATTATCAACGTAGATCTTTTGATTACCCTCTCACCGTTGTGAAATTGCAATTAATTAATATCAGCTTGGATTTTACATTTTATTAAAGATATTGAGGACTCTCATACGAGATTAAAGTACGTTATTGCAAAATCTATGATGTCAATCGCATGTAAAAAATTAATAAAACTAATTCGAAACCGTAATTGAAACTAGATTTATTTTTATGTGACGAGAGTTTGAAAATAATTAAAAGTTAGCATTTCTGTATGTCATTCAAACATATGGAAAAGTATTTTGTAATTTTCAAAGAATTTTCACATTTTTTCTTATAAATAAAACATGATTTTCGCAGTACTTAGCAGATAAGTAGTGTAGTTCGTAGGTGATTCCAGTTTATCAATTTGTGTGTGTTGTACTGTACAGTCACGCCACTGGCCGCGATGGAGAAGCAATTGCAGCAACTGGGGCAGGACTCACCGGCGGTGCTCGTCATCGGAAAGCTCGAGCTGCGTTTTGAGGAGGAGAAACCCGAGGATGAGTTTGCCGAGCGTGCAGAGCGGGAGTTGCGGGAGACACCAGAAACGAGGCTCGCTGGAGTCGAGGCCCTGCGTGAGCTCGTCAGAGGTGGGTGTTATACTACTCTTAGCACGTGTCACTACGAGGAGAAAGGTGTGCCGCCAGCCTTCATCTGTGCTCCAATCTCAAGGTCAAGGCTGCATACGCAGATGACGATTTGAGTAAACGAATGTGTGGAGAACTGGCTTTGACCAAAATTCCAAAATTAAAATTGCGATGTCATGAATACGTTTGTTCTTATATTCTTATTGACTCGTTCCGGTATTTACTCAATATTTATTTTATTGACAAAACTGATGACTGATGAGACTTAAAAACAATAAAAAACATTATATTTGTTTTCTTCTTGTCATCAAAATTATAATTAAGAATTTATTTATACTATATATATATATATATATATATATATATATATATATATATATATATATATTAATTTATAGTATTATTATATTGTTTTAATAATGATATTTTTAATTGAATCCTAATTGCATTATAAACATAATCTGTAAACATTAATTAGAAACAGAAGTAAATAACAAACAAATAAAAAGAGAAAAGTTTCTCTTTCACAGCTAATTATTTTTAAATTAAAGATTGTGAATATGAACTTTGATAAATAATTACATGAACACGCTCATTTTGGTTCTAAATAGGTGAATTACGTTGTAATTATGACAATGAAAGTTTGTTTTATCCAAACAAAGTGATGTTAACTTGGTTAACATACCCGCAGCAACTTTAATATACTGGCTCATGAGAGGACATGCAGCGGTGGTCGCGGGGCCGGCGGGCTGGGAGGAGGCAGGCTGTTTATACAGTGCTAACGATCTGGGAGCATGTAACAGTACCTTTGATGACATATTAAATCAACTTAAGATATAGGAATATAGTGCTATATTATTATTATTATTATTATTATTATGTATTTTATCTTAAGATACTCAAACTTCTTTTATAATATTTAGTTTATTTCTTTATTTTAAATTTCAATTAATGATGTAGTTTTACGATATATGTATATAATTGCTTTACAATTTTTATAAGTTTCTGCAATTTAATTAATTTAATTTAATCATCTATACTAAATTTTTAATGCATAACAATTTACGAAATGACAAGTGATATTTTTGTGTTTTTATTAAAATAGAAAGTTCATAAGGTGTACCATTAAATAACAAAGTTGGCAATTTTTAACAGAACATTAATAAGAGAGTTCGTAAATTTAAGATACTGAACGTATTGATGACTTGCTAATATTCAATTCAGGCTGCATTAATAACCGTGGGAATTTCTCCGTGTAATATTAACTAAAAAGTGCATGCGTGGATCTCACGCTTGACAACTGCAAATCTGATATATAGTACGTTTACGGTCATTAGGTAAGGTTAAAATTATACTCGAGACGTCTTGATAAGTGTCGATTTTTATCTTAAGTGGCCTCACTGAACTGATCAACTGATTTGGTTGTCCTTGTCCGAATAAAATGTATTATTGCATGCAGATATTTAGATTATTATTTTTTTTAATAGTGCATTAAAATTTTAAATTTACATAATTTGAATTTTTCACATTTTTGTTTACTTATATAATTTATTCATTTGCTTAATAGAGACTATTGATTAGATAGCCCTTTTACAATGGATTCACATCCTATATGCAACTGTTTGAAAATGGTCTTATTAGTGAGTTTACAATCAATTCAATACATAATATTACTTAAAAATAAAAAAAAAAAAAAAAAAATGTACTCCATCGAAACCTTTAAATTCGTCTTGAGTGTAGCAATTACGCAGCTAGAGTATTAAGAGCTGATTCTTTGCAGCCGACACCGAGCTGAACTTCCCTCTGGAGGACGAATCTCGGCTGCTGATCTTCCTGCGACCCTGCAAGTTCTACCCTGAGAGCGCCTACCAGCTGGTAAGATAAGGTCTACCTCCACCTTAGACCTAAATTTTACCAACAGCAATTTTTTTATTTATATAACAACTTAAAAAGACGTGAGTCAGATGCAAATCTAGACAACAAATTAAACGAGAGGTTGATGGTCCCATGAGGCCAATGTTACAAAAATTAAAGGAGTGGACGATGGAAAATAATCACCTCCACCTTTCAATCTGCATCTGGATATAGGGGTATCAACATTTCTCTCGGCTATACATCCATAATTAAATATTAATTATCTTTTTCGAGCATCAGAATGGTCCCTTATATCGAAATATACATTGCAGTCAAGGCCTATTTTGACGATGAAGCACAGCTCCGCAGGTACTACCAGTTCCGACTGAAGAACCCGAAGGTGTACGCGGACCTGACTCCTCGTCATGAGCGCAACTTGTTTGAGCAGAACATCATGAGTGTGCTGCCGCGCCGGGACAAGTTGGGACGCCGAGTGATGGTCGTTGAGGCCGGCAGCAAGTGGCTGCCCAGCAAGGTCAAGTTAGATGAGATCTTCCGCGGCTGTGCGCTTTTCCTAGAGGGTGCCATGGGGGAGCCCAGGACACAGGTAAGACGCCCCCTGTTGGATAGATCGATGTGGAGACAAATTATGCAAATAATATCTATACATAATGCCACGAAAAATTAATCTAAACTCGAGCTATAAAATAATCCCTGCAAAATTGATCGCTGAATTAAGCACACTTCATACTCTATTTTACAGGTAACTTATTGCTGAATTATGCTCTATTTTAATGAAAAATAATAAGATACATAATATTTTTTTTTATTTGACATTTGATATAGTAAAAAAACTGTTGGCAAAAAAATTGTTAAACTTCAAAAAGTTTTAAAATTAATGGTATTTTTATGTAACTTTCATGCTATTGAAAATCGATGGTTTTATTATATATCGCATATATTTGTATAGAGTCTAGAGTCAACACAATAACAAGGCCCTATAGTGATGGACGTTCAGTATGTCACTGCACTTTATTTGTCTGGCAGGTGTGTGCTCAGTGGAGAAACCGTGAGATTAGACAGTCTTTGTTCTACAGAGAGAAAATAAGGCTGGAAGACAGAAGCAATACAAATAAACTGTTTCCATCGATTGTGTCTTTGTTTGCAAGGCAGTTTCTATTTTCTGGTCCACATGCATTATTATAGCTTTTAGAGCTTTTAGAATTAAAATCATATGTTGTAAAAATTGTAACATAACAACATCAACATCTCCCAACATCGGTGAAAATAACAATAATGAATAATAAAATTAAATATTAATGTTTAATTTTTTACATTTTTTATATTTTTTTTTTAATTAGCAAGTATTTTAATGTAGTAAAATCCATGAACCAATAAGTACTTTGTGAGTTGATTTAGTTGCTTCTTGTATCACGTACGAGCTAAGCTTTTTTGGTGTATAATATTGTTATGTTTTTTAAATTTATGCCAGTTGAATTGTATATTAAATTCTCTATGGTTGGCATTATGACCATGCAAGATTAAAAAAAAAAATCATAATTAAATTAATTTTATTAATTATAATAACTCGACGAGTGCTGGTGACAGTGATGACAACTTGAATCAGCAATCTCAGCAATCTTCCCAAATACATTAAATCCTTTATAGTTGTGCACTCAACATATTAAATGTATGGCCATATGTACGTTTAGTACATACGTATAAGCAACATAGTCATGACTGTCGTGAGTTATTATATCATATTTTGCGAACTGCTCATCATTTTCTGCAAACTTACCATAAGAATCGCACGTCTTGTTAAAGTATTTGGAGTTAACCCACTAATATCTGGTGCTCAGGTGTCCGGCGTGGTGGTGATCATCGACCAGGCAGGCCTCTCACTGAACCACGTGATGCAGTTTACTCCTGCCTTCGCGAGCGCCGTCGTCAAGTGGGTGCAGGTACGTTCATTATTGAGAGCAGCTATTTTAAGTGTGAAGGAAAAATTTCATTTTTGTTTTCGAAATTTCAACAAGATTTTTAATTATTAGATATTTTACCTTCCGTGTCATACAACTACAAACATATTGTTTTTTTTTGTTTTTGTTTTTTAAATTAATAAACCAATTAAAGTAGTATAATTATCCGTTTATTTTAAAAAAATAATTAATAAATTAATATAATTGTAGACATATTATAACTATTGTTGCAGCCATTCATTATTTTACATGCTAATATGATCACTGCTTTGAGCATTTTATGACAGCAAAAATCCTAAAAATTTAATTAACATTATGCTTTAGCCACTATACATTTCAAACAATTATATAAGTTAAGTAATTAATTTTATTTAATGAGGCAATACTCACTGCCCTCACGCGTCACTGTTGAGAACTAGCGAGCCCACACTCCGTCGACTCCCTGCCCACTCGCAACATTGAGTGGCTGCCACAAAAACAATGGACCACCGCGAGCAGTGCGAGTTAATTATTGTATTACAAAGGTCGGAAACAAAGTGAACTTTGGTATATCGTGTTTCGTTTATAAAAAAAGCTCCAGGTTTTTAATTTTATTCCATAATATGAATGCTAAAATTACATGTAACTGTATAATATAATGAGATAATCATATTACTATAATATGTGACCTTTTAAAAATATCACTGTTTATGTTTTACTCAATTAATAAAGTATCAAATTTATAAAAAATTTAAATACCTTTTCCTTGTTTTGGCAGTGTATTATATTTGTTTTTCATTTTTAATTATTTAATTATATGTCTGACTTCTTATAAAAAATTCAGTAAATTATTACTATAATGCTATGTTTGTAATCAATTTACTGGAAATTTAAATCTAATAATATCATCAACTTAAAATGTTTAATTTACATGATTAATTTAATTATTTATTTTAATTAAATTTTACATGATGTGATGATAGCAGAAGCGAGCGTCACATAAAAAATAAAAATTATATTTTTTGGGTGTTTTAATTAAATGTATTGAAAAATTATTCAGTTCAGCAGGCCATCAACATGAGCTTTATTTCATAAAATTAATACCCTGTTAAAAATTTATTTATATTTTTTAACAATAATCACCAACAAAATAGTTTTGACTCCCGTGGCGTCATTGTAATTCCTGCTAGTACTTAAAAATAATTCTCAGACTAAATAATGCAAAATCTTGTTATAATATGTTCCATTCATTTATTTAGTAGAATGTTGATGCTTTGTTGAAAATATCTTGCAGTTTGTTTACTTTATTTATGGTTACAGGAGTGCCTACCAGTGCGACTGAAGGGCGTACATATAATCAACCAGCCCTACATTTTCAACATGATCTTCGCCATCTTCAAGCCGTTCCTCGCTGAAAAATTGAGGAAAAGGGTAATAAATTACATTCATTAAGTTAGAGTATAATTTCAGGTGGTAGACTGCATGTCTTCCCTTCTGAAAAATAACCAGGGGTGACTACTTAGAGTTCAAAACAGTTACCAGGGGGTGTTCAAATTCTTAATTGACGGTATTTGAACACCACCCAGAAACGTGAACCTTAAATAACAATATTTTAAATTAAAACGAATTGTTCCGATCTCTCATCTCTGACTCGTCTCTCGCAGATTCACTTCCATGGCACGGACCGCAAGTCACTGCTGAAGTACGTAGACGCCGAGACGCTTCCCGAGCGATACGGAGGCTGTCTGGACCTTCCAGAGGTCACCAGTCAGCAGTGGTACGAGCTCATGCTCATGCGCAACCACAACTATGAACGTGAGTATAATATTACGTAATTAACCAGCCAGACTCCTAGATGAAAGGACGTTGAAAATCTAACAAGTCAAACCTTTGATCACTTAAATTTATTGAGTTGTGTTTCAATTAATTATTTTTGTAATAAAAAAAATATTCAAGTGATGTTAATTATAAGCATGCAGAATGTTTTGTTCTTGCTTAAATTCGCTTGCTTGCAACCGTAAAGAGATTTTGTTGGGTGCTGAAAGAGTTGCATACTTTTTAGGCGTTTCCATTTGTAACTGACTGTGGTAGGTACGATTAATACTTCATATATTTTATATGAAAAAAAGGCCCCAAACTACTAACTAATGCAGTAAAAAAAAAAAATTGCATGTTGTTTTTTAACTCACAAGTTAGTGTAAATTTTAAATGTATGTCTTTCCTATGTTGCAGTTCTCAACACGTTTGGCTATGGAAAGGTTTGAAGCAAACAAGTCAAGAAGATTGCTCCATTTTCTACTTAATCCCAAAAATTATAGTTAAATATTTTGTAAATACGTGTGTAACATTGTACATATTCGAAAAATTACATATTTTAATATGTAACTTTTTAATTGTTGCAACAAGGTACGAACATTATACATTGACAAAAAACTACTATTAATACTCCTCCAGTATATTTTCCATGAAATTCACATGGCATATTGTAATGTACGATTATTGTAATTTTTGATGAGAATTCACAATAATGACTTTATGAAAAAAATTAACAATTTGCTCAATTTTTTATGCAATGTTTCTGTTCTTACCATGTGCTCATACTTTGTGATAAGCAATTTTTCTATGTGGCTTGTGTCGTAACAATTTTTATAGGGTTACAATTTACGATCTAATTTTAACGATGAAAATCTAATTATTAATCTGTTCCGAAGATCCAACAATTGTTAGTTTAAATTATAATTATACTCACTATATTAAAAAATTATTAATTTTCACGTAATTTTTTATTTTTTTTTATTAGTTTTATAAATTTTTCAATTGAAAAATTGATTTATTTATTATTTTTTTTACAACATTAAATTTGAATTCTACTTATAAATCAGAGGATCTGATGAAGTAAAAGAATTCTTCTTAGGCCTTCAATCATGTGACTGAAGAATTCTCGTTAATTAAAACGAAACCCTACAAATTTTGTTGTGACCATCATCTATTTAGAGGAGACACCGGAAGCCGAGTCACAGCACTGGGACATGCTGGAGAAATTGTATGATAAATAAAATTCATGTAACTAAAACGACGACACTTTTAT
The DNA here is from genome assembly GCA_949825025.1 of Siphlonurus alternatus. NCBI lineage: Eukaryota > Metazoa > Arthropoda > Insecta > Ephemeroptera > Siphlonuridae > Siphlonurus > Siphlonurus alternatus. The sequence goes on along the minus strand of OX463779.1, from coordinate 18,259,773 downwards.
TTCAAAATATTGCAATAATTTAACATGTATATTATAAAAATAATAACATAAGGTGATGTTTTGTTTTATCACATTTTTTTTATAACAGATAATTAATCAACCTACATACAATTTAATCTTTTATAATTTCCTTATTTTGACTTGCCAGGCCGTAGGAATTGATTGCTGAAACAAAAAGGATCATATAGATTATAATCTATTTAACTAAGTTCATTGTGCCTAGTATAAGCTTCTTATTTCTTTAGTTAATAGTAACTTTCAAATTATTTCATTGTTACATTTAAATTAACTTATGAAATTAAATATTTAGCAATACAATTTAAATATCACTTGGAGCTGTTTTCCCCTTCTTTTTTATTTATCATAAAAATAAATTTATATTTTAAAATTTTCACATATCATCAAGCGCTAGATAGTCTTAGCATCATTACAAATTAACTTAAATTTTTATATTAAATTTATATATATTTGAATTACTATAGTAAATACATTGAAATTAAGGAGGGTGAGAAGCATTGGATAAGAATATAATATGGTGTATTTGAGTAGTTATGTGATCAAAATTACACTAAAGGTCAACTTCCTATCTCGTAAACAGAATTTCACCTGAATGCTTTATGTATACTGTACAATTTCGAACGTCAAGCTTTCATTTATATAATTATGTTCAATGCTTCTAAATGTCAAATAGGTGTTAATGAATTATAATATATTTATTAATTTTGCCAAAGTTACATACTCACCAGAAAATACCGTTAGAAATAGAAAATTTAGAATTAAGTGGCTTCAGATTCACCACCCCTGTTCCCCACTCACCCTCGTACTCCGGGTCGCACTTCTGCAACAGCTCGAACCACTGAATGCCGGAGACGCGCGGCACGTCCAGCAGCCCGTCGTAGCACGGCAACAGCGCCTCGCGGTTGATGTGCTTGTGCAGCGAGTTGCGGTCCTTGCCGTGGAACACGATCTGAGGGGCAGTCACAGAATGGAGACACGCTAATATTTTATTGATTTCATTGAATTTTAATATGCATACAACTCGATAGAGGATTGCAATTATTTACAAAAGAATTTATACGACAAAAAGTTTGTGATTTCAAGTTTCACGTATCAAAGTTAATAAAGTTACATATGCAAAATGCAAGATGAGTTAATTTAATTAATGACAAAGAGATATTAGAATGTGAAAATTTTAGTGTCTAAATCGAAAGAAGGGGTAAAAATATGGTACTGTGAATTTTTCAGATTTTTCTGAGACCGGGAACTATTTTTAAAAAATTATTGAAAGTCTATTTTGATGAGGTCACAAGCGGCACTCCTTAAGAAAAAGGATAGGGCAGTTTCGCCCGTGACGTCATAAAATAGACTTTCAATAATTGTTTAAAAATAGTTCCCGCGCGGTCTCAGAAAAATCTGAAAAAATTCACAGTGCCAAATTTTTACCCCTTCCTTAGATTAAGCCACTAAAATTTTCACATTCTAATATCTTATTAATAAATTCTTACCATCTCTATTGGTACAAAATTATAAATTTCAACAGTTCTTTACGTTTAAAAATTATCTTCCATATAAAACAAAATTACATATCTCCTTCTGCCGTTAATGTTGTAATATTAATTGACTGGGCTAATGGTTGCTAAATCAGGTGAAAGAATTTATCTTATTTTCAAGCTTTTGTTTAAATACTTGAATTTTGATTTTTTTCTTTTAAAAAACATGACAATGTGGCACCTTCCTTGAGGTAGACCAAGCAATAAATTGAAAATTTATTTAATTACAAATAATACATACAAACAAATAATCAAAAAGGGGATCCCATTCACTAAGTGTCAAGTCACCCAAAAATAAGGTAAAATTTATCAGACATTTTACACACAATAAAATAAACTACTTCGTCATAAGTATATATTGTTGTATTTATGACGAAGTAGTTTATTTTATTGTGTGTAAAATGTCTGATAAATTTTACCTTATTTTTGGGTGACTTGACACTTAGTGAATGGGATCCCCTTTTTGAGTCACCCATTGAGCATTATGTATTAAAATGTATCACTGTGTATTATGTTCTTTTGCTCAATAAACATTTATATTATTATTATAACCCTGCATGGCTGGCTAAATGAAGCACACAGAGCTTGGCATGAAAAAATAACCTTGCAAAATACTAGTTACGTGTATTTTATATTTATATATATTTTTCCAACATATACCGTGCGTTCAAATTTCCAAGGAAGTCCTTATAAATTTTGTATGAAGCATTAATTATCTTTACTAAAAAAAACTACATTCTCTTTTTTATTTCTATTTTATGACTCAGTATACAAGATTTTTATTACGACTATTGAACCATAATTTACCATAAAGTAATTGTACAAACAGTGCGCAAATATTAAAACTATCAATAACTAATATTAGCACTCAATCTCAGTTATCAACTAATTTTTACTAACCCGACTGCGCAGCTTCTCACGCAGGAACGGTTTGAAGAGTGCGAACACCATGTTGAAGATGTACGGCTGGTTGACAATGTGGATGCCCTTCACACGCAACGGGACGCTGTCCTGTAACCAATGACATCATAAGTGGACAAAAATCTTCATATTATATCATACAACACACTGGCAGGATGTGTAAGCGAAAGATGGATATGAATTAAGTCGCAAGTCTTGGTGGATCTTTGCACATACCTGCAGCCAGTCGACGATGCGTTTGGCGAAGGGTGGTGTGAACTGGCACACCTGGCCCAACGAAAGCCCCTCCATGTCGAATATCACCACTGCACCCGCCACCTGCACAAAAAAACACAACAAATTGTAGTCTACAGTTAATTCTTATTTTAATGTACAAAATATTTATACTTCTGTAAGGCGTAATACTATAGTTTTAAAAGTTAAATTTAGAGGCGATACGATCACCTTATATTGCATTATAATTGTGGGAACATAAAATTTAAAACAGACATTCCAGTATATATATATATATATATATATATATATATATATATATATATATATATATATATATATATATATATAATCATAATCATACAGTTGATATAAGAAGTAATAATATATATATATATATATATATATATATATATATATATATATATATATATATATATATATATATATATATATATATATATATATATATATATCATTACTTCTTATATCAACTGTATGATTATGATAATTATTAAAAATTATAACTTTTTATGCTATAAATTTGGATAAAAAAAAAAGTAAAAGTAGAATACATTATAGGAAGATTGATAGTAATACTAGACAAAAAATGTATTTCATAAATCCCACACGTAAGTTGTGTCCCAGTTCAGGAATATTCGTGTGAGCCAACAATAATCTTTAATTGTCTCCAAGCCCACGTTATTTCTCTAGTAAACCACAAACTGCTTACTAAAAAGGTGAGGAGAAAGTTGAGTGGTACGGTAACAGAGCATCCATTCATTCTGTGTTTGATGTTACCTCCAATAACTGCATGGATTCTAACTGCTCTCTCTCTCTATTTAAATTTTTATGTTGTGCTTCGCATCATACAAGTAGGATGGTCATGCAGTGGCAAGTATGTCATAATAAACATAATTGTGCAATTTTCAGGTTCCCAAGAATATCTTTATATCAATATCTCAAGCAGTGCTTGTTTGTAAAAGTTTACTAATTCTGTAATTGAAATTTGTCTTCATAGAAAATAAAATACAAGTATCACATATCAGTATATTTATGTATGGGTAAAATAAAAGTTTAATTGTCTTTAAATGCTAAAACCAGGAATTGGAAAAATATTTTTTTAAAGCAATATTAAAAATTGTTAAAAAATTAATTTATACTTACAAGTTAGTTACATTAAAATATAATTACTTTTAATGTTAATTAATTTTAATTATTTGAATTAAATATTATTTTTATGAAGCAAGAACAAATAATTAATGATAATAACAATAAAATGTGCACAGACAAATGTGCGTCCATGACCTGCCTCACATGGCAGTCACGTGACTCACCTGGGTCTTGGGCTCCAGCACGGCCGCCTCGACAAACAGCACGCACCCCTTGAACACCTCGTCCAGCGAACACTCGCTCGGCTTCCACTTCTCTGAAACAACGCTGACGTCAGAGGCTGCTGACACAAAACAACACTGACGTCAAAGGCTGTTGACACAAGACATGCCATCTCTTGTCTCCTTTGACCTCGTCGTGGCGTCACTTAGACTTTTGCTGCTAGCGCAGTTCTATCCCAGGAATAATGGGGTAATTTGCAAGGAGAATTATGACATTTTACTGTCTAAATATTTAATTTTAAATGTATTTTTTAAAAATTTAAACACCAGAAGCTATAAAAGTTACAAATTAAACAACAGTATCATTCAAGCTTCATTCGCTTATTATTATTATAAATTATAACATATCAAAATTTAGTATAGTAATTAAGACTATAAAATATTATAGTTGTACAGATTTTTATTTAAGCTTTTATTTTGTAAAAGTATAAAACCACTTTATGTTGTGTTCTGGTGCTCAATTTTATGTCCTATTTCATCTGTAGTAGTAATTGTAAAATATATTGATGAAAAAAACTAATAAAAAATAAAAAAAGAGGGTAACTTCGACTGTAAATATTATTGTCTTTTATAACATAATTATATAATATATATTATAAAATGTAAACAGTACTGATTTTACGAAACAATTTTTATCATTTTCACACTTTCATTGTGCTATCAGTGATTGCTAATTGGCCTTCCAGGTGTGTTTCTTATTACAAAAATTATGAAAAATATCTGATCCACATGCAAGATAATATTTTTTTATATCTACTATACTGATCTAAAATTACATACATATTTATAAAAAAAAAATATTTTTCTCATCACTGAAAGATATAATTATATAATTTAAAATCCAAAAATGTGTTCTATAAAAACTATATAATTAGAATTATTTGCTAAGTGTTAACCTAATCAGTTTAAATAATTAACGCAAATTTGATACTCAGTTAAAAAGCATTGTGTACTCGTAAAAAAACGAAAGTTTAATCAATGACTTGACTGATTTGATTCTCTTTCACAATATTTTCGTATAACATGTCTGTAGTAATTGACGCTGCGACCTCATTGAGCAAGTCATCGGATCACATCAGCGTCATTGTTCTTTGTTGTTCATGGGTGTTTACCGTGTCGAGGCTTGCTCAGTCATCGGCAGCTGGCTTAATGGTTTTCAAGTACCTCCTCTATCTCTGACGATCAAGTGAATATCATATTCCGTAATGTTGTAATACAGGAATTTATGTCTTAAAATCTTTGACGTGTACCAGAAAGTTCTTCAAGATTTATGAGAGATTAAAAGTGTACATATACACTATTTTTTACAAAGACATGGAACCATTCTTGATTATTATATTTGTAGATACTCAGACTTGATTTATTTTGGGGTATACATTAAGAAGTTTGCTCACGCTAGTCAAAAAGTTAAATTCAACACGTCCAACTATAGACAGCGTATAAAACACAGCAGATATAGTTCCTGCTGCCCCAAAGTGTTTTAAAATATATATAATTATATATTATATAATCTGATATCAAGTGCTCAACTAAATACATCATCTCACTTTGAGTTTGGTCAGCACTAGAACAAAAATCAGGTTATATTGTACAGCGCTATCATGCCTACCAACTTTGTCTATTGAACAAGTTGCCTAACTTCAGGATGAAATGATAAATTTATCTCGACTTAAGTGTACTTCTGACGTCACTCACTGCCCAGCTCCATCACGAGGATACGACGACCATGCATGTCCCGCGTCGGCAGCACCGTCAGGATGTTCTGCGCGAAGATGTTCTGCTCACTAGATGGCAGCAGCCCTGCATACACCTTGGCGTGCTTCACCTTGAACTGGAAGTACCGCTTGACCTGCACAATAAAGGTACATGTGACGTCAGCAGCTGCACTGGCAGGACATTTAATTTGAAAATTTCAAGCATTTATATAAATCAGCATAAGGGAAAGAAAAAAATGTTTACAATTTGAACTTTTTGTCAATGAAATATATGGTTATATAGTGCGTCTGAGCATTTTCAAATCTCGTTACTATATACGGTGGAGGCAATTTACCATTGTTTACGAAATTTCTACAACACTTAGAATGCCTTTTTCTAGAATTCACATAGAATAAATAATAATAAAAAAATACATCCCTTATAGTGTACGTGCTTCAACTGATATATACCGGTGTTTCAAAATGTTAGACAACTTTCAAAGTTTTGTATCAATTTAGAAGTTTTTATTTTTAAATATATTTTGTTCTCTTTGGAAAAGAAAAAAATGGAGCTGAATGAAATTTGCACCCCGCGGCGTATGATCAATAAAAAATAAAACAGAGAAATCTAACTTCCATTCTTTTTCTTTCAATATTCTGCATAACAATAATGAAGAGGGAGAGCGAGAGAATTATATTTTTACAATATTACGGGGAAAAAATCAGACACAATGTATCTACAAAAAATTCAACTCAACAGCAAAAAAGAGATAAAGAGGATGAATTTGCAAATTTCTGTTAATGATACAGCACTTTTATAATAAATTATGGAACTCCTTCCTCGTAATATAAAATATTTTCTCTTCAAAGTTTTACAATAAAACACAAACATTCAAAAATAATTTTTAAGATCAATATGATTATATAGTTGAAAAAATTTCATCCTCATATTAATACAGCACATAAAAATTAACTCTTTATATAAGCAAACTTAGAAAACATCCCAATGCACCAACTAGAATCTATTGTGTTATTCATAGTATCAGAGGGACTGTATTAAGTGCTAAAATATTTGTATTGTATAAATATATATTTTTATTTTTTTACTAACTTTATTTTAGGTGAGACTTTTTTTTTATCAGTGTTCGCATTGCAACTTTTCCAAATTAAACACATAAACATGTTTTATATGACTTGTTCTATGCTATTTGTATAGCCTAAAGAACTGAATAAATCTATTAAATCTATTAAATCTATTAAATCTACTATTAAATCTATTAAAAGTAGCGTTTGATCATCAACGTTATATACAAACTAACGATTATTACATAATTATTTACATAAATGCCACTGCCCTGCAGCTGCGTGTTGCTGTAGATAATACAATCAAACTCATTAAATGCAATCACGACGAAAGCAGTTGACCGTACTAGCTGGTTGCTCACAAATCCCTCTATCTCATTGTTGACGTAAAAATGTAGAGCATCCTTTAAATCTCAGACACTCTTGTGACTGAATCATGAGTTGTAATAAAGCCTTAATTGGTGATACAACATTATTATATATAATGTATCATGTAACAGTGAACCCCACTCACATTTACCTTGCATGTTAAAGAGGTTAAAATGTGACTAATATGTCAGGTTTGTACTCTATTTCACACCTATATATTATTACATCTTCTTTTATATCAGTTGCAACCTCTCTTTTTTTTATTCAGGCCGAGGAGGTTATTCTCCAGAATATCGTACTGTATCGTAGTTTAATTGCAGCCTCCATTATTCTATAATTTTGTGACTACTCTTCAAGGAGGTTGCATACTCGTCAGAGTGGCAGCATCACTCACCAGTTGGTGGGCGCTCTCGGCGTAGAACTTACAGGGCCGTAGGAAGCGCACGAGGAAGGCATCGTTTTCGTAAGGCACATTCAGATCGCCGTCATCTGCAACGCAATGAACAATTTTATTTATATTCCACAGAAAGTATAGTTCAATTTATGTCAGTTTTGTTTTAAAATCGCTCTCTCTCTCTTTCGTGCGAGTTGTGTGTAATGTGTGTATATTTTTGTATGGTTTAATAATTTGAATCTAAAAACATATATATATAATTTAATTATTTTCAATTACACAATTAAATGTTACATGTAAATATTACAAAATACATAAGACTGCATGCACAAAACCTCTGTAATTCAAACATTATATTTTTTAAAAGGTTCTAAAATATGTTAAAAAATATAAAAAAAAATCAGATTTATTACGAAGGTGACATGTAAAAATTAAGCAATAATTCTCTCTCGAAGTCACACACGTACGTAATAATCTCGTTATTTTTGCTAAAGTAAAATGCCAACTTGCATATTTCCTTTCCTCGGGCTGGCAAACTAGCGAGACAACGTGGTTTAAATTATATTATTAATCCTTCCAACAAAACCTAGCTCGTCATCCTAGTAAATTATTATGGCATTGAAATTGCGCTGTACAAAAACTAGCAGTTTATTTCACATTTGCAACGTCGTATGAAAAAAAATGCTAACTTAATATATTTTGTACGGTAGACAAAATAATTTATTTTGAATTAATTAATTGTTAGGTAGGAAATTCTCGCGGGTAAGCGGCGATCGTAGTCTCGGTCACTGACCTAGTTCTGACGTAACAGGCGGTTGCTCGCATGAGTGCAAGATGCATGCAAGGAGTTCATTGCAGGATGCATTTCTTTAGCCAGACCGGTGGTGAGAGAGTACAGGATGCATTTCTTTTATAGCCTCTAGCATGCCAGATTTAGAACAGGGGATTTATAGCATGAAAAAATGTAAATGTACTGTTGCAAGTACCGATAGAATAACAATTAGAGTACACTCTCGAGAAAAGTTAGCTATGTACACATTTCATTTTATGTACTTAAGCATTTTTATGTTTATTTAAGTAATAATTTTGTAGGTATTGCATTGAAGATTGTATAAGAATTTTAAATTAGCAAGGTAGCAGTTATTTGAAAATGTTGAATTAGCATTTATTTCATTTTAAAAAATACAACAACAGTATTATAATTAAAATATAATTTAACTGTTTTAAAAAATGTGAGGTTAGATATGAAATGTATTAGTAGTTATTTGAGAATTAAATATATTTTACACCATAATTTATTTTATCCATTTATGACTTTGTATTTAATTGTTGGCTAAAACCATAAAAAGTAATATATATATATATATATAAATAAATATATAAATAAACGTCACCTTTCAACAGCTGCCTGAGTTCCTCGATGGCCGGTTTGACGATGTCCGGATTCTCCCTGAGTTCCTTACGGGCAACTTCTTGCAGCTCAGGAGTCAGATCATCGAGTTCAATGGTGAGCACGAACTCTCCGAGTTGCAGCCTCGGTATCTCTTCAAGCCGCGACAACATCGTCGCCTCGGTGACTGGTGCACAAATGGAGAACGTGCTACCTGGGACGCCTGGAGAACAACGATGACAGTGGCGAACTGACTGACACAAAACGTCGTCGTTGCACCGTCCACACAACTAATAGAGAATGAGTGGGGAGGCTTGTTGGCATTACTGCACTAGTAGTGGAGGAGGAGGAGAAGGTGCCTTGCCAACCTAGCATAAAACACCTCATCACCATTGAGTTTCTCTTTTTTATACTCTTCATACTGAATAAAAAAAAATGTCACTTCAACTAATATGTACACGTGAAACTAAACTACTTACATGAAAATAAATAAATATTTACTTTTTTAATATTTTTATAAATAACTTTAATAACCTACATTGGAGATCTGTATAAATATATTACTTATAAATTGTAACAATAAGAAAATAATGTTCTTTTTATGATTTGTCACGCTGATGCATGAATCATGGTGGGTATGACGTAAGAAATAGCAGCAGTTGGTTGGAAAATGTTTTTGTTAATTTTATAAGTATTGTTCGTTGATCTAAAAAAAAAATCATACAAAAAATATTCTCAGTGCTATTTGCTGCAAATTTCTCCCACCTTTACGATCAGAATCTTTTCTTTTGTGGCACCCACGCTGGTGGAAGAAAGCACACTTGACACAAAACGAAATGGTTATTTAGTTATATTGTTGTCTTTGCAGAAAACGTTCAGAAAAATAAAAGAGTAAAATAATAAGCATAAAATGGGAACAAATTTGATAAAAGAAAAAGTTTGGCGTTGTCCTTTAATTTATAAATGTTGATTATTGGATTATATTTCATTCATAAATAATTACTTAAATTTCAATTTCAGAAATTTAAAATTTTACGTAAAATATAAGGCCTGTTCGTAAACCTTGCTTGGTGTTTCTAAACCCAATTGACCTTATATCCCATGTACATAAGGTCGATTGGGTGCAGAAAGTGTACACCGAGCAGGGTTTACGAACAGGCCTATTATGTGCATGCAGATAGATTTAAAAGTTCCTCAAACTTTAATGGTAATCTATATAAAAAAAAATTGTAATTAGCTATTGATGTTTTTGCTCATGGAAATTATTTATTAAAAACAATTGAAATTGATTGAGTCATTGAGTATTTATTTTACTAAGTTAACTTGCAAAAATTGGAATTATTTTATTTCTTGTTTAAATATTTCAGTGACACTGTCTCATCACTTTATTCCTCTCACTCCACGTTAAAAAAAATCTGGATTATCTAAAAGAGACGGTTCCAAAATGGCGTCCGAGTATCACGTTGACCCAGGTCAGTTGGCGTCCACGCCGCCGTCCAGCGACGTCACGTGGGAAAGTGGGGCAGACAATGGAGGTGAATTATTATATAGGTGGATATTAAATATTTACAAAAGATTATTCACGGCTCAGTAAGTACAGAATAATCAAGCTATTTTCATGCTGGAAAAGCGAAATGTATCGACTAGTTCAGATTCAAATCGATATGTCTCGAGTGGCCGCGAGAGTTCGTTCGCTCCTCTTCAGCGAAATATGACGCACCAGCCGGCGTCAATTTCAAATGCATGCTGCAGAGTCAGCACTCAGTTAAAATATAATATTAAAAAGAATTTAATGAAATTATAAATGAAGTATTTTCATCTTTTTATAGTAAAAATGTTTGTATGATAACAACACTTCATATGTGTGTGTGTGTGTGTTTTTTATTCTAATTTTAAAATGAGTGGATCAAACTAATAACTGATAACTTGGTATACTAATGAGTGAATGAGTCTAATCATTCTAATAAATATTACTTTGTTACATTAAAAAAGTGAATAAAATGTGTATCCATGTACCCATATTAGTAATATTATTTATGATATATACCTTTGATCTTGCATGCAATGAGTACAAAATATACTCTATTATATATTAAATTTATATAATGACATTAGTATATTCATGAAGGCATATATTTTTGACTCAGATAGTATATTATAAGTGCCATGATATTATTTGGATTGTTGATCCAATAAACTACGAGTCTCTTCCATATGTTGAAAGCAGACAGAGAGAACTTTATTTTTTATAATAAAAATCAATTAAGTTGTGTAATTACATGCCAGTAATCCCATCAAAAAGTTGTTTATTTAGAATTATTGCATTTCAATATGTGTTTTTTATTATATATATAATTGGAATCCTTCCATTAAAAACAGTACTTTCAATAAGTCATATTTTTTATTTCTGTGTTAAGTATTAATCGATTGTTTTTATAAATAATATAAATATAATGCTGTATATGACGCAAACTCTATAACATAAGTATGTCAGAAGCATTATTATTATAGTGCAATTTGCGATTCCATGCAATTTTTGTATGGCATATAAATTGATAGCACACAAGACATACCAAGGTTCAATTTATGTTGATCCAGCGTTTTGTTTGTGTAATTGCAATCATCTTTGCGTCCTATTTATTTTATTACGTGTACGTATTAAGGGAATGTTGCTGGCTATAAAATGCATGTTAGTGGAGGTCAAGGCTGGAGTGGGTTACGCAACAGACTGCACAACGATGCAGTAAGGTCCAATTTCGTATACCTTAAACATGTCTCGCTCTATCGCCGCCAGCTGCAGTCGCTTGAATCTCCTTAATATAAAATGAAAAGATTCTACCAAGTATCTAGGCATTCATAGATATGGCTATTGTTTTATTTTATTGTTTCTTTCATAAGCAGTAGTAAAAAAGTCAATATAAAATATTATCTACAAGGTAATTTAAAAAATAGGTGTCTATTCACCTGTTAATTAGCAAAATTAAGGTGAAATAAAATGTATATTTATAATCATGATGTAATATATATATGAAATGTAATGATTATTTTTTAACAAGAATAAAATAATAATAATAATACTTGGATAAGTTTTCAAATTGACAGTTTATATTAAAGTGAAAGAGTTAAACATACTTAGAAACTCTAGGGAAATACGTTAGGCTCTGTTGATATTATAAACCGCTGACTTATGATTGCGAAGTTTCTGAGTAATCTACCCTCTTGAGATAACCTCACGGTTACACAAGTACATTATTATTAAATCGTGTACACCTCATGACAGCAGGAACGTTATAATACCTCTTCTTGATTTGATGAAGCTGAACTTAAACCACAAGAGAAAAAGAAATGCAGATTTCTTTTAGAGTTAAAACGAAGCGCTTATACAAATTTTCCCCACGCCATCATCAGAAACTCCGCAACATCCATATAATAAACAGAGCAGTGATAAATTATGTGATGCCCTGAGTTGCTTCTTTCTTTCTGAGTTGATTTCTTTACATAAGATTTTTTTGGGTGGTATTCACGAAGAGTTAAGGAGCGTTTTAGGGAGAGATATTTTAAGAAGCGTTTTTCTTACCTGTTACCTGGTATATAATGATGTGTATACCAAATATTTTATTTCAATAAAATTGTAATTCAGAATACAGCTTAATTATCAGCGCCGTTACACGTTAGCATCACGCATTAATAGCATGAAACGCATCATAAATATTAAATATACAACTAAAAAAGTAGGAATTGTGCTATTCAGCAGAATGTCTGCAAAATTACAAGTGACATATTCATACAAAATTTTAAGTCAAAAGTCAAAACATTTTAAAACATTGCTTTTCGGTTTTGGACCTGACCAGCATCTGCATATAATTTATAAATAATATTATAAACTGAAACGTACAGAGTAATTAATTAATTCTTGTATTAATTAATTGCTTGATGTAGGAATTAAATATCAAAATGCCTAGAATTCCAATATTAAAATTAATATTTTCTCCTTCCCACATTAATGCATTCTTTAACTCAATAAACAATAATTATCATTTTTTAGTGCTAACAGTTTGTAGAAATCTTTAAAGAACGAGCGATTCAGCAAGCGTTAATTAAGGAGTGATTTAAGAAGCGTTTTTCTTATCTGTTACCTGGTATAAAATATAAAAACGCTTCTTAAATTGCTCCTTATTAATGCTCCTTAGTATGTACAGAAATTTCGAATTTCCCCGGCTACTTCAAATTGATATTAAATAGTGCAGGAATGGACGTTCCTACATCTCGCTGTTCGCGGTTCAGACACGTAACGTGATGATGACGGTGCAGCTTGATCCGCACTTGCAACAGTCATGCCGCATTGTTCACAACTTTTTATACCAGCCTTGTTTTTATGAACGTCACTTTTTGTTCTAAAGTTAGAAAAATAGGTCATATCATTAACAAATTTTTGTAATTCAATGATAATTTAAAACATTATACAGGAATTATTTTACAAAAATTTGCATGTGAAATTAGCACATATTTTTCCGCAGTGAAGTATTAATTTTTTATAAGCAATGCAGCTCAAGCTTATTCGATTAAAGTAAATTAAAGGTTTTTTAATTCGATTTTAAATTCATTAAAATGTAATTAAATATATATGTCTACTTTGTTCTTTGTTGTCTAATAGCCTGATGATGACCTTGTGACTAATAGTCTCGATGCAATAATTTACACAACAATGCATGTAGTTCCCATGCAGATCTTGAAATTCACATCGCAAACCTGAGAGCCGGCTTGACACTATAAGAGGGCTTGATAATATACGAATAAATTTTAGAATTTCTTTCGTGAAATTCACATTACATTCAGAGTTAAGAAACACCTGACACTTATAATGCAATTTTTATTTTATATAAAAAAAGTAAGTAAAAATATTACATGACAGAGCTAGTATAATATCCCAATGGAGTATTGACCTCAATTTTTTTTATTGCAGAAATGGATAGAGCGTGCAAAGTTATGTTACCCTGATTTTTTTCAGATTTTTTTAGAGCCCGAGAACTATTTTTAAAAAATTATTAAAAGTCCTTTTTTTTACGTCACGGGGCGGCAAGTTTTATCTTTGTCTTAAGGAGCGGCGTCTCGTGACGTCACAAAAAGAACTTTCAAAAATTATTTAAAAATAGTTCCCGGGCTCTAAAAAAAATCTGAAAAAAAAAATCAGGGTAGCATAACTTTAAACGCTCTATCCATTTCTGCAATAAAAAAATAAGGTCGATACTCCATTAAGTCTTTAAGAACTTTGGAAAAACTGATGCTTATTGATTCTAAATTAATATTGTGCATTCATGTAGATTGTACAATGTACAGTGAGCATCAAAATATTAGTATTTTTAGTAACAAAAAATAACAAAATAACAACACTGCTGCCATCTATTGTCAGTATTTTTTTCTGTGTATTTTTTAATTAACTTAATTTCTGTTTTTTTGTCTTTTAGCAGGTGAATAGACACTGCTTAGTGATTAGGTTGTTATTGCAGTAATTTCTATTTGCCCCATATAGGTGATATAGGCTCTCATGTTTTTCTTTGTTTCTACTTCAGCCTATGAAAGATTTAATAAAATAAGAGAGGAATAAAATATTTTATATTTTCCAACCAGTGTGTAAGTAACATTTTTTATATTTAACATTATTTGTTATAATTGTTATATTGGCAATTAGAACAACAATAATATATATATTGTTACATCCGTCAATCAGCGTAATACTTTATTACGCTCACGATATTATTATCCTGTACTTCTCCATTTGACGTCATTCCTTTCTCTCCCACTCCTCACCTGAGTTGGTTCCCAAACTAGCCACCTTCTACCTGGTGGCTCTATCATCACTCTCTCCTGGGCCTCCGTGAGGAGAAGTCAAGTAACTATTTTCTATTACTGTAACGTGTGCAACAAATATAATAAAAGTATATTATATTGTAGTGTAAATCAACTGTTTAATTTCGTAGACAGGATTATACCGAGTAGAGAAGAAACAACATATATTACAGTGGCGACGAGTTAAAAGGTGACTATGCAAAGTGCTTATGAGTGACAAGGTACCTCCTGTGCGTGTTTTTACAAGATTTGAAGACCTAGAAGCAGGAATGGCGCCACCAACAGAAACCGAGTCTGAACGCTGGGCTCGCGAGGCGCGAGAAAAAGCAGAACAAGAACAAGCAGCGAGAGAAGCTGCAACTGCGGACTTGGTGAAAAGTTTTCTTGCTTTAGCTAATTTAGGAACAATTCCTATGCCTACACAGCAGCAAACTGCGGGGGCAACTAACGTTAAAGTAGGAAAGACTTATGAATACGTACCGGGGGGTGTTGAAACTTGGGAAATTTACATCGAAAGACTTGAGGAATTTTTCAAATCAAATTGCATTGCAGACCCGGAACGTAGGAAAAGTACTTTGCTAACAGTAATGGGCACAGAGGCTTATTTCAGGCTCAGAACTCTTTCAATTCCTAGAAAGCCTACTGATTTAACGTATGAGGAGTGTGTAGAAACCCTTGCAAAATTTTATGATCCAAAACCTAACATGTGGGTAAAAAGAGACAAATTTTGGGGTCGTGTACAAAATGAAAGTGAGACAGTTTCACAATTCATGGCTGAGTTGAACGGGCTTAGTGAACATTGTCAGTTCGAAAATCTTGAACAGGCTTTACTTGGACAGGTTTTGAAAGGTTTGAGAGATAGGAAACTTAAAGAACAAATTCTTCAGATTCCAGACTTGACCTTCGCCAAGGTGCAGCAACGGGCGCTGGCGGCGGAGGCGGCAAGGAATGACGTGTTGAGTTTCCAGGGAGGCCAGGTGACCGGAGAGAGGAATGTGCACCGAGTAACACTGGGCCAGCAAGGCCAAGGTCATCAGAGGAATGCGGCAGCGGTGCAGCGTGACGTCACGCCAGCTCGCACGCACCAACAGCAAGCTAAGCAGCGAAAGTCATGCTATCGTTGTGGTTTCAGTAATCACGTGTCAGCCAATTGCCGATACAAGAATAGTGTTTGTGCAGGGTGCGGTAAGACTGGTCACTCCGATAGAGCTTGCTGGAGTAAGGAACCGGAAAAGAAGAAGGACGCCACGCCCACTTCGAGTTCTAGGGGTCGAGGAGGTAGCCGAGGGCGGGGGCGGCAGCAGCACGCTCACTACTGCGAGGAGCAGCCTCGGGCAAGCACCACCGCCGTGACCGACACACCAGCGTCGTATCTGTATGCAACTATGGGTACCGAAGTGTCGGAGTACAAATTAACATTGAGTGTGGACAAACATGCAATCCGTTTCGAGATCGATTCGGGCGCAGGTCACACACTAATTGGGTTTGATACTTTTAAAAAATTTTGGTCAAATAATGAATTACAAACTTGTGATTTAAATTTACAGACGTGGTCTAAGCAAAAACTTGCGATTGCTGGAGTTGTACAAGTTCAAGTGAACTTTGAAAATAAAAAGTATGATCAAACATTGGTCGTAATGAAGTCCCCTGGCCCAAACCTCTTAGGTCGCAATTGGTTCAGTATGCTAAATATTTCTGTGCAATTCCCAGGAAATATCAATCTCGTGGGTACCAGCCAAGGACGACTGCCCGTGGAGCTGAAGGGCTACGAGGACGTGTTCAAACCAGGTCTGGGCAAGTACACCGGAGAGCCCGCGCACATCGAGCTTGTGGAAGGGGCGCAACCTGTGTTTCTACCACCGAGGCAAGTACCCTATGCCAAGGAGAGCCGCGCGAACACCGCGCTTGATCTCTTGGTCGAGGAAGAGTCGCACTTCCCCGTGCCAACCTCAGAGTGGGGCACGCCAGTGGTGAACGTCGTAAAAGACGACGGCACCGTGAGGGTCTGTGGAGACTACTCGGGGACAGTCAATCCATTGTGTAAGAAAGATGTGTACCCCATGACCACAGTCAACCAAATATTAGATAAATTAGCGGGGGGAAAGTTTTTTGTCAAATTGGATCTCGCCAGGGCTTATTTACAGATTACAGTGGATGAGGAGACTTCCAAGATTCTCACCATCAACACCATCAAAGGCTTGTTTAGACCCGCCAGACTGGTTTTTGGTTTGTCCTCAGCACCAGCAATATTTTTCAGGATCATGCATAAGCTGCTTGCAGGACTACAGGGCGTCGGTGTATATTACGACGATGTTCTCATCCAAGGAGGATCCAAAGAAGAAGTCTGGGAGAGGACCCGGGCCGTGCTGGATCGCATTCAGTCAGTCGGTTTACGGGTAAACATCAGAAAATGTCTGTTCGCAGTAACAGAGCTGGACTTCGTAGGCTACCATATCTCAGCAGAGGGGGTGAGTCCTACATGCGGGAAGGTAGAAGCTCTGATAGACATGCCGTCCCCTACCAATGTGCAGCAATTACAATCAGTACTAGGGTATATTAATTATTATGACCGGTTTTTACCCCGTAAAGCAGAAATTTTTACGCCCTTGTACGAGTTGCTGCAAAAAGGTAAAGCATGGGAATGGGGCGAGAGACACGAGCGGGCCATGACTTATGTTAAGCAGGTGATGTCGTCTGACGTCGTGCTAATGCACTACGACCCGACGCTCCCCATCGTGCTCGCCTGCGACGCGTCATCATATGGGGTGTCGGCAGTACTATCCCATGTCCTTCCGAACCAGCAGGAGCGGCCAGTAGCCAATGCATCGAGGACGCTCCGACCAAGCGAGAAAAACTACGCACAAATAGATCGAGAGGCTTTATCGATCATTTTTGGAATTCGTAAGTTTCACATGTACCTTAGTGGACAACCAACCTTTACCATACTCACTGATCATAAACCACTTCTTGGTCTATTTAGACCAAACAAACCTTTGCCTGACGTCATGTCTCTGCGAATGATTCGTTGGGGTGTACGGTTGAATAACTACAATTACAAATTGCAGTATCGCCCAGGCAAGGACCACGCGAATGCAGACTTATTCAGCCGACTGCCAATAGAGGGGTCCGATGACACCGTCGAGAAGGAGCCCGCAGGAGTCCTGTTGATCGAGGAGTCCAGGCCAGACTCACCGATCTCAGTGGAGCACATGGTCGCGGAGACAAAGAACGACAAGGTGATGTCGCGCGTCATGCGCGCCGTGCTACACAACGAGACAGCCGGAGATCTCGGAGACGAGTGTGCGCCGTACAAAGCTAGAATGAAAACTATGTCCGTGAGTAAAGGTTGTTTACTTGTAGGAGATCGTGTTATAGTACCCTCAGTGTTGAGAGAGAAAGTTCTCCAACAGCTACATCGCACACATCAGGGTATCGTCAAGATGAAGGCGATAGCCCGCAGCTACGTGTGGTGGCCGGGTCTCGACAACGACATCGAGACGTTAGCGCGAAGCTGTGACGAGTGTAGTCGCACCGCCCGCGCACCTCCCAAAGCCAGCGTTGTACCGTGGTCCGTGCCCGCGAGACCATGGTCACGACTGCACATCGACTTTGCAGGCCCCAAATTTGGAAAAACATTTTCGGTGGTAGTAGATTCATTTTCTAGGTGGATTGAAGTCGAGGAGACGAGCGGATCGCTATCGGCGGAGACTACAATTCAGGTACTCCGGAAACTCTTCGCTACTCACGGCATTCCGGACGAGATCGTATCGGACAATGGGCCAGCGTTCCGTTCAGAGGGTTTTGCCGAGTTTCTACGAGCAAATCTGATCAAGCACCATAGAGTGGCGGAATACATGCCAGCATCAAATGGACTAGCAGAGCGAGCGGTACAAACATTCAAGGGGATGCTACAAAAAGTACCAGCAAAGTGGTGGAGAAGGGAGCTCGCAAATGTTTTGTTGTCATTGCATTGTTCACCATGCGAGACAACGGGAGTCTCCCCAGCCGAGCTTCTCATGGGGCGCAAGCTTCGCCACATGCTAGACAAGCTGCATCCATACACCGCTAGTGTCACCAATCCAAAAAGGGAGGAAAAGGCACTCGCCAGCGTCTTATCAGACAGTCCATCACGTCAATTTTGTGTAGGTGATCCGGTGTGGTACCGAAATTACAATGGCCGCAACAAGTGGTCATCGGGAAAAATCTGTACTGTGAAAGGACCTCGTAATTATCATATAATTACAAAAAGCGGACATGTGGTTAAGCGCCATTGTGATCAGATCCGTTCTGCATTACAGATTAGCGATCATCACAACGGAGCGGAGGCAGCAACATCGTCGAGTTCTACTCGCGATCATAGCGAACCAAACTCAGACTTTGATTCGAGTGTTTCAGATGATATCCACAATGATCCGCGAGGCAGTGGGTCAACTGCAGGAGGGACGGCGCAGGTGGTAGAGCGCGGTGAGCCACCGCTTACCGCCGCCGCGGAGCCAAAGCCGCGCGAGGAGCCAAAGCCGCGCGCGGAGCCGCCAGAGCCTACAAGCTCCCAGGCCCCGCGAGCGCGCAAGCAGCGTGCTCGCACAACCGAGCCCGCAACAAGGCGCTCCGCTCGACTGCAGAACCCATCATCCTAAATTCACTAAATTTCAATGATTGTTTTTGTTGTAACTTAAAATTTTCATGGGTTTCATAGCCTCAATTTATGTTAAATTTTAGGGTTAAGTTTGCACTCCCTTCATTTAACGTTAACTTCATACAGCAGTTCATAGTAAATTTTATGGTTGCTAACTACCAGTAAAACTAAAGATTCAAGTCGAATCAATCAAGTGTGTTTTCCAAGTATCCTTTGTGGTGTCACGTTCATATCGGACACAATTCAATTTTGAAAGGATATTCAGTTTTAAAACAATTTTTAATAATAATTTTGCAGCCAAGAAATTTCTTATGGTCTGTCTGTTTCCAATTGTTTTGTTTTGCCAAAAAGGGAGGAATTGTTACATCCGTCAATCAGCGTAATACTTTATTACGCTCACGATATTATTATCCTGTACTTCTCCATTTGACGTCATTCCTTTCTCTCCCACTCCTCACCTGAGTTGGTTCCCAAACTAGCCACCTTCTACCTGGTGGCTCTATCATCACTCTCTCCTGGGCCTCCGTGAGGAGAAGTCAAGTAACTATTTTCTATTACTGTAACGTGTGCAACAAATATAATAAAAGTATATTATATTGTAGTGTAAATCAACTGTTTAATTTCGTAGACAGGATTATACCGAGTAGAGAAGAAACAACATATATTACATATATATATATACTATATATAGTGTTGATGGTGACAACATTTCTGAACACCAAATAAAAAATAATGTCTCTATAATTGTGTATACAAACTCACGCTAATTTTATTGAAGATGAGAATTTAAACCATAAATTAAATAACGAATGTTCTGTATAGAGCTAGTTCATAACATTCCTTCCATGTATAATATTTTTTATGTATTAAATTCTAAACTTGAAAACTTAAGTGAACGTTTTAAATTTATGTATGGAGGCAAAAGTATTTTGATGATAAACGGGCATATGCATATCAAATAAATAGTACGAAATTGCATGCTCTTATACATGGGATAAATGATAAAGTATAATAAACTTTGAATAAACATATTTATTTGTGAACATAGAAAAATAAAATTATAGTTAACATGGAAATTTTCCACTAATCATCTAGCTTGTCATATGCAGTTGGAAGTTACCACTGAGCAACTGGATCAGGGCTGCAGCTACTACTACAGCTTGTAATAGCACGCTGGGACATATCAATATCGACCTTCCTGCTATAGAGGGGGAATGGGATCAGGGCCGGTTCATCCGGTTTGCCGGTCGCTCGCTCGCCTTCACAAGACTGGAATTACCTCCACCGGCACCAGCACCAAGGTGCATGCAGACTACCCACTTGCAAAGAGCACTTGCAGAGAACCCGTTTTAATATAATTATCATCGTCTTATTGAGTAACACCAATTTATTATAGAAATATGAACGTATAGCATAGTGGCGATTTACAGAACTACATCAGATTACGTGAGCTAGAGTAGCTATAGAGCTATAGACCAATATCAGATGCGTCAGAAACTAGAACATTTGTATATTTTGTATATATACCGATGAAACTATTTTTCTGATCTCTAAACGTTAAAAGTAAGCCATGTCGCAAATATCAATATTGTCGCTATTGTGTATGGTGGTCTTATTTATGCATATAGACTATTTAAAGAGCAAATTAAATATTTTACTCTTTTTGCTTATAGCGTCCTCTCTCTCTCTCTCTCTCTCTCTCTCTCTCTCTCTCTCTCTCTCAGCTATACCTCTACAATAAGAGATTTTGTATTTTGCGAACACTTCTGACCATCACAGACTTTACTCCTGCCTCACTTGCTTGGGCTCCAATAGACAGAGATATAGATTTGCAAGGTTGGTTGAGGTAATAAAAGCACCCAGTCCCTCAATATCAAAAGATTTTAGCTTCACCACGCCTCCATAGACTTCGTGGTAACAAGCAAAGCAAGAATAAAGTTTGCGGTGTCCAAAGGTGTACATTCAAAGCAATTACAAATAAATTTCTTGAAAACTAATAAAGTGTTATGTTTTAAATAACGTCTATACTACAGGACGAGGAAAAATAATTCGAGAGGAGCAACGCGACAGCACAACCAACGAGAAGCAATGTTCAATAATGTTTTTTCGTTTATTGAACAGTACGTAAATACTATATACGTTCATATGTATATATGTTATATTATATGTTAAAATTACAGACTTTTTCGTTTATTAATACAAATAACCTTGCATCGCTTACAAATATTACAGCTGATTAAACTTTAGAAGCCAAAAGCTCTCAACCTTAATTTAATTGTTTTGACTTTATTATTGCACGCATAATTGTTTTGACTATTAAGGTAACCGTGTTAACTTTTTGCAATTCAATATATATTTAATAATAATAATAATAATAATATTGTTGTGTTTGTTTTATATTTAGAAAATATAAAAATGTCTAGTCAATGTTGTTTATTCACTGTTAGCAACTATTGCGACACCTCATGTGTGAGTATAAACAAAAGAAATGCAAGGTAAGCAGCAAGCAAGTTGTGCATCAGGTAACCAAGCTTGCTCGATAAAGACTGTTGACCTACTAATTGATAAGCAAATTAACAGCAAGTAAAATTAGAATAAAATCAATCAATTATAAACACTAACTTTGTACACCTCTGTACAGATAAGATAAGAAAATTAATACCAAACACTACAGTATTTCAAAATTAAATATACCCTGGAAGTAACTCTAAATGTTGATTATCTTTTGGAAATTTTAACATTATACTCTATAGGCAGGTATATTTTATAGAATAAATCACTATAAATTTTCATAAATAAAATAATAATTTTCATGTTACTTCCAATTGATATCCTTAATTTTATTGTACTATATACTATGTAATATATACCCCCTGGATATATTATACAGTAAAAATAAATTAAAAACAAAAGAGCATATTTATAATATTTTATTATTTTACTGTCAAAAGAGCGACCTCGCGGCGATTCAGGAAGGTTAATTGCGGAAGTACATGAAGCGGTCGGCATTGCCGGACGGGTCCAGACCAGTTTGCTGGCGATATATGCAGAGCTGGTGCGGCTGGCGCGTAGTCAGTCGCTATGGAGCAGCAGCAGGTGACGAGGAACCGCTTGGAGCTGGGCCCACCCCCGCCAGAGCTCGTGGACCTCGCCGCCGTGGAACTCCGAGAGACGGACGAGATCCGAGGACCTGCCCTCCGACAGCTCAGGAACGATATCATCGGTGAGCTCGTGCAACTGCTACTAATTACAAAATTAATTACATCGCTTTTATTATTATACTAGAAAATTTTATATATGGAATGAGGAGAATTTAAAAAGCATAAGCACATTATTATAATATCTAGTAGCATAATGCATAAGTATCATCTTAAAGACCTATATTACTGTATTTTTGAAGTAGCATTTAATTATGGTCAGGAACGTAACTATAGTAATATTTGATGAGTTGGGAAAAAAAGTTATAAAATGTTAAATTAAGATTTTTTTTTTAAATAAAACACATTACATATATAGTTATTTGTTAATACTTTAATTTTTTGTAAATTGTGGAAATTTTGGAATTAGCTAGTCAAAAACAGAGGCAAAACACCAATATATAACAAGACGTCAACTATCAGCTTTGTTTATCTTCATTATCAGCCGCTAAAAAGAGTAGACATGTTGGTATCAAGGTAGTTTCACAAAGGAAAATCCTTAGTCGGAAATTAATCATTATTGGCATTATTTTCAATATATACTCTTTAAATACTCACAAAATTCTGTGATCAGAACTGACTCATTATAGTTTACATGGTATTTAATAATATGACAATTAATTTTATTTTTTATCCATAGCATTTTTCTTTACAACAAATAAACTAGTAATACAAAGCAAATTTATTGGCATTCGTGTAGAGAATGCTCGTGAACATTTCAAAAGCCACTTGAGAATACAGTGACAATTTATCATGGAATCTAATTACTAATGTGATGTCATTAACAATTAATCTAATGAAAATGCCTCATCAATCGATAGAACCATTCAGTGACACGCCATAAGACTTTTTTTTTAATGCGATTTATCCTTGTCCAGCAAACATTATCTCTGTTATGAGCTCAGGCATGACGGATAGAGAAATACAATACCCTAGTATTCTTTATTATATTATATGACAATACTCTTACAACTCTAAAAAAAAAAGAAACTGTACATAGTTAAAAAAAAAATGACGTTTTGCGATCACTCGACCAGCAATTCACAACAATACGTTGCATTTTACTCCAGCAGTTCAAGTAACATCATTTGCTCTAGTTGCAATGTTATTGATTGCAATTTCTCATTAAGTAAAGATAGACTGAGAAAAAATTAGAAGCAATTACATTTTTTTTCCAATAAAAGAAAAATGAATCCCCGATAAATATATCGAATGCGATGAAGTTCTATTTATTTCACAATTTCCTTTAAATATTTAAATCAGTCGAGGTAATGAGTTTTATAGTTGAAAGATGTTATACGCTCACAGACAAAAGTTCAACAACCTTTATATATACAGTACTGTTTTAACATTATAAATTATTGTATTTGTTTGGTTGATGTCAAATACTTTAGCTTTTCTCATTGACTCTTAAATTACATAACAAATTAATGAAAAAAGACGTTGAATAAACAAAAATAAATGTAAATATTACAGTTAATAAATGTAATAATGTAAATCAAACATTTTCATTTTTTTATGCATTTGACATTTTTAATTGATTGTGATAATTATCTTTCCAGCTGATGAATGTCTGGATTGTAAAACGGATGACGATTACCTTCTTCGATTCTTGCGACCCACCAAGTTCTACCCTGAAAGCGCTCTAGAGCTGGTAAGTCACCTTAATAGACACAATTAAGGCCTGGGTCACCTTAAGGGCGAAGTTCAAACTTTTAGAGTAAAAAGTATGTTTTAAAATTTTGAATCCATGCATGATCATTCGCCTTAAAAAAAAAATTGTAACTGAATATTATTGTATAAATGCTAAAAATAATAGTTAATTTATTGTTCAAGTTCATCATACTGTTATATATAATTCCAACGCCCAAAATAATTCAAGTTTAATTTTTATGTCAGGTACGCGGGTACTTCGCACACATACGAAAGCACGCTGACGCGTACGCCACGATTGGTCCCGTGCAGCAACGCATCGTGTTTGAAAACTCACTCGTGTCCGTGTCACCAGTGAGGGACCAGCTGGGACGCAGACTTACTGTCATCCGATTTGGTGAGAAATAGTATGAGCTACTAATAAACTAGTGTGCAGTCCAAATACGTTTATTTATAATTAGCAACTTTTCAAAATGAAATATGCACTTGAGACGTGGTTCCTCTATGTACACAGGAGCATGGTCCCCCCAGATTTGCACGATGGACGAGCTGTACAGCGCCGTGGTGGCCTGCGCCGAATTGGGCGCCAACGAACCGGCCACGCAGGTGGCAGGGGGCGTGGCTCTTCTGGACATGCGGGGAATCTGCCTGAGACACGTGGCTAGCCTAAGTCCAGCTTATGCTAAGAAGACCGTCGACTGGATCCAGGTAATCATATTGAGTCAAGGTATAGGGTACATACCCTGGAGTCAGGGATTGTTTCTTGGGGTTACTCTAAAAAATTTAATATTTACATACATGCACAAAATTTGCTTCACTTTATTTAAATCAGTGTCACTTTAAATATGAATGATTAGCTTTAGTTTTGAATTATATATATAATTCATGCCTAAAAATTATGGATAAATCCTTGATGATTATTCATGCTATTGATTGAAAACTAAACAAAAAAAATACAAACTTGTTAGCCTACGTAATACTGATATATGATGTATTACAAGTTTTCATTCAAACTTAAGGTGGATTTATGCATGAGCGACAACAGCGATGCGGCGCGATTTGACGTAAAAGCTGTCAAATCCTATATGCGGCAGCGAATTCACCGGTAATCGCGTTAATTACGATGCTCTTCTTCTTTTAATCGCCCAATATGGCCGCCAATGGATGTTACAGCAAGTGCGCTTTATTCGCGTCGCGTCGCAGGCTGGAAATCGCCCATGAAAATCCACCTTTATGATACATATATAATTTTTTATAATTTTATTAGAGTACCTTTACCGTTTCAGAGCTCCTTCCCTATGCGCTTTAAGGCGTTTCACATCGTGAACCAGCCACGAATATTTGACCTGGTGTTCGCCATCTTCAAACCGTTCCTCAGCAAGAAGCTCAAGGCGCGGGTAAGATTTAACTCACTTTACAACATAAACAGTAAAGCATTTGTGCGCAGAAATGATTGAAAAGTGAAATGCGGATAAAAAATGAATACATTATGTATAATATATATATATATATATATATATATAAACACATTCTTATTTGTCATCAAATCTATCCTCTCTCTCTCTCTCTCTCTCTCTCTCTCTCTCTCTCTCTCTCTCTCTCTCTCTCTCTCTCTCTCTCTCTGTCTCTCTCTCTCTCTCTCTTTATAATAGCAGAACAAATGCAACGATGCGTTGTGATAAAAAATTTATTAATTTATTTTATTATATATCACCCAATGTTAATTTAATTATTGTCTATTTAAAATAAACTTAAATCCCTTACTTGTTTCTTTAAACTTTTTGGTGGGATTTAAACAAAAAAAGGTATGTCTGAACAAAAAATTTGTCCACTAAGTTTAAACTTAAATCATAGCCCAATAGATCGCCAAAAGTGCTGCCATTTGTTGCTAACTAATTCTGTGTGCAGATCCCTGGCTGTGTGGGAGTTCCCTAAAGCCAATATAATTTATATTCATGTGTGCAGATCCACTTCCACGGCTCGGACATGAGCTCCCTGCACCGCCACGTCAGCCCCACGTGTCTGACTCACGAGCACGAAGGGCTGCTCGAGGGCTACGACCAGGCCGGTCTGATGGAGGTGCTCGCGGAGAACGAGCCCCTCTTCAAAGGTGAGTTCACAGGTGGTGGCAGCACCATCGTGGATGTCCCTAACACATGAATTATGTCATTTTGTGTGCTACCGTCCCCTCCTGCTTATTAATATATTATACTTATTATCGTTTTTATTTCAAGGAATAAATACTGAAAAATAAAATATTATTTATTATAAAAATAAATTTTCTCACTATGACTATTTTTTTCTATTTTCTGATTTTAATTTTGCTAAATTTTGAAATTATTTAATTATAAATACGTTGAAACGTATAAATAAAACAATTGAAACAGAACATAATAAATAAAATGTATAATATAATGTATATATTGTGATTTCCTGAGGGCTTTTTATTATTCCCATTAAAAATAAAATTTTACATTTCACGTTCGTGGGCGTCGTCAGAACTTTTTGTTTTGATAGAGCAAAGTATTTATAAAAATTCCCTGTACTGTATACTGTACTTATCTCAACCTTGTATTTTAGGTCATAAAATGCAGAGGACTTGTTCTTATGAAAATTAATAACACGTTTGACCTTCAATTTTCATTTTTTTTCTACTTTACGTCCTTTTTTATACACATTTAAATATATTTTATTTGTATATGGTGTAACTTATATTGCAGGCTGAAATGTAATAAAATAATTTTATTTTCTGTTTCAGAGATCCGAACATACGCATACCAGCATCAAAAATAATAAAAACATCTTAATTCCTGATGTAATGATAAATGGCAATGACGTCATCCTGGCTGGTGATATCAACTTGATTGTATTTCCTAATCGTGACCTGAGCTTTTCATTCGTTATAATGTCAAACGCATGACCGAGCAGATGTTGCCTATAGATAATAGAATTGAATTTTTGTATTTTGGACCACGACAAAAAAGTAAGTTAACTCGATAATTTACCAATCAAAGTGCCACTGGTTGCGTCAACCTTGATTCAATTATAAAATCAATATGTAGCTCATGTGAAAGTACTGATCAAAACAGTGGGAAAATTACCCCTTACATTTGCCTGCAGCAAAACGCAATTAAAAAGGCAATGAAATGCTTATTATTTTACAATTTTGAGAAGAAATAAAGACATGATCTTATTGTAACAGCAAAACTTCATATTGGACTGCATGATAATCCCCACAAGCTGAGTAGGGTACAGTTCCAGAGGCCATCAGAGACTTTTCATGGTCAGCTCGCAGTCCAAACCAAAAGTTTCAGAAGGCAGTAGTTTCCATGGAAAACGCTGCAACTATCGCGAGTAACTATTAACACGAGGCTGAGCAAAAGATTTGAGTTGCTACAGACAATGTATGGTTTCCTGTGGATTCCATAAGCTGGCCATAAGATGTATGTGACGATCTTTGGAGATATACAAAACTCATGTACTATAATTTAAAAAAAATCGTCAGTCAGGTCTGCATGAAAAAAGTAGGAGTTTTTAGGGGTCAATAACTCGTTTTATTAATTACACCCATATGAATTTATGCTTGCTAATCAATTGTGATTTTGATGGTGTATATTTTTGTGTATAATAAAAAAAGATAACAAAACAAGACATAAAAAAAATATTGTATATATACATACACACTATTTTATGGAAGCCAAACGAATGAATATAATAATAATTTTATATAATAAAATTACATTATTCAAAAATAAAAAAATATTTCTCATTCTTTGTCACTTTTTTTAAAAAACCTGTATCCTTCTAAAAACCTGTCCATGATAAAATTTGGCTGACTTTCTACACGCACACGATGCTATACCGGTTCACAGAGTACCTAATATAATAACTATTTTCAATTGAAATGCCAAGAGCATCAAGACAAGTCACGTAAATGTCTCCTACAATGATCATGTACGGCAATTTGGGTCGTGAACTTAACCCAAATGTTGCTTTTGATAACATATTTTGCAATGGTGAGTAAATGTTAGCAGAAATATATATAACGTTATCTCATCATCCTTGCACGAGGGTCAAAGGTTGTAGGGTCAGTCCATCTCTCTTCCGATTCATCACGGTCACTATCAACAACAATATTTTAATGAATGTGTTCTATTTTTCAAATTTAAATAATTTTTGTATCCGTACAAAAATTAATTTTTTAATGATCATAGAAAATGCAAGTCATTTACTAGGGTTGCAAAATAGATTCAGAATTAAATTACATTAGTTTCAAGTTTGACAAAAAATTATTTGTTTATAAAATAAAACAATTAAGGAAATTTACAATACATAATATATGGTGGCTCCAGTAGTTTAAGCTACAACATTACACCTTTACCTTTACCACCTTTATCACGTACAGGTAAATAAATAAAGAACTCGAGAAAAGCGCTCTAGCTTGCTATATCGGGTGGAACTATGGTTTTTATTTTTGCTAAAAAATATTTGTGTTTGTTATTTATTTGTTAAATCAACTCAAGTTTTATTTTGTATTTTTTTATTGTTTAATTTGTTTTTAAAATAACAAAATAATGTTCACCAATTATTTAAATAACAATAATTATTTTATTGTTTACATTACGTAGGCATAATTTGGTTGTAAAAACATCAGCTGCAATTTTACTAATACGTACACAAGCGTTTATACTACTTTATACACAGTTTGTTGAAAATAAAAACATTACATTAAGCACTCGTTTTATTTTGATTGCAACATACAAACGTAAATAAACTTTGATTACATTTATATATTTAAACAATTTATGATTAGCTAACAAAAAACAGAGGTTAACTTGTACATAAAAAAAACACATTCATACAACTTGAAAATCCTGTCCTGTGTAATTGTATAATAACTGAATATATTTCATGTCTACTTTAAAGAAAGGAAAAGTGGGATGAATTTTTTAGAGTTGTTCGTCCTGGATTCTGCCAGGTCCAGACCCAACCCGTAGCGAGCGGCAAGCAGCCACGCTCAGGGTCGCTGGGCGGACGGCGCGCCACCTCGCGGACTTGCAGACTCGCAGACCGCGGCAAGCAGTCGACATCGCCCGCACCCGCTGCACAACTTCACCGCTCCGAGGAGGTGAGTCGCTCTTTGTTTGTAATTAATTGTCACAGCTTTAATAGGGACCTCTGTTGTGCAATGGATTCGATTGGTTCTTAAACGCTGTTGTGACACCGAATTTGTTGAATGTTATCAGTTATCATAATTTTTTCAATGGTTTATTGGATGTTCAGTTGTTTTACTTGCACTGACCTTCAACCATTTTGTTAATATCAATAATAATATAAAATGCATTTTATTAAATTTAATAATTAATTTTAATTATTTTAATATTTATTATTTACTTGTAATTAGTTAATGTAGCAATGTGTCACTATTTTGTTTGACAATTAATTGTTTTAATATAATTAGTATGCATGTATTGTACGTACGTACAGTACAAATTCAGGTAACACACAATAATAATTATAAACAAATAAACATCTAAAATGTAAACATAAACAAAATTATACAACAAAAACTTTTTTTATTAATAAAATCAAACTTCATTCATCACCCTAAAAAAAAACTTAACGTAACTAGCAAGTGATTGTTGCGATGTTCTCTCAGTCCATAGAAAGTGAAGGTCACAGCTGCAGTTGCCTGCTGCTGCACTTTGCAGCGTTGCATCACATTTATATCACGTGGGTGTGACGTCATCCTCACCCAGTCACTACAATATAGTGCTGACATGAGATACTTGATTATATGTGTCATATTTTTTTTCTACGACGTACGACATCATACTGTAGACTACAAAATTAGTTCATATATATAACGTTGGTCCCCCCACGCAAATTGGTTGAATCCCGCGGGAAATTCACTTGCAGATGTGGGCGACCATCAAACAACATGTTGCTCTACGTACTGTGAGGAAATTGGTCGTTTATTTTGAACAAATATATACGAGCTCAATGGAGACGACACTCTCTGTGAAAAAAATAATGCGTGGGTTCATTCACAGTTTAATCATTTTTACAGTAGGGTGTGTATAATAAATATTCACATAGAAACATCAGGGTGACTGATGATAACGATTAAATTTTAAATTAACACCTGCCGTCTGGTACAATGATAAAGTCTTCAGTCATAACAAAAGGGATATAAAACGATTAGCACGCACAGTCATATATAAATAGTGCATGGGACAACGATTGGTGCAACTGTGTACTGTACATGTTGCAACAATGTTCAAAGATATTTTAATCTACAGGAAAAAAACTAACTGTGTTCCACTCTTTTTGACTGACTCTGTATGCAAATATAATAAAAAAATGCTTCATGGAAAATGGCAAAAATAATGTTCCTATCCTCAACATACATGAGGCGCAATTCTAGAAGGAAGATGAACAGATTTCTTACCAAACACTTTCCTGAAAAACTCCTTCGGGAATTACGGCACCCATTATGATTTTGTGAAGTAAAACAAAGATAAATAGAACCATGAAACTGAGTGAACAAAAAATAAAGTACAACAAAGACAAAGATCGAATACAAAAATTTATTTTTACTAAGATTGTGTTCTTTTAAAATATTTCTATTGAAGCTAACATTATGCAAGCTTCCAATTATTAACTTTTGACACATCAGTTCATGATAACTATGGACTGATGTGCACTAAAATAATATAAGCACTACTTTAAAAAAATATAAAAATATTTTATTCACTGCACAAAATCAAAATTATTAAGTAAAACAAGTAATATTCAACTTTATTTAAAAAAATATTTCTTTTCCATTATTACTGGTGCATGAAGATATTATACTTATAATTAATTATAACTGTATTAATGTATCACTAATTATGAATTAACTTTTCAAAATAAATAAATTAAAAAAAAATGTTAATATTTTTTATTGTTATTTTGTGTATTCACACATAAACTTGAAACATTTTCAGAAAAAAATCTCAATTCTCTAATTTATTATTAAACAATGATAATTAAATGCAATTTTCTCAAGAGTTATTGTTATGACAGACATTCTGTTGAGATAATGGTGAGAACTGTTGGCGAGGAAGCTGCGGCCTCGGTGCTGATAGCACAAGATAAGCAGACCGTGAATATCGCTGCAGAGACTCCGCAGAGCTTGCTGCGACGTGACTGTGATAACATAGTGATAGCTCGAGTCAGTGCAGCTAGTAAACACACACAGATTGACATGTCAAGAGCTGTAAGTACTTGTTGCTCAATAATATTATTTACAATCTTGTATTTTGAAGTATATCGTCATTTTTATTAGTCGTATTTGAAATTTGAAGCACTGTATTTTAAATATTTTTAATTAAATATTGGTATTAATCTTAACTTTATAAAAAGTGATAGCAATTCGTGTCAGAATATGTTTGATATTATGATTGAGTGCAGCAATAAGCTCCCTGCTATATCATGTGAAAGCAATTATTATGAGCCTCATTATTGCACTCACCTGATATAGCAGGTAGCTTATTGTTGCACACGATTGTTGCAACATATTATTCCGAACGAGAGACGATAATATACTCTACCAAATTGTGACGCAAATATAAGCTTTACGTACAAGTAACATAAGGTCTGTATTTTTATACAGTAAAATCCTCAAAATTAAATTTAGCTTCAACTCAAATTTAAAACTAAATTTGATTGCTTGTTATAATTCTATTCCTCAATAAATCTATATTTGTTCATTCTTATTCATTTGATTAGATTAAAAGTTAAACCTGTAGTGAACCCACTCAAAGACTTTCTTATTTAGTAAACAGTTCTTGGAGCCTACCACTATATCTTTGACAAGTTGCGTATCAACAATAGTGTGTTAAATCTGAACCAGCGTCCCACTTATTTACCTTCGGTGTCAAAGTCAATCTACCAATGTAATTAAATTTGTGATATTTACGTTATTATTTTTTTAACACCGTTAAAAGAAACTTAAAATACGATATATTCATTATACTAACTATATATACCAATATATTGTCCTCTGTATATATTTTTATTATTATTTTTTATGCATTATGAAAATATTGTATATCAAAATGTACAAAAATAACACTTCATTCAGATCGATCCAGTTTTAACGACATAACGTCAATGTCATATGGATTTGCATGAATATTATTTAGTAATATGCTTCACGATATAACAATATAAATGTATATATTAAACATAAAAAAATCAATGTCAAACTGGAATTAGAACTCACGTCTCTTTCTGCCTCTCTCTAAATAGTCTAAATAAATAAATAGTCACATTTATTTTACATCCCCAGCGGAAGTACCTAAACGTTCAATATTTTTGAATTTCCTGTTCGTATCTAAAACTATACAGAGTTGTTTGCACACATTATCTAATGTTTCAAAATTCAAATATGAAAAAGACTATGCGAATACTTGCAGTTTCGTCTATATATACTTTTAAAAGAAATAAAAGATTATTTAATGTTTCCTATAAAAAGTAAATCTGTTTAAATAACAACACTGCGGTTTTCTGCATGTGCGGCTGCCGCTCGTTTTTTTTTTTTTTTTTTTTTTTTTTTTTCCACGACTGTCACGTGATCAAGACAACTCTGACGAGTATAATAGTCGAATTAATTTGACATTCCCTCAGGAAGTTGCCGGAAGTGCCATTATTAATATTTCAATCTGCTCTGCCTCTATTTTAGATTTGAGGCTTTACAAATATAAGTTACTGCTACTATACTATAAACTTTTGTGCAAAGTTTTAAGAAGTAACTTCAATTAATCATGTAGAGATGATGTATAAATTTAATTTGATTGCATGGAAGATATGTGCTTTAAATATGACTGTAATAACAACATTGTAAATAGATGGTTAAAAGACCTAAAATTTATTTTTGAATCAAACTATAATTAAATAATAGAGACTATTATAAAGGACCATGTATCCATGTATAACTAAAAATATAGAAGATAATATAATGTTTTTATGTACATACAATAATACTTCTTCGCGAAACAAGTTGAAGAATTAAAATTATTTTGTTTTCTTTAATTTTTTTCCGGTGAAGGGATGAAAGTAGCTATATGAGTATAGACTGCATTGCAGCTATAATAATTATAAATGTACATATTAATTTGGTTAAAAAAACTCAATGTTACTATCGGGATAAAAAAGGAATTTAGTTTATGCTCTGGATGATTGTCAACCTTTTCTGCTTCTAACTTGCCACCTCGTGCTCCAGATGGCCCCGCACGATGGCGTGGTGGTGGCTGACGAGACGTCCGAGCTCACAATGGAGCTTGATCTGGGCCCCCTCAGTGACGAGCTTCTGCAACTCTCACACAAGCAGCTGGGTGAGACTGACGAGCTGCGCACCAGCACGCTCATCGAGCTCAGGGAGCAGATCAGCAGTGAGTAGCAGTGGTCATTATTTTTCCCATGGTAGTAAAGGAATTTTGACTCTAATGCTGGGATCAAATTGCAATATTTCATGCAAGCAAATAAAATGCTAAAGAGTTAATTCTGTCATGTAAGCCATGACGAATCCCATAAATAATCATTGTAGCTTCAATAACGTAACTATAACCCCTCGATATAGCTGATATTATTAAATATAATAATCATTGTTGTATATGAGTGGGGAGCGGTCTTACGTTGATTTCAGGCACATTTTAAAAAAAAAATTATTGTCCCTACAGTGTGACACAAAATCTGATGTCTTCATGCGTTGCGGTCAACCAACCGTACTGAAAATTGTATTATCAAGCTTACAACCTTACTGCGTAGAGCGTATCTCACAATTGTCAAAGATAACAACGTTGACTCGCTCAAAGAATATACCCAATCTTTATTTATATTTTAAAATATTACAGGTAAGGCAGACCTGGCATGCCGCACAGACGATGACTTCCTCCTCCGGTTCCTGCGAGCACGCCGCTTCAACGTGGCACGAGCCTACAAACTGGTAACAGTCTTTGTCCATTCTTAACGTCCTGCGTTATTTAAATGTCTCAAACAAAGAGTTGAAACCAAAATCTTTCTTATTCAACTTAATTGTATATTTATTTTTAAATATTCGTTAGAAAAGTGGGTGCTCATTTTTTTTTTTTATTCTAATAAATACGAAAAACTATATATTATAAACTGAGAAAAGTATCTATGACAAAATAAATAATAAATTAAACCAAAAGAAAGTCTCTTCCCTTCTTCTTCTAGCCAATCTAAAAGATTCCACTCTGTTTTGTGTAGCTTTGCAGTTTCTTGTGCCAACTTAATTAGGTTGCGCGATTCTCAAGAACAGTTTCTTATCTGAAGCATGACGCATGACAGACTATACCTCTTATTTTTTCTGCATGTGAAATGAGTTTCTTCTAAAAGGGCAATGCCATTCAGAGGGCGATCTGCATCCCTTTGTCTGGAGAACGATAAGGGAGACAGAAAGGAACTTCTACAAAGAGATAAGGAACATTAAGGTCAGGAGGGAACCGTAAATGTTCAGCTACGAATCAAGAGATTCAATCCGGCTTAGTTTCATAAGAGTAGCTATATTATGAAGTTAAGTTCATTTTAAGGGAATTTAATCAAAATGAAATGCGCCAAAGCCGAAGTAAAATCTCATATCGGCTTTGGCGCATTTCGATTTGAGCAGATCTAGTTTTGTTCAAAATGAAATGCGCCAAAGCCGAAAATAAACCTCACTTCGGCTTTGGCTCATTTCGTGATGCGCAGAACTAGATGTGAGCATTTTTTTCGGCTTTTGCCCGAATTCGGCTTTGGGTGCTAACATATACAAATAATTTAATTCAAATTATTAGCGATTAATGATTCAAAAAGATTGAAAAAAATTAATCTCCTTTATTCAATTAATTTTCTTTGTAATTTAGTACACATACTTATACCACCCTGCTTGAATAAATTTGCAAGTTAAATAATAGAAGAAGTCAAATTATGGATTTATAACAAATTATGTGGGTTTCCGTTCGTCTGTCACTTTCGCTTTTGTTTACGTCAGCACTGTCTTGTTTCAGCTAGAGAACTACTTGAATTTCAAATTATCGCGCCCGGAAATTCACGAGAACGTGTACCCTCAGCGGCTCAAGTTCCTGGGAGACGATGACGTCATCAATGTTCCACCGTACAAGGACCAAGATGGAAGAAGAATGATGATTTACAAAATAGGTATATGTTTCTCATTGTTTTAAAAAGAGGTTAAATAAATTAATCTACACAATTATATTAGTTCAAATGCTTTCTGTATATTGCAAGCGAAACACATGCAGTCTGCACAAAAATAGCATACACCTGCGCTTGTAACAGTCCTTCTATAAACATTTTTTTATTTTTTATTTTATTTATTTGAACCTTTTAGACTGTACAGGTCAACAAAATTTTAAGCTCACGTCAGGTTTTTTTTAGTAACAATAAATATATCTTCAAAAATACAAGAAATAAATTTTATAACACAAGCATCAACATTAATATCATGGGAAAAAAATGGGTATAGTTTTCTCTGTTAATATATAATATTGTGAAGCAAAAGTAATGACAATAATCATAAGTTAATGCAACATTAATAATAAGACAGAGGGATTAATGGTGAACTCATATTGTCAGCTCCTTTCTGCTATAAAATTTATAGTAAAAATGAGTTTTAGACAGTTCTACAAAAATGTTTTATATACGTATGATCAATTTCTAAAAGGTACTAAAATCACACCGTATCTTGATTAAATCGTTTAATAAAAGTTTGGATGATAATTCAAATAAACAGTTCAACAATTCAGATAATTATTGTCTATGATTTTTATTTAATGTAATTTTTTCATTGTTTACAAATATTAATTAAATTATGATGACAGTAATTCCCTTCGGAAGATACGATGATAATAACTGTAAGTATCTATGAATGGCTCGATGTGATCTTCTTACAGTAAAAGTTATCACCTCAGAGCGATGTTCCTGGCGGGCAGCCAAGTCTTCTCGTCTCGATCGTGTCTCTCAAGTACGGTGCTCTTATATGTCTGAACAATGTTCCCCAGCATGCGCGACATGGAATCTTGTGTGACTTCAATACATATCACGTTACATTATAACTGCTTTTGGCTAATTATCATGAATGTTCACATCTTATTTTTTATATATCCCAACATTCTTAAAAATATGATAGAGAAAAATTAATCTTTTTATTTTTCATCTTCAGCGCCTATCATTAAGAATACAAATAAAGGCGAAATATATTTTTATCTTTTATCAAGGTCACAAGGTTAATATTTAATCGCTAGATACAAAGGAGATATTTATTGCAAAAGTTATGTATTATTATTATTAACATTACTTATATATATATATATATATATATATATATATATATATATATATATATATATATATATATATATATATAATATATATATATAAACATATGGTCCCACTTCTTGCAATAATCTTTAGGAGAGCGAAAATTGCCAAAATGTAAAACTTAATTTCCCCCCTTTTTAAGTGGCATATCATATAATGATTACATTATCTTACGTTAGATGTTCATCTTCTGTCCTTGATGTTGTCAGGCAACTGGTCACCGTCCAAGTACAAGGTCACTGAACTCTTCAAGGCCAGTGTGCTGGTGATGGAACTGGGCATGCTGGAGCGCTCGTCCACAATCCTGGGAGGCGTCTGCATCTTCGACCTGGGCGGGGTCGGCCTGAGTCACGTGTGGAACATCACGCCCGCCGTCGCAGAGACCATGGTCGACCTGCTCGTGGTGCGTATCGACCAGGTTCCCTCAGTCACACCAGGCAAAAAATGACCTTAATAATCATCTTAGGTTGGATTAGTAAAAAAAAAAAAAAAAAAAAACATGGTATAGCTATAGCGAAGCATCCAAATTAGATCCTCTTTTGAAAATTATGATTCTGAAAATAATAGCTAAATTTAATAATATTGATTCTATATAATAGTTCTACTTCTCCAACTGGTGCCATTAGAGATTCTTATTTTCTGATTGATTTTTTTACATCAAGTACTCCCCGCTTTCTCTCTCTTCCTCTTCCTTCTTTGGTTACATTTACAATTCAACAGCTTGCGAAGAAGAAAAAGTTGGTCTAAAATCCAATAAATTCGATTTCCTATTTAACAACGGAACAAGATTGAAAATTTTCAATATGAATCAAGTTATTATCTCAACGGCTTTCTTATTTTTCAATTCAATTCTGATATATGGTATATAGTATTATATAATATTATTTCAAAATATATTATATATTTTGATAAATTCATGCTTTTTATGTAGGTGGAAAATGCATGAAAGATTAAAATATTAATTTTTTTACGACAATGCAGTTAAAAATAATTTTACCCCAGTATTTAGTATTATAGGAGATAAAAAATTATTAAAGGGGTACCAAAGTGAATACTTTTTTTACATATTCGGGCAGCTAAGAATTATTCTAACATCCCTGTGGCTCAATATTTTCGTACAATGCCTAGTTATTTTACAATTAATTATTTAGTTTGAAAAGTGAGTTCTATGGCCGTTGATTGATTCAAGCCGAT
Source organism: Siphlonurus alternatus (assembly GCA_949825025.1). Taxonomy (NCBI): domain Eukaryota; kingdom Metazoa; phylum Arthropoda; class Insecta; order Ephemeroptera; family Siphlonuridae; genus Siphlonurus; species Siphlonurus alternatus. The sequence goes on along the minus strand of OX463779.1, from coordinate 18,221,854 downwards.
GCGCGTCCGCAGCGGCCGGTGATACGACAAGAAAGGGGCGGGAGGAGGTTCCCATGATTCGCGGGAAATTCTCGTCGTATCAGCGGCCGCTGCGGGAGCGCATCGGCTTGAATAAATCAACGGCCATAGAACTCACTTTTCAAACTAAATAATTAATTTTAAAATAACTAGGCATCGTACGAAAATATTGAGCCACAGGGATATCAGAATAATTCTTAGCTGCCCGAATCTGTAAAAAAAGTATTCACTTTGGTACCCCTTTAAGTAACTTATATATTATATAGAGCAATATATCTTAAGTGCAGAGGTTATAATTAATTAGCTTAAACAAATTTTTTGGTGAAGCTTATTCTAAATTACAGTCAAACATTATCTTCGAGTAAAATTTCCTAGGTAAATATAATGCTGCAACTTCTGCAGGGACGGTTGCTTTATGGGTAAAACTTGTATGTTTGCGTCTAGCAGCTAGATTGCACTCCTGAAATTATAGCGTACTGTGAATTTGACGATAATGCATGCTCCCATCTATTTGGTAAGTGAAATTGTAATTTCAAACAATAAAATAAATTAACGACCATTTTTTGATGTTATATTAAAGTTTAAATATATGCGTAAATTAACATATTTAAAACATTATAATATATATTTAATTCCCCAAAAACTAAAGCAATTTTATTTTTAATGGTGGAAATGTAACTCCAAATCACTTGTGGGCCACTGGGTCTGCTGCAAATAAAACCATATGTATGTGACGTACATGTTATAACATTATTATTATTATTATTTGATGTTATCATTTTGACCTCGATAGAGTCCCGTGAGAGAGACATATAGCTCAAAGAAATTACAGAGAACTTTATAATACATAAAATGTCTATTGCAGAAAGTATTACCAGACCTGTCAATTATTTATGCTTCAGAACCTTCATGAGATAACTTGAAAGTTTTATACAACAAATTTCTTGAACAAACCACTCTGACTATGACGCTTATACTGTAACGTGATTGATGTAAAGATAAATTGCATCTAGCATGGTTCATGGAGCTATTACTTAGTTTTATAGTTATTAAAATTAATCAACGTGCCGAGAGATTGCAGTAGACAAAGCTCAGTTCTTAATCACAGGATCAATACTTCCATAAGTTACTTCTTTGGAGCGTCTTCAAGGCCACAAAATGTTCATCTTCTCTCTTATCCTAACATCGTAAATCATTCTGAGGACCTTAAAATAACATGCATGATGGGGATTTTCAGTAAAATCGATAAACCTCATTAGTGGTAATCAATTAAAATATTCGACATATTTGGTTCTGATCTTATAAAAAAAATTGTTTCCTTTGTGTACTAAATTAAGAGCAGAAATGTTACAAAGTTTTATTACGTTCCATACTTTAGATTATAATTAATTAAAATTTGTGTTGCTTAAGAAAAAAAAGGGTGTTTAGGTTAAAATTATAATCGAGATTCAAGATTCAAGATAGGTTTTATTTCATCTCATTACATGATACATAAAGTACATGAACATAACACAATTTAAGGTTAGCCAACAGGCTTTTACCGTTATCTACCAAAAAGGTTAAAAAAATTAAAATTAAACACAATTATATTAATTAGAGCATTTTGACGAACATGTTATTTAAATTGCATTTTTTTTTTTTTTTTTTTTTTGAGTAATTAGTTAGTCAGATAAAATATTCAAATGTCCACAGTTCAGTCTTTTTCTTGATTCAAAATTTTTCCTACGAGAACGAGTCACACAAGTATGGCCAAATTTATAAACACTTTTAATAGTTTCATCATTAACAAATTTTAAATTTTTTGACATGTTTTCAAATGATTTTACAGGTGAACTCGTTGAGATATTTTTTAATTGACACAATTTTTTTGCATTCTTGGGGATAAAATCAATTAATTTTTGCTTACTGCGAGGGAGGGCTAACACTCGACACCGTCTCATGTTATTTGATCTCTTCTCTGCTGTTGGTGGCGGTACGGTGATGCTTAGTGAGGGGGAGAGAGGGCGTGACGGGCTCTCCTGCATCATACGCGCTGCATCCATTAATGCGTCTGGTGATGGAGGTACAGCAGGGAGAGGATTTGTCGTCTGTTTTTTCTTACGGCTTGGACGGGGGGACAGGCGAGCTGCAGTTTTCACTGGTGCAGCACTCGGGCTCGGCTGTGGCGTTGCATTCTCGAGCTCGTCGTCCTCGCTGCAGCTGCTCACGCTCACTTGTTGAGGGGGTGCACGTGACCTTGGGGTCAAGGGCTGATTTTGGGCAGGGTTGCCAGTTGTACCGCTCTGTATTGTTGCAGCATCCTCCTTACTGAATGCCGTCCCATCTATAATAAGTTTTCCATCTCTAATGACAGCGCGGAAACCCCTGCTACGTGCATTGTCTAATTTTGGTTTCAACTTTTTACGGTCAATGCGATCTTGTTTCGTAAGGTCATGCAACACAGTAATATTCTCACATGGCTTTGACTTTTGCATAAGCTCTTGTTTTTGAAAAAAAGTTGAAAATTTGCATAGAATAGGTCTGTTCCCCTTTGCCTTGCCCAGACGGAATGAATCTATAATAGCTCCTTCCGGTAATTTCATGTCCATTTTATCGCAAATGTTCTTTACTGTATCATTACAGCACTCGGAGTTTAATGGATCAGGGATACCAAATATGATCACGTTGTTTTTACGTTGTTGTCGTTCTAAACTAGCAACTTTGTTTTTCAAATTTTTATTGTCATGGGCAAGGCTTTCAATTTTTTGCTGTAAATTGTCAATTTGATTTTTGTTTTTAATTTCATGCGCTGCAAACTGGTACCTGAGAGCTGCCATATCCTTCTTGAATTCACAACGTAGCGCGGCGAACTTCTCATTTATGTACGCGCAGACTCCAGGATCGTTTGTTGGCCCAGGGTTGCTCTCAATGCCGGCAGCGATCAGGAGGATTGCAGTAATTAGTCCGTGGTAGAACTCAGATTTATATGCATTTAGTAGGTTAATTTTCTTAAGTGAACACACTCGTGAAACACTAACACAGTGGCTACCTATTCTGGCGCGCCACACACTCAGATCCACCCCCATGACGGGAGCGACAAAAAAACACGTCCGACGTCTAGCTCTGACAAACTCGAAGTCCCAATTATAATCGATGCTCGAACGCCTGTCATCGCGGTATCGCTGCAACCAGTTAGACGCATACGGTAGGCGGGTTGCGTATCTCGCTTTTGCAGGCGCTCGCAAATCTCCGCGGTACGCCTCGAAACAAATCCATCAATGACAGTCTCAGATTGAATTGAAGCTTGTAAATAAAATCTATCTTTACACACTTTCCATTTTCTCAACGTAATAAAATTATTCCCTGTGGATATATGTAATAATATTAATAATAATTTTGTTATAATTAAATATGTAGAGGCATTGTCTTTCTCATACATTTCTAGGCGACACGAAACTCCTGTATGTGATTGGTGCATGGACTAATGGTTCAAACTTAACAGACTGTGACGTCATTACGTCACGAACAGATGTGAGCTGATGACGTCATTTTTAAGTTACGAATTATCACGTCAAAGAGGCCTGACGCTAAAATAAAAATACGTAGACTTGAACTCTTTCATGAGAAATAATTTTTATTGTTCATCAAGAAACACTAGATAAATGTTTCATTTTTATTAATAATATCATAATATTTGTTGATCGAACATAATTTTATTATCAGATACAAAGTATTTTGAAGAATTTTACTTTGCTGAACTCCTTTTGAAATTACATTTACTAAATATATTTATGAATTAAAATTATTAAAACATTTAGATTCAAATTTCCATTTTTTTTTTATTTATTTATTTATTTATTTATTTTTTTTTTTTTGTTAGTGGGACTATACAGCTTGTGATTACTGTTTATTTTAATTAATGTTTACCAACAACACCAAAAGGTTATTTGAACGTAAACCCCTTTCTATAATGAAAGTGAAAATTTTTAATAATTCACCACAAAAGTCAATCGACTTAAGTTGAAAACTTTTATTCATATACTTGGAATATACATACCCTTTTTTATTTATAAATGTTACGCATTGATGCTAAAAGCCGTCTTGTAAAAATTTCAATCTAAAAATGCCCAAGGCAAGGTGGAGGAATTTCGATTACTTTGCAACTCCACTGTATATCGTTCATATATTGCCTCAAAGCCACAATATGATAGCGAGGGATGAATTTTTATACTAGCAAATCAAATCAAAGAATTTAATTTATAAATTGTGTGGGTGTTGACTAAATATAAAAGCAACACAAAATAAGCTGCTTTTTATTTATCATTGCAAACAAAATTTAATAATCTTCAATATATTGAACTTTTTATTTAGTTACAATATTTCAATTTTTAGAGTGTAATCAAATGTGTTTTAAATATGCAACAAATAAGTAAATATAAATCGTGTTGAACAATTTTAAGGAACTTTTTTTTTATTTTTATATTGTAACTAAATGAAGCAAATAAGAAAATAAAAAAGCTAATAGAATTTTGTTGCATAAACAAATCCAATTACAGTTATATAAAAAAGTTAATTTATTAAAGTGTGCAATTTATTTTAATTGACTTCAGCTGTTGTTAAATCAGCAACAGCTGAGAGAATATTTGTAATGAGGCATAAAACTTCGTTTGCTGCGTAATTTCTGTCAGCAACTTCTTCCAACTGTTTCTTACACTAACGAAATAAACGTCAATATTAACAAACTTTAGCAGTGATGCTTGTTTGTGTTTGTGGTGGTTGTTGCTGTACCAAGGGTTTCATTGACATAATAGTTACATCGCAGAACGAATAGTCCTTCAACATTGTGGACGACAATGAAGTCATATATATTTCTCATTCTATAATGAAAAATATTTTATGTAGCCTATAGTTTAGAAACACTTGCAATATATTTAAAAATATTATGTGATAATATCGTTTCCCTATAATTATATATTTTTTTAATATATTTAAAAAATATTGAAATTAGATTGCTGAAGAGTCAGATATATTTATTTTATTGTATTTTTTCTAAACATAAACAAAAAGGCAAACAATTTCATTAACTAAAATATATAATGTATTTTTATACATAATATATTAAAATGAACTTTTTGTTATGATGAGGTATTTAATACAAAATGTTTTTTAAGGATCAGATGATAAGGTCTATAATAATATAAACCTGACTTGCCGTTGTATTGACAAATAAAATAAGTATAGAGTAAAAGTTGTGTTTTGTTGATAAACAAACTAGCAGTAGATTGGTTGGCTTCTGTGCAACAAGTGCAGGAAACTGACAACCCATTCGATTGGTGTTCACGTTATGCACTGAAGATGTATATTTTATGGTTTTAACATGCAAGATAAGACTCAAGTAACATAGAAACATGTTGATGGACTCATTGAAAATATGTTGGTAGAAATTTGTCTCTGCTAACATCTATAATTATGTTTATGTAAGAAGAAATGACATTTCCATCGCAGTCTATTGATATAGTGGTTTAAAGATTGGAAATCAAGTTTAGCTGTTGCAAAGAAGCCATTGTAAATCTTGTAAAAAGCAGTTTCCACGATAACAAATATAGATCATGCAAACAAGTTTTTTCCGTCTGACATAATAGCATTTTCGATGTAACGATTATCTTGTTAAAAAAATGTTTTGTTACAGCGGAGCTTCCCAATGCACATCCACGCGATCCACATCGTTAACCAGCCAATGCTTTTCCATATGATCTTTGCGCTCTTCAAACCTCTGCTGGACAAGAGAATGCACGAGCGAGTGAGTATTATTACAGTCCATGTAAAGCACTGTAGACAGATACTAAAGCTCTTTCATATTACTTCCATTTGCTTACCGGATAGTTCTTAATGTATTTCTTTTATGTCGGCAATCTACTGATCGTCTCTAATATATAGATCACAGAATAAATTACTTTTACCATAAACTGTGTGTACACATTTCAGAAAAATGACGTACATCGTGCATAATTATAGATGTGATAGATTTATTTTATTCAATATTTTCACGGCATTATCTATACACATTTTTTAGCACCTTTATTCATCTTTAAATTAAAAAATAATTACAATATTGTACATGCAATTAGTGGTACAGAGCATACTTACGAGCTGTTTCAATCGCTCTGTCCTCCTATTTATAAAATACATGTATATTACAACAAGAATCGCTTTAAATTGTTGATTATAAAATTATTGGTTGTATACTCATTGATACAATAACGATACTTTAATATATTGCAATTATGATTAAGAACAAAAATGATTTGCTAAATATTTGCTGCAATTTTAAAAGGGCTGGGACGAACAGAAAAAATTGTCAAATTATCAAAAAACTTATTATTACTCAAATGCTTTTTAGATCCAATATAGTAAAAGCAGTATATAACTAAATTTCCTTAAATCCAGTTTGCTTACAAATAAAAGTTTTTTTCTACATATAATCTTCTTATATACTTCTTGAGGGCTTATGTCGTGAATTTATATCAATGCTATATATTATAATGCCAGCTGTCCGAAATCGTTAAGACCTGCACGATATACTTTAGTTTTCTGAAATATACACGCACAGTTCATAGTAAAAGTAATTTATTCTGTGATCTATATATTAGAGACGATCAGTAGATTGTCGACAAAAAGGAAATACATCAATAACTGTCCAGTAAGCACAAGGAAGTAATGGTTATCAGACCTTTAGTATCTGTCTACAGTGCTTTAACACGGTCTGTGTGTGTGAACTGAATATCAATAAAACTAACGTCCTAGACACTATTCAAAGAAAACTGAATAGCAAAATATTGTATTTGTCATCATAGTTTGACAGAATTTAAATACAATGTTATGTACATTACACTTTTTTAAAAAAAGTTATTTTATATTACAATAGAGTTTACACTACATTTAAATACTTTTTTTATTATAATTTATTTAAACTTTTTAGTTTTTATATTGCACACGACAACATTTGTTCATGTCATGTCATGTCATTTTTTTTTTTTTTTTTTTACAAATATTTATTATATAACTATATACACTGTATATCTACATAAAAATATAACTTTACAGTCACTCTAATTTTTAATTCTAAAGGAAGCGTAAACATTTAATAATGTGATATAATAATATATTATATTATATAATTTGTTCCATGTATTTTTGTTCTATTTTCCCATGCTATTATAATTAAAATGTAAATAACAAAAAAGTTAAATTTCACAACAATTTTAGGTTGTTTATTTAGCTAATTCTATTAAAAAAATGTTTTAGTTTATTCGTATGCGGACATCTTGTAAGAAAGCTCGTTACTTGGTGACAACTGCTGTGCGGTTTTGTGCCACTCGAGCTGCCGCATGTCTGGCTATGAGAGGGCTTGCAATTAGCGTGGAGTGCTGGCTGTAGCCATCTTGTAGACTCGACAAACGACCGTAGTGTCTCGTGTCGCGGCAAGGTTAAGACTCTTCCTAGTCTAATTTAGGAAACGATCACTATGGATGATGCTATTTTATACATGCAACTTTTGTAATAACAGTTTTCTCTAAATTAGATTCAACACGGAATTATACATATAGGTCCTCATATGATCTAGCTGAAGTTTTAATACTAAAATATAGTGATAATTAAATTACAACGATTCTAACATGTCCTGACATCCGCAGATCCACTTCCACGGCTCGGACATGTCGTCGCTGCACCGCCACATCTCACCCAAGCGACTGCCCAAGCGGTACGGAGGAGCACACGAAGAGTTCAGCTACCGACTTTGGATCGACAACCTTGAGCGAAACCCCGAGGTCATGGATGGTAATCAATCGTGACAACCCCCAACCTCTTTCTCTCCCTTCTCAATCTCTCTTTCTCCATCTCTCTTTTCATCTCTAAAGGTCTTACATATATTTATTTCACGCTACGCCTTTAGCTACCTATCTCTTAATTACATTTTTCTTAATTCTTTTCCTTTTCACCATCCTTTTTTCTGCTTAACTTCTATGTAGTAGGATGATCAGTTGCTCTCATCATCCTCAACATGTTGTTTATAGCATTTTCAAAACCCACTCAATCCTATCAAGCCCTGTTTTCACTTTATTTACAGATATCCAATTTATCCAATTATATACAAACACTAATATCTTTTTATTCTGAATGGCTGCGTGGGCGTTCAATGAAGCCAAAAAAATATATATATATATATATATATATATATATATATATATATATATATATATATATATATATATATATATATCATTTCAATACATTGTTTTATTAACTATAATAATATTTATTGTACAACGATCCGTACACTGTGTAATATACAAATACGATAGATATATAATTGTGATAATATATTTAGACATTTTTTTATACTGTTTGACAAATAGCCAACAATATAGCAGCTTAACTATTCTTATTCAGTTTATTTTTTATTCTCTTCGACAACAAAGAACTATATAAGCTGCTTACATATGAAGAGAAAAAGAGCGAGATACTACAGTGATGTTTTATGTTTTCTTGCCGTGTCAAAAGCTGTATGGGTGTGAATTGATATCTCGGTTGACGCTAACAGATCGATCAATATTGCGTGAGCTTCATTGCGAAGATTCTTGGTTTTCTCAGTTATCAGTTTGCAAGATACGTACATCGATGACATTCCTCAGTCGAAAAACGTTTATTGATCTTCTTAATCTTCTTTTGTTTCAGCTTTAGTAAGACTTGGATATCTGTTGGAAGAAGACAACAACAAGGCTTAAACAACAGCTGTTTTATAGTATTTACTATTTTTGTACTTTCAAATATTCGATTATAAATCGATCGAAGAAGAAAAATAATAATAATCAAAAGTGGAGCTAAAATCAATTTGAATAATGTTTTCATGGCACTGTATTGTAAAGTGAATATTGATTCAACCATGTTAAATATCTGTGATGTAATAATATTAAATGTCCCCCATGGGGTGTTATAGTGCAATTATACAGGCTCAAATAAATTATAAGCTTATGTAATATTGAAATGTATAATTTTAAACTATTATTATATACATACATATATATACATGAACAAGAATTAATTATTTTGAATTCTATTAAATTAAATACTCAGGATAGCATATAATCGTAAAATATTTTATATAAACTTTCTATATATGTAATGAATTTTTAAAAATTTGTCAACTAAACATCATAATATTATTAGTAAACTTTTTATTGACATTTTTTATTGATTAATTGAGTTACCAGTCAATCATATGGCCAATTACATAATTAATGAATCACAGTGCCTTGTAAATACTATACTCCTATGTCAATATAATTTGTTGGGAAAAGTCAAATATATTTATGTCATGCAATCAAAAAAAAAAAAAAAACATATGATCAAAATATTGTAAACTCAAACTAATAATAAATATACTATATACATTGAATATGTTTTTATTTTTTAGTCAGCAAGTCCTGACAAAAATTATTAAAAAGCAAAATACTCTTGAGTATAACCACTATACTGTCTCCTACACAGGTATAATTAATGATTACTCTCAAGTCTCAACAGGTATTGTAAAAGTAAGTGGATAAGATTAATTTAAAAAAAATACTCGTACCTAATACGCTATTAATATATAGTAATAATGCTTGTTAATTTATCTATTAACACCCGATCTATTGAATTTCTTGGAAAATTAAATAATCGAATAATTAAATTTAAATAATTAAATAATAATATTCAATGTTAATATTTTTTTTTTTATTTTTTAGAGATTTGAAGCACACACTGTGCCAACATAATAATGCCAATAATTATAATTCGAATTAAATGAACAATTACACAATTTAAGGTTTTCCAACTTTGTACATAATTTTTCAACATATTTAATACCAAAATGAAGAAGTCACCTCCTCTTACATAATAGTAATAATATCCGGATACTGAGCAAGTTGTCTAGTTGCAAGGTATGATGAAGACCTTTTTAAATTGTGTGGATGCATATGTGAATTTTCTGATTACAAAAACCAGTTGACAGCACACACAAGTAAGAGAAATGATCACAGCAAGTTAATTCAACAACAATATGTAAATATATTATTAATATTTTTGTCTTAGGGTAAGATACAATTAAAAAATGTCTAAACAAAGACAATTTGGGAGACTAACTATTTACATGTTTTGAATGTTGATAAGAGTGATGAAACAGCTGAATAAAATGTAACGTTGCCACCTCATGTGTCTCCAGGGAAATAAGGACATTTTTTTCGTTGCGTCTCAGTACAAAATGAGAGGAACTGCTATAAAGGATGAAAAAAACAATGTTTAACAAGCAGTAAAAGCTGACAGCTATATAGGGTAGAAAATAAATATACTAGGGAAAGAAATTTCTACAGAAAATTGGTGGTATGAATTTTCATTTCTAGTGTCATAGAACAAATAAGAAAATTACTCAGTACTTTCTTGAGTGTGGATAAAGTAGCCTAAGGCTAGAGCTTGAGTCTAATTTTAAGCTGTTTAACCATTTAATTTATTAATATTGATTATTTTAACAATTAAAATAATAGTTAGAAAGTGCAATGAAATGTTAGATTTTATGTAAACAAAACAAAAATCCATATTTTCCATGTAACCACGTATTTTTTTCCTAACCTGCATGCAGTCTCATGTTCTACCCCCTATGATGATGAAATCATTCTCCCCCTTTATGGCCACTCATTCGTATAACATATATTAACACTTTACTAACAAGTAGAAAAAAAAAAATACATCTAGAAGTAAAAATTCATTTTATTTTTATATACATGTAATAAATAAAAAAACTATAGAATGTAAGTAATATAGATAAGACTTTTTGCTAAATTAAGCATGAGATTACGAGACAAAATAGACAGAGAAAAAAAAATATGTAAGAGAACAGAGAAGCTACACGCATTATAACAGGCATGACATATTGATCTACCCACCGCTCCCCCATCCCTCTTTTTCTCTTTCCAGCAGCCCTAAAGTTTGCTCTCTCTCTCTCTCTCTCTTTCTCACTCTCGCCATATCTGAGCCGAATAATTCCGAACATACACGAACATAAACTGTGGGTATCGCGCGATCTGCAGGGGTTTTCAGTCTACTCTGAGAGCACCTCTGCGACTCGTGTGTGAGTCTGAGAGCTTACAATGGGATCAGTAACCCAACCAAGAGAGTACGACCATCGTGGTCCAGCGTGAAACATGTGAAATGTGAGTACATACCAACATAATATGAGTCAATATAGAGTAAGTTCATATAGAACTGACTAGTGTAGGATGATTGTACAAGTAAGGTAACTAGCTATTTTAACGTTTGACATTTAAGCTGCATGCTAAATTAAGAGCGCGCACGCAGCTTAGGCAACTTGCAAAGCGTGCGTGTACGAAGGGAAGTATACCTGATAAGGCGTCGTGACAAAAAAACGGGCAACGATTTGCATAACTATAGAGAAGAACTGAGGTTTAGAAAACAAGGTCATAAATTTGTAATGTTTATTATATAATAATATTTACTATGAAACTTAATGTGTTCATCGATGTGAATGTTGCCATTTATTGAAGAGTCCATAGTCACGTTTTCCATCACGATGTTATTTTTTATATTTATTGTCATTTGAATATTGTTTATTTTATAACGTTGTAATTAAACGTTACATTTATGGTGATTGTTTTCATTGTTTTATATATAGAATAGAAATACTAACTCATGGAAATAGCTGGAAAAATATTCAATATTGATCTTTATACGCTGTATTATACAAAAGGAGATTTATAACGAGAAACTCTCCGATCGAACGTAAAAATTAATAATGTTGATAAATTGTACTAAAAGTTTCATAGTTTGTGAAGCATAAAAAAATAGTAAAGTTTGTAGTACCTATTTGCCGGTACAACAAAAGGCTTTTATTGAAGTATCTTATTGCATGTATTGCAATAATTAATTAATTAGAATCTCATGCATAATGGAGCGATAGTGTTAGAGAGTGCTTTTCTCGTTAATAATCACATAATAATATATTGATGATGGTGCATACAGATATAAAAACGGACTTAGAGATTCACTTTTCATTAGCTGATCTTCTGGTGTTCATTAAATCTATAAAAAATAATATTTTGAGATAATTGAGGAGAAAATAAAAATATATTTAATTATAATACTGTGCATGTAAAGGGTCTTATGATGAATTTCAAATAATATGTTTGCTGTACACATAAATTAGCACATTGATTGAAATTAAAAAAAAAAAATAAAAAATAAATAAATAAATAAATAAATAAATAAATAAATAAATAAATAAATAAATAAATAAATAAATAAATAAATAAATAAATAAATAAATAAATAAATAAATAAATAAATAAATAAATAAATAAATAAATAAATAAATAAATAAAAGTGTAATAAAATTAACACAGCAACTCAATTTTTATATTTGCAAATGTTTATGTTTTTTCCTTTGAATCAACTACTTCAAGAAAACAACTTTACTGGGCTTCTTTTTTCTTTTGATATTTCAGAAAAAAAATTGAACCACTTTTTTATATATTATCTAATCGTTTAAGCTTTTTACTGAGTTTTCAATTTTAAAATCAATGTCATTTTTTTTTTTTTTTTAGCTTCGTAATCGACTTAGGGCAAAGGTTACTGAATATTTTAATGTCTAATTATAACAAACATAGAAATTTGAATCTTAATTTTGAAGATTTGGTTAGAGCAAAGTCGCATTGTTGGTTGTAACAAACCATTGTTTATAATGTCAGTCCGATGAAGCCTTTTTCATTGTTAACCATATGAGATGGTGCAGTACCTAATTTCGCCCACCAGAGTCCAGAACGTAATGGCAATGTTGGCACTAATATAGACACGCAAGTTTTTCATTATATTAGCGATGGTATTTCATAAGTTAACATGTAAACTGTCCCATTTTTTCACCGGACAGACATTACCAACAATACTTTGTTTACAAACTTTTTTATAAATTCTGTATATTTATATCCATGAGAAGACTTTGGGTTAGAGAATCAGTTGGACCAATACCTCTGCTTGACAGGTGCAGCCCCAGAATGACAACGACGCAGCCCGAAGCGAGCATGGACTCGAACGAGCCAAGCGCGAGGGTGTCGCACTCATCGCGTCTCATCGCAAAGGTAGTGCCGAGCTTCCTGCAGCGCGCCTTCAGTGACGCGTCGCTCGAGCACCTGTACCAGTCGTACCGCGTCAAGCAGAAACGCGTCGACATCCTCTGCTTCCTCTACTGCAGTCTTTTGTTCGATGTCTTCTCGCTGGCTGCCTGGGTGCACGTGGCGGCCTCGAGCAGCTCGTCACCAAGAACTGCTGACGTGGCGCTTCCCGTGCTCCTCGCGCTGCTTACCTTCATCAACGGCACACTACTGTTGGCGCTCAGCCTACCACTCAGCCAACGTCTTGCAAAGGTAACTGATAAATTTTTACCACCTACTTTTGAATTTTTTTAATGAGTTTTCCGACTAAATAAATCGAATTTAGTGTTTTGCAGTCATCTTTTAAATTTGACTTGTGCTGCCTAAATTTTAAGTTTCATGCAGATATACGTGTAAAATTCGATGCTTGAGAAAATAAAATCATTTCACATTTTCTTTGAGAGTATTTTGAAGTGCAAGGTTTCTTATGTCCTTCTTAAGCTTTTAAATTTTAGAGCTTGATAGAAGGCTTTCAAAAATAACTTTTGACATTAACTTTTAGTCTACAAATTTTTAGACAATGGTTTTAAAAATGGATTTGATCAAACGCAAGGTTAATACTTTTTATTTTGTATAATAAAATTCATTAAAATAAGATTTCTATCTTATGTGGTTTATTAAAATACAAAAAATACGCAAAATCTATCTGGAGCATTTCAGAATTGAAATAATGGTGAAAAAGTTAGATTTTTTTCTTTTCCAACTGGCCTTCTAAAACCACTATTATTTGCACCTTCAATCACCAAAGTATTTTAGATTTTATGCTTAATATTATCCACCCTTTATATATAAAATAGATGCATATATAATACAAAATAAATCCCATTTCTGTTCAAACAAATGCATAAAATTCTTATTATAAATGTTCTACTAAATTTTAATAATGTTCGTCAGATCATGATATATCTAGCGTGCAGGTTTGAAATAATTCCAAGGTTTCTATAAAAGTAAATTAGATATTATAATTTAATGTATTAATTTTTACATAACGGGGACAAGAATATTGAAGCTGGGAATATAGTTGATAATAATTTTTATATATTACCATTGACTCGAAGAAGATAAAGAAAAATCTAAATGTGAAGCACTTTGCTCTCAAGTCATTTCTCAGAACTATGGGACTCGATTTTCACAACTTGATTGAATGAGAACCATCAATAAACTTGCTTTCAGTGCTTTGTATTTCGAGTTGATTGTTAGTTTTATTTGTTCTACCGTATTATTTTTATCGTCAATTGAGACGTTATATTATACTCTCGCAAAGCATTATAACCCTTTGTAAAAGAGCGAAGAAATTTGGTTTGATTTTTTTTTTTTTTCAAAAAAAGTCAGTTATTAAAAAAAACTTTTAATAATAAAAATGGTACGTTGTTATTTTAGCTGAAGGTGAATATTAAAACACGCAACCTGTCAAATGAAACATATTCTGCATGAAATAAAATTGTAAATCGATAGCAGTAGATTTTTTTTTGTAGTCGCTGCAGCGATAAAATATACAGCAAGGGATCGTGCACAAAATTTATGACGCCTAAAGCCAGTGGGCAGTAGAGCGGCACGCGAATAGTAAGGTTCTTTATCGCCTCCAAAACTACACACTCCTTGGCGTCTAATGGAACTACCTTACGTCGTCTTCTGTAAGGAAATAGCAAAAAAAAAGTTTTCCTTTACTGGTGTTTGCAGACTATGGAGAAATAAATTTCAAAGATAAAAGCTGTCAGTTTAAGCCATGTTTACATACGAAGAAACTGTTTTTGTGCACTTACACTTTTTCTTTTTGAAAATATTTTTTATTGATTTGGGGGGGGGGGGAAGGGGGGGATTTTACTTAATTCTGATGCAATGCCATGCTAATTTAATTATATGTTAATTACGTATTTTGTGTAGTGTAGACCGTAAAATTATTGCAGCTTACATGTACAGTACATTGAATGGATGAAAAGAAAACTCGCTACCTGCATGTACTCGAAATAAGATTTTTTCAATTGGGACACAAAAATTCTAACTATACTTATTATTATTTTTCTTACCTGGACTGCTTGACATTAGGTTCAACTTCCCAATTCCTGCAAGGACCTAGCTAGCGCTGCCTAGGATTTCGTGGCTTAGCCATGGCATCTATCTCAACATTTGCCTGTTTGTAACTGAAGAAAATTTAAAAAACTTGTGTCAAGTTGGTAAAAAATTCCCACTAGTTGGAGGGGGTGAGTTGTTTTCTAGCAATTTAATATTACAAATATAAAATTATTGAACATGTAATTAAGTAAAATTGATTGCATGAGAGTGATATCTTTTACAAGTATAATCATTCTTAAAACAAATTATATTTCCGAAACTTATATCACAATGTTATAAAATATATATCATTTAATAATATAAAATTTACCAAATAACTGTATGCTTAACGTCTATTGTAACCACAATATAAATGTATAAAAATGGATATAAAATATATTTGCCCGCAGCATTTGATGTGGGTTACGATCGATTTGGGCTCGTTATTTGACGTCTGGACCCTGTCTGAGTGCTCGCTCGGAGTACAGTCATGTGTACAAAAATCGAGACAGAAACATAAACCAAAGTCCCATAAACATTAATTGATAGAAATATATTGATTTGTAATCCATTCATTTGATTCGCGTCTGCAAGTTATTAATTACTTAGCAGTTGGTAATTTAAACATTAATATGAGTTCTGTTCGAAAATGTACAATCGATTTATGAACCAATAATCAGATTAACTATTTGTACAGGTAACATTTTAAGGAAAATCTGATTATCACCTGATTGTGTACTTACAAACAGACCTAAAGTGTGTGTGTGTATATATATATATATATATATATATATATATATATATATATATATATATATATATATATATATATATATATATATATATATATAATATATATATATATATAAAAGTATTCACTCTACGTTTATACATTGGATTCCAATCGATTTTTTTTCAAATGATCATCAAACATTTTCATGTAAACGTAATTATATTGCATCTCTGAAGCGAAGAAAACTAATCACATATATTTTAGAAAGAGGGATATTCGCCGTCAGTAAACTGTTGACTATTAAATTGGAAATTGGTACGATCGACTCAGTATTTTGTCGTGATATTTGACCTCTCCGTCCTGATGGCGAGGCAATCTGTCTCCCACGTCTCTAAGTTTAAAGAGGTGTTTTATTTGTCGTCATCATTCATTAACTCGAGCGAAACCACGTCAAAACTTTTGATCCCACCTCTGTTTTGATAATGTGATCTGCTGGAAAATGGGCTTAGGAAAATAATTAAAAAAACGTCGGTCTTTAAAGAGCTCGATTGATGTGGGTGGCAATAGCGAGCTCACGTAATTAATTCAACATCTCGTGCGTTGATAGCGACGAGCAAATTATGTTGATTATCATATTTTAAAGAAGCATCTAGTTATTTATATTTTATTTTTTTTTTACATATTTTTAACTCTCTAACACCCTTAATATCTTAAAGCAGGACGCTGTGACGTCATATTCATGAAAATATTTAACACGTATGCATTTGAGAAAGGCGTTTTCTACAATACATTAAGAAATTAGAATCGAAATTGTACAAAGCAAATTTTAAACATTAGAATATCTTATAAAAATAATAATATTATATTATTTCACTGCATGTTGGATATTTTCATAAATTAATTATGAATATTTTTGCATATCTCAATTCTTCTTAGTTCTTCTTTATTGTTATTATTTATTTGTTTAATTTTTTTTTTTAATTTAAATGGACATTTTAGCAGTTGAAACAATCTTTTTAGTGATATAATTAAAAACAATATGGAGTTTTTATTTCTTTTTTAATATTAGTAAAATTTACTACATATAAAAGTTAAGTTATATATCTTGCGGAATAGTTTCTTTGACAAAAATATTAGAATATTATTCCAAAACAAAATATTATTTTTATGAATTTTTAGAACTTATAAATCAATAATGATAATGATCAGAAGGAAGAAAGTCTTCAAAGTTATTTTATTAAATCCTCTTTAGTTAAAAAAATGAAATGTCAAATGCGAAGTTTTATTGTGTCACAAACTTATTAATAAATTCTTACGAAGCTGTAGTCGATATCAGCAAAAGTTGAGCAAAGGAGTGAATTTTTTATGACACATTCTGGAGTCAAGCTACAATGAAACTTAATTTAATTTTATCTTCCAGAAACTTTCTTTTATTCACTCCCTTCTTATAGTACAAAAAAAAACTTATTTTCAGGAAGTCAAATTTATTCTGTGCTGGAATTGAAAGCTCCTGTCCCCCGGGTCACGTGGCCCACCTAGCTGGGTTGCAAATAAAGCCTTGACAATAAGATTAACATTGGAGTACATTGACGGAGAGTTACAGGCAGAAAACAGGGGTGCTCTACACGTAAATGGAACCTCAGTATTTTTGTTCGAGTGTCATAAAGAAAAACGTATTTTTGAAACTGGGGATACAATTATTTATACCACGTCGAAAAAAAGTAGAGAACGTTGTTGAAAAAAATACTTTGCAGCAATGAGAAGGGAGAAAAAATTTCACTTCAAATAGGACTTGTCATAAGAAAAATACATCCTATTTTATTAAATACACCCCTATTCTCCAAATGCGCCCTGCCCTACCCCTTCATCATTGCTCATGATGAGAAATCTCTATATAAAACTGTCTACATCAGTGGTAGCCAAGTGAATGACATTTCCCTTTAAAACACAGTCTACCTCCTAACTATGTCTAGGGTCACTTCAAGGGGTCACTGATCTGGATTGCTTGTTGTTGCAGGTGATGGAGGCCGTATGGACAGTGGCGCCGCACGTGGCGTGGCATGCAGCCACGGGTCAACTGATTGCCACGTTGCTCCTTGCCAAACACGCCTACGTCACACCTAGGTAAGTGACGTTACATCCCCTATCATAACTAAGTGTTTTGTGGTCCCTCAATATATTACATAACTTAGCTCTCGCTTTGTTTGATAGTCGATACTAAATTAAAGCTGTATTAAATCCCTATAATGACGTCACTGGTGATCAACAAGAACTAAAATATTTACTCAGTATACAGTCTTTGGGTGATCAACAACCAGACATAAAATATTCATTAGTAAAATTTTATATTGATTTTTGGGAACAGTAACCGCTGCTACTTCTTAGCCTTCGCATGATCTCGTTTCGTGTGCATTGTACCCTGTATACCCTGGGATATAAAAGAGATGCTAAATTTCAGTAGTGATAATGTGATGTCATTGATGATCTCAATTATCTAATTAAAGTTGTTGATCATTTAAGTTCTTGAGGTCACCTTTTTAAATATCTATATAGAATTTGATATGAATTAAATCTTTAAACACAAGACCAAGTAAGGGCAAATCACCGTATAAAATGTTACGTGTTAAATTAAATTTAAAAAAAGAGCCAGATTGCACGAGGAATGCTCATTTTAGAAGCTTATAGGAAAAAAAATGTAAACATGGAAGAAGAGTATGGAAGAAGAAGTAGTAGAAATATAGAATACAACTCATGGGATAAGCCTCGTCGTTCTACGAGCTTACTGTAAAATGTTGAATTGGTTGGTTTTTTAACAGTGAGCAGGGTGAGCTGCATATGTGACATGGGGAACGGTTTCGTTATTACATTGTAACCTTTCTTTTAAGCCTCCCATATCACAAATATCACTTGTGCAAGAAAATAAAGGATAAAAATCTTTGTGATCGGCAATTTCCTTGCGAACATAATATATAAAAAAACTTTTACTTCTTCAATTGTATTTTCCACGTCTTTATGTATGTGTGTTGTATAATATAACGTATATAGCAGTAAATGGTACAAAACTTTACACCTGTAGTGTTCTTTAACTAGGGAAATAAAAAAAGAAAACATTTGAAGTCAATTTTTATATAAGTACAACAAAAAAGGGTATAACTCCATTAGCACTATATACGTACTAATGTACTTATGCTCTTTTCAATTCTGCTTATAATATACTTGTGCATGCACTCGTACACATTTCATACCTGTAACTTTTTCATGCCCTAATATATTATGTAATCTTACCTACTTAAAATTCCTTTTGTAAATATGCCCTTTTCAACCCAACTTGCCTGTGCACTTTTCTCCCTACATATCAATATATATGTACACACGACGGTACAGCTCCGCAGTATCATTGTACACGAAAAGGTTCCATTCAATGACACGAGGAGTGCTGTTACAGAGCTCCGGTATAGACCGGGTGGCCGGGTCTCAACTTTTTTATTCCTGCCAGCAGGCTCGAGTCACGTGCCCCATCCTTTCACTCTACACTGTATTAGATTCTTATCGAGAACCTTTCAAGAATATCGTATGAGACGAGAGCAGTGTCACAATGATGGCTTCCTTTTACCTAACTATAAAGTAAACGTAATTAAATTAATGCATACATAAAAAGTTGGTTATTAAATTTGTATAGTACATACTATTCAAAATTATTTTAAGTGTTGAATGTACTACAAAATGAAATTAATTAATTAATCAAGTTTAAAAGTTAATTACTTAAAAGCATATGTTTGTTTGATAATCACAAACAAATAAAAATAAAATCAGAGCTTTATGAAATCAAGGAAAAGGGAGCAAATTTCGTTATTGTATTACATACTGTAATATTAATATATTTTCATTGATAACGTACTTATGATGTAATTAATAACTATATATAAATGATAAAAATATATAACTAGTAATAAGAAGTGTTATATAATTTAAAAAAGCTGCTATTTTTATAAATACAATTCTCGTTGGGTTATGTAATGCGGTCGTTGCACCGCCAACTCTCGCTCTGAGCAGCTCCTTCTTGTGGCTCTATGATACTGTAGTTTATGATGCGAACGCGGCGGCGTGTTTGTTTGAGCGCTATCTCTCGCCAACCCTCTCATCGGTCACGACTAAGCCGTCAGCCACAAGGAGACATCCTAATGGATTTCCAGTCCGTGCTATATAGTCAGACGTGAAATGTCCGCAACAAGATCGACATTGTTGTGTGGAGAAAACATTTAAGGGTGATTTAAAATGGACTGCTGCTTGATGATACTTAAATTATTACTAAGGTCGTAAAAAAGACTTTAGATGCAATTATTATTAACTGAGCCTTTTACATTAATACTTTATGATTTTTATTAGTGAAGAAAAAACAATTAATATATCACAGGACGAATTTACTTGGACTAACTAAAATTGCCAATGAAGATAAATTAATATTTAACAGAAATATTTTGTTGAAATTAATAAACCTCGGCATTCAGTTAATATATAAGATTTATCTCTACGTTGAGAAGGATGAAAGTGAAGAGCTGAGTCCAGCTAACTGTCTGATTTGGTTTAGTATGGCGCAGCCATATTTGACATCATCAGCACCATCTGATATGCTAATTTCATTTTCCGTTATAATGTTACCAACTTGAAAATTATGAGTTATGCAGCTATATTATAATTATACGTATTTCACGACAAAAACTTCCAAATTATGCTTTTAACTACGTACGGTATAATGGGGTACTGACCGGTATTTGAGTTAGCAATACTAATAAAAAGTACTGTGAATTCTATGAAGAACGAGCCCTATTAGAGCATTCTACGACAATTTGCTGATTTTATATGAATTTTTAAAACTTTTTTTGATGACGTCATACCATTGAATCTTAAATGGGAAAATGCATCAATTAACATTGCTAAAATGAAAGTTATTGAGGTAGGAATTTGAAACTTTCATTATTGTGGTTCTAGCACCTAAAAACCTTGCAAATGAAGTTTTGGTAACATTTCAATATTAAGTATGGGATTTGGTAATGTTAACTGATATATTTTCCCATTTAAGATTCAATGCTATGACGTCATTTTTGAGAGGTTTTAAAAATTCATATAAAATCAGGAAATTGTCGTAGAATGCTGTAATAGGGATTGTTCTTCATGAAATTTTCGTGCCTTTTGAAATATTGACAAAAACTTGCAACTTTTTTTTTGGTCAGTACCCCATTATATAATAATGTTTTGTTTTGTTTTACTTACTTTGTTTTATTAAATTATGAAATAAAATATAAAATAATAAAATTTAATAAAAATTTCCTAAACTTTAAAACTTGTAATTGGTACAATTTATTTCTGAAGTATTTACATTCAAGAATAAAGTTTAATAAAATGAAAGAAAAGTAATAGAACGCAATGGCCTTTAAGAAGAAAAATATAAACTTTAATAAAAAGAAGTAAGATAGCCAGCATGCAATATTTGTTCAAACTGTAGAAGAGCCTAACCGTACATTTCTACCACGAAAGGGAGTTGAAGCACGCACAACAAGAGAGCAAACAGAGCGCTCATCCCTTGCTCATTCCTTGACGCTAAGGGAATCCCAGGGACGCGAGGAGCGAGCAGCTCGAGTAATTGCAAGTTGCTCGAGCCTCCCGCCAGCCGCCGTACAGCCAGCAGCACGCCTGAAATTATAATGAGCGACAAATTCAATTAACTTTGCCATCGCTTCATTTTCGTATCATTTTGACTCAAAATTAATATTATATGCATGTAAATATTCTTTTCTAACTTTGAGACTTTTTCATTTTTATTTTAAAATCTCTCTCTCTATGTCCTGTGGTGACATGCTCTCTTGTCTTTCACTACTCTATTCCACCAACAGTTATATAAATAAAAAAGTTTTTACTTTGGCTTTCCATATAATAAACCACATAAAGTTTTAATGCTTAAATTTTTCAGACCAGCATGCAGGTAAAACACACGCATCTCTGAGACTTAAAACGAAAAATACATTAAATAAAATATTATGGTGGTTAAAGAAGGAAATACGACCTATTTACTTCAAAGGAACTAGCTACTGCTTCTGGCAAATAATATCCTTGTTTTCTATGCATGCATACAAATTTATAATAGACTCGACTAAAATCGATAATACAAATGTACCTGATTTTGTCTTTTTTATACTTACTTTGAATACATCAAAAGTAAACATTGTTTGTAAACATTTAAAACTGAAAAGAAGATTTTCACTCTAAACAATAACACGCAATCGTTCGCTTGATTGAAATCCCCCAGCAGCAGACGACGTCAGTAATGAACGCAGCTTGCGTGAGTCAGTGACGTCACAGAGCTGACCTCTGCGACGTAAAATTAATTTTTTTTATCTCACTGGAATGACGTCACACACACAAGGTGCGAGTAAATCGTGAATGAGCTGCACGTCACTCTAACCTAAATGTAGGTAGATAACAAGATAACTCCACAGTAAATATAGAGCACTGAGTCTAGTCAAAATGAACCAATACCAAGGTAGCTGCCCTTTCTTGGCGGTTAAGTAAAGGACACTGAATGAGAGTAATGTTGTTCTTTAGTCGAGCTTACTTTGAATTATTTACAACTCATTTAGACAACTTGCAAGCTGATTGGTTCAAATGAAAGGCGGAGATCGATCTAGACTAGCTGCACAAATTTCCGATACGAAACTCTGAAAATTTAAAACTTGATGAGATTAACTTAATATTTTAGGCATCGCCTACAAATTTATTTATATTTAGACTATCAACTTTAATACTTTATAGCTATATGTTTAGTATTTCTCTAAAGAGATTATTATCAGTTATAGATTATAATATTAATGCATTAATGGTTAATGGCAGCCTTATTAGACACAATTAACTCGTTTGTTGCTGAATATACATAATATAAACAAATATTATGTATATAATTATATACTAATATAAAAATATCAATGTTAGTCCACATTTTATAATTTTCCACTTACCAAAAACAGCTTAATAATAATATAGAAAAATAAAGTTTGTATTATTTCACTTGTTTGCAATAATAATAATAATACCATTAAAATCCCTCGACCCCTTCCTTTCCATTGAGCCCATGTTTAACTTACCCTTTTTTATTGACACAATGTCAATCTATAGACTTAATACACCTTTAATATTCATCAATTGGATATAATTATGTTGTTTGCTATTTATTTTACTTCTTTATTTTTCCTTTTTTTTTCCTTAACTTAATTAAGTACAATTAGGTTATTATAAAATATAATTACTGTAATTTAACCAATAAATAAACAATCTTCCAATTTTAAATTCCAAGCTCCATTTTAATTAACCTTTTCCGCGACATACGACCTTAACAGAGAGCTTCTCGATTGTTCCAGAGAGTCGCTGGGCTGGGTGCTGCTGCTGGATTACCTGATATTCGTGACGTTACCTCTACGGCTTCGCTACTGCCTCATCCTCAGCCTGGGCACGTGCGTGTCTTACCTCACAGTGGTGTCCGGGCTGGGACGCCGGGAGGACCACTTGCCACAGCAGGTCAGTCATTCTTACTTTACTATCTCTCAGATATTAATTATACGTACATCGAATTAATTATAGCTGCGATGCTGATTTGAAAATTTAGAGGTTAAACTTTTGTTTTACGTTAGTCATCACTAAAATTAGTTATTATATTTAACTTATATATTCACATAATGTGGTTGTGCTGTAATTTAGAGTTGGGGTCTTTAGCCATATGTGAAGGAATATACCGTATTGCATTCTTGGAGAAATAACTTAAAGCATCCAGTCTTATACATAGAGAACTATCATTGACATCAACGATTATTTCCTAGTGAAGGAAGACATTGAATATGAAAAAAAAAAAAAATTGAATGATCATCTCCTCTACATCCCCCATCAGTTATAGCTAAAAGATCAGGTATACAAATTCAAGCCAGTTTTTGAGTTATGAATTTTTAAAGTTGACTAATTTAGGATGCATGGATTTTATTTTTTTTTTTTTTATAATATTCATTTGAGTTTTTTTTTTTAATTGGGCGTGTTACCTTACCCTTAAATAGTTGCAAAAATAAATTTCTAAAACTGGCTTAAGTTTTACAGTTACAATTGGTAAAAAATGGATGTTGTTTTTCTGTAGACGATGGACAATAATAAGACAGGCATCTTACTGTGAATGACTATCGACATTTTTTGTTTTTAAATTGGTTGCTTTTCCAAGCTTAAATTTAATAGATAAGAGTTTTACCATTGCGAGATTTTTTTTTTTTTTTTTTTTCCTAAGCATCCAAATTACTATTTTTTGTTTCATGTGCATACTCATTCATTTATTTCTCACATTTAAATATCAAAATATTTATTTTGATTTATTTATTGACGTTACAATTAGTCAGACCAAGGTGGCACACATTCTGGGCTACTTCTATGATTACTGAAAATAAAATATTTCAGAAAATCAATGACAATGTAGCAGGAGTATCTTTAATGGAATTTCGGTATTCACCGCGCGTTACGTTAAATACCTGTCATGTTTCACGCCTGAATTATCTGGATGAAAACATCGACATTTTATATTTATTGTCAACATTTTACTTGTTTAAACAACGGTCACATTCTAACAATGACTTTCAATGAAGTGTGACGTAACCTTTTGTAAATAATTGGTCCCAGTATAACAATCGCAACTTCACGAGCTTCACATACACTATTGTTACTGACTTGACTTCATTGTTACAATCTCTTCACTGTTCGGTGATAAAGTCGTAACTTAATTACATCTCGTTAAGTCTGGAACCAGCCGGTATGGAAATCAACGCATTTTTTTTTTTTTTTTTATCGTTAAAATTAACCTTTGACATTTTCGAATGCTTCAAGTTAAAATAAAATTTTGTTTGCACAAATCTTTTTTCAGTCTGACTACGTCCTGGATTAATTACAAAAAATCACAATAACTATAACTTGAGGAATAAAAATGATGTATCTATTAATAAACATTCTTTCGCTGAAATTGATCCACGCATGACATGTGCTTCTTTATTAATTTAATCATGGCACCTGCCAATGATTTTGATGGAAAAAATAGATCAGAGTAATTTCCCAATATTGTTGAAGGAATTTCTGGTGAGAAAATGCTAAATATTATAATATCAATGATTATTTAAATGAAAAATTTATGATTACGAATTGAATATATTATATTATTAGATATATTATTAATATTAATTTTTTTGGTTTTTATTTGTTTATTGTTTCAGAGAATGGATGTATTTAACTTATTAATTATGGCCTTTCATCTCAACATTGCTGGTGTAATATTACATAATATTTTAATTATTAATTTTTCTTTATTAAATACTGATATTCAAATTTATTTGTTTACACATGAATCATGGGATGTATTGAAATGATTAGTGCCATATGTTTGTTTTAATTCATGTTTGTTAGTTTTTTTTTAATTTAAATATTGACGTACAATGCAACATGTGATTGAAGGACATTATTGACGTGCTTATATTGTTGTACATTCAATCGAAAAGCAATAAAAAATTATGAATTATATTAATTAGAAAAACAAAGACTAATTAAATTAAATGTCATAGGTAGGTAAATTACCACAAATAAATTAATTAATTTATAAATTAATTCTAAATTATTTGTAATCATGTATTAGACATTATGTACCCTTTATAGCGATATCGGCTTGTATTTATTATGTTTGATAACTTTCTACAAGCAAAAACACAAATAATATTCATTTTGGTCAGCGGAGCTAACGTCAAAATGATTATTTAGATTTCTTCCCCCCCCCTCCTTTCTTTGCGCTAATTGGGCTGCTAATCAACAAGACTATAGCCTGTTTTGGCCCAGACGTAAATTCAGCAGAACCCACTCATTAATAATTTAAGAACGATACGAAAAATATACACAGTGCATCTTTAACTTAAATAAATATATTTGATATAATATTATATTTCATTTGTTATATAAGTTAGCACTATTGTATTACACAGGTTTTTTAAATTTGCACTTGGGTAAACATAAATATAACTTTTTTATAGCCTTAGGAAATAAAAGAAACAGTGAGTGGTTACTATAATACTGTGTTTTGTTTGCCAATTAATTCGTATCTCTTGTATTTTACATTGGTAACTAGCAAGGGAACTTTACGCGTATAAAATATATATGTAAGTTTATTTTTAATAACAATAAATAAAAAGAAAACAATGCCAAATTAGAGAAATGTAATTTTTAACCGCATTTAGCACATAGTAAAATGTTGCCTTTTATGTACTCCGTGTAAAAAATTATTAATTAGCAAGATTGAAACAGGAGGAAAAAATACAAAACAATTACAATAAAAAGAGCCGGACATGAATATGTTATTTTTGAATTTTGTAAATATTCCAACTGAATAATTCGGTAGCAATACATTGATAACTTATTTCTTGTCGATTTATTTTAATTTCAACACATTTCCATGTCGCGGTGGTTTACCCACCAGTTCAGACTTGACTTGTCATTATCAACAGGTAAACAAGCAATTGTCTGAGTGTTTGTGCCACCAGATCTAATGCCTAATTGGTCGGTATGTGGCGCCCAGGTAGTCCTCACTGGGCCGCCGACGGCTCTCTGGGCAGCGCCGGCGAGCAGAGAGAGAGAGAGAGACGAGCGCAGAGAAAATCGAAAATCCCCGGGCGAGACACTAGCACGAGACGATGAAACGAGAAATTCACCAACGATAAAAATATAAACTAAAAAAGTTTATCGTCGATGATACCTTAACTTTTATCCTCTTAAGTTTTCATAAATATATAATTATAAAATTTATAAAAAAAAATAGTATATATGTATATAATAAGAGATACATTTTAAATTTAAAAATAAGTCGAGCTAATTTTATGATACAATCAACAATATTATTTTTATGTTTTTCTTTTTTAAAGGTAAAAGAGAACCCTACTTACCGAAATATTAAATTTGCCAATTCAGTGCTTTAACTTCATCAGCAGAAAAGTAGGCAGCCCATTAAATTTATTCATCGGGGAATGTTGTTCCAACAAATCTCTTTAGCTTTGTTCATATACTCGTATTTTTATAATACGTAATATAGATGTAAAGAAAAGGTCAATTATATAATTTTTTTTATATAATTTTATTGTTTGTCCTTATTTTTAAAAACTTTTTTTCTTTCAGAGAAGTGATATATTTGCAGGATAAATTTAATAATATATAATCATTTAGTACAAATATACGTACCTATTATATATACGTATATAGTATATATATATATATATATATATATATATATATATATATATATATATATACGTAAAGTGATATTATATTTTCTTGTGAATAGATAATATACATCAAAACATAACATAATATATGTTTTATTGCATTTTAAGGCAATTTCAAGTTGTAACTACCAACCCCAATACATCCCCCCCCCCTGTTCTCCGGTTTGAAATAAAAATACTTCCACATGAGTGCTAATTTGCAAACTATCAAGTATTGATACACTTTTCGTAAAAAATTACACCATATTTTTTCCCATGATTCTTTGCAGTTTAGATCTTTCCTCTCTCATTGGTATTCTAAAATTGATGGCTACTAAAAACACTGTATCGAATAAAACGTTATTGATGGTATATTTTGCTTATACATACTCTTTTCTGTCACTGAATTGTATATTTTGGGGTACTGATAACTCTAACATAAACAGAATGTTTGTATTACAAAAAAGATCAGTTAGAATAATGAAAAATTTGAAGCCAAGAGTATCTTGTAAAACGCATTTTTCTGATTTAGGCATTATGACAATGCCTTCCATATATATATTTAATGCAATAATGTTTAAAAGAAAAAATATGGACCAATATATTGAAAACAGAGATATACACTCTCATAATACACGTAATAGGAATAAAACATTTGTATTACCTCATTCATCTACTATTCTTGAAAAGAGTCCATACTATCAAACATCAAAATATTATGACTTTCTCCCGGTTTTGGTTCGTAATATAACAAGTGACACTTTGTTTAAAAATATATTAAAAAAAGTTCTGATCTCTAAGGAATATTATGATGTAAGAGATTATTTTCACAATGACTGTAAAATCACGTGCACAGATGTTCTTAAGTTTGTTTCCAGAAAAAATATTGAACAATATTCATAGCATAATTAATGTAAAAGTGTTTTAGATAAAATGTGATATTTTCAATACTGAATTATGTAACCATTTTTCAAAAATTACAAATATCTTTAAATATTTAATAATATATGTGCATTTAATATAATTAAAATACATTGTATATAACATTCTGGTTTTTGAAATATTAAAACTGACAAGTTATGTAATAATGCTTATCTAATTTAGATTATATAATTTATAGAATATATATTATGACAAGATCTATGTTTGTATTGTGATTTTAATTAATTACTGTATACTGCCAAATGATCAAATAAATATTTCTAATTTCTAATTTCTATATTACAAATTTTATTGCTCGAAGAAGTGTGCTATGAACAACATTTTTTTTTTATTCGTTTCAATCGAGACGGTCGAGTTGATGATGACAATAGAGTTCGTCTAACTTTCCTCATCCAAGCAAACTATTTCTCGGGATATAAGAAACTCCATGCAGCTAAAAGTTCTTTCTGTAAAGTAACTCGTGGTGCTTAGTAGAAGACAGGGAAGGGATTAAACGTTTTCATAACTTTCTGCTGTTCTTTAATGAAAAGGGAGTATTATATTTTTATTTTAATCTGTTATATTACTTATAGTCTCCATTTTATTAAAACTTGAATAAATGACGCGGGCAATTTAACTTGCAACTCGATCTGCCCGATCGTCTCGGCTGTTTTGAGTTAGGGGTAGCAAACTGTGTCTGCAAATGCGTGTTTGTATGGTCGATATTCAATAAGAAAAGTTAGGTTTACCACTAGGTAAAATGGGAGGGGAAATGAGCTCTGTTTTTGTTTAAAACACAGGTAAATTTGAGGTACAGTTTTCATCATTCAGTGAAGGTCAAAGTTCAATTAAACTAATAACAAACTTTGGTATAAATAGCAAATATTTTAGAACAGGTTTTGAATATTACTTACTTTAATATAAACCAATTTTTTAGATTTGACGTCCTTTGTATGTTATTCTGAACTAAATGTAAAATAAACATTTTAAATTAATATTAATATCAAAGAACGCGTATATAAAATTGAAAATAAAGAAATATTTTTACATTCATTTATTATTATATTAATATTTTTATTAAATTAAAATTGCTTTGCTTTATATATAATAACATGCTTCGTTAAATGTAACTTTAAATAAATGTGGTTTATTAATTAGTGAAATCATCAACTCATATTTTCTGGTATATATTTCCATTTAGCTTAACTTGCTGTTATCAAAATAAAACTACTTTTTTTTATTCATTTAAATTTTCATGTATTTTACACGTATCCTTTTTACATAATTATATTTTTATTACATCACCAATTACTTACACTATGTAAATATTTACATTGGTTGTTAATTAAATCTGTGTAAATAGCTGAAGAACGTATGGTTAACACACACTAGTGTTAAAATGTTATTGAAATAAACGGTACCGAACATGATTATTGAAATAAAAATAACATCGAGATGAGTTTATGGTTATATTCATTAATCTATGTGATTTTCTCATTTCTCGCGTGAATCAAATAATAAATCAACACTTCCTACTTTGCACGTCAATATCTTGATGTCCCTAAGGGACTGACGGCATCATACACCAAGAAGAAAAAAATATATATATTTTCCACCATACAATTTCTTATTGCATGGTCGATGTTGCTTCAGATTAGTTAACATATTCATAGTGTTGCTCCATGGGGAAATATAATTTAATATTAGAACTTAATTAACCCAACATTGTTGCCTGATTGTTAATTTATAAAATACACAAACTTCTGTCTATCAAAGATTGTAAATATTGTAATTTTTTTAGACTTCATAGCCAACCTAAGTTTACTGCAATCAATTATATTAAAAAGAGTGAAAGTGATTTTGAAAACTTAAACTATTTTTAAATATTAAAAAAAAAAAAAAAAAAAAAAACATCAAGATTAAAGAACCTGATAATAATGAATAATATATATGTTAATAGTATAAATTTACTTAAAATTATTTGTGTAAACCTATGTATGTTAATTTTAGGTAATTTTAATTAGATTTAAGTACCTGTTATGTATGATTTATGTAACAACTCTGACGTGATCTATGCTGTAAAGCCAACGATCGAAATAAAATTATTATTATTATTATTATTAACCAGAGTACAAGTGCATAATTTTTTCATGATTATGTTATATACCATATAATAATATGGAAATAAAAATTCAAATTATTTTATTTGTAGCTGAGAAAGAATGGACAACATACATGATGAAAAATTTTTATTGCAGAAATGAATAGAGGGCACCAAATTATGCTACTCTGAATTTTTTCAGATTTTTTTTTGAGACCCGGAACTATTTTTAAATAATTATTGAAAGTCCTGTGATTTCAGTTGACACCTCTGAATTCTTAATAAAAAGGATAGAGACTGGACGCCTATTGACGCCTCCAGGGGGCGTGGCCGCACTTTCAATATTTATTTAAAAATAGGTCTGGGTTTCAAAAAAATCTGAAAAAATTCAGAGTAGCATAATTTGGTACCCTCTATTCATTTCTGCAATAAAAATTTTTCATGTTTGTTGTCCATAACAGGGTAAATTCTTCAGCTCCAGACAAAACTTCCGTTGTCCCTGCGGCGGGCGACCCCTGCACCATTTTTGGGCGGTGTCACGCTCACTGAAGAAAATGGATTTAGTAATGCTTCTCTCACGTCCCCGCCGCGAAATTTCAAATCATTAACCCCCTACCGTATTGGATTTACAGAGAATACAGAATCATACAGAGTCCATAAATCAGTCAGGGGTAACTTGAGGTGTGCGCATATAAATTAAAAGGATTAACCACAAGAAATTTTTATGATCCGTATAGTGATGAATGATGATCATTATTTTTTAAACGGTAGCAGTCATTACTCCGAGTAAAATACTACACACCTTACTTCAGACAAAAGATTGCTGCAGAAATTAGGCTACATTTCAAAATGCTTGGACGCAGTCTGTTGATTAAAAAAATAATGATCGTCTACAGAAAATCACAAATTGACTCAATATTTACACTCTCCAGTAATATTTTATTACTAATATTATAATATTTTATGTAATGTGATGAGGTTCTATGAAAATATAATTTTATTTTAACTATCTATACATTCATTTTCTATATAAAATATTTATTACTTGGTACATAATATAATTATAACAAGAAACTCTTGTTCAAATGATATGCCACTCTAAAATCTTACATATACAGACTGCAATTTACAATATCGAGTCGCACGCAAAGACTAATTTCTATCATCAAAATTAAGGTTAATATAATTATGAAGACTTGTCAGAGTGATGTGGTACAGGGTACAGACGATACCCACTCTGTTAGAAAGCTCCATCTATGTATCCTTATAGTTCTCCGTCTGGAAGTCGTTCTCCAGCAACATGGCACGCGAACTTGCTAAGTGGTGCTCACTTGGCGAACATTACATCACGCGTCAGGTGGTATTACCTCGCGAGTAACAGCTATGTAAATTAAAGCTATAAAGAGCAAATTAACTGCATGAAAATAGACTATCACACTTTGCACTCAAAATTTACTGTTCTATGTTTCATATGATCTTCAACTTCTCGTATCACAAAGCACAAAAAAAATATCAATATCTGACCTGACCAATACATATTTTATTTCATTGATTTTATCCTACTATAAAGCCTAGAATATTTTATGTACTGGAAATATCAGAATGTAGAATATGTTTTGATAATCAAATTTATTATTTTTCTTTAAATTCAACCTTAAAAGCTTTTAAAATTAAATAAAAAAATACACACATTATTTTTCCAACGCATTTTTCTTCTTTTTTTAATTTTCACTTTACAGAAATAGTATAACTTTATGAAACTGCCAACATTTTATTTTATGTTTCAACAGCGGCATAAAGAAAATGGTGGTTTTGGGCTGTTAAAACTCTTTGAGAAACCTATAGCATATGGTTAAGTCATATAAAGTGGATGGATTCGTTCGCTCTCATCTATAATATCCATCGCTTTAAAACAAAAAAATATATAATAAATTGGCATATTTATATATTATAAGAAACATTTATTTTATAATATTTTTAGCTATACACAATTAGACGTTGTGTAATTTTGCCGTCTCTCTCTCTCTCTCTCTCTCTCTCTCTCTCTCTCTCTCTCTCTCTCTCTCTTCTCTCTCTCTCTACAGGTGGATGAAAATTACGAAATTACGTACCTTTGCCGGCCACAATCGTTGTCCTCTAAAACTGACATGTCCCCTCTAATCTGACTTGAGTAATAAACCACAACCTCCCTTATACCCACAGCTGGGTGCAAACTGCGCGCTTCTCCTGGCCACCAACGTACTGGGGCTGACTTCGTACTTCCTCTCAGACAAACAGCAGCGAAGAGCCTTTCTGGAAACGAGACAGTCGCTCGAAGTAAAGCTTCTCATCGAGGAGCAGTCCGCCGAACAGGTGAGCCCATATTTGCTCCATGTTATTTTATGGTTATTGGTTATGATACGCATACAGAAATTAAAGGGGAGGAGGCTTGATTTATCTTAACAAAATCATAGTAAATGGGAGGTGCAATCCTTACCTGTTATTCCTCAAGATTCTCAAAATTAAAATTGTAGGATTTGGCCGTTTCCTTCCCTCAGAATCTAGGGCTGAATCTACCCTTGTCACTTCAACCTAGAGAAGTGAATTCACAAATTCACGGATCTCTGAGGACACAATGCTAAAGGATAGATAACGTTGTTGGACCATTGAACATGAGCACCAGTACCCTGACCTCGCGTCCTTGCAGGAACGGCTGCTGCTGTCGGTGCTTCCCGAGCACGTAGCCGTAAAGATGCGTCAGGACCTGGGAGAGGCCATCGACTCTCAATTCAAGAAGATCTACATGTCGAGACACGAAAACGTCAGGTCGGTGAGGTTCATTAACCGTCGTCCTTCATTCACTGACCGGCTCGCGGTAAGACGGAGGCTTTGACGCTCAGTTTTGTTGCAGCATCCTGTACGCGGATATCGTCGGCTTCACGGCCATCTCCTCGACTTACTCGGCGTCGGAACTTGTTAAGATTCTAAATGAACTTTTTGCAAGATTTGATCGTCTTGCCGAGGTAAGAATTGTGGAATGGATATAAAAAAAATAATAAATCAAAAATTAATTTCAATATGAAAATTGAATTAATGAATATTTATGTCACAAATCTGTCGGTTCCCCCCCCCCTCCTAAAATCAATGTTACTTGTTAAGAGATTCATTGTTATTAATAGACTAAAAAGTAAGTAAAACAAGCAATTAAATAAAACTGGTTTTTACATATTTACTTTCTTGCGTATATACAATATATGTATATATAACTTAATTTGAAGGCATTATTCAAAGTTTATATAGATGGTGAATTTACAGTAAACCACTAATGCACCACTAATTTCAGTTCAAGTCAAGAAATTTCCAGTTTTGAAATGGATGTCATTCGTGTGTTCCAGAAATACCAGCAGCTGCGTATTAAGATCCTGGGGGACTGTTACTACTGCATTAGTGGAGCACCTCAGGAGCGGCCTGACCACGCCATCCTGTGCGTGCACATGGGTCTCTCCATGGTTGAGGCCATTAAGTAAGTGATGACCTTAAGTGACCTTGGCATGAACCCTTGAAATTCTTAGCAAAAAGAAAAAAACAGCAAAAACAACAAGAAATAAAACTGGCAATTTCTTAAGATTATTACAAAACTTATCAATTTAGATACGCATATTTAGGATTGTAATTGATTTGAAACCACTTTTAATATTTATTTTGTTTTTTAAAGCAATTAATCAACTTCGATCACGTGTGTATTTTTCAATTGATGGAAGAGAGATATAAATAGTTTTTATGCCAATAGTGTTTTAATTTCTATTAACGCTTTGTAAACAACTCAAACTGACGATAATAAAAAAATCACTAAAAATATTGCCAATTCATTATTATAATTTATTATTCAGCCCACTTGTCAATTTCACTAATTGATTTTGACATATCAGTTCATGATTCTTTACAAAACTTCGTATTTGTTACCAATTTGTTTGTGCATTGCGTGCAGGTACGTTCAGAACACCACCAACTCGCCCGTGGACATGCGCGTGGGCATCCACACGGGGGCCGTGCTGGCTGGCGTGCTTGGACAGCGGCAGTGGCAGTTTGACGTTTACTCCAAAGACGTCGAACTGGCCAACAAGATGGAGAGCTCCGGAATGAAGGGGTGAGTCAACCCTTGTGACGTCACAGAAAAACAATTTAATTTTTCCATGAAGGAAATTTTGGTATGGTCCATTAATTACAAGTGGACCCACGGACTGTGTTGGACAAAATGCTGTATTTAATATGGTCAGAAAAGTAATTTCTTTCACTTCATGTTTTCATTTAATTCTCCTTATAGGGATGGTTTCGTTTGACTTATTTTCTAGATTAATGCCTGATATAGATACTGTTGCAATGAAGTTATTATAATACATTTCAGTCAATAAAATAGAACTGACTTACTCGTATGTTTACTTCGTAGGAAAGAGAAAGCATTGAATTAAAACAGTTAATGCAACTTGCAAATCGTATTTTACTACTAGTAAAAAAATAAATATTACTAATAATACTTTCTGTATCTACATAATATTATGAATAATATACTTTTAACTTAACTTTTTTTTGTATACAAATGAACATAAATAAATTTCTAAGATGACAGAACCGAACTTTGTTAGACCGTAACAAAATTGAGATAAAATCGTACTTTACTTTTGAATCATGTAAGATCATCTTTTTAGAAGTTTTTGCTTTCCTATCATCTTCTAACGTATAAATTCGTCTAAAATCTAATTTTAGTCTCAGCGACTAATCTGATATATAAAGCAAAGGCTTACTATTACCAATATAATGATAAGCTTGTAGAGAAATACTCTATATAATATAATAAATTTAATCAAGAAGTCTTTGAATCCAATGCTCTTTATCGTATACGGAATCCTTGTGAAAGAGGCTACATTATATTTCAAAGTCAGCAGGGATAAATGAAATTATTTACTTTTATCAAGTTCATGGAAATTAGAATATGAAAGGAGAATTACAGTAAATCACCAGGGAATTGAAAAGTTTATAAATTTAATTAAGTTTAACTCTTACAGTTTTTATTCGGATAAAAAAATATACAGATGTGAGATAAATTTAATAAATTTATATATGTTCAATTCAGTATTCAAAGTCAAATTATAGTAGAAGAAAATGAAAATAAATAGTACTGACTGAATATATTTATTTTATACTCCATGTTTCCAATATTGTTGCTTCAGATTGTACATCTCTATAGAAAAATACCCCATGCTGAATTACAGGCAAATTAATTATGGTTTGAAAAATAAGGTTAAAAAATCATGCAATAGGAACTTATCTAACACACTTCTTTCTCTGGACAAAAATATTTTTAAAGTTCAAGTAAAAAATATAAATTACCATGCAGCTAGAGTGTAGAAAAGAAAGATTTCATAATTACGTTTTCTCGGTAGATTTGCAAATTATATAGAGAGGTCAGAAAAGCAGTCCATCTATCGTTCCAGGATTAGTTAAATTAACCCTCAGAGACTGCCTACAAACAGGTTGACTTTCAAGAGAAGCGACAAGTACAGTCCCCGTCAAAACAAATCAGTGATAATCTCACATGTTTAGAATTAAAAGTCAAGTAACGTAACGATATTTGTGACGTGGTCTGTACCCGCACTAAGCCGCTTCCTTGCACGCAATTTGCTGGGGTTAAATCTCAAGGGAGAGTGGAAGAGTGTCGCTATGAGTACCTGCTGCCGTGTCAGCAAATAAAGCTTGGGACGGCGAGATCAAGACCACAAGTGTGGAGGGAAAATATAATGAAAATACAAGCATGCCATATTATAACACGCTTGGATTACCAAGTTCTCAAGCCAAAGTGTATCCTATTTTTAATATATATTGTTTTATACACTACTTATCTTTTATGATGATAATATTTAAGATAATGTTCCACAATAGCATTTGACATGAACAAAGATACAATATTTTTATAGTTTTATACACATAGATTATCCGAAGTTAATGATATCGGCAAAAGTGATCTTTTTAAATAAGCGGCTATTTAACTACACGATAGAAGACGTTATAACATGCAAAATTACCAGTTGCAGTTGCTATAAGTAGTTGATTTTAGGATATTTTGTACCCCCCTGCATTGGGTACAAATAATATAAAGCTACATTTTTTTTTTTTTTTTTTTGCTATTTCATGGGCATTAAAATAAATTGGAACTATAATAAATTAGCACAAAATTTTAACATCATGTTATGAAAATAATACGTGTGTCGGTCTTGCAATAATTTGATGAACGCACAACTACAATTAACCTAGTTTTTAAATACGTTTTCTTGATGTAAGCGCAGAAAACATATAAAATACAGACTAAAGTGCCTGTATTTACCTTTCAGGCACTTTCATACAAACTAATAACAATAAAATTAACAATAGTCTTATTATTGAATAAATAGTTTGACTTGTCAATATTTTTTCAATTTTTTCCTCTTCATAACATGCAAGACTTACAATGATTCCATCAATCTTCGCAAGAAATTGCAAGGATATGTAAATAATTCAAATGCATGTTTAATTATGTAATATAAATATAATGCATTATATGTTACCAAGATTTTAGTCATATAATTTTTTTTTTTTTTTTTTTTTGCTTGTGTGCATCTCCGTATTCTTGTCCCGTCAAGACAGAGTCTTATCGACAGGTGCTGTAGTTTGCACTGCGTCCATGGCCGACTTATTTTATCCATCCCGGCATTAGCCATTGTAGTCGAGGGGGAACCATGGAAAACCCCAAGTCAGGATGGTCGGTGTCAGAACACGTTCTAAACACCTCCCGAATGCATGTGGCAGTGGCTCGTCTCTAACCAGACAGCGAAGGTTCAGACCTCTCGATCTTTTCACCTATAGCTCCCAGTAGGATTCGAACACACGACCTTCTGATTACCAGTCAGACGCGCTACCACTGCGCCACCATGCTCGGTAAAATAATAATTTTTGTACGTGTTTATTTTAACTAAGAATTTGTATGAACTATTGTATTCTTTATAATCGGATTACCTAACCTGTAGTCTGTTTTCTGAATAAATATAATAAATAAATGAATTTGATTTTGTTTGTATTTCTTCATTCAACTCATATTCAAAACATTAAAAATCAAATTTTCCATTTAACCACTTAAAGTTTTGATATGTTTTAAAAGATTTTGCAATTACTTTGAGTAAAGCATTAAGCCCAATAAGTTTCTTCTTCTAATTTACACGTGCTTCGTAATTGCCTCTTTAATTCTGCGTCTTGTGTTACACCGTAGTGAAGTCAGCAACTCAATGAAGGGACCGCCCGTCTCGAAGCGTGTTTCCTCGGGCAAGCTTCATTCATATCAAGGAGTACCCCTCTACAGATATTAACATTGATCTTCATGTTTCCCTTTATGTTATATTTACTGAGTAACAAATCATTTTAAAGTCTACATAAGATATATAAATGTCAATATAAGGATATTAATATCTTTTTTATATGGTAAATAAAATACAATCTCATGTTCTGCATAGATAGAACATGCTTGTTGTTTTCAATTAAAAGTAAACATACAATAGTTAATGACATTGGAGTATTGTCCTCGATTTTTTTTATTGCAGAAATGAATGGAGCGTGCAAAGTTATTCTACCCTGATTTATTTTAGATTTTTTAGAGCCCGGGAAGTATTTTTAAAAAATTATTGAAAGTCCTTTTTGTTTGACGTCACGCGGCGGCAAGTCCTATCTTTTTCTTAAGGAGCGGCGTCTCGTGACGTCACAAAAATAACTTTCAATAATTTTTTAAAAATAGTTTCCGGGCTCTAAAAAATCTGAAAAAAAATCAGGGTAACATAACTTTGCACCCTCTATCCATTTCTGCAATAAAAAAATAGGTCAATACTCCTTTCTTGTTTTCATTTCGAGATAGCATCGTTTATATGCTTGTGATTAAAAAGGAGAGTATACGTATAGGGAATTCTATTTAAATGGCATATTTATCATTTTTGTAATATACAAATAAGAGCATTTCAAGAAGTAATTAATTTTCATATTACTCGTAGTAAGGGGGGTACGTGAGATCAGAATGAAATAATGACATTAGAATTCTTATTGGTTAATTTTCCACAGGTGACGTCATGAATTCCTGTTTAATAATGATATGATTATCGGATTATCGCACATACTTTGATGTATCATATGAACAATAAAATTAACAAATAAAAAAATTACTGGACCAAAAAAAACAAAATTAAATATTTACAAAATGTAGATAGTTTTCATGTTGTTCTCCGCTGCAGACGCGTCCACATCTCCGAGCGGACCCTGGGCTTCCTGGACGGCCACTTTGAGGTGGAGCCGGCGCACGGGGAGAGACGCGAGGAGGCCCTTCGTTTGGCTGGCATCAAAACCTTCTTCATCGTACGAGCCATCAAACCGGTGAGGGAATACTTTCCTGTCATATAATTTGGCTTCTTTGACAACTGATCATTGACAAGCCAGATCTGACAGCATGAAATATTTTCACTTGTTTGTCACAAAACTGTGAAGAATGGAAGTTTTTTGTTTGTTTTTTCAGCTGTATTCCATTAATCTTTTTATATGCTTTTTTATCTCTCTAGTCAAACAAAAACATGTTTTTTCTAAAAAAAAAATAACAATTTTTTGTTTAAAAAACATATA
The DNA here is from genome assembly GCA_949825025.1 of Siphlonurus alternatus. Lineage (NCBI taxonomy): Eukaryota > Metazoa > Arthropoda > Insecta > Ephemeroptera > Siphlonuridae > Siphlonurus > Siphlonurus alternatus. Next base: position 18,182,821 of record OX463779.1, on the reverse strand, counting down.
TTTTGAGCTAAAATTGTCAGCAATTCTATTCTACATTTTATCCCTTACATGTAGATCAGATCAGTAATATAAATAACCTGCTGATATCATTCTATAGTAATAAGGATGTCAACTCTATATTATCGTACCTTATCATATCAATTTCAATATTCCTGAAAGATAATTACATTGATAACATACTGCACTTGACACATGACCATATGTTGGCACTATGGATGATAAACTGGCACAATATGATAACAATAGAACTAGATTATTGTGGGTTATGTAAACAATTATTCTCCTTTTCGCATTTTTGCATGATTATCCTACTAGAATTTTGTTTTGAATATTGCTTTATACAGTATATTAAATTAATAATATTGTGATCTATGTGCTTATTTAATGGTGCAAGCCAAATTCATAATATTTCTTTGATATCAGTTAAATAAGGACTTGCAGCATGGTGTTTAATTTTGTTCATTTCCTCAATGAAAATTGATTAATTTTTCTTGCATGTCACTGATCTAAATATTGTTATACATATTGGGCGCGATCCACGAAGGAAGATAACGAGGTTAATAATAATATAAATGTTTATTGAGCAGAAACACAAAATGCATATTATTTTATACAAAATGTATAAAAACCCTGCCCAACTGGTGGCTAAAAAAGGATATCCGATGGAAGAGTGGGCGCTTTTGGCCTAAATCCCGCCTCCATATATGATAAAGGCGATTTTATTATTATTATGAAGTGTTCAGCTACCCAATCACTAACCGCGGTGAGGTAGGCTGTAATTAACCGTGGCTAGTGAGAAAATTTTTATCTCATTTAACAAATTGTTCTTAATATTTAAAAATTAACTAAAAGCTAAACGAATCAGACAGAAATGTCAATATAATTAAAATAATACTATACTAATTAAAAACGATGTTTATTTTATAATAATTTTTGCTTTGATATACTGATTGCAATCTTAATAATTTTTTTTTTTTTACTGGAGTTCTTAAAGTACCATCATTACTAACAATGTATGTTAATTACCTTTTACCTGTTCGTTTGTTTCACGTAAGTAAATTGTCTTCTTGTGTTTGCAGTTTGAAGAAGGTCCCTCGGAGGCGCGTAACGGTGGTGCTGAGTTGGGCGAGGACGGGGGAGCGGCGAACGGAGACAGCTGCGGAGGCAAGGAAGACTCTATGGTAACGCAATTACCTCCCCCTCAATCAATACGCTCTTTGTGAGGCAAATACTAACTATTTACTGACATACTAATTGACTTTCAGACAATTCAAGTTTACGGGGAAGCAGCTAACAGAGCTAGAGAAAACTCTCAAGATTTTAAAAGAAGACTACGACAAGATTTACTTAGCAGGTACGAGTTAAATCTTTATCTTTAAATATTATACAAATTTTGTGTGTTAAATAAATTTGCAACAAACTAATTTTTAAAACAGTGATTACATGATCGTCTTTATAAGTTGTAAATTAACTTTATAACAAAATAATAATTATAAATAAATAAATATTATGTAAATAATATAATACAATCGTTTATTTAAGATTGCAGAGTGGTGAATTTCACAATTTAAATGCATCTTTTTACTTAAAAGGTTTTTAAAGTTCCTTCCTTTAAGCTTCTTCTTTTCTCGGTGAACACGATGAAAAACGTATAGTTGAGAGAAAGAGAGAGAGAGAAAAGTGTTTGCAGTCAACACAGCGAGTGTCTCTGAGAGCGGGTTGTTTGCAGGGACGGACACCGCGACGTGGCGCGCCACATTCACATGTTGGGCCTCGGTTTCTCTGAGGCGGCTCGAGAGAAGGCCTACCACAGCCACAAGGCCTCTTTCCCGACAGCCTCCACTCTGGGATGTCCCCTCGCAGCGCTCGCACTCTGGCTAGCGCAAACCGCCGTTCTCCCCTGGTGAGTCCTCGGGTGTTTCCGTCAACATTCGGTCCCACAATCCACCAATGTGTGGTTGTCTCGAGTCCGGAGAATGCTCTGTTAGATGTGGTGAAGAGTATCGCGGCCAAGCACTCAAGCAAACAGCGCACCGTAGTCACCGCAGAATACATTTGACTTTATGCTCTATCTACCTCTGAACTCTGACATTTGAGAAGACGTGGAGAGTTTCTTAAATTTTCTTCGTATAGGCCAGTCAATATAGGTGAAAATCCTATCTTGACCTCGGATAAATTCCGAAGTTTGTGATTTTTTCAGCATCGGTAGAACTCAATGCCCTGAGTAACATATCCAAAGCCCCCCAAAATCCCACCGGGGCTTTCGCCGCCATCTTGATGGGAAGTCATGCATATAGTACCCTCACTAATTTGCATATTGTGGCGGAACCGTGTTACATAGAAGCAATGTAAATGCATATAATGATAGGCAGATATATTTGCTACAAGAAAATATAAAAATATATTTGATTTTAATTTCAATTAACCCTTAAATTAATTATTTTCTGAAAAGTTTGGTGTTAAAAAAGAGTTTAACGGTGAATTTCGTAGTCAATATATATAAATACAGAAATATTTTTCATTTAAAAGTTTAAGACAAAATCCTTGCAATTTCATAAATGCTGATAACTTTTCTTTAGCTTAAAAAATGAAGAAGATACGCGACTTCGTAGCGCAAGAAACATGCCAGTTGACCGCTCTGCCTGCCCGCCCGCCACAATACAACACGCCATTATAATACAGCGCGCGAGCACTGCAATGAATGCGCTCTCGCGGCTCTCAGTGGCTTGTCATCTTTGTATATAATATGTATTATTTATTATATATATTATTTATTACATATATAAATTATATTTATATTATATGTTCAACGTGTGTTAATAGCTACAATAGCCCTTCAGGGTGAGGTAACGTGCCCAATGTTAAAAAAATATCCCATACAGCATAACACATGAAAATTATGAAAAAAAAAAAATAAAATGTTCTCCTCTACATTCTCTATAATATCAGTGGCTAAAATATCATGTATACAAATTCGAGCTAGTTTTTGAAGTTGACTAGATTAACATTGAAGTTTGATTTTTCCATGTTAAAGTATAGTCAACTTTAAAAATTCATAACTAAAAAAAAAAAAAACTAGCTCGAATTTGTATACCTGATATTTTAGCTACTGATATTATAGGGAATGTAGAGGAGAACATTTTAAAAAAATTTCATGTGTCATGGGATATTTTTTAACATTGGGCGCGTTACCTTCCCCTTAAATCGTGAAGTTCAAGAGAAAATATTCGTCTATTGGAAATAGGTTACATTAAGGGTAAGATAACACGAACAATCGATTGTTGTTAGTCCCATTTGATTAACATGTAAACCTTAGCAACCTCATAATGATTCTGCATTTTTTTTGAGAGACAGTTCTTGGCATTAAAAAAATATGGAGTAAATTTCAAAACAATCGGACGATCCAATTTTTTAAATGAATTTTTTAAATTTTCAGTATAGGGCTTTCCCATGGAGACAGAAACTAAAAATTTAATTTAAAAAAATTGGATCGTCCGATTGTTTTGAAATTTTCTCCATATTTTTTTAATGCCAAGAACTGTCTCAAAAAAAAAATTCAGAATCATTATGAGGTTGCTAAGGTTTACATGTTAATCAAATGAGACTAACAACAATCGATTGTTCGTGTTATCTTACCCTTAAGTTGTAAATTTATTTGTATCAATATGCTTATGCTAAATATCAATCATTGAAGCTTTTTATTAACTTCTCATGACATTGATTATTACGTATATACAATATAAATTGTAATACATTTTTTTAAGTAAAGTGCAGTAAATTTAATTCTTTGCCCTTTTTGTCAGTCATGCATATATATATACAAAAATAATTATATTCCTTCTTTATATTTATAATGTTTGTTTATGTCAGCTAGCTTACAAATAACATAATGTTTCAATAAAAAGTTTGCTTCCTCATACCCCCCATATGAGTAAATAATTATGATTATATATTTATATAAATTACAATGTGTAAGGCACAGTGGAAAACAGGCAGCATGAATATTTTGGTGCTGTGTTGATGATACAGTACTTTATTTGAAGTATAATCTTACTAATTTTCGAATTTTTATATGTATAATACCACTGTCGTATACATTTATATAATATCATCATATCCGATCCAACACTTATTATTTTTAAAAATAGATAGAACAATCACAAGTTCAATGGATATATTTAAAGTTTTGTAATAATATATTATTTATAATGTTTTAGAGGGGTCACGAATGCATTATATGCGTTTTTATATTATATGTATATTAAAAAAAAAAAAAAAAAAAGCATTGTCGTGGCATAAACTATGTAAGATTCTATGGCTATTAAATTTATAAAAATAGCCTCAGCCCTAGAAGCTGAATATACAATGAATAAATATTATATGTATCTTCATGTATCTCATCGATATTTGAAATCAAAATTTATTACATTTAAAAGAATAATTAAAGCGTAGTTGAATAGTTCGGTCAAAATTGAGTATCTTACTTCTTAAATAGCGTCTTTTATTAAATAATTATTAAGGAGTACTCAATTTTGTCCGAACTATAAGGCCCAACATTAAATTTATATTCTAGCGATTGTAAATAATCTTGATATCAAAAATAGTCATACTGATTACATGTTGATATAATATATAATTATATATATATATATATGGAATGCATATATTATAATAATATAATAACTAATAACACATATATGCATTTGTGATATCTCTAAGTGTTAATACATAAACTTTATAATAAACCATATAATATTATTATATTCCATTGAACTTGTGATTGTTATTACCTACTTTTAAAAATTATGTATCGGATCGGATTTGATGTTGTTAATTAAATGTATATATATTATACGGACAGTGGTATTATACAGTACATGTCATATAAAAAATTGAAAATAAATAAGAGTAGACTTAAATTTAAGTATCATCCACAAATGCAGCATCACAAAAATAACTATTTAATTAAGTTTGCCTGTTTTCTACCGTGCCTTACACCGTGTAAGGAGACAAAGGGGTAACACTTAAATTTCTGCTGCAGGTAATTACTTAAAACATATGTAATATAAATTAGTATAATTATAAAAAGTATATGGAATAATCAATGTCATAAGAAGTTTAATGTTAATTTGATTTTTTTTTTTTTTTTTTTTTTGCAAAAGCAGAGTGTTAAAACTAAATTTACAACTTTATAAAACACCTTACACGTAGTTATATATAAATAAATAAAGGTAACAAGCCACTGAGAGCCGCGAGAGCGCATTCATTGCAGTGCCCGCGCGCTGTATTATGCGTGTTGTATTGTGGCGGGCGGGCAGGCAGAGCGGTCAACTGGCATGTTTCTTGCGCTACGAAGTCGCGTATCTCCTTAATTATTTAAGCTAAGGAAAAGTTATCAGCATTTATGAAATTGCAAGAATTTTGTCTTAAACTTTTGAATGAAGAATATTTCTGTATTTATATATATTGACTACGAAATTCACCGTTAAACTCTTTTTTAACACCAAACTTTTCAGAAAATAATTAATTTAAGGGTTAATTGAAATTAAAATTAAATATATTTTTATATTTTCTTGTAGCAAATATATCTGCCTATCATTATATGCATTTACATTGCTTCTATGTAACACGGTTCCGCCACAATATGCAAATTAGTGAGGGTACTATATGCATGACTTCCCATCAAGATGGCGGCGAAAGCCCCGGTGGGATTTTGGGGGGCTTTGGATATGTTACTCAAGGCATCGAGTTCTACCGATGCTGAAAAAATCACAAACTTCGGAATTTATCCGAGGTCAAAACCTATATTGACTGGCCTAGTACCATTCAACTAAATATAGCATCTCCTTTTCTCTTCTTTTACCGGATGTTTTCCCATTTATATTTAAAGATAAATTTACATTAAATTGAATACAGATTTTTGTTTGTTTTCTTTTTATTATAAAACAATTTAATCTTCAAAATCAATCACAATGAGAAATAAAAGTTACATTTTTACTTCATCGTTTCATTTGATTAAGAACAAAGATTGGCAGGGGAAGTTTATGTTATATTTCTCGGCATCAACACTTCAGCGGCTTCACAATGACTTTGTATTTCAGGCACGCGGTCAATTACATTGCCTTCGTGCTGGGCTTCGTTCTGCTGGCCGGCTTTGCGAGCGTCGCTGTCGCCGAGACCTTCGCAAACGTGAGTACCTAATATAATTGGTCCTGAATTGAAATTACTTTTGGAGAGAAAGGAAAAATATTATAGTTCATAACTTTTAAACTTGTTTGTTTTAGTATCAGTTACGTCAAAAATAAAAGCAGTTTATATATTTTAAATGTTATAAATTATAAACGTTATATTAATAAATAAAAATCTTATAAATAGTTACAAAAGTATGTTAATTATAAAAGCAGAAATTTTGCAATTTTGCATACAATAAAACATTTCTCTCACGAGTTGTTATAATCTGCTTTGTACTAAACTAATCATTTTGTTGTCAGAAATTCCCATCGTTCCTGGTTAAGTGGAGCGCCAAGATGAATGGCACGCTCTGGATACGAACCTTGGCCGGGGCGGCTGCGATCCTAGTGCTCACCTTACTCAACATGATCAACATGGTGAGTTGTACTTGTAAACTTCACAAAATTCAGTATAGATAGTATTATAAGAAAGAATTTTCAATATTTGAATAATAAGATAAAAGAAAATGCAATGTTTGATATATATATATTAGTTATTTAAAATTTAATTTAAATGGTTCTATACCTTTTTTTTACACTTTCCATTGAAGAATCATTTTGAAAATTATACACAATAGTTTATAAAATGTGAATAACATCATATTTTGTCTAAAATTCAACACATAAAGATGGTAAAAAGTTAATAACCTAATAATTACTACCATGCATTTTTCATCTTCGTATTTTATCCTGGGTCCAATGAATGTATTATCAGCTATACGATAGCTTTTGTAATGGAGTATCGACCTTAATTTTTTTTATTGCAGAAAAATTTATGCTACACTGATTTCTTTCAGATTTTTTTGAACCCGTGAAATATTTTTAAAAAATTATTGAATGTCCTTTTAGTGACGTCACGAGGCGCCTCTCCTTAAGAAAATGATAGGACTTGCCGCCGCGTGACGTCAAGGAATTTCAATAATTTTTTAAAAATACTTCCAGGACTCTAAAAAATCTGAAAAAAATCAGGGTAGCATAACTTTGCACCTTCTATCCATTTCTGCAATAAAAAATTTTGAGGTCGATACTCCATTGTGCTTTTATATAATTTATATAATGCATTTTTTAGCCAAGCACTATAATCAAGATTCATGTACTAGATATGAATAATGACCATAATCACTGCAATGTGGCACCACTGATTCTGGGTTGTGTGCAGGTATTCTGCAGTCTACCGTCCACCCCGTACACCAATTGCAGCTCAGCGGGTTCTGCTAGGGACGCGGACACGATCTCGACGTACGCGCAGCACTGGGAGGACGATATGGGCATGACGGACAGCGAGGAGGCTTCCCCCGTCGTCCTCAGCACCACGGTGGGCTGCCTCTACCCCAGCTACTACTCACCGTTCGTGGTGCTCATCCTCGTGGTGACCTCGCTGGTGGCGCTGCTGTCGCATACCGCCAAGCTCGCAATAATGTGTGCAGTCGTCACAGCGCAAATTGCCATCAACTTTGGCCCACTCAGGGAAAGGATCGACTGTGAGCGATCCCCACAATATGGACCTCTTGATGATAGGTACGTGTTGTAAAGTTGTAAAAGACAGGAGCTTTCATTAACAAGGCCAAGAAATATTTTTTATTTTTTCATTTTTTGTTTGTTGCTAGCTGATATGCTCATTTTGATAATATGTAGATATATTTGTTTCACTATAAGGTGCCGACGTTTTTACTCATTGCAGGCCCATTCCCGACGACATAGCTCTGACCTGCCTCCTCGTGGCCGTCATCATCGCACTGCACTTCCTCAACCGCCACGTAAGTATAATTCAAGACGACAACTTCACGGTCTACAGTTAATAACATCTACTTAAACATCTACTTAAAAGCTGTATGCATGAAGGTTAAGTCTCCTTTTCTATCTGCTTTATGATTTATGACTTTTATGAGGCATTCAAAACGACGTTAAAAAGGTAGTTCATGCAGGAAATGAGAGGAAACGAGAAATTTGGCATAAAAAGTTATGAAAAAAACTTTTGCCTTGAGATTTATTTTAAGACTTAATTGAACAGCTAGGTTATTAAGTTAGCAGATTATCATTATGCTTCTCTATTTGCAATCGAATTGCCTTTTGAATCTCACAAGTTTGTATTTTATTTGGCCGCCATCTGAGCGCGCCTGCTGAGTATTGCCTATGCAACTTGTTATGCACAAGTGCGCAACTGGTTGCATACCTTACGCCTATCATAAAAATATTAATGGCAATAAAGTTATGAAATATTATCAATAAATTCAAGTTTCTAGTGTTCTATAACTATATTTAACAGTTTTTATGCATAAAACAATTCAATAATAAGTAATAATGACAATATAAAAACTGCATGAAATAAACATAACGTAATAAACATAAGATACACCAAATAATTTCACATCAGATAATTTGATTTTTGAGGTTGACTTAAGATTTCCCATAATAATTTTTTTAATAACCTTTCGTTTTTCACATAACACATTACAGTTAAGACATTAATTAATTTCTTTAGTTCTTGAATACCATACTAACATTTTAATTTTTCTTCATTCAACCAATCAAAGTTAGAATAGCCCAACTTCAATCGTCTCCATAAGAGAGAATATAATGAATGAGACGTCACTCCGGCACAATGATGTCTCTGACAGCTGACGATGGTTGCAGGTGGAGAAAGCGTCTCGGGTGCTCTTCGTGTGGCGCATGGAGGTAGAGGAGCAACAGGAGCGCGCGGCGGACATGCGGCGCCGCAACGAGAGCCTCGTGTACAACATCCTGCCGCCCCACGTCGCCGCGCACTTCCTCAAACCCGGGGCACCGAGGAGGCACGACGAGCTGTACAGCCAAAGCTACGCCGAGGTGGGCGTGCTCTTCGCATCCATGCCAAACTTCTCGGGTGAGTGGACTAAAACAGACAGTAGGTATAATTTACAGTTGAATTGGTCATGATAGTAGGCCAGCAATCCACGACTACTCCTTGACCCCTAAAAACTAACAGGACTCCTTAAACGCTTCCCACAAGCCCGATGCACAGTGTACTATAGTGGATTTTATATACTATTCCATGACTTTTTTATAATCCCAATTTCATACTACATTTAATTGACCTTATTTATAGATAGTAAAAATAGTCTGTTCATAGTGGTTTTCAATCATTCAAAATTTCATCATAATTTTTACTATACAGTATAAATTATAAAGTATTAGATTTTACACAATTGACTTATTTTGTATGTAAAAACTAACATAAAAATTGAAAATGCGTCTCTCTGCTATCCCCATAACATTATTTATTCACGTCAGAGGTGTTTGTGCTGATCTAACGTTGTGTTGCAGACTTCTACACAGAAGAGACGGTGAACAACCAAGGCCTCGAGTGCCTGCGCTTCCTCAACGAGGTCATCTCAGACTACGATGCGGTCAGTTTTATTATAATGAATGAACCATAAAAGTATAACGTGTCTATATTCTGTTGTTAATTTTACTATGACATTATATGGCTAAAACAAAAGCTATTCAGAAAATTTAAACATAAATCATACTCCATTAAAATTAAGATATTTTAAAAGAACAAAATAATTTTTATTCAGCGTCTAAACAATGTTTACAGCTTTTTCAAGATAATTATAAATGCTATCGTTGCTCACACGTGACTAACAGCTGACGTTGTCTCACAGCTGCTGGAGCGTCCGGAGTTCGAGGACATCATCAAGATCAAGACGATCGGTTCGACGTACATGGCGGCCAGCGGTCTCAAGCCGCGGCCCCAGGGGTGCGCCGAGGAGGGAGAGCAGCACGCCCCAGCCACGGCCCGCTGGGCACACCTCGCCCTCCTCGTCGAGTTCGCCTTCGAGCTGAAACGAGCCCTCACCTCCATCAACGAGCAGAGTTTCAACCACTTCGTCCTCAAGATGGGTGAGCCTTGATGAAAATACTAAAAATACAGTTGCAAATTCATAGAAATCATGATTGAAATGACATTTAAAATTTTTAAAAAATGAAGTTAAAAGAGTTTAATGACTGACAGTGTCGGATTTCAGGATCTATAATGGGAATACATAGCAAAATAATAGCAGTTATCAAACCAACAAATTCCTAGCTGTTAATATCCGCTACAGTATTGATAGATTCTCGCAAACACAACTGAAATCTCTTCAAGGCAAATAAACAGATGAGGAATTTTTGGCAACTGCATTCTTCTTTTTACAGAGAAAATAATATTTTTTACTTACTTTAACATTTACCTGTTACTTTTCTGTGAACTGACGACTACCTGTAAACTTTTAACAGCTAAAAAGTGAGTCTTGTGAAAGTGATACTTTACTTTTACTTTATACTTTCATTGAGGCAAATTTTGCTTATTGTCTAAGCTTAAATAAATAATATAATTGTTATCAATATTAAGTTTATCCATTTTTACTCCGAGGATCACATTATATAATTATTCAGACAAAAACTGATGAGAACAGGATCTATTGCATTTTGATAAGAGCAAAATAAATATATTATCTGTAATGGGTAGAAATACGACTCTCTCATTTATCTCCAATCTTAGATTTATGTAATACTAAAATAATTATTATCTCAGCAAAGTTATAATGAAATGACTATCATGTTCAAACACGGCACGTTTGATTTAGTATGCACGCATTGAAAATTCTTATCACGTTCTAGTTTCCCACGCTCTGCCATTACACAAATATCGATTTTATGATAATTTATTCATTAGAGTATTGATTGGGGAGCGCACAGTTCCCGATATAGATGCCTGTTCGGGTGGTGTCTAGCGGAAAACCAAGATATTTCTTCGACATTTTAATAACTTTTTAACCTCAAAATCAATAGCAAATTAAATTGATATGGAATATATAGAGTGAGCAAGAATTTTATTAATACCCTCTATAAATTTTTCACTACGGACGGTATTATTTTATGATTAAAATTCAAAATATTAACTAATTACGTTTATTATTAATTAGAGTATACAAATTTTGGGATTTAAAACATTATTTATAACAAACTTATTACTTCAACAGAAAGTAATACATATAGACTCGTTTCAAACCAATAACATTTTTTTTATCTTAAATATTGCTGAGGATAGTGAGGATTATGAAAAATGTCATAAATTAATTGATATTTTGGTACTTTACACAACATGTCTAACACCTGCTTCATTCCGTTGCAGGTATCAACCACGGTCCCATCACGGCAGGCGTGATTGGTGCTCGCAAGCCTCACTATGACATCTGGGGAAATTCTGTGAACGTGGCGAGTCGTATGGAGAGCACGGGCAAAGCTGGCTGCATCCAGGTAAGCTAACTTGTTTTCTGATTGGTCCTTTGTCCTTATCAATGCCCCTGATTGGTTACAGGTGACGGAGGAGACGTGTGGCATTCTACGTCCGTTTGGCTACCAATTCGAGCAGCGTGGGCTCGTGTCAGTCAAAGGCAAGGGTCAGCTAATGACGTACTACCTCATCGGCAAGGGGCAGCCACCCACGGAGCCACTTAGCACCGACCAGATAACAACCAGCCTGGAGGAGCCGTCCTTCACGCTGCAAAGTTCGGGCAACAGCGCCACACAATTGTTAGCCAACACTGAAGAGTGAGAAATTAATATCGTACAGTGGCAATATAGCGCTACCAAACAACAAAGTGTAAAACCAAAGTTCGCGTTTATGGCCAGTATGAAAATGCTCAACTGAAGTCGATCTCGTGAATAAAAGTGAACCCAAGAAACTTATGAGTGACATTTCCACCACTTTCTTATGTTTTATTGGTTTGTGGTGTACGAAGCGAAGAAAGAAGTATAAGTATTAAAAGGCTGAATTTACCCACAACCGTGAAACCAAATAACGATGTGTTTTCTACAACAAAGCCTACAGCTCAAAACTATATTAAAAACAATATATAATTCAATTATGTTCTACGTCAAATATTTATAAATATTTAGAAAACAGTAAGAAATAAGCACAAATAAAAACTTTTTTTTTCTAACAATATATAAATCTGAATGCTATTTGATACAACACATTTGTATGTATAGCAGCTACATTTAATTCCCCTATAGTAGAGAACATTTCTATTATTTGACGAAAAATATTATTATTATAATAATATGGTACAATCATTTTTGCACAGTATTCTTAGTTTAAATAATATAGCTCCGGTACACACCAACACTGATGTACCGTCATGCACAACAATGTCACCATAAAATAACAAATGGTGTCACCCAAAGGCCATAGCGCTTCCCCTTTCCCCCCAATATATCTAAAGTAACGTCACAATCAAACGGTCAGTGCCACACACACACAAAAAAAAAAGACTTTGCGCAGCAAAAAAAAATACTATGATGAGCACAAAAGTACCATGTACAGGTATGCCAATGCAAAATATGCAAATGAAAATAATGATGACAAAAAAAGTGTTTTAAATTATTTCTTATTTAAAGCTCGATCTAAAATAATGTGATATTATTATTAAATGCATTGGTATAGCTTCATTATGTCACGGTGGACTAGTCTTACAATTAATAATTAATGCAAAGCGTTCAATGTTGGCTGTCTCCTAATAGTGAATATAGGCTTTAGACTGCTACCAAAGTTAAGGCACCTCTCTATAATACCTCTCCTGTGTATTATTTAAGTTCATATTTTGTGTCAAAATGATGAAAAATGATAAATACGCTCATTGAACAAATATTTGAAATTATATAGACAATTTTTACTTAAATATTCTGCTCAGATTTAGTCAACTTTTAAGTATAATAATTTATTTATTTAGTACAATTTATGTGTTTAAATATATTTACTCTCAGCAAATTTCAATGTTATAATATTTAAAAGTTCAAAGCAATTAATTGTTAATATTGATAGTATTTTTAATTTTATTTAAAATAAATAAAAGAACCAAATTCCTGAGCTTATAGAATAAATGTGTTAGACTTCCCAAAACCTGTATACAATAAAAATAATATATAATTATATACACATGCAAGCAAGATCATAGCTGCAGCAGTTGATTTCACAATTTGCAGCTCAGAATTACAATTTTCTGAGTTGGATAAAATTAAACATTGGGAAAATCATATTGCATGCACTGTGAAACTCGATCGACGTAGAATATTTTTGTGTGAATTTTCCTGCATATGTAGCTGCAATTACACGATTCTAGCTCGTTTATTTTGCAAAAATTTATAAAAATGGATCAAAATTAGAGTCGATAACTGGACGCGATTGAAATTGCAGCTATGCATGCCTTCTCGTAAAAAAAAAAAAGTCTTTGTAACTCTTTGTAACGTCTATTTCTAAATAACTGTGAGTTGTATACGTGTACAAATATACATATTACATTAGAACAACGCAACAGAGATTTCTTTTTATTTCCTGTCCTCTAAAATATTCTATAAAAGTTTTTGTTTGAAATCAAACGAGAAAAATGCAAGAACATTTTTTTAAATTATCAAATTAAGTCTATGTCTATAAGAGCTACAGAGAGATGGTGTTAATAATTATTCAAAGAATTCAAAGAGCCATGCAGGAGCAGATTCAAAAAGCAGATGAGAACTGAATTTTTAATTGGTGTAATTTTTACTCGCAAGTCAGGCTCGGACTGGTTCAGGGATCCCTTACTGGCCCCTCTGATTTTTAACACAGAGGGTAAACAAAAAGTGGCCTCATCAGACCCCCTTCAAGGTGGCTCCCTGCTGCCTGTAATGCCTAATATATATATATATATGACCCTGACTGGTCCCTCTTAATTATAGCTTCCCAGTCCAAGCTAAGCCTGCCGCAAGTAATGCCTTAATTTGTTAATTTAAATTGTTATAAAATATAAAAATTATATACCGTGATGCTCCCCCCCCTCTCTCTCTCTCTTTTATACCTTGAGGAACCATTTTCCTACAAAAAAAATTTACTTTATGGATTTTTGGTTCGTGTCTCTATGCATGCATGATGCAGAGTATGCAGACAGCCGTTATTTTTCCTCTTAAGCATTTATCATCATTCCGAATTTATGAACTGGTCAAATATTTATCATAATAATTTTAAAAAAACTGCAGAACATGGTACCGTTTTTATCAGTGTCACGTTTTACATTCCTTGTCAAGTATATATAAAAAATAGTCTGTATTCTAATTTTTTTGTCTCACGTCAGAACACAAATTATTTTTCACCAAAAGATGTCACTACCTTGCAAGAACATTTACAGAATTGAATACCACTTTCTACAACAGATGTCAGGTCAGTACTAAACTTTCATCGGCGGGATTATCTGCTAATCTTCAATGCTTTACGGATGATGTGCTTATTTCTATGTTAAGAAAATGTTTTTCATTGTTTCTTCACTTAATAATAAGGCATCAAAAACATTTAAATTTCTCAGGAATTAATTTCTCTCTATACAAAAACAGTCTATATATTACACAAGAACATAAATGTTATAAATTACATTTATATAATATATGTACATTAATTTTAATACTTCTTAGTTTCAAATCATTAACTCTATCACTTTATAAAAATTCCATATTATAAAACTCTCTTCTATATATATTATATATAATTACATAATGTAATTAATAAGAAATGTAATGAAATACATTCATAATATTATTATAAGTTTATGAATAAATGTGACTTTCCCTTATTATGACGTCATCAATTCAACACATTCCTGATTAGCTGTAATGCTGATTGCGTCTGATTAACATATACAAGTAATTCACCATCCCCAATACCGCAAGAGCGGCAACTGCGGCGGTGGCGGTAAATGCACAGCAATGAGGTAACAGCACCATCAGATTTCTCTTGTGGGAAGCAAGCAAGCAAGTTGGCGTGCAATTACTCTGACTCATGAGAAGCTAAAGGTTAGCTATCACTGCAGCTAGCACGCAGTGGGTGATGTAACGTACACAATAAAAAAGCCTTGCCATTTATGTGTCCACCTGCGATTGTTTTATGTTTGGTATTTCAGTCAGAGAAGTGGAGAGGTCAACGATCATGAGGAGCGTCTTTATGTATTTTTTTTATATGCCAGTCACGGAGAAAGTGGAAGAAAATACGACGACAATCGTCGCTATCAGCTGATGAACAAACATTACTAAAAACATTTTAACTATTTTTTTTTTTTTTATTATTAATTTTATATGAGTTAATGTCCTCTCTATTTAACACTTAAGATTAATATATTCCATTTAAAATTTTGTAGTAAGAAATGAAATTTATTTATTTATAGACTCTTAGTTTCGTTCTATATACTAAACGATTATATATTCGTAATTGAGAAAGCTGCTAAATTCTTCATAATATTAAATTTAAAATGTTATATCGAAGGCAGAAGAGAGAGAGAGAGAGAATTATTTTGATCACGAACTAGATTTAAAAGCTTCAATTAAAATTTAATAGATATAGATAGAAAAGATTGCAGATATGGGTCTTCCTTTTTTTTACAAAGGTTAATGGTTAATAGTAAATTTTATACTATTAGGTGTACTTTATCCGTTTTCAAAATGTCAGAGTTGATAGAGCAACATCTTCTCACGCTGTACAGCGCAATAAAACGCTATATTCTTATGTTGCAACGCCCTGCAGTTACGATATTCGACACTAATATAAATTGAGTGAGATTCACATTGGATTACAAATATATTTCAGCAACTAATATATGAAAAGATTTAAATTTATTTGTTTTTCTTGCACAGACGCTGTTTTTTGTATAACAACAGAGTTTGTGAACATATCGAAAAGCTTCTATTCAAAGTTCACAAAATATATATTACATAAAAATTTACAACATTTTTACTTACTAAAAAACTTGACAAATATTAACATCTATATACAAACATAATAAGCTAGTGATATTTGTGGTGGCAAATTTGTTACGATAAAAAAAGAACTGGAAATAGCATTAGGACCTTTGCTTCAGTATTAGGAATTGATTGTTATATTATATAATATAGCATGTATTTTAATATTATGTACGTTATCAAACTAGACGTTAGTAATTAAATAATTTTTGTAATAAGCAGTTTATTATTCTGAATATATAGTGAGTGTAAAGGTTGCATGTACATCTTCTCCGTTTTGACTTTAGCAATTTAAATGAAATCCTAAGTGAATAAATTTGTATTTATACGAGATATATAAAATGAACAGTATACTAAAACCACATGTATAAATGTATGGTCATTTTAATTAAAAAATATATTGTTATTTTAAGTCCAACATTCACAGAAAATTCCGTCAATATATCCCTTGCACCACATCTTATTTTCATTTTTAACTACATCTAAGAAATAACATTAACCTTTTACACATTCAGGCTCATATTTTCTTATTTCTTTTAGCACAGAAAGCATAAATTGCCCTGAGGAATATAATAAGGAAAGTACGATTAAATAAAATTTGTTGTTGAATACTTTTACTCCCATCAACATACATGATCTGTGAAACAAGAAGATGATGGAAATATTTTTGGGAGAAGTGGCACGTCGTCGTTTATTAGTTTTCCGAACTTGTTGTCTTCACCGCAAGAAGGGAGCTCTTTCGAAGAATAAGTGGAATTTGAGATCTGTAGGGCGGCGGAGACGCTGCTGCCTGGCGCCACGAGACACCGCGTGGGGCGCCAAGTGACCACGCCCTCGATACTACACAGAATGGTCGATCTCTGCTCAGGTATCGATATATACCAAATTGCATGTATTTATAATATGGGTGTATGAAAAATGAAGCAAGAAATTAAGCAAGCATATATTATACAACCCCCACAAATCACCCTCCGATGAACCATGTCTCCCGGCTTGAGAAGATGAGAAGGAACTTCCCTTTAAATCGCAAATCGCTTATGAAAATCATATTAACATTCTGAGAATCTGGTCGTACGTGAGATATCGCCCATATTCCTGCAACATGTTGGGTATGCAGAGACGCAACATGAATGCCAAACACACACGTCTACACCACCACCACACGCACGACAACTTTCTAATATCGCTCCTCACATGTTTTTGTCAAGAGTTAACTTAGACCTACTTTAATATACTGAACGATCAAAAATATTTAACGCAATAATTATTTTTAAAACACTATATCAAGAAAAAAGTACATAACTTGATTTCAAAATTAAATATTCATGTTATGTTTTATAAAATACAAATAATTATTGAATTGACATTTGGGTTAATGATTCAAGAATTTTATATAAAATTTCGTAATATTTGCATAAATAATATTTTAATTTAAATATTTTAGAATGTTACATGAAAAGTGAGAGGTATATTACATGAGTATGCGCTATTTTATAATTTAATTTAAATATACATAAAATAAACAAGTAGTTGAGCCTTTATCTTTCAAAATTACAGTCGTAAAAACACATGGCACACTTCATTACATTCATTATTATGAACATAAAAAAAAAAATTATATCTAATCTAATGAATAAAAAAAAATGAAAAAATTAACATGTAAACAAACAATAACGTATAATGTTATACATCATTATAAAAAGAAGAAAAAAAACTGAAGTGCGTAAAGTGAGATGAAAAGAATTTTAGTGAAACTTGGTGCTGATTCTGCATCGAGCAAACGTGCGGGCAGCGACCGACCGACTTTGGCCTCCGAGGAAGCTTTTCCTGCTCCAAGTTCAAGGTCCTCCTCCTTGTGCACTTGCCCACGCCGACCTTGGTGCCCCAGTGACCGCGAAACCTTCATCACGCACTCCCGCATGGGCTCTACAACCCTCATTTAGCATTACTACCCTTAAATTAATCAGAACCCTTATGAAAGAAATACACAACTTATTTTAACGTTAGATGTATTACAGACTAGAGAGATTTGTATTTTATTGAGGTTGTTGTTAGATGTCCGTAGAGACCACCTGATGGGTATCATCGTTATATGAACGAAAGAGAAATTCGTTTTTTTTTTTTTTTTTTTTTTTTTAAGCGAGATCGAGTCTGACTGGAGTCAATGCTAATGAGAGAAAAAACGAAACTCAAGAGGATCCGCGTGGAGAAATGATAAATGTTAACTCCCACTTACTAGACCTATATAAATAACACTATACAACATTCTTGTGTTGATGCTGATGGGCTAAGGTGTTGTATGTCACGTGGTTTCACAAAGATCAACCTCATGGCACGTGTGAAAGTGAGGGGCGGTTCCAGGATAAGCACCAGTGACGTCATCAAGGGCGGATCTAAATGACGTCATAATAACTGGTTCAAATCTGCAGATTGAGATATTATAACTTTAATGGATGAAATTCTAAGTTTCGTTTTCATTTAAAAATGAAATATTATAATATAACCATTGTTGTAACTAAAGTAATACTTAATTTGGAATTCCTATTTCATAACTTTAATTAATAATAATATTTCATATTAATATTTTATAATATTCTTGAATTTTTATGAGTAAAAATGCTGTTTACTTCATTGTTATATTACTTTATTTCTGTTCTCTACTGCAATGTATTTCAGTAATAAATTATAATTATAATGCATTTTTCAAGTAACTGTTGTAATTTAAACATCAAACAAAACATTTTTATTATTTTTAAATTATTCATTATAATAAAATGAATGGTTATTTTTCATTCTTCTATTGAGAAAACTTCTTTTAAAAAAATGTTTAGTTTGCAATATTTTAGTAATTTCACTAATTTCCCATAGTCATGATAAAAACATAATTTAATAATAATTTTTCTAAGCAAGAGATATTAATCTCTAGCAAGCTACCTAATAGGACACGCTTTCTAACATTTACATGTTTTAATACTAATTTGACAAGCTGTATACATACAAAATGTCACAACATTAATGGAGAATAAACAATATATATTAAAAAAAAGGGGGACATAATTATTAGACCTTATAATGAGCACCTTAAAAGGGTATAAAATGGAAATACATAAATTTTTGTGGGTTAAATATATACGCATATGTACCCAAAAAAAAAATACTACTATACAGTTGACGTTTATGGTGCTAATAATATTAAATAAGGCCACTTTGACACGCAGTCAAGTGTACGATTGGTAACGTGAGGTGAGTGCTGATGTCTTCTCAATCCCCCTAAGCAACTGAGCTACTCTCACCCTCCCTAAAGGTCAAGTAGTTCTTCCTTAATGTTACACCACATCAAAATTAATGAAAGGTAAAATAATATTATTTACATATGTGACACTTGTATTTTATGAAGTGCTACATAAAATCTTCATACTGTAACAAGAACATGATTCATTTATTCCACGAAATATATATTACTTATAGTAAAGCAAGAATATCTTCAAGTAATTCCCTTGTCCTTTCACTTATACGTTGTTAGTAAATTCTTCGAACTATTCTTAACAACAAGTTGGAGTATACGTGCTGGTTACATGACAAGTGAATTTTCTTAGAAGACAAATTTAATTTAAAAAAAAAATCTAGATTCAATTATATAATATAATGGAGTAAAATAAATTACAATAAATAACATTACACCTCAGAGCATTACGAATTAACGCTGTATTTGTCAAGCGCCTCAGAGCATTACGAATTAACGAACGCTGTATTTGTCAAGCGATCTATTAATATAAAGGCGTGAAAACCTCAAAATTATTTAGATAAATGGTAAATGCTCTTCTCATCACTCTCAAAAATTAAAATAATTATGTATCTCTTTGTCCCTTGGAACTGCAGATCAAGCAAATGAAACAAAAGTAACGTTCGTGCAGTTCAGAGGTGTACATTTCGTGGAAATAAAAAAAATGTATAGAGAAAATTAACATTAGAATGCGCTCGATGCAAGAAATTTAACACTTTAAGTGTATGGCCTTGTATAGCATATAAGGAGTGTTTGGAGAAATAAAATAAATGTAATCTATAAATAATAGATCATTACTAAAATCCAAATAATACTGGATATTCAATGGCAATAATAAAAACAAATTTTGTTTTCGAAGCTGATTCTTACTTACTTTTGTTTACTAATATTAAAATTGTGTAATTTTTTGAAATGTCAAATTTAAACCATGCAATAAGATGAGGTTCTCAAAACATGGACAACAATGTAAAATGAAAGTGTTATATTGGTGCTCAATTACAATCGCGCAACTCCCAGATTATAACGATGGATCGAAACAAGACAAAAAATATTCCATTCTCTATTATATAAACATGAAATAACACACTTTTTGTGTTGTTGTGGGACAAAGAGCATCACGAACTATTTCGACAGTTAAGTTCAATGCTATATTATATAATTAATTAATATTTTTTTTTCGCAACAATACACAAATTATTATATTACCAAGATGATTATTTTCCTTTCTAAACAAAGCAAAACATTGAATTTCTACAAGTGGTTATTAGTGTTAATACTCAAAGCACGTATGTGAGAGCTATATAAAAGTGATGTAAGCTTTAATAATAAAATCTCGGCTCTTTTCAGATATAATTTGGCCTTCAGTGTGAAAATTATAATATGACAAAATTTAGTATTCTCTGCATAGTAACCAGAGACAGTACTGTCTTATCTGTACCAACTTTTCGGCGTCGTTAGTGTGAACGCGTTGTCAGTCATCACATTAAAAAACATGTGTACACATGCAATAAGGAAAAGTAATTTTTAGGTGTGAGTTGGCAGCTTTCTGTAGTATCACTTTTGTAATCTTTCTTTAATGAAGCCAATAAAATATTTCAATCAAGTAGGCCCCATACCAAGAACTTGTAAGTTTTATGTAGATAAGCATTTTCTCATTATATGACAATACCAATACAGAATCTAAATCTAGGATATATATTTGTATGGCTCCTCCATACGACTTGCCCAATACTGAATTTATCATCTTAACACTGAATAAATGATAAATGCACATATAATTCCTCAATTCTAACTTGAAAGGTCCGTGTATCATTGTTTATAAGGCTATAATATTCTGACATCCGATCCAACTTGTTTATTGTTGAGCACCAATACGACGAATTCTAAGCCTCAAATTACTGACACGTGTCGCCCTGTATCCGACCACGCCCTGGAGTGCGCCGTGGCCAGCAAGGTTAGTGAGCACCAACTGACGACCTCGCACCACTTGATCGGCCGGACCTTGCAGCAATGCTTCCCGTCTGGCTGCGACAATTGCACCCGGCTAGAAGGTTTCTTACTTTTTGTACAAATAATACGGACTAGAGCCTTCAGAGCAAAGAAGCCTTGGTTAGGCTGTCCCGTTAACTACTGGTCAATAATGCCATTAGGCGGCGTGATACACTTTTTATTATGCTTTCAGGGCGATCAAGTGTGACTATTAATCCGATTTTTTATTTAATTGTGAGAAAATGCAATGGCTTCCGTATTGTATTAAAAAACTATATATTATGTGTGTGTGTGTTATGAGGCAATAGATAGAATGAAATTATGTAAATATTTGCAATTTATTATATTATAAGTTTTATATATTTATAATGTCGTAGAAGCAAGTTTTCATCTATTACATGGCAATTAAGTAATGAAATTCCTTTTTATGCAATAATATTATTGTTGTTTTTTTTTTTTAATTTTACTCTGTAATGGAGTATCGACCTCAATTTTTTTATTGCAGAAATGGATAGAGGGTACAAAGTTATGCTACTCAGATTTTTTTCACAGTTTTTACAGCCCTGGAAGTATTTTTAAAAAATGATTGAAAGTCCTTTTTGTGACGTCACGAGACGTCTTTCCTTAAGAAAAGGATAGGACTTGCCGCCGCATGACGTCACAAAAAGAACTTTCAATAATTTTTAAAATATATTTCCAGAGCTTTAAAATATATAAAAAAATCAGGGTAGCATAACTTTGCACGCTCTATCCATTTCTGCAATAAAAAAATTGAGGTTGATACTCCATTCTTGATATTTTAATTTGCATTTGCATACGATATTGAGAGATTAGTAATATCTCAATGACTTGCGTTGCAGTACTAATTGTTTAAGTAACAGTGATGATTATTAATTACTTACAAAATATATTAAACAATAGTGTCATTAATTTCTCGACAAGTAAAAAATAAATTACACTCATGTAATGTTGAAAACAGATGGCATGTAAAGGAGTAACGGTAAACTTCCAGTAGCAGTGAGGACAATTAGAGCAAGGTGACGAACATAATTTATTAGTATACCGCGGTGCCCATTTTCTCTCGGATGTGGCAGCGAGATTCAAGTGTAAGGCCGCAGTCACTAACAGATTATCTATCTAGCTACTGGACTTAATTTCCCCGAGGCTGCAACAGCTCAATGAAAAATCACTTTCTCGGGACACAAAATTGACTACTTTCGTTGCATGCCAAGGTCAATATGAGATGATAGTAATCACGGTAGGATACTTTTTAATGACGAAAAGAGTTCTCAGTAATTGCTTCATTTAGTGACTTGCTTTCTTCACTTCTTTGAAATTATCATGTTTATGAATCTTTAAATCTAGATAATTCTTTATAAAACTGTTTTCTATAACTGCAAAGATGTTTGTGTTTAAAAAATAAAGTTAACACCTATATAAACATATCACATACAAAGAACTATTCATAAAGCCCATAAAGGTTTAATAATAAATATTAAATATAGATTTTAAGCTATAATTGATTAATTATCTGATTTTGTATTCGATTAAGTACAGGAATTTAAAATCAAATTTTAATTCTGAAAATTTCTAGGCTTAAATCTTTGCTAAATTCGTGTCAATTGCCCCTACATATTATGAAGTTCTAAAATATACAAAAAGCTTACTGCAAAAAAAATGATAATAATGAATAAAATGTAATGCAATATTACGTTTCACAAAATGACCAAATACAAAAAGAATTTTTGATACAACAAATTTTTATTCTGAATTTAATGTACACTAAACTTCCTTACTTTCTGTTGAAGAATTTGTTTGTATCTCTAACAAAACACTAACTAAAATTCAGTAAACCATCCGTGAAAAAAAATACTCTCACTTGAATAATTTTAGTGTCTTTCTCTTATGTTTTGAGAAAGTATTAATTAACATTTTCTGTGTATCTCAATACTGAGTGCTGCTTGCATACATGTAATAATGTAACTAATTTTATATTGATATTTTCCTAACAATAAATTACTGTGGGCACATAATATATGTAATATACGCTGAGGTATTATATAATTAACAAATATATTAGAAAGTTTGTGCAATAAATACAATTAACATTTTTTTAAGTTAAAATTTTTGATGATAATAGTAGCCCATAAACATGTCTTCTTGTCTAATTTAATAATTAGCATTACTTGAGCCCCCCAGGTTGTGTCAAGTTCTGTCTTGCCTCATTTCACGTCAAACGAGCATGCCAAAACTTGAACTTTAATTACAGTACAGCAGCCTTCTGGTTTGTACAACTTTTTATTGTCTCCTTTTACTAATGTTATATATAAGGTTATTGTAGGGCTTAATGTAACGCTGAATGAGGTAAACTGATTTTTGCTCTTCAAAAACCAACCGATATGACTCGAACATTTTAACAACTTAAGACAATTTGAAGCCACCTTGGCGGTCACTTATTAGCGTAGGCCATATATGTCATGATCGCACGTACTAAAAATCTTCTCATAGAACATTCTTAATTGTCTATAGTACGCGTGTTATATTCATATATTATAATATATATATGCGTAATATATAACTAGCAATTCGTAGATTGATCATTGTATTCATTAAAAATTATTTATTTTATATATATATTTTTATTATTTTTATTTTATTTTTACGCAACATAATGAGCTTAATGAATATTCTATTAATTTTAATTAATTTTAGTTTTAATAACAACTGTTGTTCAGAGGAGGATGGGGCATTTAAAAATGGTGTAACTTTAATGTCACCAATACAGATCTAAAGTTGTTCTAAAGTTGTTGAAGGTGTTCAAAACTTATCACAGCTAAGAAATCTATCTTACTTTGAGTGGCATTAGTAGTGAAAACACCGTTCTGGAAAGTAAACGAACGGCATTATATATATACTATCAAATGCAACAAGGTGTCAACCGGGCATTTCGCCTTATGAACTTAACATGTCTTACAATATATAACTACACACCTTTTTGATTATATATCCAATGGGACTACCTGGACTACCAGATACAAAACAAGACAATAAGATTATAAAACCTTTTTCAATCTTTAGAGTTATAATATTTACGTTAAATGTGGTTGTTTTATTGTTGGTTGTTCTTTTTATATCTTGTGGTACTGTACAACAATATATTAGCCGGTTAAACAACAATCACTAATTATAGGTAAGTCATCTATGACGCTCTCTTTTTAAGTACAAAAATATACACATCGAAATCAATATCAATATAAACTATAATCAAAGTATATAAGAGCATACAAAAACGAACATTGACACAGATTAGAGAAAAACTTAATTTTTAGCAAAAAATAAAACAATAACGACAGTGGTGATTTTTTTTTAGCTCGAATATGATGAATATGATGCAACTACAATAAAATTCACTAATAACATGTTTAAATTTGCAAACAATATGTTTTTGTGTAGTTATGAGAGATGTAACATTATCTATCATATAGCAGCTTTTATACACGAAGATAAAAAGTAGCATGACCTGCATCGGGCCTTTCTTTCCTTGAAATTGGCAACCAGAGAATAACATGAAGTACTACACTGTTAGGTGGTGAATCATAGGAAATAACTAATAAGAAATATAAATTATTTTTCTAATATTTTTTCGTTGGCAAATGAAGAGCACATATATGCGCAAGCAAAATTCACTAACTCGTATATATGTATTTGGTGTACAAATGTCTCTTAATATTGCATACTTGGAAGTGTGTTTTTGCTTCGTGATAAAAAATTAAAAGTCAAGGTTATTTATTGATTCCTTTGTATTTTGGGGTAATTTACACTTTTTAAATTACATGTATTTCCCTAACCATAAGCGAAGCCAAAAAATTACTGTACTTATTTTACTTAATGTATTGCAGTACCTAAATTTTAATTTAGTCTACATTTTTTAATGGACACACAGCACCACAAATACTACTTTTGATGTAATTAAATTTTTAATATCTTGTTGATCCTAAGTTACATATCTGCGTCTTATACTAATCTGAAGGTTGGATGTTTTAAAAGCTTTGTTTATGCCATTCCTCGATGTCCTCGTGATCGTCACGGGCCTCCTTGTTTCCGGACAGTGTCCCAAGCTCCTTGGCTAGCGCACGGTGGTGCCCTCTACGTGGCGGGGCGTCTTAGCGGTGAAAGTCCCCCCTCCCTGTCCGTGGAGCACCACGCTAACTAGGGAGTGCCTGACTGCAAACGGGCATCAGTCGCCAACATGAAGGGACGGGAGGCACACGTCGCACTGGCGCTGCTCCTTACGCTCGCAGCACACCACGGTGAGTCCCTTTAATAATGTGTCGCAGTCACGTGTTAATGGACTTGACAAGTTTAGAAACAATTCATGATTAAAATTAATATTTTTTTATTATAATTTTAAGAATTAATTTTAATATCGTACAAGATTTTTTTTTTTTTTTTTAAGTAAGATCAGAGTTTCAGAACTTAGTTCACAGGTAAATATAGTGATTATTTTTATTTCATTCAATTAAAGTTAATCAAACAAGAAAAAAAATATATTATTAATTTTAATCTCAATATTTATTATGATAATTTACATACTATTTACAATAGCAAATAGTTTAAAATTATTTTTTGAATTAAAGAGTTGACATGATTGTATATTTTATTTTATTGTTGAAACCAATACAAGGTATCATTCATATTTTACATAGTTCAAAGTACTTAAAAGTTATATTTCATCATACTGCATGACTATATAATTATGTTACTCAATAAATCAATAGAATTGTCACACATGAGCATGATAACATGGATGCATGTATACTTTTTGTAATTACTGTTGATTTAAAATGTTAAGAGAGCCATTAAGTCCAATCTCGTATAATGCATTATACGCTTACGGCTTTTTTATATTATCTTGGGAACTTAAGACTCTTGATACAAATTAATTTTAAAGGTCTTCAAATTTATGACTTAATTTAACAAAGTTTTGTTCTGGGGCACGGAAATATAAGTTTTTACTAGATGAGTAAACAATGGAGACTTTAACGCCCGTAGTTTATTAACTTGGGAGATATAAGTGCTCAGTTAAATTGAGTTATTGACCGACCTTTATGCGCAGTTCAGTATAAATTATACAGAGGCAAGTGTGTCACATGAATGGTCCACCGCAAGATCAGTGTCGCTGGTGGCTTGCGCAACAAAAGGCGGGTCGTGTCACCGAGAATTGCGCAATGCCTGGGGCGGGCAGCAGCAGCCACCGAGCGAACGAGCGCACTCCTCTCCGAATATGTTGGTCCCCGTGCCAAGTGGGTCGAGGGCGTAGTAGCCACCGCATACGTACATACATCTCCCCGGCTTCCTTTCTTTCTCGCCCGACGCCGCCATCAAGATTTCTCTCGCT
Organism: Siphlonurus alternatus; assembly: GCA_949825025.1. Taxonomy (NCBI): domain Eukaryota; kingdom Metazoa; phylum Arthropoda; class Insecta; order Ephemeroptera; family Siphlonuridae; genus Siphlonurus; species Siphlonurus alternatus. The sequence goes on along the minus strand of OX463779.1, from coordinate 18,156,141 downwards.
ATGCAGGCAGCAACAGCAGCAGCAGCAGGGCTGTTAATAGGACACCAACTTTCAAAGCCTCAGGTTCAAAACCCGACACCATTGCTCGTTCGCCGACTTGCTAATAAAGCCCTCAAATTTACATTCATTTTATACTTACCTATACTAAAAATTTTGTATTGACTAAATAATAATATTTAATTGCAAGTTAATTTTAATTTATTATTTAAAAGCCGGAATTATTTTATAAATGCACAAAAATAAACATTCTTGGTAAAAAAAAATAATAATTTGGATAAATAAACACTTAAAAACTATAAGATAGTTAAAAAAAAACATCGTTCAGGATTTCCTTGAACACTAATTTTTACAACGGAAAGGCAGCCCAAGATTCACTAGAAAGACACGGGGGGCAGCATTGTCATAATAAAGGTCGCACGGTGCCTCCTTGAGCGGTCTCGTAACCTGCGGTGCTCAGGGTGCCGGGCTACCTGACGTCGGTCAGTGGCCCGAGGAGAGAAGACCTTGATTTCACTCGGGCCATTCATTGACTGCCAGCACGTGACTCAGCACGTGATTTACGATGACCAAGATTAACTAGTTTGAATTAAAATTAAGTTTTAATGACTTCCCATGAAAACAAATTTTGGTGAAAACAACTTTTTAATTTCACGCTTTATCCTTGAACCAATAATATCTGAGGTACACACGTCCTGCCATATTACCTCACTGTAATAAGGAAATATAGAATCTGAGCCGGCTATAAACTTTGATTTTGCGTTCTTTTTTTATCATTTTGCGTTCTGCTTTTAGCTGTTGTGAAAAATCATCACTCTGTATCACTAATGCATGGGTTAATCATTCAGACATATAACCGTGTAAATTAAAAGAAAAAAATATATAAATAATTTTTATAGTTGCTGATGCAACAATAATATTTTTAATGTAATGAAATTTGCAATAATAATATTTTTAATATAATGAAATTTGCAATGAATCTTAATTTTGATAATAATTTATTCATGTTATGTTAAAGTTTGAGGTTTATAAATAAAACTTAAATATTAATATTTCAATAGACCACATACAGTGAAAAAGAAATTATTTACTGTAAATTAATGAGCTATGTGACAGTAAAAGAAACCACATTTAAAGTTTCTATTAATTTCTATACAATATATTAAGGTTTTCTCTCGATATTACCATCTATCAATAGGCATATGATGCGGTCTAACAGGACTGGCTATTATAGCTAGAAGGCCACGTCACAAAAACAGCCCTCACAAGCAAGCAAGTCAGCCAGCCAGCCCCGTGCGATAATCTGTATATCCTGCTGAACAGCGCACTTTCAGTTTTAAGAAAGTTAGCCGCCGTCTTCGCCGCCATTCAAATGCTGCAGGTTATTTTGATCGTCGAATCTCCGGCGTCGCTTTCTCTTTCCGCCGTCCGAGATTCAGATTGCGGGTGGTAATTAACGCGGGGTGGGATACAAACAATGCAAATCAAAACGTAGAGGGTGGCATTTAAACGAATAATTTGTTTATAAGAAACAACAGAAACTCTTCATTCAACCTCAATCAAGCTCCATGTAAATAATTTAAATTTAGTTATTCGAAGGTTGTTGACACATAATAATTTAATTTCAAATAAATTATTAAAAAATGCATTCAATATTTAAAAAAAAAATGATTGGTTACATCTGGCATTAAATTAAAAAATATATATCAGTAACTGAAAACAATATTTTCAAAATAAATAAATTACCTTTTTAGAATTTGTTAATGAAATTTAACTCGAGTTATTCTAAGGTTTCAAAAAGATGATAATTATGATGATGAGCCGTTTAATATATTAGGTAATTAGAAAATAGCTTTTACAGGTTTTAATATACCTTATTTACTATAAACTATCTTTTGGAGGATGAAGTAAATTTTAAATAATGATATATATCGTTATATTAAATAGGAACGTCACATTTAATTTTAAAATTGATATATTAACATAATATTTTGTTAACTAATTACTGAATGACTGAATGCATTTAATTATTTTTATTTAATCTCTCTCTCTCTCTCTCTCTCTCTCTCTCTCTCTCTCTCTCTCTCTCTCTCTCTCTCTCTCATAAAACTGGATAGTAACGAATATTATTGAAATATTATTTTATGAGCTAATTAATAATACTGACACAATACACGGTAAACATGGTCCTGAACGCGAGATCTGACGAGCCACATGTCTGTCCTACAGTGAGCTGTAACCTGCTGGACGCCGCGAACGTCAAGTCTGAGATCTTGTCTCGCATCCGCCGGCAAGATGACACCAACAAGAAGGAGGAGAGTTTCGAGACGGAGCTTTGTAAGGACAAGGACGCGGGCGAGTGGTTCCGTCTGGTCGCTGGAGACGGTGACAACTGCCGTGACGTCATCCAGTGCACGAGCTCGGTAAGTCACACTCCTTTTTTTCACCTTGCAACTTTTACTAACTGATGTCTTTGTACAGGGTCTGCAAGCCATCCGCTGTCCCGCTGGTCTGTACTTCGACATTGAGAAGCAGACTTGTGACTGGAAGGACGCAGTCAAGAACTGCAAACTGAAGAACAAGGAGCGCAAGGTCAAGCCTCTGCTTTACACCGACGAGCCGCTGTGTCAGGTGAGTCTATTTTGATGACGTCACTTGGAGAACAAATAATAACGTGTTGTTTTTCACAGGATGGGTTCCTGGCTTGCGGTGACGGTGCCTGTATCGAGAGAGGACTCTTCTGTAACGGAGAGAAGGACTGTACTGATGGTTCTGATGAGAACACTTGTGGTGAGTTTATAAATACTATAAAAATAAAATGTTGAGAACTTTTATATGAAAATTTCTGTACTTTTGGGTTCGCTTTGTACTGACTTGCAGTGTCTGTTTTCTGTCAGATATCGATAACGACCCTAACCGCGCGCCACCTTGTGACCCGGCCGTGTGTGTTCTTCCCGACTGTTTCTGCTCGGAGGACGGCACCAAGATCCCGAACGACCTTCCGGCACGTGACGTGCCCCAGATGATCACCATCACCTTCGATGACGCTATTAACAACAATAACATCGAGCTCTACAAAGAGATGTTCGGCTCCGGCAAGAGGCGCAACCCCAACGGTTGTGACATTAAGGCCACTTTCTTCGTGTCGCACAAGTACTCCAACTACTCTGCTATCCAGGAGACCCACCGCAAGGGTCACGAAATCGCAGTCCACTCCATCACGTAAGTCACCTACTGACCGTCCGTGCACGCTCGTATCGTGAGAATCATAAAAATATTTTAGCGTTTTATAAAACATGTGCATGTTTTTTCTATCTCTTTGCAGCAAAGGAAAGGTTACCGAGCAACTTTCTGATTCTAGGCACAATGACGACGAGCAGTTCTGGAGCAATGCCACCGTGGACGACTGGGCCAAGGAGATGGCCGGCATGCGCATCATCATCGAGAAGTTCGCCAACATTACCGATAACTCCGTTGTGGGCGTGCGCGCTCCTTACCTCCGCGTCGGTGGAAACAACCAGTTCACCATGATGGAGGAGCAGGCTTTCCTGTACGATAGCTCCATCACTGCACCTCTGAACAACCCTCCTCTGTGGCCCTACACCATGTACTTCCGCATGCCACACAAGTGCCACGGCAATCTGCAGAATTGCCCCACTCGTAGTCACGCTGTTTGGGAGATGGTCATGAACGAGCTTGATCGCCGTGAGGACCCCACTTTCGACGAGTACCTTCCTGGATGCGCCATGGTTGACTCTTGCTCCAACATCCTGTCCGGAGATCAATTCTACAACTTCCTCAACCACAACTTTGATCGTCACTACGAGCAGAACCGCGCTCCTCTTGGACTTTTCTTCCACGCCGCGTGGCTCAAGAACAACCCCGAGTACCTGGACGCGTTCCTCTACTGGATCGATGAGATCCTGGCGAATCACAATGACGTGTACTTCGTCACTATGACTCAGGTGATTCAGTGGATCCAGAACCCGCGTACCGTATCTGAGGTCAAGAACTTCGAGCCCTGGCGTGAGAAGTGTACGGTTGAGGGTATCCCCAACTGCTGGGTGCCTCACTCGTGCAAACTGACGAGCAAGGAGCTGCCAGGAGAGACCGTCAACCTTCAGACGTGCGTGCGTTGTCCCAACAACTACCCTTGGCTCAATGACCCCACGGGAGATGGCTTCTTCAAGAAGTAAACAAAAATCAACGCGTGCCTAATATTTAAAACCCAGTAGAAATAGAACTACCTAAAATAATATTTTACTTTGGTGTGTATTTGGAGGATAAAAATAGAATGTAAAAAGAAAATGAACAAAAATCACTAAATTTTAGAAAATCTTTATTTTTGCTTCCGTGCTTGGCCATTTTAATAAAGTGGTGATTAGTCTACTTTAACACACACACAAAATGAAGTAACTAACGCCTCTGGTGGTCATTGCATCATTTAGTCTCGAGCAAAATAAGTTTTTCTTATGATTATAGTGACTACAATATACATCAAATTAAAATTATGTTGTTCATTTTTAATAATTATAAAAAAAGATTATTGGCCAAAATAAATTAGTTTTTTGTTTATAAAAATTAATCTGGGGATAATTATTAAGATACCTGACATATTTAGAACAGAATTAAGCAATTAAAAAAGAAATAAATTTTGAACACTTAAAAAAGAACTGTGAATATTTCTAGTTCATAATATTTAAAACAAACTTTTTAAAAAAAAATATTAAAAAAAAATTATTAAACACTACTCTTAGTTATTATATATTTAATTTTTATAAGAGCTATAAGGTGATGTTTTTAATTATAAAAAGGACTGTTAATAATAAAATAAACAAAACAAGTTCCAGTGTGTGTATTTTATATTGGGAAAACATGAGGTACAATTATCAATATGGAATCTTGCCATTTAAAAAAAATATATATAAATTATAATTCACAAAATTTTAAAATCTGATCCATGTGTATAAAGACAAATTCCTAGCACCTTTTTTTTTTACAATTAAGTTACGTTAGAGTAACTTAAACATCATTGTGAATTGTGATGAACAAAATAAACTGTGTATTTCTCAAAATAAATATATTTTTATTTGTAATTAATGTCTTTTTTTAGTTATTTTTCCTTTCCTAGAAGTTTCAAAACGAAATAAAAGAGACTTGATATTTTTATAACATGATCTAAAAAATGGTGTCAGACACAATTATATTTTTCAGGAAGTTCAGCTTAGTCACGTGGAAACTACTGGGTTTAGAAAGAATTATTCCACCCCCGGCTGAATGATGTAGCCTTGGTAATATCTATTATTATCTCTCTCTCTCCTAATAATAGCTGGAAAATCAATTAAACTTAGTAAGATCTATAATATATATACTTAATATCACAATTAACACACAAGGTGAATCTATAATTAATAGAGTTGAGTTGATACAAAATATGTAAATAATATATTATATAAAAACACATTTAAAACGTACTCAATTCAAATAGAAGAAGCCATGTTTTAGCCGTATTCCAAATGCTTATTTGTTTAGTGATGATCATCAAAATTACATTTGTTTTCAATTTTTTTCCATAACTAAAAACTAATTGTAAACTATTGTACTCATCGTCAAGCTTATTGAACCTTATAAATTATTTGTCCAAAATGTTTTACGGAATGATCCATGCCTCCTAAAGGTTATAAAAATAAGCTGTGTTGTTTTTTACACAGAAACGCCCTATTTGACCCCATTTTTTATACTCTGTATATTATCTGCCCTTTCCTACACTACCATGCAGGCTAAGAAGAACCCCCCATTTTAACAGAAATGTTTACGTGATAAACTTTAAGGGTTAACACCACTCTGCATGACCTTGGCCGCCGACGGTTGCGGCACCTCCAGTCTACCTTTCTCTCTGGTGTACCAGGAAGTGGAGGACCTATTTGGGTCAGCAGGGGCGTCTGGGACCGCCGGCCGGCCTGGGGTCGTGACCTATCCACCAAACAACCATTGATTGCCATGGAAAGTGTGATAAGATTTGGTGTTGCCATTTTGCACAGAGGAGATGGGGGTAATATTATTGCCAATAGTAACAGGCTGTTATCACTACATGTAAAATTAAAATGTCAAACTTCATTATAAAAAGTGAAAGAAGATATCTCGTATGTTTGTTTTAAATATTAAATATATTTAAATTTAATTTTGTACTTGATTATTACTACAACTAAATGTCAACACTTGTTTTAAGATGAGCTAAAAAGAAAAGTTTTGTATGGGGTAGAGAAATAAGTAACTGTGATAATATTAAAATTAAAGTTATGTAATACGGCTACCAAATTTACAGTTGGAAATTAAAAATTTATTAACCTTCAAAATTTTTAATTTAAATATCGAATTAACATAAGTGAGTACGAGGTCATTAAATAATGCAAGGTTCCTCATAGTTTAATGTGAAGGCTATGTGGACCACTTTGTGATCAGATCCTCATCCGATCAAACAGGTAAATGTCACCTCACGACTCACGTCAAAAGCAAACTCAAGGCAAGGAAGTTATCTTGTCTGTAATTATTCGATACTTAGTCATAAGGTCAGAACATATCATTAGCTTTTAATCAAGGGAGAATATACCCTTTCCCTTTCCTTCTGTACTGTATAATACTGCTAGATATTTCTTATTTTTTAGTTAATACATGCTATAAATAATAATGTTGATATTTAAATTACTTCCTAATTTGTCAATAAAGTTACATAATGTCGCGCTTGCTTGGTTGCTTGCTTCTGTTACAGCACTGGAAGCTAAATAACAATTGCTAACAATTTGAGTGGTAAAAAGTTAACTGCATGCTATCTCTCTGGCTCTTATACAAATGATCACGCCTGCGTGGCAAACTTGCCTTTCACTTTCCCGGTACAGCGAGCTAGCAAGCAAGGCTGCTGCCAAGCAATGGTAATTGAAGATATTGGCTAAACAACCCTTTTGTCAGAGCGGCTGGGCTTCATAGAAAGCGAGCTGCTAACTTTTTAAATCAGCTTTCTATCAAGAATTTTCTCATTAGTATGCCAAGAAAATTATTTTATTTTGTTTAATATAAAATTCACAATATATACAATATTAATACAATCTATATTTTATTCTATCTATATAATATATACAATGAAATTATGAATGAATAACATCATTCATAAATTGCAATCTTGACAAATACATGTTTTTATATAAGGATTTATTAGATTATCTTGTGTAATATAATAAAGTTAAACTACAATTTTTTTATATAACATGCATACATATACTTTCATAAAGCGAAGAGTTCAAACCAGGTAACTTTACATCAAGACTTCAATATTCATGAAGAAATATTACTGCATTTATAAATACATGGTTACAAGATTCTTGACTGCATAAAAATACAAAAAACAGGTCTTCATTTTTCTAAGTAATTTTTTTGATGACAAGAAAATAATCTTCTAGGAATGTTGCCTTGAATATTCTATAATAAACTTTCCTCCTTTCCATTTCTTGTCGTCGGCTCGCCCCTATAGAACCCCGCCCGCCTGTTTCTCGCCCGATGTGGCGCGCCTGTATAGCCGTCGTCGCCACTGCATTTCTCCTCTGTATCACCTTGGCGCAGCGGCAATGCCAAGTACACTGGCCGGCAGCAGCCCTGGACCATCTCTGTGCATCGTGAGACCAGGACACACACGGTGCACCATAGAACTAAAATGAAATTATAGTATAATTCAGAAGGAAGTTTGCCGTTTTTTACCTTCCTGTTCGTACTTCAAGGGTAAAAGTTCACAGGGTGGTGTGCTTTTAGAGTACTGTCATCTTTGTGATTTTTCTTATTTGAAATATGAGCAGAAATTTTCAGAAAACATGTACTCCCGATGTATGGTGTATTAATTATTAATTTGACAGGATAATATGACAAATGTCACAATTCCATTGGTAATTTTTATATAAATGTTGATGCTTGAAAAATTGAAAGTACAAGCATTAATTAGTTCATTAGGAGAATCTTAAATCAACTCTTACTTATTGATCAATAAAACAGAGTAACGCTAACAATGATTCGATGTAATTTTATTTATTTTATTTTATTTCACCCATGTCAATTTATACATAAATACATATTTATATTTTACAACAAAATTAAAAGAATAATAAAACAACAAAGAAAATAAAGTAAAAATAAAAATTGACAAATATAGCTCATTTTTGAAAATTTTTAGGGTGAGGACCAATACTGTAGCACCAAAGTGGAACCATACAGAAAGTTCGAGTAATTATTTACAATATGTTATACAAATTTACCATTTATAAACAAATTTCACATATCATTCATGAGCATAAAAAACAATAAAAATATTAAATTGTGTTTGAAATTTCAGTGTAGTCAACAATTAATTTTAAGATTTAATTACCATGGGAGTTTTTTCTTTCACAGTTTAAAAATAATAATTATAGCTTATTTTTTATACTTCCACTGTTTTAAATCGTGGTGGCTGTCACATCGACACATAAGTGTGAGGAAATGCTTGCATTTTTATCAGTTCACGTTTCCACTACTTGACGCTTGGCTTGAGATGGAAATCTTTCTGTCTTTGCATGCATGGCTGACATCACAGTACTTACATGCATATAAAAATAATAATAAAATGTCGTTGTGCAACACCAAACTACTATAAGTTTTTACTTACTAACCTAATTTTTAGACATGAGATTTCACTGAATCATCGATATGTGATTATAATAAATTAGTTTATGCTAGATATATTATACCGAAGTGAGAATGTAGAACAAGATTAGTTGTTTTTTAAAATGTTTTTCTCACCATAAACAGGTAACATTAATTTGAAACGAATTTGCACTTTCAATTTCCTTAATGGCACAAATTACGTTTACAAGAATAAATTGAGATCATCACCCGTTCATAACTTCCAAGCATTTTAGTATTCATTTCTGTGGAAATTTTTCAGATTTCTGTTGGCACTCTTAACTACAAAATTAAATCATCGAACTTTCGAAGTCTGCGGTTAGCACAATTTAGAACTAAATTAAATTACATTTATTATTTAATTATTTATGGAACCATCTTTGTCCATCAAGAAACTACTAACAGCGTTGTGGATTTTATAATGTTGAGTTTGTTTTATAGCTTTGATAAAATGTTGTTGATAAAAATGCTGTCTTTTTAAGGTAAGCCAAAGGGTCAAATTTATTAATCTGTTTATTTGGTATACAGTATGTTCACATACACGCAGTACTAAAAGAGAGGGTGAATATCAATAACAGTATTTAACTATATATTGTTCTACTGGTTCCACAGCGTGACTATTGTTCACCTTATTTGTTTTGGCTAACTACAAATAAGTTAATGTCTATTTCTGCTCCGATGAATAAAATAATAAACATTCAATTGTTCATAACAAAATTTAACTACTTGTTTAACGTTCATGCTGAATAAACTCATCTTCTTTTGGTCAACCAGTGACCATAAAAAAACAGCTGTTTATGTGTCATTGGACCGTCAGTCTCGAGTGTCACTCTCGCCATCAGAAAGTTTAGTGACCGTCCAGCAAATGCAAGAGTACTCCTGAAAGTAATTGGAAGTTTCTAGCCTTTCTATAATTTGAGGCTATCTTCAAACTGCCCATTCATAAGTTTTAATTAGTTAAATTGTTACTGAATTAATAATCAATAATGTACTCATTATCAAAAATGGAAGAAGAGAATGCAATTTGGAAATATTATCCCACTTTATACTTCTAATTTGTAGTTCTGCAGAGAAGCAGTAAATTCTGCAACATTTCAATGTAAACAAACAATAAAAACCTTGCTCCTCTGGCTACCGATAACCTTATAATTGTGAAATGTGTATTATTATTTTATAGAATTCTTGGTAAACATTTAAGGCGGACAAAAACATCGTGTTGAACGACGAAGCCTTTATATGGACATGGTAGCACCGACATTTGATCAAGGCCAAGTGTTCATTTGAAGCATGCAGTCACGAGCCTCCCTCTGGCTTGGTGCACTCAGGCTTGGTCTCTCCCTCCTGGTGCTCACCGCCTCCTGCGCATGCACCATCCCGGGAGCACCGACCGCAGGCAGGCCGGTTCGTGTGCTAGGAGTGGCCACCGCTTGACAACCAGGAGGACTCAGAATTTGTCATCTAACCACATGTACTGTCATGTAAATTTGCCCCATGAATATTTTTCTGCCCGACAATCAAGGTCTCTTTAATTTTTTATGATCGTATTTTATTCTTGAAAATATAAAATAATAATGAAGTTTAAAATAATAATTTAAATTTGCATGCTGTGGTAATTAATGCTTGTAAATAAATTGTTAGTTTTGTTATTCACACAAAAACTAAGAAATGAAGAAGATGAGACAAGATGAAACAAAAATAAACATTAAATGACCTTATAAAATATTTATTAGTGCATAAATATTACAATTTTTTACTTCAAGCGAAGGGTAACTTACTTGTTACTGTAAATAATCACTTGTTACGTTGAGTTAAACATGTAGCTAGGGAAGGGTTTAGCGATTTATTTCCTGGAGGTTTCAAGGGAATAACATGTAAAGGTCAAAGTATAAAATTTACGGGCTCGAGAATATTAGTGCATGCAGTAATAAAATATATAAATGAAACGACCTAATAAAAATATTATTTTTTATTATTTCAATAATTATATATCAAGTGTATTTCTTGTATATTTTTAATCGTGTCATTTTTATACCATGGAAAATAATTATGGATAAAAGAAATGAAAAGAATATTTATCATAAATATGAAGGGTGTCAAATGCTTAAACTTAAAGTGTATTATTTAAAAAAAAAATACAATTATGTACAATTAAAGTTAAATCCATTCAGTCTAATATTTACTGAACAAAAAAATCTAATAAAGACAATATTATTAATAAAAATAATAACGCCTAATTTTGAGACCCATCATTACAATAAGTCGATAGAGAACCAATTTATTGGCATGTGCTATTTTATTTCAAAAACTGGTTCTACAAGACAACATGGTTTCAAGACTAAAAAAAAAATAAACAAATAACACAAACAAAACACCTAAAACAAACAAATTAGTAATAAATATCATCAGATAATTAAATGAAGCAAAGTTACAATATTTTTTATTTCACAACTTTATATTTAATTTATATTAATTTCATACATTTAAATAATAACTTTGAAACTCTTTAGCAAATTTGCATTATTTAATTCATAGTTAAATAAAAAAAATATAATTAAATATCAAAGAAATTTAATAAAATAAAATCCTATAACTGTCTATCTTTTGCAAGCATTAATATCTCTAAGCTAAATTTGAAGAATATGTTCCGATTTGATACACTATATTTGATTATTCCAGGTGTTAGCATGCAGAGTAGAAGTAAGTAGAAATAATGTAGCAGCAGCAGCAGCAGCTAGCTCTCTAGTTCGTGTATCTCAGAGTAGAGCAGGGTAGGAGGTCAGATATTTGACCTTATTCGAGGGGAAAATCGCCAAGCACAACTTCTCCTCGACGACGACTACTCTCACTTCAGCCTAACTGTCAGTGACGTCACTGGGGTGTGAGTGTCACCGAGGACAGCAGGGTGTCACCTGTCCCCCTCCAGCTGTTCAACTGGAGGAGTTGAGTTCAAATCCTCGCGTCGTCACCACCTTCTAATACATAACGAGCAAATGTTACGATCCTGTTCTGACATCGATCATCCTAACTAATGTTTTCATGCTTACCATATTAGGAACAAAATTGTAAAGACTTGAATGGATAAAATCAGATTAACTATATACCAATGAAATAATACTGTGAAAATTAGTTAGGAGAAATTTATTTCGTGAGGGTGGGTAATTTTCATTGCATGCATGATCATTTTTATGACCTTTTGAACTTCTCTCCATTTAATGATTTAAAGGTAATAAAATTCCATTCCTAATTCATAGCATGACGGTCTAAAGTTTCTGTTGAGGAAGATTCGAACCCGGAACCCAAGTACTACGTTCGCCCGGGCCACGGTATTAATCAGCCTTGGGGCGGTAGGTAACGGAGCAGCTGATCACTCAAACTTTCCCTCGCTGAAGAAGACGCTCCTCCTCGAGAGAAGAACAGCAGCTTGCATGCATTTAGTATAAAATGACGTAGGTCAGCTAGCAACCAACAGACTGTCCTTTCACGTGAACAATACTGGCAAAATAATTATGTACATCTCCTCCAAATAACGTTTTAGCGTTGTAAAATGTACATAAAAGTTCAACTTCTTCGAAGTGTTGTTGTCACATGAATTTTTTAATGTCAAGAAATTGCATTGTCATGTATACACTTCTGGACAGCATGAAAAATATTTTTGTTCTCTTGAAAGAGTTGCCACGCAGGAGTGATAAACGTAATCTTTTTGGGAATAACTAGAATGGGTGCTCTTCTTTTGTCCATCAAAACTGCAAATCTGTTTCTCTTTATTTCTTGTAGCTGCAGCTCCAGCAAATCAATGAGCTGGGGGTAAAGTTCATGCTGTCCCGAGTTGTATAAATTTTTTCAAGTGTAAATTAGGTCTTCATGTTATATGACAGTAGTCATTACAAAATTGCACCCACGATTCTGCGTGACATGAACACCAAGTACACGACCGTGAATGTGGAGTAGGCGGCGGGGGAGACACATTAAGGTTTGTGGATCACGCGTGAGGCACAATAACAACACGATGTTACGATGCACGGAAATCACGATGGTAATAAATTAATGGAATCAAATTATGTCACGAGGTACAAAATGGAGAACAACTTAACAATAGAACGCACAATTTGCAAATAAATTTTATGTATATTCAGACTAAAACATTCAAACAGTGTAACGAAGGGTTGAAAATTTACAATATTGTTAGCAAATTTTTCAGATAAATATACATAAAATCTTCATAATAAAAACAATGAAAATATTGTGTTTTTATGTTTTTTGGGTATACAGTTATCGCCCCGGAAAATTTCCTTTCCTAAAAGATATGACAAAATGGTGTCAAAACATTGTTGAACAATAATTGACAAGAATGGGAATTTTTCTTAATAAAGTAAAGAAAATACACTCTAGCAATTTACTCTCGATCATTTTACTTTAGGTAAAATTTACTGGAATATATAGAGAGCTGTGGTAAATTAAATTAAAATTTTCAAATATAAATATCAAATAAAAAAAAACGTTAAGAGACTTTTTGTTTAAAATATCAGTCTGTATCGCCAGCAGTCAAGTAGCCAAGTCAAGTTTCCTAACTCGCAGTTAAGTGTATCTGAATCTGTGGCTCGGAGTTGCGATATTCGGTTATATAATCAATAAAATTATTATTATACCTATATAGCTATTGATCATTGACACATTCCTTCCTGCGAGCATGCGAACACTACACAGAGAGAGAGAGAGAGAGAGAGAGAGAGAGAGAGAGAGAGAGAGAGAGAGAGAGAGAGAGAGAGAGAGAGAGAGAGAGAGAGAGAGAGAGAGAGAGAGAGAGAGAGAGAGAGAGAGAGAGAGAAGTTAATATTGCAATAAGGAACTGAAAAGATAATTCATGTTAATTATGTGCAATATATTTATATATTTGCATTATTCATGTTTTTAGCACCACCCAAGATGGTATAATAAAGGCGTAGAAAAATGTTAAACTTAAGTTCTAAGAAATTATAAATAATCGCACCTTATGTGTAAATCAACTTTAAATAACAATTTTTAACTAGCCAATTAAAAACTTTAATTCCAAATTAATCAGTGAGGTAGCGACACTTGATAGAGGTACACCAGGAGGAATTATGAAAGTTTGGTTGCGCATGCGCACTTGTCCGTTGTATAAATATATAGGCTAGTGTAGCGCGGTGCGCAGCGTCACTCTGCCTCTTTGTGTGGCGACAGAAGAAGCAAGTGAGCACCACGATGACGTCACGCCTGGCCGTCCTCGTGTTGTGTGTGACCCTCCTGGTGACCTCCGGTGAGTGACAGTCGTGGGGCGCCTCGTCAAATTGTCACGTCTGACGTGGTGCTTTCAGGAAGGGGTTCTGTGCTCAAATTATTAGTGAACACCATTTAGAAATAAATTTACGTGTATTGATAACAAATTGATTTACTGTGTTACCAATAAAGTTATTAATAATAATATATGACGTAAATATTAATAGAAAGGAAACTTGAAATGATAAAAATTTGAAAGTATACTGGAGGAAATTAGCATAAACCAGAATTCCACTCCCTTCTATTAAAAAGAAAAAACAAATAATTTTATGCTCCACATAACAATTTATTTATTTAATGGACCAACGCCTTTATTGTCGAGAAAGAACTCGTTTATTTGTTCCTCTGTCACCGCTATAATAGACGCGGTGCTCATTCGATCGCGGACGGGACAGCGGCAGATCTGTGATCGATGTCGCGTGGCATGCAAGGCGGTTTCACTGTTGCCCGCTCTAAGTAGGTTTATAGGGTTAGTTTCACTCGAATCCCAAACAGCTTTCACCCTCCCCCCACTCCTCCCCCGCCTGGAGCACTCGGGGCGGAGGAGAGAGTGGATGGTAAACTCTCCGTGGTATAGAACAAGTTCTCAAGCTTGTCATTTATGTAGCAGATTTGGGTTAGGTTAGTAACCTAAATTAGCCCAGACGAAAAAAAAATGTAAATTAATCAACATAATTTAAATAATCAAGTTTAAGATAAAAAATAAGATCGAGATCAAATTAAATATAATTTGTTTGTTTTTTTCACTTTTACTTTTAGATTTTTGTAGGATAATTATTGCAATTTAATTTAAGGCATCAATCAATTATTTGACTAAAATTACAATCTACTGCCTTTCGATTATATATACACCTTTAAGTTCCTTGCAACCACACAGTAATGTTTCTAGAATTCTCGTACAGAACTCGTTAGTTAGCTTTCTATCCGCCGTACAAAGGGGGCGTGCCTTTGCAGAAAGGGAAAGGCCCGAGGAAAGGTCATTGGTAAGGAGGTCGCAGATGCACCGTGCGACTCTGCGACAGCGTGTGCACCCGAGCCGCGTGACGCAGTGCTAATTTATGTAGATGAGGATGAAAATAAGATAAATAATCAAGGTTAAATGTAAAAGTTGAATTAAAAACACAATATTTCTATAATATGTGCATATTTTTTTTAAATTGTTGAACACTCAAAAGCTTTAAAACTGCCAGTTTTGTTTGTTTTTTCTGGCCGGGTTAGTCAATTTTCTACACCCCACAATGAACTGGGTGGTTATTGCCCCTGTTGCATGTGATTTGGAATCTGCTACGTTTGGTTGCTGAACAAGTTGCCTAGCCTCAAGGCGAGATAGCGCTTTTTGAATTGAATAAAATTTGCTTGAGTATGCATAACAAAAAGTTATCTCGAAATATGAGATAACTTTGTTACGAACTTGTCAATTATTTAAAGTTCATTGCTCTTTCTCATACACTCAATCTGAAATATATGCAATATCTTGTCTGCAGAACTAGGCTAAAAAAACTACGTATTATATAAATACTGTATATAATAACAATGTAGCAATAATATATATTTTATGTATTTTTGCTACAGTAACTTGCGAATAATACAGTATAATATGTATACGAAAATAGTATGCAGAACTAGTTTCACAAAAATAATAGGATAATAATTACCTCGGTAGGTGATGTTTGGCTCGGGGCTATTCTTGCACACAACCTCTAAAATTGTCGAAGCTTGTAGATTTACTGCAAAAAAAAAAACCTTAATATTAGTTCAGTTATTGTACTAATTACAAAAGTTATGAAACTTATTTCTTATTTTGTAATTTTTATACTAGGAACTCTGATGAGAACTTAAAAACCCTGACAACCTTGGCCTAGGTCAGTAGAATAACCCAGACACGCGGAAAATACTGTAGGTTTTTGGCAGCAGTAACGGAGGGAAAAGAAAGCACAGGCAAGAGATGTATAATTATTAATTACTAGCTGGTTTGCAATGTTTTATGACATAAGGAAAAAACATGCCCTGGTAAATGTAACCGCGTCTATTTTATTGTGGAATACATTTACTTTCTCATTGACGAAATGAGAGAGAGAGAGAGAGAGAGAGAGAGAGAGAGAGAGAGAGAGAGAGAGAGAGAGAGAGAGAGAGAGAGAGAGAGAGAGAGAGAGAGAGAGAGATATGAGAGTGTATAGAAAACACAAAACCAACAGTTCCGCTGTCCTTGACGATCTTTAATCATGTTGCAGAGAGCTTGCGGCTGAAGCGACAGATCGGTAGCAATCGCGACCGCGGTAACAGCAATGACAACGACGATGACGATGACACGTCACAGTCAGTGGACGAGCTTTGCAACGAGCGGCCTCCTGATGAGTACTTCCGTCTGACCACCGAGGGCGATTGCAGAGACGTCGTCAGGTCAGTCTCTATTGTCCAGCCAAGTTGATTTGTCCTGCAGTCGAGTCACCAGTGAAACTACGCGTAACCACGATCTTCTCTTGGAGGTCACGCCGTCATCAAATTGGAAACCTTGAAATACGCAGAATGATTTTTTTTTTTTTTTTTTTTTTTTTTTTGCTGTTGTTGTTTGTTTGTTTCTTAATTTATTTCGGGGTCACAATAATAATTTACATGCTTTAAAATCTCTCACTAACGTGATTAATGAAGGAGTTTTCCAGAAATCTGGATATCTTCCCTCATAAACCATGCCATGGTTTTCAAAGTTTGAAAAAGCAATAAGTAATACAGTGTATGTGCATAAAAACTGATTTCTACAGGTAATTTTTTTTAAGAAAGTCGTATTTTTAAATTCCCATTTTAAATTCCTCTTAAATTTGGTTAATTTTGAGATGCTAGTTCTATTCATATTGTGTGCATGCAATCTATCCGCTCCCGTAATATCAGCAGGTTTGTTTCCCCTCCCCCTTACATAACCAGGTGTTGTGCTCAGGTGTGACAAAGCAGGAGGCACGGTGGCGACGCGACTGGCAGGCGTACGATGTCCCACGGGTTTGGCCTTCGACATCGACCGTCAGACTTGCGACTGGAAGACCAACGTGAAGAACTGTGCCAAGCTGGAGAGTAAGTCTGGGCGGGTTGCGTCGTCTTGTCGCACCCCGAGGAGGTTACTCTCTCAGGGCGCAGCAAGGTCGGCTCCCAACCCCGCCCCCCTATCACCACACAATGGCTAACCTGCCCCTTTGTCTGCGTTACAGATGCACCAAATCTGGACTTAAACAGATTTCGTGTCCCAGTGGACTAGCGTTTGATATTGATAAACAGACTTGCGATTGGAAAGGAAAAGTAAATAATTGCGACCGCATCGAGAGTAAGTCAGTCACCAAAACTTGTTTTTATTATTATTTGCTAATTACTTGTTATGTTGGTCGCTCTAGTTCTTTTTTATTGCAGCAGCTTTGGTGGATAAATGGTAGCAGAAGTTAAAAAAAAAAAAATCAAGTAGTAATTTAATTTCATGCAATTTATATTGGTGACAGAATTATTTAAAATCAAAGGGTTAAAATAAAATCAACGATTAAATCTAAATAAATTTAAATATTAAATAAATAAATATCCTTCAAATATAAATAATAATGTAAATAAGCCTAAATTTATCGCAGGAGCTGTGTGAATTTTAGCACTCATTCACACTGCCATTGTAATGTGGACTTTGTATCTATGTACATAAAGTCCAAATTCCTTCGCTGTAGAATGAGACTAATGTATTGTACAGCCTCCTTGCGTTTTATAATAAATCATACTCTCGCGTATTTAACCCTTTGACAAAATTACATAGAAGGCGAGGAAATGGCGGGTAGTTGATGGTTCTGTACATACAGTAGACCGCTTTCTAATATGCTACAG
Organism: Siphlonurus alternatus; assembly: GCA_949825025.1. NCBI lineage: Eukaryota > Metazoa > Arthropoda > Insecta > Ephemeroptera > Siphlonuridae > Siphlonurus > Siphlonurus alternatus. The sequence goes on along the minus strand of OX463779.1, from coordinate 18,138,303 downwards.
TAACTCTCGTTAAAACGCCGAGACTACGCATTTTAATGAGACAGTCTGTAAATACCATCAAATCGGACAATCAATGTAATTATTTTCACTATACAATAACCTTATACCAATCCCATGTATCCACAACGCTTCTTTGCATGCACTTTTTACTTGGTTCTGTTGGTGATGGAGTGCTTAGGATGGGTGATACATTTTTATTTAACATTTTATATTTTTACCATTATAAGGGCTAATAATTACAAAGAAGCAGAACATCTAGATTTTAGAAATCTAAAGAATTCTAAGCTAAAATTTTACCAAATCCTTTGTGAATATTCTTTTAAAATGTTCCTTATGTGTTGCATGTTAACCTAAGATTACGTGCACTGAGCACGCACTTAATTGCATGAAGTTGAATGTAAAACGTGATTTAATGAATGCATTTATGTCCAGGAAAATACAGTGTGAGCTACTTTAAAAGCTTAATAATATAACTTGTGCTGTTATTAAAATGAAGTTAATTTGTTATAATTTGAGGTCTCAATTTACAAGTTTTGACTTAACTGTCAACCGATCTCCTTCATTTTACTAACTATCTTCCATGTCATGTCTTGAAATTTACATATTATCTGTGCGTTATGTGTTGCAAGAGGTAAAATTCCTTCCAAAATCTATTCTTATTCTACTAGACACTAGACCATAAAATAAAACATGTGTGTATATTAAAACATAATTATTTGAGAACAATTTAACAAGTATCTTCAGTAAATTTTAATATTGCTTTTATTGATTTACAAAAATCTTCTTAAGAAAGCGATTTTCAAAATTTCTGTCTATTTCTTCTTTCACTTGCCTTAACACAACCATACAAACTTCCTAATATTACCTACCTCCTTAATTAATGGAAGTTTTTTACAGTGTATTTATGAGAAATGGTTGACCTAGACCTATTTAGCAATGAAATTATAAGATCCGCCGCGAGATACAGATAAACTTGCAAGCTATAATGAACAAGACTCTAATATGCGCACACTATATTTTCCTTCCTCTTATTTTATCCCCTTTTATTACATCATATAAAATATATCTAACAAGTAAGTAAGTTTTTTCTTTGTTAGAAGAAATGGTGAATAACTTACAAATTATTTTTAATTTATTTCATGTCCACGCCTTTTGGATATGCAACCAGTTTTACTTTCATGTAGCAAAAGTTGCATACGCATAAGGATTATAAGTCATTCACAAGACTGAACTTTTTGGTAAGAAAAGTGTACGTCAAATTGAGTATTCTGATGGCACAAGATCACTTTGAAAGTTGGGCTAATGACATCAGAAATGCTCCATTAGTTCATAAGTAGATTTCTCTGAATAATACATGACAGCTCTCACAGTAACATGAATTACGTATTAATAAGCTGTAGTATGTCTTATAAAAAAAGTAGAAATGAAAAATTCATTGATAAATAATTGAGATTAAAAATGGTGTACTGATACGATGAATGAGACTCAAATGAGAGTTCCCTATTATACGCAGCACAGTTTTTGTTGTAATTATATATATAGGCATATGTTGAATAAGAACCTCGTAGTTCTTTGAGATATGACGACATATTGTCATTTTTGTTATCATTTAAAATTCGATGAACAAAATTGCGATGATTTTCCGCTTCAACTTTTCAAAATTAAATAAAATCTCATGTTATTGTAAGCCCCACGAAGCGTGATAGACTGCTCGTTACTGACGGTTGTGTGGTGATGCGCAGAGCCGCGCAAGGTGCTGCCCAAGCTGAAGACTGACGAGCCCGTATGCCCGGACGGCAAGCTGAGCTGCGGCAACGGCGAGTGCATCAACAAGGAGCTCTTCTGTAACGACACGCCTGACTGCAAGGACGGCTCAGACGAGAACGCTTGCTGTACGTACTATAGTCACGAGTTATTGCAATAATGAGATTGAGGATGACACGTCCAACCAAATGTAATGTTACTTGAAGTTTTCCGGAGTGGAAGAATTCTAGTCTTTCTAAATTTGAATTAAATCAAAAGTTTAAGTCATCTTATGTCAAAAATTATTCATGTTTAATAGACGCTTATTTATTTATCGACTCTAATCGTTTTAAAAGTAAAATATAGAAAGAAAAAAAGGAAATGATGGAGACATGCAAAACAGGCCAACAATAAAGGTCACTCTTCAACGTAGAAATAAAAAAGTTCATATTAAATTCTGTTTGTTCGTTTTTGCATCTGGCAGTCTCAATCCATATTTCTAAAACTAGGGACTCAAATCTGCCATGTATATATTATAGTTTCAAATTTCCCTCATTAAATTTTCAAGAAGATTCTTTATTGACTTGCTTACTAGTGTGAATACACACCTTATAAAAAAAATTAAAAATTCAGTTAGTAATTAGCACGCTGAAGTATAGAACATTATTTTCTCTAAAACACGCAAGTGACCAATAGTTTAATTTTTCAGCTGTCGACACCGACCCTAACCGTGCTCCGGACTGCGACCCTACCCAGTGCGTCCTGCCCGACTGTTTCTGCTCTGCTGATGGTACTCGTATCCCCGGCAACATCGAGCCCAACCAGGTTCCCCAGATGATCACCATCACCTTCAACGGTGCCGTCAACGTAGACAACATCGACCTGTATGAGGACATCTTCAACGGTCAGCGCCAGAACCCCAACGGCTGCCAAATCCGCGGTACCTTCTTCATGTCTCACAAGTACTCCAACTACTCGGCCGTCCAGGACCTTCACCGTCGAGGACACGAGATCTCAGTCTTCTCGCTGACCCACCGTGATGACCCTCAGTACTGGACCGGAGGATCGTACGACGATTGGCTCGCAGAGATGGCTGGAGGACGACTCATCATTGAGAGGTAAGGAGACAGAAATGATGAATCGTGTTTAGAGACATATACACAAAAAATAGCTCCATAAAGTTTTGTTGAAATTGTTCAGTATAAGTAGTACAGAAAATAATTGTGTTCAATAATTGTACTAAAATGTAAAATAGCGTTCTTAGCTAATTAAATTTACAGAATATACTTCGTGTTATAGTTGTTTATAAATAGACAGACAAGAAAGTTTCCGTGTATTAATGATAATTAATTATGCCTTCAGGTTCGCCAACATTACTGACGGTAGCATTATTGGCGTGCGCGCTCCCTATCTCCGCGTGGGAGGCAACAAGCAGTTCGAGATGATGTCAGACCAGTTCTTCGTGTACGACGCTTCCATCACCGCCTCTCTCGGTTAGTATATCGTGACTTCAAAGTGTTCGTATTGTGTACTGACGTCCTTGTGTTCTCGCAGGCCGCGTGCCCATCTGGCCTTACACTCTATACTTCCGTATGCCTCACAAGTGCAATGGTAACGCTCACAACTGCCCCAGCAAGAGTCACCCCGTCTGGGAAATGGTGATGAACGAACTTGATCGTCGTGATGACCCCACTTTCGATGAGTCCCTGCCCGGTTGTCACATGGTGGACTCGTGCTCCAACATTCAAACCGGAGAACAGTTCGGACGTCTGCTGCGTCACAACTTCAACCGTCACTTCAACTCCAACAGGGCCCCTCTTGGTGAGCACTTGTAAATTATTTTGTAAATAAGTACAGTTAAATGTAAGACTAAATTTGCTACTAGTTTAGAAGTGATCATACATTTCTTTAAAATATTTGACACAAACATTAAATTTTCTATCTGGTTTAATGCTGATGGAACTTTAAAAAATTTGTGTCGCGAAGCAACGACTAACCTACTAATCTTCCTCCACAGGTCTGCACTTCCACGCGTCATGGCTGAAGAGCAAGAAGGAGTTCCGTGACGAGCTCATCAAGTTCATTGAGGAGATGCTGGACCGCAATGACGTTTACTTCGTTACCATGCTGCAGGTACGAACATGTGTTAACCCGCTTTATTTCGGTGCTTAAGTAGTTGCATAATACTGTATAAAGTAACCTTTTTAAATATGCAAATTTCTAAGGGTTAATTAACGCAGTTATCATGATTATTTTGAAGCATGATTATTGCGCTGATTTTTATTTATTTATTTTTTAAATATGAAGATTTAATTAATTTTGAAGTATACAAGCTAGTAAATACATTATTATTATTATTTTCAATAGTGAAGAATAAACCTAACTCCTGGATTACGTGTTTGTGCAGGTGATCCAATGGATGCAGAACCCCACTGAGCTGACTGCTCTGCGTGACTTCCAAGAGTGGAAGGAGAAGTGTGATGTCAAGGGACAGCCCTACTGCTCCCTGCCCAACGCTTGCCCACTCAATACCCGTGAGCTGCCAGGAGAGACCCTGCGTCTCTTCACCTGCATGGAGTGCCCCAACAACTACCCCTGGATCCTTGACCCCACGGGAGACGGATTCTCAAAGAAGAAGTAAACTCTTCTCTCGGAGAAATCAATGGTCCTGGTTTATAATTTAAATTTCAATTATGCTAATTTAACACATTTTTTTAATATATTGAATTAGTATCTTTAAACATTAAATTTTACCCATGTTCATTCGAATTCTCACCTTGCACCATTCTCAAGTGCTGTAAATATGATAAAAATAGTAATAAGTCAACTATAAAGTAATTTCGAGTAGATTTTTTTACTGTGACTTTTTTTTTTAATTAATAATTAATATGCATTCTTTATGAAATTATTATTTGTGTGTAACTTATAATGTGTCAACCACAAGTTGTAAAAATGTTTCACTTGAATCCTAATAGAAAGCATATAATTGAGGTGTGGATACATCGCTCTGTCCGATACTCAAAATGTATTGATAATTTATTCACACACGGTGAGATTTTAAGCTTGCCACGGCGATGCAATGTACTGTATGTGTGCAAACATTGCATACAAGCATTTAGTTCAAATAAAAAATATGCGAGATGACGGAGTGTAAAAGATGAAAATATGAAGTTGTAATTTTATTATAAAAAAATAAATAAAAAACAATTTTAATTTAAAACATATCATTTTGTATTTTCAATAATTATATCCTCGATCGTGTATTTTAAATTTAAATGACAACTCATTATATATTAAGTATTTTTGAAGTTTTTTTATAATATCCAGCATGTGGCATGATGTGGCCGATGTGGCACAATAAAAGATATTGGACGCAATTTACAAATAATTTAACCTGGAAGTTAAACAGATTTCTCATTACATCACTTTAGTAACATTGGTGTATATATAGGCTGTGTCACTAACCGTATATATTAACGTATAGTTAATGAGGATACTTGTTAATACTTGTTTTACTAGTTCTTAATATCTCTGTAAATAATTATATAAAACAATTTAAAATTAAAATGATCTTGAGATCTTGGCAATTAAATATGCCATCGCATATTATTAACCTGAAATGATTATTTTATTCATTTTATATATTAAATTAATATCAAACAGCTTAAAGTACTGCAGTAAAGTTTGATTTAATTTTTCATCAATTTTAAACGATTGATTAGATTGGAACATCATCAGGGAAAGACACGTACCGTGCATGCAATCTTCAATCAATATTCTGGGCTCATTACAGTTTTAATCCTGCATTATAATAATCATAAAAGAACGAAGATTTATAATTTATATAATATTATATTATAAAATTCATAGCCACAACAAAATAAGTATAAAAATATTAAAAGGTGTAAGAAAATGAGTAAATTGGTGTTGAAGTTATTATATACTTTATATTATACGTTGTCGTTTTCAATTAAATTGTTTAGAACGCGCGATCATTGATCATTATATTTTTAAGATATATGTTCACAAAAGTATTATCTTTTATTTAAAGAATTAATATGCATATAATATTATAATTATATTACACATATATTTTAATCACATGCAGTATATTAATTACTTTGCATTTAACTTGGTTGGTCCATGCAACATGTACAATTTACATACATATATAATATATGGTTCACGTCACCGAGAAAACGAAGATCTTTGGAGATTCAATTTTTTAAAACGTATGCTGCAAGAAAGGTTGTCAATCTAAAACTCTAAAACATGTTGTGCAAAGAAAAAATTATATAAATTTTAAAATGCCATGATAGTATTTTTTTTTTTTTTTTTTTTCTAATTGGTAGCTAGGTTTGGTACTATCTTTAGGAGCTCTTTGCTTCATAGCAAGTTTTATAAATTAAGTTAAAATGATTTCATAATATATCAGCTGTAAAAAAATTATTTAAATTAACTAACATACAATATTAATATAAAAAGTGTGACAAAAACGTGTTTCTCAGTATGACTTGAATAATTCGGAAAGAAATTTTTTAATAAAAAATAATATACACGCTATGCTAAAATCTTAAATTTGTATTTTTGTCATTTAATTAAAAAAATTACGTAATTAAAATATGATTAAATTCACAATATTTTATTGTTTTCTTATTTATTACAAATTATTACTATAATACGGCACAATTTCTAATTATTATTTTTCATTTTTCTTTGAGCACTTCTAGAAATGACCAAAACAGTGAGCGAAGCCCAGAGCCCGAGGTCGAGCGTGGCGCAGTGCATTGACCGGTTCTCGTTAGATCACCGAAGTCAGGCTACGTCGAGCGTGGTTAGTACTTGGATGGGTGACCGTTTCAAGTAAAAAATACGCTGCTCCCTCCCTGGGGTAAATTCGTCTCGCTTTCCACCCAGTGCAGTGATGCACTTGTGTGTGGTTCCCCAGGCTTTGGACATCGCTTTGGTCCATTGAGAAAAAGTAGAAGTGTTCGTCCTGACTGAGGTTTTCCACGGTTCCCTCAGTCTCACCTCAGCGAATGCTGGGACGCGTAAGCATGCAGGCCGTGGCCACTATCCGTTCCCTACCTTATCCCTACCCAGTACCCCGCCGCGAGCTGTAAGCTCTTAGGGGTGTATCCTTGTAAAAAAAAATAAAAAAATAAAACTTCTCGTCTGGGTTTGCATTTTTCGAGTTGAGCACTTCTAGAAATGATCTATATTAAATGAGCAAACCCCGAAATAAAACTTCTCGTCGGGGTTTGCTTTTTCCGATTTGAGCACTTCTAGAAATTATCAAATTTAAATGAGCAAATTAAGCCCGAAATAAAACTTCTCGTCGGGGTTTGCTTTTTTCGATTTGAGCACTTCTAGAAATGATCAAATTTAAATGAGCAAAGCCCGAAATATTTGTTAATTTCGGGCTTTGCTCAAATCGCTAGGGGCACATCTAGGTGTGAGTATTTTTTTCGGGCTTCGCCCGAATTCGGGCTTTGGTGCCAACATTTATATGAGGCGCCGTAGATCAAACGGGTTTAAATCCAAGCCCAACTGGAATTCAATTTTTAAGCCTCAGTTACACCAACAAAAAAAAGTTTCAGACCACTTTTGAACTTGGATTTGGAAAGTTAACTAAACTTGTCTTTTAATTGTAATTTTGGCATTTTTATGTATTATTTAAAATTTGCATTGCCTTTTTTAACAATCGAGGATTTAGATTCGAGATATTAAATTGAATGTATAGCACATACTTATGATACCAAATTTAATGCTGTAATTTAATGCTTAAATATCTCTGTAATATGTTCTATATTATTACACTATTACTTAATATTCTTAAAAAGGTTTTAAAAAATCAATATGAAAGAAATGGGTAAAATTAATAAACTTTTTTAATTTCAAATAAATCGTTATAAAAAGAGGAGGCATGCAAGTAGAATGTTGTTCACTCGTTTTTCAATATTTTGACGGGTCTCTCTGCAGGAGATGTCTTGCTACCTTCATCTGCGTATTTCCTCCGGTATAACATAGATGGCACTGACGGGTTCACGAAGCAGCCTGTGCAAAAGTACAACACAATTTAACACACTGAATATTCACACAAAACTGTATTCAAATATAACATTTATAAAAAAATGAATAAGTTAATTAGTGAGTTTTGCTACTGTGTAAATTTCAATGGTAGAATCTTTATTTTCAATTTAATAGGTTGAAAATGTCAACCAGACGAGGGTATTCTGACAAATTTGATCACTGTTGTATTTTCTAGGTTATTCAATTTATAAAAATACACGTGAGAAACTATACAAGCAATATTTAACACTCAAATGGATTTTTAAATGGTTATGTTATGCTCTAAATCTTTTAATAACAAATAATGGAGACAAAAAAAAAAAAAAAAAGCAATGGCGAACTGCACGATTACTACTGTTTTAATATTAAGGATTGACCTCAGTTGATTTGGATCTCGGAAACGGCCCCCTTGATTTTAATGAGACTTGCAGGAGTCTTAAAGCTTGCCACAATAAGGTTGCTTAATTTTTTTAAAGTGGATCTGTTCGACCAGTTTTGAGAAAATTGAGGCAGAAGTTTAACATTGGCCTTATGGACGGAAACCGGAAATGGAGCTATTGTGAGAAAACCACCCCCTTGAATTTGCTCAAACCATCAGCGATTAAAGTAAAGTGCGCGCTAGAAAAAAAAGTTGAGTTAGTATTTTCTAAAAATAGTTTAAGTAGTCCTCCATATCAAACCAAAATTCAAAAAATTCTATCTCAAATAGGTTTGCCAGAAAAAAATTCCAAAGTCAGAGTGAACGCATCGCTTAACATGGGGCCTTACCTGACAAAAACCCTCGAATATCTCGAAAATATACACCGTTAGGTGGTATGAAAAAAATATAGTGATGTTCTATGACCCAAGCTTTAACCAAAAACCGATTAAAAAAAAATTCTCTCGAATCCATTTTTCCGTAAAAAAATAATAAAAAATCTTATGGGAATTAACATGGTAGATTTTCTTGATTTTTTTACGGAAAAATGGATTCGAGAGAAATTTTTTTTAATCGGTTTTTGGTTAAAGCTTGGGTCATACAACATCACTATATTTTTTTCATATCACCTAACGGTGTATTTTTTCGAGATATTCGAGGGTTTTTGTCAGGTAAGGCCCCATGTTAAGCAACGCGTTCACTTTGACTTTGGAATTTTTTTCTGGCAAACCTATTTGAGATAGAATTTTTTGAATTTTGGTTTGATATGGAGGACTACTTAAACTATTTTTAGAAAATACTAACTCAACTTTTTTTTCTAGCGCGCACTTTACTTTAAGTTTTAGAGCATCCTCGATTTTTTAAAATTTATTTCATTTGATTCCGTTCGACGGAAATTTCCTACTTCCGGTTTCAACTGAGGTAAATCGTTAAGCTGTATACTTACAATTGTTCAAACCCATTCTAATCCTATAATTTTGCTGTAAATGTAGTAGCAGCAACTAGAAAGGCGTGTGATATGACCAGCTATATAATATAGTGATATATGGAGGTGTCATGCAACCACTCACTCTTTAGACAAGTCTCCCAATGCTCATTGAAAGCCTGTAGTCCTGACTGCTCACTGACAAACGTTGACTCCTGCTCACTCCAATTCCACGCAGACACAGCTTCCTGGGGGTCGGGGCACAGAGTGAGTAGGCGATTCTCTTGCAGCGCCAGTGACCAGAGCTCAGCGGTCAGGGCGAGACGCTGCAACAGATTGGACGTCCAGCCTCCTTCATCACTCACACGGAACACAGCACAGCTGGCAACCCTGCAATATGTGTATCAATTAGCAAATCCCTATGAAGGAAAACACTACAATAAGCCTGTTATTATTCTATGAGATTTTTTAGAACTAAAACTTTGTAATATAGGTCAGTCATTAATTTATTTATTCATTTATTCATTCATTTATTCATTCATTTCTTCATTCATTCATTCATTCATTCATTCATTCATTCATTCATTCATTCATTCATTCATTCATTCATTCATTCATTCATTCATTCATTCATTCATTCATTCATTCATTCATTCATTCATTCATTCATTCATTCATTCATTCATTTATTTATTGTTATATTATAGCACTTCTCTGTAGAATTAAAACGCTATAAAAATAAGTAGCAGATTCAGAAACTGCTAAATTTAGCTATTTCCTGAATATATTATTTCATTTTTTAAACAGTATTTTATAGCTTGTTTTCAGCACCTCACCAGCATATCGGATAAACATTTATAGCATTAATTTCTACCTCCCAATTTTTGTCTTTTGATGTACTTTACAACACATTTGTGGAGTATTGTAGCAACTATTTCCTCTATCACAAAATAACTTTTAAAATCTAACCATACATACACATTTAAATACGATTGATAATATTTGGGCCCCATAATATTTCAGTAAGAATTTATAATCGTTAATAACAGTATCCTCTCATTTTAAAACAATTGAAATTCTACATTACAGTCCTTAAGGTACTCAAATTTCACTAGAACATAAGAAATATAAGAATACCAATTTTATAGCTAGAACTGACCCGCCAATGCAGAGACAGAGCAGGGAGGATGTTGGCCCGAGGCTCTTGCCAACGCAACTCTTGATGGCCAGAGGGCTCTCGTCCCGCGGAGTGTCCGGGCTGAGGCTCTCGTGAACGTCCACACAGAGAAGCGGTCGGCCCGACTCGTACTCCCACAGACGTACTGTGCCGTCCTGCACATGACATTAATGTGATCCTTGTTTTTAATTAAAAGTGGCAATGAATGTCATGTCACAATATTATAGTTACTTACATAATTATTGAGTCAAAACTTTTAGCTAATTTTTCTACTTATAATTTTTTGCTTGGTATATTTCACTCTTAATGTATATTAGTATTTATTATTGCATTCTAAACAGCAACAATTCATTCATTCAATCTCGTCAAATTCCAAGTCATAGTTACTTATTGCAAATTTGTAATGAAACCATTAAGAGAGCTGAGTCTGTTAAATTTCTTGGTCTGCATGTTAACGAGTGTTTAGATTGGAGTGTGCACGTAAACTCAGTATGCAAAAAGATTAATTCAGCAAATTTTATGTTGTATACTATCAGAAACCATGTTTCAGTGGAAACTCTTTTAACTATTTATTATGCATATATTTACTCCCATTTGGCTTATGGTATTATTCACTGGGGAAGTAAGGCAGCTCTACTAAATAGATGCTTTATTTTGCAGAAACGAGCTCTCCGTACTATATTAAAGCTGCCCAAGGGACAGTCCTGTGTATCTCATTTTAGAAATCTAAATATGCTCACTGTTCCGTCTATTTACATCTTAAACTGTGCTTCATTTAAAAAATCCCACCCTAATCTTTATTTGCAGAATGATAATGTTCATAATTACAATACCAGGAATAAATCCAATGTTGTTACAGACAAGTTGAACTCTAATTTATACAAATCTTGTGCAATGTATCAAACGGCCAAAATATATGAATTTCTGCCAAAATGCCTAAAAGATATAAATGATTGTAAATTGTTCCGAAAGAAGCTAAAAAATGTCCTTATAAGTAAAGAGTTCTATTCAGTTAAAGCTTTTGAGAGCAATAAGTTGCCTGAGAGTATTGTATCCTTATGATTTAAAACCTGGTTTTCATACTTTTTGTTAATATTGTAGTTTATTTTTTTTATACTTACTTTTTTCCTTTGTTATATTTATAAAGTGTTGCGTTTTGATGTTATGTATGTTTGTTAATATTAAGTTTTTTTGACATGAACATATGTTGTCTTGTACAATCGAAAAAGTTCGAATTAAGAAAAAATAAAAATAAAAAATAAAAAAATTTGATTATTAATTTTTCAATTTTCAAGTTCTTTTTTTCAACAAAAGGTACAAGAATGGAGTAAAACGAATCTAAAACATTATGACCTAAATTTTCCCTAAATTAGTCCATTGGTCTATTAGACATGGGCCGTACTCACCCCTGAGGTAGACACCAGAGTGCTGTCTCTGTGTGGCAGCAGTGAGAGACTGTTGACGAACATATCATGACCGAGGCAGTAGGCGTGCACATGGTAGGAGTTGGGAAAGAGGGAGACTCGGATCTTCTCGTCACGGTCACACGTGATGATGAACTTCTCGTCAGGAGTCACCAGCTGCAAGTGGTTGACTAGTTAACACTTTGGAACAGTAACAACTTTACCCCTGCTTGATTTGCTGGAGTTTCAAGAGACAAAGAGACGGAAATTAGGATTATTATTATTACTGCATGTACTATATTTGTATTACTCCAGCAATCCCAAAATAATTCAACTCCTATGAACAGAACAGGGGAAAAGTTTGTGTACATTTTTCTCCTCGTTAAGATGGTAGCAAGTAGCAAATTGCTAAATATTCTACAGATATTGTACATATTTTATGTACTATAGTGATAAAAGAAATTATACAAAATTTTCTCACCACATCCAGCAGCATTGCAATGTGTCCCAGCAGCCAAATTTTCTCCTTGGAAGGTTCTGTCACAGAGTAGAGGTACACGTCCCCCGCTTTGTCTGCAAATAACACACAGTTACCTCTCTCTTTACCTCTCTATGCTTGACTTTACACTTGACTGTCAATGCCCTACAAAACCTCCCTTGCGAAGAAATGATACAGCATTGACAATTTGTTTAAACAATACGTTACATTGATGCAATTGCCATATTGGGTTATTTTCCAAGGCATAGAGTGTATCTAGCAATGAAATCAATCAGCTTAATCAGCTTAATTTAATCAGCTTGCTATGAAATTAAATTAGGTAGCAAGTAGGGAACAAAAATTCCTTAGAATGCTAGTTATACTGTAGTAAATATATTATTTGTTTTTAATATTTTGAATTGTGGGTCTTAATTTATATTTCAAATTCATTCAACTATATCTAATCTCTTTTTTTAGTGCACAACAACGAATCACTTGCTTCATAAAAGAACATCCCTCAGGAGTACTTTGTGGTATTTTATTTTATTTAATCCCTAGGTCTCCTGTATTCTCACCTGCTAGGACAATGTCGCTGCCGGAAGGGGTGAAGCACACACAGCTGGCAGCTCGTGCCATTGGTCGGGAGCTCTCGAGGCTCCAGTCACTCGTCCGCCACAAGCCCAGCTGTTTCTGGCCACGGCTCGATGCAAGTGCGAGCCACTGCCCACAGCGAGAGAGGGAGACACACGCCATGTGGCGCTCCTCATGTTCCGAGCTCGTCTGCCCCCTGCGAGGTACCCTGAATAACATGGAGCAAATTAGATATGAGATATAACAGTGTATGCAAGTAAATTGTAAGAAATGAAAGTACATGACTGCTGTTCCAGCTGTTCTTTGGTACAGTTAGATCAGTATACAGAACAATATACTATGATCATATTGCTGGTAGTCCTAATGATCCAGTTGGATTTTGAATTTTTTATACAAGGACCAGCTGGAATGGTAATAGTTTTTGGGGGCAGTGAGAATAATTTAAAACTGTTCAAGTATTTGCATTAAGCCATTAAGCTCTCCTCTTTAGACAATTGAAGTTAAATTTACTGTGAAGTGGGACAGCGTGTATGCTCTCTGCAGTAATTGCTGTCCACTCTCTATTTAAAACTCATCTTACAAGCTCCTTATAGAGATTATTATTTAAATTGCACGCTGAAAGATACTACATCATCTCTCGTTCAGAATATTGAGCTATCTGCCTACCAAAATTTGTGTGCAATAATGAGCTGTCTGCTTTACCTTTGACCTTTGTAATTAAGGGAAAGGGAACGCCAGAGTTGCGCCGCGATCGCAGCGCCTCTATATCAATATTCAAATTGTCCCACTCTAAAGATACCACGCAAGTCACGGCAGTTTTATATTCAATTTATTTATAAATAATGAGTTAAATAATAACTGTGATGGTTGTTTTATTTATAAAACTTTTTTTTCATTACTATAAAACATTTTTGGAAAGTTTTTACTTTAGGTGAGTGGATTATAAGCGTTGTTTTGGTTCATTAGTCAGCCTGTTTCATTCGTCAGTTGTTTAATGGCCGACCAAAAAGGGGGGTGTGAGACGTGCGAGTGTCAAAAATCGTGCAGTCATTATCAATTTACGTCGCTCCCACTCTCATAATTGTATTTTTTTTTTTGCTGTGAAGGTTTGTCCTAGTGCATTAAGTTTGTTTCTAGTTTTTTTTAAAAATCGGACGATTAGATTATAGAATTTTTCTAATGTCACTGAAATGCAGCGTATGCTTGTTCAATAAATGGGTTTAGTTTCAATACACGTAACTCGGAAACTAGATCGTATTTGTATTGACGATATTTTAAGAGCTAATGAACGACATAGAGGAGAATATTTTAAAATATTTTCGGAGGAACAAATGAGAGTGGAAAATTTAACATTGGTGGCGTTACCTTACCCTTAAACTTGCCTGATATAGCAGATTTTGGTACAGTATTTTGGATTTTTAATTTTAGTACACAGAAACACAGCTCATTATTCCGGACAAAGGATGATTTATACTGTTTATCACACCTGCTATAGTTGTTTTGATCAGGTAAGTATTGAAGCTTAGCAAATGGGTTAGGGTTTGATCATTGAAGGTACTGTATAGTCCAGCAAGCGAGAGTTGGACCATGAAAATTGCCGGAAATGATGTACGGGAACTTCCGATTGTGGGTTATACCATGGCAACCGGAAGCAAAAACTACTGAAATTACGTCATTTCTGTGGTCCAACTCTCGCTTGCTGGACTATATGCATATAACCCCATATATTTTATACTGCACGCATGATTAGACAAAGTATCACACTACACTTGCATGTATAGAAAAGGAGCTTTCATATTATTTTCACATACTCGAAAATTGCTATGGCATTTGTGCCGCTGAACCCCGTAGCAAACGTAGCTCCGTACAAAAAATCAAGGAGACCTTGATTTTTGCTACGGCGTGCTACGGCACTTTGTGTATGTGAAGGCATGTTAAGAGAGTTACAGCAGCAAACACTATGTATGATACAGTAGCTGTACATAGGCATACAGTACTTAATCTTACTTAGTGCCTTCCTTGTGTGGCGGTGTCACTTCCGAGCTTTTTTCCAGCGTCGTAGGCTGTTCCACGACCTGGATATTGCCTCTGGAAACATTTAAGAACAGAAAATGAAACAATAAAATTCTACTGATTCAAGATATTCTTCAGTAACTTACAATTCAGAATTCCACACCAATGCACCATTCCCTGTGGAAACCACAACCAACTTATCATGAGTTAAAATTGTGGCCATGCTAATGGCAAAATAAAGTTGATTATACAAACAAAATGCATGCACAGTCTATTAAAGAGATAAAGACTGATAACTGTGTTAAGTTACTAATATACTGCAAAAAATAGCAGCAGCACGGGCGGTGAGCGCAGAGCATGTAAACAAAAAACAAAATTGTCCTCGTGACAAGCAGCTGATTTCAATTCGAAACAAATTTCCCGCCATAACGCTTCCCATTTTTTTTTAAATATTTTGTTATGCAACCCGCAATGCTTCGTTGATAAATAAGTTGCCTTCATGTAAGGCGTAAAACAAGTTTTATGATAAATGGTAATTAGTGCGGGGAATAACGACAAAATATCAGCTTGATTGGGCGTTTCTTGAAGAAATCACCAAAATTTCAGGGTTGATAGGGATCATCACAAGGATCATTTTTATAAGGGGGGCAGAGTTGAGGTCACTTCCGGTTGACCTGTGGTGACCTCCGAAGTTTACCCCTTTCCCGTCCTAGCTTTTATTTTTTTGCGGCTTTATGGTTGCTCGGAGGAAGAAAACTGTTATGACAAAAAAGTTTTATTACAATATGAGCTACTTTGCAAAAAAAATTGGCTGACCGGATATGCATAATTACAAAATGGCGGCCACAAATATGGCGCACGGGGCGTTAATTACACCACGTTTTCTTGAATTACTTAACATATAAGCAATTACGAGCTAAAAGGTTCGTACAAAGCCTTTTCTAAATAATTTTATCTTTAATATCGTAGTACTTTCATCTTCCTAACGATATTACTTCTCGAGATATACCTCCAAACGTAACCACAGAGCGGGCCACGCGTAGCCTCTCGCGCTATGTTTACAATGCAAACACAGGGAAGAAAGCTTCCAAAGCTGCATAGTGAAATACAACAATTCTTAAAATAATTGTTTTATATTGTTTTCATGATATTTATTAAATATTGATTAATTATTCAAATAATAATAATTAATTAAATAGTAATTAATCTCTGTAAAAATTTGCATATATTGGTGAAAATTATTTTTTAACCTGTAAGCATTATAACACATGCTGTAGGGAAACCGTACTTTAATGAACTTAATGCATTATATAATAAATAATAGCAATATATCATTCATTATATACACATGCAGCTATATAATATATACAGTATATTATGTATATTAATTTCATAATCATAATACAATATGATACTAAATTAAAACATAAAAAATTTACGTGATTTCAAATAAATTCTTTTTATTTGTCTAATTCAAAGTAAGTGTATAATTTTTTATTTACTTATACAGAGTTAATTACATATTTGATACATCATATAATTTTATTATAGAATATACGGTATAAAATAAGAATCTTCATTTTTATATTTATCATATTACACGTGCATGCGCGTGAACTGCAAATGTAAGCTGATCAAGTGAGAACAAGGGAATTTTATGCCATGGCATACTGTGATATTTGACAATGTTTTACTGTGCATGGTTTTTTCCTTCGTCGATCCAAGGAAATAACGGGGCAGTTCCTAACACAATTAGGCCACGGCCGCTTCCTTACCTATCCTAAAATCGCCATCCATTCACTTTACTCTTCTCATCCTAAGGGTTGTCGGACCACCGAGGGTTCCGATTCTTATACTCTTAGCTTGAGAAGGCAAGTTAGGCATTCGGGAAAATAATTAATATAAATATACATACGAGTATTATGTGTGTGCGTGTGTGCTGACCTGAGTTCAACAACAACCCTTAAATCGATATTATCTTCAAATTTATTGTATAGCTAGATACATAATTTTATTATTTTAATTTGGTATTGAGAAGTTAAGGTAAAAAATTTCCGAAAAAATAGCTATGTAATATTAAAAAATCTTTTATTACTTACTTGCAATAGATCTTGTCAAGTTTTATATACTTAATTTATATAATAAATCGAAGCACAAAGAAGTTTGTCATGTCCCCAGATTTTCGCACTATTTATGTATATAATTAAGATACAAATTTGAATCGCAAGATTTGCACAATTATACTATCTTTTACTATATCCCATACATTGTTATGAATATTGTCCAATATTTTTTTCTTAATCTGTATAATATGCTGTTTTATAATATCACTGAAAACATTCTTTTACATCATAATATTCTTTATGAATTATTAACACTTTTTAAACAATGTGTTATTCTTTATATTGTATTTCGTAAAGAAAATCATAATATTTCGCTGTTTTTCTTCTCAATACCACGTATATTACAATAATAAAATTATGTACCTATCCAGCTATACAATACAATAAATTTGAAGATAATATCGATTTAAGGGTTGTTGTTGAACTCAGGTCAGCACACACGCACACACATAATACTCGTATGTATATTTATATTATTTATTTTCCCGAATGCCTAACTTGCCTTCTCAAGCTAGGAGTATAAGAATCGGAACCCTCGGTGGTCCGACAACCCTTAGGATGAGAGGAGTAAAGTGAATGGATGGCGATTTTAGGATAGGTAAGGAAACGGCCGTGGCCTTAATTGTGTTAGGAACTGCCCCGTTATTTGAGTTATTTCCTTGGATCGACGAAGGAAAACCATGCACAGTAAAACATTGTCAAATATCACAGTATGCCATGGCATAAAATTCCCTTGTTCTCACTTGATCAGCTTACATTTGCAGTTCACGCGCATGCACGTGTAATATGATAAATATAAAAATGAAGATTCTTATTTTATACCGTATATTCTATAATAAAATTATATGATGTATCAAATATGTAATTAACTCTGTATAAGTAAATAAAAAATTATACACTTACTTTGAATTAGACAAATAAAAAGAATTTATTTGAAATCACGTAAATTTTTTATGTTTTAATTTAGTATCATATTGTATTATGATTATGAAATTAATATACATAATATACTGTATATATTATATAGCTGCATGTGTATATAATGAATGATATATTGCTATTATTTATTATATAATGCATTAAGTTCATTAAAGTACGGTTTCCCTACAGCATGTGTTATAATGCTTACAGGTTAAAAAATAATTTTCACCAATATATGCAAATTTTTACAGAGATTAATTACTATTTAATTAATTATTATTATTTGAACAATTAATCAATATTTAATAAATATCATGAAAACAATATAAAACAATTATTTTAAGAATTGTTGTATTTCACTATGCAGCTTTGGAAGCTTTCTTCCCTGTGTTTGCATTGTAAACATAGCGCGAGAGGCTACGCGTGGCCCGCTCTGTGGTTACGTTTGGAGGTATATCTCGAGAAGTGATGTCGTTAGGAAGATGAAGGTTCTACGATATTAAAGATAAAATTATTTAGAAAAGGCTTTGTACGAACCTTTTAGCTCGTAATTGCTTATATTTTAAGTAATTCAAGAAAACGTGGTGTCATTAACGCCCCGTGCGCCATATTTGTGGCCGCCATTTTGTAATTATGCATATCCGGTCAGCCAATTTTTTTTGCAAAGTAGCTCATATTGTAATAAAACTTTTTTGTCATAACAGTTTTCTTCCTCCGGGCAACCATAAAGCCGCAAAAAAATAAAAGCTAGGACGGGAAAGGGGTAAACTTCGGAGGTCACCACAGGTCAACCGGAAGTGACCTCAACTCTGCCCCCCTTATAAAAATGATCCTTGTGATGATCCCTATCAACCCTGAAATTTTGGTGATTTCTTCAAGAAACGCCCGATGAATGTTGTTATTCCCTGCACTAAATTGAATCTTACCGGACTGTTTCCACTCGTCGATTTTGTTGTAGTACGTCGAGAAACTTGAGCACTGAATTATAATGTTAATGTTTTTATTATTATCACTACACTTCAGGTGCACCTGTTTTCTTTATAGCTTTCGGGAATCATCTGTTCCCTTCCTCGGATAAATCGAGACTAATGATTTCAAAAATTATGTTTACTGCGTTGAGGGGGTGTGTGGAGGAGGGAGTAGGGGAGGGGGGAGGGGAGGTTTTCTTGAATTTGCTTTACTATGTCCGTCGCCTCCTTGTCGGCGGCCTCCTAGGAGGTCCCGTAT
The DNA here is from genome assembly GCA_949825025.1 of Siphlonurus alternatus. NCBI lineage: Eukaryota > Metazoa > Arthropoda > Insecta > Ephemeroptera > Siphlonuridae > Siphlonurus > Siphlonurus alternatus. The sequence continues at coordinate 18,119,212 of OX463779.1, read as the reverse complement.
GGGGGATGAGAGGCGGGGGTGCATGCCGCGGAGCCGCCGCGGTGATGTGTGACGGTTGGGTCGGCGTCTTGTTACCTAGCGTTCGGGCTCGGGGTAGCGGCGTTTTTTGTGTAAAAGTTTTATGACTTCTACGTAAAAGAGGGAGCCACATTTTTTGCAAGAGGTGGCTTGGCTGGCTAATTGTTTTGCCTGCCATCGCCATGCAGGCCGCTTCATGTATCTTTCTTTTCTTCCAATGTTTCTCGTAGCCGATGACTTTTACATTGTCCCACTTCATATGATGTTTATTTTCCATAACATGTTCCGCTATTTTTGAGCTGTTGATTTCTTTGTTTTCGACTTTTTTCTTATGTTCTTTTATTCTAATTTCTACTCCTCTTTTCGTCTCTCCTATGTATTCTTTGTCACAGTCGCTGCAAGGGATAGAGTAAATACAATTTTTTGTGTTTCTTTTTAATTCTTTTGGTTTTGTTTTTGTTAATCGGCTTTTAAGAGTATCCTTTGATGAGAAGGCTGTTCTAATGTTAAATTTTTTACTATTTCTTTTGATTTTTTCTGATAGTCCTTTTACATAGGGAATGACTATTGTTGTAAGGGGCTTTGTTTGTTGTTGTTGTTGATGTTGTTGCTTTTTATTTCTCTCGTTGATTTTTCTTTTTATTAATTTTTCAGGATAATCATTGTTTTTAAGTGTTTCAGTGATTGTTTGTATTTATTCATTTTTATCTTCCATGTTTTTGCAATGGCTCTCCGCACGTGCTACTAGCGTGTTTAGGATCCCTACTTTTGTAGGTAGCGGGTGGTTTGAAAGTTTAAAGTTTTATGATAATAAAATTTTATTATACACTCTTTGGATATTTTATTGTTAATTGAATGCTATCTTTTAATACTTCCTAATTTACTCCAAAATTATAAAGAATATACAAAATTTTACTAGCTTAATTAAGTAAAATAAAAAAAAAATAAAAAAAGAAAATGTAATAAAAAAAAAATAGTCGAAGAAAATTAATTAAGGGTGATATTTTCTCACAATATATAGTCTGTTTCTTTTAGGCTCTATATTTTTCGTCACCATAAAATGTAATTTTTGTATGTGGGAGTTTTATATAACCAAAAAATAAATTAATAATTATTAGTTTGCTGGGGTAAACAGCCAACAAATAATCGGTGTATATTTTGAGTAATTAATTTCATCGTGCATAAAAGATGCTAATTTGCCACAGCAGTTCCTATTTAAAACAATGATAATCGTTAATACTAAATATTTTGAAAATTTCAACGATATATATTATACATATATACATATATGTATATGAAATTATATACATAATTTCATGATATGAGGAATGTTGGCTACTATTTTGAGAGGTGTACCATTATTTCTTTATTTTTCTTACCATTGAAATTAATCCTTAAAATATATGTAAGCTATAATATAGATTTAACGCAGAAAACATCAATCTTGAAATTTTTAAAAAAAAAATCACATGAAGTAATATTGTAAATATTATAATATAATATGCATGTACAGTATAAATCATATTATCTTTTAATTTCAAGAGATATAATTTTACATTATATAAATTGAATACAACTATCCATAATTATTATCATTATAATTTATATGCACATGCATTCGATTTCCAGTATCAGTTCTATAGAGTGAACCACAATTCGCGTGCCAACTTTTTTCGTAAATTTGGTATTGCAAAAATTTTCGTACAAACTTCAAATTTGGTACACTTGTAGCTGAGGGTTGTAAAAATTAGTTCAGGGTGTTAAAATTTTTATAGGACACCAATAACACCCCTTTCAGGGGTGGTTTTTAAAAAAATTATTTTCGCCTTATGGAAATTCAATGTTAAATACAACTTTTTTTGAAATCATTGGAATTTTGCGGAAAAAGTTTCTAGCATAAGGTAATCGACCGTCCTGAACTCAGAAATAATTTTAGATTTTTTCCCCGACGCACCCCTGAGGGTGGAGACCTACCCCTAAAATCCATTTTCCTTAAAAATTGTGCTAAAATTATGAAATTAATTTTCAAGGGGTAATCGACCCTCCTGAACTCGGAAATAATTTTAGATTTTTTCCCCGATGCACCCCTGAGGGTGGAGACCTACCCCTAAAATCCATTTTCCTTAAAAATTGTGCTAAAATTATGGAATTAATTTTCAAGGGGTAATCGACCCTTCTAAACTCGGAAATAATTTTAGATTTTTTCCCCGACGCACCCCTGAGGGTGGAGACCTACCCCTAAAATCCATTTTCCTTAAAAATTGTGCTAAAATTATGAAATTAATTTTCAAGGAGTAATCGACCCTCCTGAACTCGGAAATAATTTTAGATTTTTTCCCCGGCGCACTCATGAGGGTAAAGAACTACCCCTAAAATCCATTTTCCTTAAAAATTGTGATAAAATTGTAAAATTAATTTTCAAGGGGTACTCTACCCTTCTGAACTCGGAAATAATTTTAGATTTTTTCCCTAACGCAACCCTGAGGGTCAACGGCTACCCACCATATCTTTTCTCCTTAATAATCGAGTAGAAATTGTGAATTAAATTTTTTTCGGAATTTATCAAAATCTTTCATAAAAAAAAAATCACCTCTTCACTTGCAGCATGACGATGGATGTGTTCACCGTTAATTGCATGGCGTGAAGGCACATGTTGGTCTGCACAACGAGGCTATGTGTGCCTTTAAGGTAGAGATAATATCGATCAGCTGGCCCAATGCTAAAAAAATCCCATTCATAAAAATTATGAAAAAAATTTAAAATGTTCTCCTCTACATCCCCTATCAGTAGGTAAAATATCAGGTATACAAAAACGAGCTAGTTTTCGAGTTATTAATTTTTAAAGTTGACTAATTTAACATGGAGAAACGGAACTTCCATGTTAAATTAGTCAACTTTAAAAATTAATAACTCAAAAACTAGCTCGTTTTTGTATACCTGATATTTTACCTACTGATAAGGTATGTTAAGGAGAACATTATAATTTTTTTTCATAATTTTTATGAATGGGATTTTTTTAGCATTGGGCCAGCTGATCCATATTATCTCTACCTTAACAACTGAGATGTAACCAATTCCACATAACGTCTGTCACTTTTAGCTCGTCAATGGTCTCAAATCTCTTTCTGAAGAAAAATGTTCACAAGAAGAGATTTGAGACGAATTGACAAACAGAAAGTGGAGATCAGACGTTGCATGGAATTAGTCACACCTCAGATGTTAGAGGCTATGCACCTACACACATGGCCACGTTGAGCGGACCAACATGTGCCATCACGCCAATTAACGGTGGACACATTGAGTGAAACCACTGTCATGCTGCAAGTGAAGGGGTCAGTCTGGGATATTTTTTCTCTGAAAAATTTCGATACATCCTGAAAAAAAATTAATTCGCAATTTCTACTCGATAATTAAGAAAGAAGGATATGGTGGGTAGCAGTTTACCCTCAGAGTTGCATCGGGTAAAAAAATCTAAAATTATTTCCGAGTTCAGGAGGGTCAATTACACCTAGGAAATTAATTTCACAATTTTTAAGGAAAATGGATTTTAGGGGTAGGTCTCCACCCTCAGGGGTGCGTCGGGGAAAAAATCTAAAATTATTTCCGAGTTCAGAAGGGTCGATTACCCATTGAAAATTAATTTCATAATTTTAGCACAATTTTTAAGGAAAATGGATTTTAGGGGTAGGTCTCCACCCTCAGGGGTGCGTTGGAGAAAAAATCTAAAATTATTACCGAGTTCAGGAGGGTCGATTACCCCTTGAAAATTAATTTCATAATTTTAGCACAATTTTTTAGGAAAATGGATTTTAGGGGTAGGTCTCCACCCTCAGGGGTGCGTCGGGGAAAAAATCTAAAATTATTTCTGAGTTCAGGACGGTCGATTACCTTATGCTAGAAACTTTTTCCGCAAAATTCCAATGATTTCAAAAAAAGTTGTATTTAACATTGAATTTCCATAAGGCGAAAATAATTTTTTTAAAAACCACCCCTGAAAGGGGTGTTATTGGTGTCCTATAAAAATTTTAACACCCTGAACTAATTTTTACAACCCTCAGCTACAAGTGTACCAAGTTTGAAGTTTGTACGAAAATTTTTGCAATATCAAATTTACGAAAAAAGTTGGCACGCGAATTGTGGTTCACTCTGTATATCGATCTATTATATAAATATACAAATATATATTATATCCTCTTGTCCTCAATTTTCTTAACACTTCATATTAATATTCAATATTCAACTTATAATATATTATATATTAAAGAATACATTGTTTACAGAAAATGAAACAACTTAGCATTTAATTAAAATTATAACATTATATTATTTATTTTATTATGTACAAATTTTACAGTAAAAATAAACATAATATTTTCATGAGTTTGAGCGGGAAATACGAGATCGCCAGATGCAAGACGTCAATAATTATACTTTCTAATAATTTAGGCTATATTATTTTAAACATAGAAAATTATTATTAATTATTCTTTAAAAAATGCATGAGTTGCTTTGTTTTGCATCTGGAGTTTTCTTATATAATTATGGCTTTTGATCTTTATTCACATAGGCTTAGATGTGTAGAGCGTGGGGGTGGACACTCTATGACATTTCATCAGCTGAGAAAACCTTTAATTCATCTTCACTTAGAAACTAACTGAATCAAAGATTCATCTTTTGCATCATACTATCTTGTTCTCAAATGACGATATAGGAAGGAGTGCCCGATGTTCACATGCGCGTGCGGTTAATGGAGGCCGTGCGCTCGGCTCGTCGCGACTTGCTAGACTCGACGCTTTCCTGTAAACACGAGAAGGGAACTTCATTACTTTTACCACAAAAAGGGAAAACATCCAGAAAATTACGTTGTTACTTCACTTCAAAGACATTATTTTACATCCTGTCATTGTGTAAATTTATGAAATCTGTCCAACTTACCCTATACAGTATATATTGTATACTATATATTAGTATAAATATATATATATACTGTCTCAAAATCGACTCCATGAGTCTCCATGTCTTTAGAGATAAGAAAACCTTGCATTATTTATTTCAGTTCTCTTCCTACCTTTATATAAATATTGGAATTTCAATCTCCATGTACTAGACGTATATTTTGTAATCTACCTCTGTAGCATGCATGCAGTGATCAGATCTGAATATATTTCATTTCAAAAATATATCTCAGGGGTGTTTTTCTCCTTTAAAGGACCTAGCAGCCAGGGTTAGGCTGGCCATAGGAGTACATATTACATACTATCGGATTCAAAAAGGTGTACCACTGAATAGCATACAAGTTTCATAAGGAGAGGGGTACACATTTTTGGTTCTGACAGTAGTTTGATATGCCCGACAGCCGCCCCTCTCCTCTCCAATAACCTCCCGGCTTCGTTCCAATAGGGTCCTTCATGCGTTAAAACCCCACCCCTCTCCCCGCTGAGGTTAGGTGTTTCTTATGATATTCTACAATGGTCCATCGTCACCCAAAATCGGATATCTTTACAATGCAAAGATAATTGAACAATTATGTAAGAGCAGAAACTCACCTCAATTATCTCGAACCAGTCTTCGAGGACGGCGTCCTTAACCCCGGCTGGTGCACGCAGCTGCACGCAGGGCCTAGTCGCGTCCTTACCGGCGGTTGATGTCAGCTCTCCAGGCGAGAGTGGTGCACCCAGCTCCAAAGTCACCATGCCCTGCGCATCACTGCGTGAGTTGGCCCACGTGACGGTGCGCACCTCGGCCAGGCGAACCTGCACAACCAAGAGTAAAACAATGCAGTTGCACGCGGCACTTAACAATTTTATTGAGGAAAGAAATTTTTCAACGCATATCAAATTTAGAGGCACTTTACACTTTATTTAGTTATAATATTTGTTCATTAAATCCAGTGTTTATTCTGTTCATAAATTATTATCATAATCACTGCAATTTTTACTGAATTCACTCGTTGCACGTGTCTAGAAGTACCCACCTTGTAGATGAAAGGTCCCATTGGTGTAGGCCCTGCGGAGACGAGCTTGAAGCAGCTGAGGTAGTCGCTGGTTAGCAGGAAATATCGTTCCTTCCAGCGGCGGAAGAGGGCTCCTTGCCGCAACGTGAGCAGCGGTCCGCGCTTGAGAGCCGCGCCGGGGGCCGCTTCCGAGCACCCCTGCAGCGGTGAGTTGAGAGAGCCGACCTAGAGAACCACAGAGTGTAAGATTTTGGTACCTCGCTGCATATATCATTATTCATTATGCGTGCAGAGAAGTGTCATCCCTACCGATTCTTCCCATTTCCCTCCTTTGTACTTTATAAGTAAGTGCATGAGATTCATTATAAGACATTTATTTGTAGTATAATACTATATGTGATATCTACTAAACAAAATAAGGAAAGTCACTCATGATGCAAAAGAGAGAGATTGGAGAGAGAGAGAGAGAGAGAGAGAGAGAGAGAGAGAGAGAGAGAGAGAGAGAGAGAGAGAGAGAGAGAGAGAGAGAGAGAGAGAGAGAGAGAGAGAGAGAGAGAGAGAGAGAGAGAATTGTTACTTTTTTATTTGGAAGGAGACGAATTAGATAATTAAGATACCCCGGTATAGATAATAGAGCAAGCAAGCTCACGACTAAAGAAGTTCGAAATCTCTTTTGCCAAGATCACATTTTATTTAAAACTTTATTATTTGTTAATTTTTATATAAATAAGATTTTAAAATTGTGGTTTAATAAAGGTATTTGAAAACGTATAGTATAAAATTTATGAAAAATAAACATTTTCATGTATGGGAATAAAAATATTCCTGTTGTGTCATTGCAGTTAGAAATACGAAAATAAATGTCATCTATTGCATGGATAATTTTACTGTGCAAGTTTTGCTTTTTTGTGGAACACAGAAAATCACATCCAGTATGACGGATATACAGCTTGTGGCTCGCGTATGAAATTATTTAATGCAATAACAACTGGGCCGGACAGGAAAAGGTTTTCCGGTGTCGACGTTCGAGAGGAAGTGACCTGCTCCAGGCCGGCAGCCTCCGTGCATGGCAAATACCGAGGAGCAAACATCACTTGCACTTTCAGGCTTTCCTTTTCTATACTATCATTATTATATGCTAATGTGTGAGGAAAACGATAGAAAAAAATCAAGAGCACCGCATTACATTCGGAGTGAACTTTAAGGAAGTCACCATATATTCATAAAAAATGAAAAGACTACATGTTGCTGTGGATATTTTGTCAGGCCCCCAGAGTCTTGCAAACTTCTATACCTGAGTTCTCTCCCTTTATAATAGCTCCAAAAACCTTATAAGCCCATGCAGGGAAGCCTCCAATAACTAATACATCCCCTCGATCCCCACTGCTAGAGACTGGTCCACTAATTAATGTTAAATATTATAATTAAATTTTTCTGAAGAGTTAGAAATAACCAGCATTGCAAAACCACTTTTATATGACACATTGCACTTGATGTTAAGCCATTTATTATTACAAAACACAAATTTTCTAATAATTATTGTATACAATTTTTACCTTACAAGCAAACTTAAACTTTGTTTCTTTTTATGAAGATGACATTAATTTTCTTCCAAGGAAAATTTTTATGCTAAATTGTATCGTGTAATACAGGCTTTATATATGTGTATATAACATTCATTATTAATTTTCTCTAGTTTTTAACACATTGAGAAAGGTCACTAATGTTGTTCATTATTGGTCCATTCATGCTCTCACCTGAGTCCAAGGTTCGCCGATTGCAGTGAAGGAAGCTCTATGCTGCATGGGCGCAGGCAACAGTCCCTCAAGTCTGAGCGTGGCGCGTCGCACCCTGGCAAGGGTGGGTGAGCTCTGCAGGGGCACGGAGGCCCGCCCCCAGGCCCCCGCCCCCTCCTCCAGTACAGCCCCATGCCTCTGAGCAGCCAGAGAGGCCATCGCCGACTGAACGGCAGCGGCGGCGGCACGAGCGCCGGGCGACAACGCAGCTTATCATATATATGGAAGGAAGTCACCACAACCACAGCTGGCTGGCCGGAACTGGACGCAAAGTCTCTACCGACCGACGTTTTGTAGGCTCGAATCGTAACCCTCATGCAGATTAGCACGCCATGCATGTTAACTAGCTGTACTTTAATTTCTACGCAATATCTGGTTTTCTTGATTACGATAGTAAATAAGTGACTCACAAAAGCGTGATAACTTAAAATTTTAATTGACAGTTCTTTTATAATAAACGTCATTATTTAACTTACTTTGCATTAACATATATATAACAATTATTTTCAGAATAAAAATAAGGATGCAATTTGAACATTTATTTGTAGTGCAAAAACATGAAAATTTCATATTCTGTTGTTTAAAGAAATGGTCAATTTGAAAGCAGTTTATAATCATAAAAATGAGAATATTTTGAATAATCAAGTGATTTTAAATAAATATATACAGCATATTCATACTTAATATAGACATGTACGTAATGTATGTATATAGTTAATGTGTATATTATAATCAGTAATTTCAGTATAAATAATATATAATAAAGTATATTATCATCTATCATTATTGTTTGTACATAATATTATATCGAGTGTTGCTGGAAGTTAGGCAAAGTACAAAAGCATAATTTAATGCAATTCTAAAATAATTGTTCTATATATATACAATAATAATTTGTGTGCACTCTATAATTTTGCATATTAATGAAACTGTGTGAATTCTCTATAGGATAATTAAACATGCATACAACGCAATCATTTCCCTGCGCCATGCATTAATTAATCACAATACATATAGAGTACGTCACGCGTGACTGCTCTGGTTTACGCTGTGAATATTCCCCTCGTCACGCCGCTGGCCTAGTTGCAAGAGGTTAACGAGGAACCGTGACCTGAGACGCACAATTCGGCCGGCCAAAATGAACTGCCATAATAATTATGTCGGCGGATCCACAACCTTTAAATTATTACTATAATCATGCATATAATAATGTAGGTAGGGTAGTTTATATTCAAGAAGCAATTAATGGATTAACTAAGATATTAATTTTTATTTTTTTTCCCCCCTCTACCATTCGTCACCCTACAATAAATGTTTATAAGCACATTATATACAAATGTCCTCAGCACCATTTGCTCTACCGATGATTAAAATAAGGGGGGAGGAACAAAAAAAATAGATTCACTTATTATTAGAGCAATTAAATGAAAATACATCATGATCAAATTAAGTTCATCAATGCATATGGGCTAATAAACCTTCATGATAATTTTTAAAGTACATAATTATTACAGTGATTCTTATGTTGAATAGAGGAACTGTTCTCCATCGCTCTCTGTATAGTTCTCTCTATTCTTATATTGCTATAAATATATATTATAATCAATTATATTATTAATTATTATGTATTGAAAGCCTTTATAAAATTATGATATATATATACATATGTATATATATATATATATATATATATATATATATATATATATATATATATATATATATATATATACATATACATATCTTATAGAATGTAGAGTCTTAGCTGATGCATACCAAAATTAGAGTTTTACTGGCTTTACATTTTAAAACTTATTATTATTTGACTTGCATTACTAATGAGATTTTGAAGGAATGTTATTTTTAAAATTTTAAATGCATTATTCATATTATTGACACTTAAAGCTTCTAAGCGTCATACGACTATATTATGTGATGACGAAAGCACCTTTACTGCTACTAAGCTCTATAGCAGCATGGACTGTGACTAAATTGATCCGCTAAGTGTCATAAGACGGCGCTACGTTATGACGAAAGCGGCTTTAATGCCAGGTACACAGGTATACCTTATATTACTTTCTCTCTTACTGACCTCGATATTTTGCGTTGCTACCGCCGACTGACTTTCCCTGACGTCGCGGCGTTCTCAGTGTTTGTATCGAGTGGATTACCGCCAGTTCTTCTATTGTCGAGCTCCTGCAGGGCTGCTGAGGGTGCCTCACTTTTTGTGCCCCACGTGAGCACCATGGAGCCCCAGCACGGCTCGGCGTTGATGCTGGCCACCATCCTCTCCATCTGCTTCCTTCTCCTGAGCTGCTTACCTGAGCCAGCCCCTCCTAGTGTTGCCAAGAACCCCAGCGGTAATAAGGGAATGGAGCCCTTCGATCAAGGTATTTTACCCTGCAATGTCAGTAAAATAAATTATACAACCATCCGCACTCTCAGTAGAAATAAGCAGTGACAGAGGAAGGTCAGGAGAGGCAAGAGGCACGCAAGTTCCTATAATAAGTGCCTGGTGCGTTTTCAGAACATTGATTTTTAAAAGCAACCGACACATTATTGTGCCTTAGTTAGGTATCTGTTTGTATAAATCAAGAACTTGTAAGAAATATTAATAATAAAGTATTTATTTTATACTTCCGCTAAGATGTAATTATATTTTTTATTCTCATACATGTTCTCTAATAATTTGCTCAGGATTTCATTGTCACTTGTCACAGATCAAGCAAGAGGGTATGTTGTCGAGAGAAAGGGTGGGATTTTTCTTAAGGGAAATAATTATCGGGTTTGGTGTTGCTTGACTATCGGAGGAGCGGTGGATAGTGACAAGACCAACACGAGGAGGCTGGTTGCAAAGTAAGAGAGAGTTTTTGTGATGAAACCTCGAGCTATGATACAACACATTTTATAACATGATTTTACTGAATTTGCAGTTAATAAAGAAATAAATATCCTTGACGTAAATGTAATGGATGTATTCTAAAAAAAAAACTTTGCGACATGAACATTCACTTAACTTCAATGCTTTTTATAAATATGATTGTGGTCTATGCTGCTTTTCTCTATGCTAAAATTTGACGTCCTGAAATAAATTTAATAAATATGAAAGTAAAAAAACATTTTTCTTGTAATTTCCCGTCCAAATCATAATTATAAAGTAAATAATTCATATCAGTCAAAATAAAGCACAAAGATTTAATTGTATTGTATTTTATTATCGCAAATTTTGATCATATATAGTTTTACTGTGTAATTTCTATTTATATAATATATAAACACAATTTTTACATAATAACAAACGTTCAGTTCGGTAAGCACCGTGACCTTATTTGCAAGTTAGCCCCGAGGCCGAGGTCTGCTCAATTCGCTAAATCTCGCAAGGCCGTTTGGTCCTGGCCGCCGGTTTGCCTCCGTTGTGACACCGAGTCTATTCAAAGAGCTTACACCGTACACTATATTATAAGAGTAAATAAAGTAGTGTGCTTTCATGCAAACTGCGCTAAAAAAAAAAAAAAAAAAAAAAAAAAAAGTTCTGGTCAAAGGGATTGTGCGGTTAGAAGCTGGTTGAACGTTGAACCCTCCCCAACGTGAAGGGATGGACTCACCCACGTTCATAATAGTATATTTTGCTATAGTTGTTACACTATTGTAGAAGGGTGACATCGCAATCAATGCATGTAATGTTTAACGAAAGCTGAAATTTGAATACTTCATTAGAAATTGACAAAAGCACTTCAAAATAAAGTTATAACAAATTATAGTTTAAAATGCAAGGAGACCCCATATTATAAAAATAAATATATTATTATTAATATTATATGTGGTATTATATGTTATTATAGTATATATTATGCCATGCAAAAAATCATATAAGTATTAAATATACATATTAGCCATTGCAAGCATTCAAGCATAATTAAATTAAAGTTATAGTTAATTCTAAAATACATTATTCTACACTTCTTTTTTTTTTTTTTTTTTTTTTTTTTTTGTAGCGTAGTCAGTCAGTAGTATGAAAATAAACTAAACGTTATTACGTAATTAAATTAAGTAAAATACATGTTTCTTATTTCAAGCATGTGCATGCATCAGTGACGTTTCTAGCAAACAAACATAAATAATGAAACTGCAGCACAATTAACGTATACATTAATTATAAAAACTACATACAATTCTGCTGAACTGTTTTAATTATAGTACACGTTATACAAAACAATAACAGTTACAATTGTGATACGGATAATATGAAAGTAAGCCTGCATTATTTATCAGTGGGAGAAAGTGTAATGTTAGAGCTCTCCACAAGCGTATTATCTACGTATATTCCCTGCTGTAGAAAATGCTCACGCATATGAGCTTCACGATTTACAATAATTTCTTAAATTATTTTTACTTAATTGTTAATATACGATTATTTGGTTTTACCTATTTCGTTACACTTTGCAATGATTATTATTATCAAAATACAAATTACCTTATTAATGACTTAATGTACAGTTATGTAACATTCTATATAAATCTATACGATAATTAAACCAATCGTCAGTAATTATTTCTTGCAAGCTTATTTTTGTTTTAAAGATGTATGCTTCCGTCGTACGTACTATACAACGTCAGGATCGTGAGTGATGAAATGTCGTAATGTTACGTGAATAATTTGTCACTGGCTTTAATAATTATTATTATTGTCAAAGGCTAGCTGGCAGTTGCATAGTTTTGCCCCTCGCCACAAATGATGAGAAGATTGTGGACATCGCGGTGACCATGCAGGGTGTAATAAAATATTATTTCTGATGTATATATGGCAGTGATGATGCATCTTATGCAAGGAAATTCCCACGCGTACGTATATTATATTGCAAAGAATGACTTTTTTTCTTATTTTTTTCTCAAACTTATTTATAAAATACGTCATTCATATTAAAATTCTTAAATAACTAAATAAATAATACGAGAACATAATAATAAAATAACGTGTTTTTGAGCTTTGAATGAAATTGTTTTTAATACTATACATAATAATATAATTGAGAGGCTGCAGATCAAATGGGCCAATGCAGGTAAAGAGAGTTTCCTATCTTGCTTCATATCACTGATAACGACCTGTATTAGAGAAAATATATGGTTTTTAACCCCGTTTGATCTGCGGCCTCTCAATTATATACTAATATTATATTTTTGTATATAAAATATAATTAATTCATAAATAATTAATTAAAAAAAAATGTGGATATTATATAATGTATATATAATATCATATACAGTATATTATACATCATGCAGAACAGTTGTGATGGGATCTTTAAATTAAATTTGATTTGGTTATAGTTCTACTATGCATGATTTTAAAATACATTTTTTTTTTTACACGTCAATTAATATTAATTGATATTATAGCACTAATTCATTTGAGAGCTTTATTTGAAATTTAAACTTAATTAACAGTAATAATTTTGTCTGACATAGAGGTTGCATGAACACACTGCAGAAATCATGATTGGCATTGCTTGTCCAAACGACGAGTTACTGACGTGTCACTGCTACTGACAGATGAGGTGCTGAGCACTGCGGAACAGAAGCGGCGCCTGCTGGACACGCTGCGGACGTCGTGCCTGCCCAAGCTCGTGTGTCAACTGCTCGCCTCCACGGACCGCAAGCTGAGCAGGTCGGAACTCTCACTGCTCGCCCTCATCAAGTAAGTGATGTCAGCCCCAAACATCGAGAAATTCACCTCCGTGACCGGGGGCAAGGAGGGGGGGGGGAGGCACCTCTAGCCCACGTATTTTCCTTAATATACAGACAAAATTCCCCCAATCCCCTCTCCCTTATGTATTTATAACCACCACTGACCCCAAGTAGCACCATCACACTAAGTATTATCCTCGTTTAGGCCCATTAAACATAAAAAAATTAAATTAGCAGATCAAAAAATTAGACTATCTACCTTTAGGAACTTCCCTATAGCGCTTAATAATTATAAGGAAGCTCTAGAATTGAAATCTGGACTTGACCGAAAAAATTTGGTACACGCGCACCTTTCTTTCATGTAATCTGTAATCCCTTCCCATTTCTATATTGTAATACCACAGTCACTATTATTAACTATAGAAATATAGATATACCATTATTATATGGTACAATAATTACAATATTATGCTTAAATAATACATTTTATGCTTTCCCTAAAAAAATATATGTTATTTATTATATAAGTTTTGTGTACTATTTGATTGGTATTATTACCTATATTAATCTATTTATTATTATATTTTTTGTTTCTCTATAATTTATAATTTAACACACATTCTGTTAATTTTTGTGACTAACTTTACTCTACTCTAGCTACTTTATTCTATATCTGGACAAATAAATGTATTTTTCTAAATATTTAAAACACAGAGTTTAATGAATTTGAAATTTCAAACATTTATAATTTAATAATAGAAATTAAAAAAAAAGGTTATTTTGCAATATATTCACGTGAATGGATTTTTTTTTAGTGACATTCATGAAAATTATTGTTTGAATTTGTAATTAAATGATAGAGACTATTATAATAATATATTAAACTCATATATACAGCTATAATTTAGGTGCGATTCTTCAATTACTTCTTAACTCGTTCTTTGCTTGCAGAGAGACGAGTCTGGGTGTGACTGCCGAGGTGACTTCTCGCCTTCACTTCGCGGCTCACATGGGACAGCTGGTGGCTGGGGTGGACGGCGCGGGCTGTCACAACTTCTACCCTGCGTGCCCTTTGCCAGGCAGCGCCGTCCTGCCGCTGCTCGCCAACGTGCGCTCCCGGGGCTTCGGGGGCGGACTGGCCAGTTAGTGAGCACCAATTGTGCACCATCAGAAATTTACATCTAAATACCGGCCAATAAGACTTTAATTTATCATCTGTAAATGATTTAAAATTTATGAATATGAACTATTTAAAGAAATATAATTTTGAAGCTGCAAATATGTGTTGAAAAGTGTATATATTAAATCGGTATATTATTTTTGAGTATCGATCCTGTTCTATAATATTTAAAAATTTATATATGATTTATTATTTATATAATAAAAATGTAACATAAATTATGATTTACAATATTATGTCTTTAGTAATCAGATGAGAACCCTTAAACTTAAACTATAGGGCCTCTAGAGCAACTTGCAGGATTGCAGGAAAAGGTCAGAAAATTCTTAATTATATCTCAACGACTCGTGCATATTACAATAAGTGTTACACTGTGGTTTAATTTGTTCTTATTATATGCGTATACGCATTCATTTATAATTTTCGTTGGAATTTATTACAGATTAATGACACCATCCTTAGTACGTAATCAGTACATCGTTCCCATCTTTTCATGGCAATTAACTTCAAAAAAAAATATATATTATAGATCCTATTATTATTATTTTTCTATTTGATTAGATTAATTGTCAAATATAGACAGATCAGCAGAAAACAAAATGTAAAGCTGTGTAAAGAATATAATACAGAACATTGTAAATAATTCATAATTATATATTAATTATATAATAATACATTATAGCTGTGGCAGCATTTCATATATTATACATATAAATAATTATATACATGTGTTTTATTTTATATTGTAGATTTCCTTAATGGAGTATTGTCCTCAATTTTTTTTATTGCAGAAATGGATAGAGGGTGCAAAGTTATGCTACCCTGATTTTTTTCAGATTTTTTTGAGACCGGGAACTATTTTTAAAAAATTATGAAAGTCCTTTTTGTGACGTCACGCGGCGGCAAGTCCTATCTTTTTCTTAAGGAGCGGCGTCTCGTGACGTCACGAAAAGGACTTTCAATAATTT
Source organism: Siphlonurus alternatus (assembly GCA_949825025.1). Taxonomy (NCBI): domain Eukaryota; kingdom Metazoa; phylum Arthropoda; class Insecta; order Ephemeroptera; family Siphlonuridae; genus Siphlonurus; species Siphlonurus alternatus. The sequence goes on along the minus strand of OX463779.1, from coordinate 18,103,612 downwards.
TTTAAAAATAGTTCCCGGGCTGTAAAAAATCTGAAAAAAAGCAGGGTAGCATAACTTTGCACCCTCTATCCATTTCTGCAATAAAAAAAAATGAGGACAATACTCTATTGCAAATAAAGTATAATCAGAGATAAAAATAATTAAGCCATTAATATATTCAATTCAATGGACGCACAACCTAAGAAAAAAAATTTATTGCGTTAAATTATGCTACTCTTTTTATTTATTTTAATTTTTTTTAGAAATCATGAAGCATCGACAAAAAGTTATTCAAATCTCAGGTTTTAACCCACGCCACTTTTATTTAGTCCTACCCTTTTTTATTAAAAAGTGGCGCCTATATATTAACATCTCTGATGTACTTCCACTATTTATTCCAGACAGTTCCCGGTCTCTAAAAACCTGACAAAATATCAGAGTATATTTTATAAATTTTTGGTACCCTCGATCTACTCCTTTCTATATATAATAAAAATTTTCATGTCCATTGTTGTATATATTGTAGTAAACAGTTAACTAACATATATCGCTTTTGAGCTATATTTACGCCACTGCGAAGAGAAAATAACAATGCATTAATTAACTTGTAAGAGCTCACTTTATAATTAATTCTTATATACTTAAAACGAAGAAAATAACTTTTTTTTTTTTTGCAGGTTAATTCAGCAATTGTTAAAAATCGAATTAATATAGTTGAATTGATAAACTGTAAATATTATTATATATAAGTATTTCAGCTACTATTTTAATTTATTATATCGCAACATACATTTTTTCCTTATATAGTGAATAGTGACAGATTATTTTAGCTCTATATATACAGAGTCTATCTATCATAATATACTAATATTATTATTATATCACCCATATTTATTTAAAGATAGTAATATAGACGACATATCTATGTTATGTAAATTTTTTAACTAATTAAATATAAAAATTGACAGGTATAATAATAACTTGTACACATAATTTGTGGAACAATTACATTTATTGTGAAATAAACTGTGATTTTACAAAGCAGACATTTTTGGTATCTTTCTAAATGCTATGTTATTATTAATTTTCTTTTTATTTATTTTTATTATTGATAGATATATATTTAAGAACAATTTTTCATATCTCTATTAAAATGATTTCTATTTATAGAATGTAACGTGTAGATTTCATTAGTTATTATTTTTATTTTTTATTTCCTTCTCTCAGTGTCAACTTACAAATTTAATACATTAGAGCTTCTAGCATCTATCCACACAAAACATATTTATAATACTATATATATAAATGATTTTTTTTAAATGTTTCTTTCATACATGAACAATATCTATTCATTTGGTCCTGACCAAAGATATGAACAGAAAAGTTCATGCACATAACAAACGCAAGACTAGAGTTCAGAAACATAATTTCGTTTTTTTTTTTTTTTTTTTTTTTTTGTTCCACAATATTTTAGTTTGATGAAAGATCGAGAAGGAACGAAATAATGAAAGTTTATGAACTCTAGCCTCGACAGACTCTGGGACAAAGTTTCGTCACAAGTACTTGCCGTTAACTTAAATATTAGCAAGCATTAAACAAAAATATTACAGCCAAAAACAAAAAATATTTAAAAAAAAAAATTAGCTATATGGTACAAAAAACATAATAACGAATATTTTTTTTTTAATGTAACAAGATGATATAATTATTATGTACCTAAATTATTGTTATTATATTATCATTTTGCCTCATCAAAAATTCTTCATGCATTCACAGCACCATTAAGGTAGGTCACAGACGTATTAAAACAATGTCTCAGAGTTAAATATATATTTATATTTTTTTAGGGATTAGTAAGGAGAGTTAATACTAAAAACAATTATTATTTTCGTAATAACAATACTAAGTCACAACAATACTAGGTACAACAATACTTATTGTTAAATATGTCTCTGATCTTTCATTTTTTTTTTCCTACAAAAAAAGCAACTGGAGGGAACAGGGTATGTTTTTTTGTCAAGGACATTTAAGTGTGTTTTTTTTTATTATTATTAATTAGATTGTTTTAAAGCTTCATTGCTTCATTCAAAATGAGAATTTGCAGATAATTCATTTGTGTAGTTTATTGTTGTTTTTTTGTTTTGTTTTTTACTTCAAAATCATCTTGTATTTTATAAAATAATACATTATAATATAAGACATATGACACATTTTTCTTTGGCATTTGGATGGTGCAGTAGAATGCAAATTTAAATGTATAAATGAAGTGAATGTATATTGATGAAAAAAATACTGTACTATCCAAATACATTTTGAGTCCCATATCCCAAATATAATATTTGAGCCAATTTTTACTTGCTCATTATTATGGTTTATTTGTTTTATTATTTTTATTTAATATCCTGAATTATGCAAATAATTTATAAAAACTTTTTACTTATTTATTTATTTTTTTCTTTTTCTTTTTTTTTTTTTCCACCAGGATGACCATTGAGATTGGTGCATCTAAAATTTGTGTGCAACAAAGGAAATTCTTGAACTAGGCAGCTGGAGCTGCAGCCTGACTATAGCGGCTCACTAGAGAGGGCAGCACAGCCTAGTCAATCATGAGCTCAAAGTGCACAGAGCCGCGGCGCTCCTGTCGGTCGTGGTGGATGTTCTTGGCCCAGGCCTTGCATTCAATGTTGATCAGCACACCGGCTGTAACACAAGCAGTCAGTCATCAGGCATTTTTATCATGAAATAGGGTCCTTGATTATTCATATTTAGCTAGGTAAATCAAGTAGTTTAGCTTGTGTAGATGACAGACACAACTATTGAAACAAAGTACTGTCAGGCTGTTATAATTAGTTCTACAACTGAGTTTTAAAAAGATTACAATGGAAATTATAGATATGATTACATAGCAAAAAGCTAGGACTATTAACATAATTAAAAACGAAATAAGAAAAACTTAATTGTACACAATAGGGCTCTGACTGATTGTAAGGATATTGGGTTGCCACTTACTGACTGGCCGCTCGAAGAAGACTGCGACAATGGGGCTGAGGTAACCCTCCTGGTTAGAGAAGGGGAAGAAGAAACCGGGGAATCCCCTGCGAGGGATGTACTGGATGGGCCCAATGTTCTCGAGATCAGCTGGGTTCTCACCCTCACAGCTCACCCACACCGTGTTCAGTTGCTGCAACACAAACAACAATAAATTATAACTAATAATTTTTACTCAACAATTCACTTTCATATTATGACAGCACTAATTAAATACTGTAATTTAAAATCATAAGACTAGATAATTTAAGTTATTTGTTATCACAAAAGTTGCTTATCTCCTACTGCACTCGGTTCACTTTCCTTCCTGTTTTGACAAACATTTAAGCCTTGAGGACTCACCGACTTTGAAGTCTCCTTGGTCATAGAGTCAATGTGGTTCTTGAGGTCCTCGGGCATCTGCTCGGGAAGGCCGGCTGTCTCGTTGTAGTAGTCAGGGTTCCATGAGAAGATCTGTAACCATGGTTTGTCACTTAATTAGTTTCACATTGAGACATGTACTAGCGAGAAGTGGTCTATAGTTTTTCACCCATCACAGTAGTTATCAAACTTGAAATATTATTTAACGAAATAGTAATTATACTAGGGCGCTTTAATTCCTTTCCATGGCATGATTATAGAAATTCATAAACTTGTGTCCCATTCTTCATATCAGTAGCTTTCAATGCATTTTACACATTAACATTGTAAGTTTAAGGGTTCAAAACTGTAATCAGTAGAACAGCATTATTAATTCCTAGTGGTGAACACGGGCAATGCTGACCTGGCCCTTAAAGCTGTTTCTGCAGCAGGAATCCTGGCTCAAGGGAATGAGTGCATTGTCTCTGTGGGTCAGTGGCTAAATTATTCCCAAAGTCTGGTCGACAGGACAAACCGTAAGCATTGTGCCCTCAGTACTTGAGGTCTAGTAATCCTTAATATTCAATATTTCGGTACAGTGTTTCTTTAAACAAAGACTCTCATCTTTCTCTCCAAATACATGAAATGATTGTGAAAATGTTTTAAAAATGTGGTGGAAAAAATCATTTGCTCTACGCATTATTTTTAAAGAAAGGACGCACCTTATTGAGCTTGAGGAAGATGCAGGGGGCGCTCTTGTGGTAGTTGTAGTTGTTCTCCGAGACACACGGCCTCCAGTCCTGGATGTTGACGTCACACACCTTACCCTCGGCAGGTGGGTTGTTGAAGTCGCACTTGACCTTGTTCTGGCCTGCTCCCGCCACCATGCCAGGCTTCTTGTACACTGCAAGCGGCAACACATTACACCAGAGTCATGACAAACAACAGCAATTTTAGTCCCTGCTAAGAGTTATCTTAATGCACAAAATTATTAAGAAAATATAAAATAAAAGAAAATAATAGAACATTGAAATTTGTTTCAAGTTGTTGAAATTGTTTAATTAAACATTAAACATCCTAATAATGCAAGGGTTGATTTGATTTCTGTTTATTTATATCTACCCCTCTTCTCCTCCCCTAACCATAAATTAATTATTGAAAATGTGCATTTTTAAGTTAAATAGACATACTATATATGATATGCAACATTTCACTATTGTATTATTACTCATTGCCTGGAAAAATAAAAGAGAGGAGAGGAAAAATCCTGTCTCTATTAGCTTATATAAAGAAACAGAACTAAAGGCCAAAACAGGGACATAAAAAAAGAAGGAGAGTTTATAATTCAGAGTAGGAAGTTGGTAAAAATCTTCTTCCTCAGGCGCTACACTCTACTTGAGACTCACCCTCGAGGAAGCGGTCGAGCTCCTCAGTCCAGTACTCCCAGTTCTTTGAGTCAGAGCCCTTGTACCAAACCAGTGTGCTCTCTACGTTGCTCTCTGGTGGCATGGGTCGGAATCCCAGACCTGCAACCCAGACAATCGTTTAAAACACCTTCCAAGTAGGTACACTATAACCTTCTACTGTATTTCCAATTTTCTCCTTCAGAAAAGCATTGAGGAATTCATTGAAAACACTTGGTTGTACATTTTGCAGTAATAAAATTGATTATTTTTATTTTAATTAGTATAATTTAATATAGATAGTAAACACAACTTGAACACTATTTTGTTACACACATCTTGTAAAATAATGTAATAAAGTAGCAATTGGCATTCATAATTAAAGTCTTTTCAAAAAATGAACAATAAATCAACAAAAATCAACAAAAAATAATAAATAAATAAATAAATAAATAAATAAATAAATAAATAAATAAATAAATAAATAAATAAATAAATAAATAAATAAATAAATAAATAAATAAATAAATAAATAAATAAATAAATAAATAAATAAATAAATAAATAAATAAATAAATAAATAAATAATACTTGTTTGTTCCAGTCCATTAGTTTTGACATGATTTAGGTTCATCCATTCATACATACTATACAGTATACAAAAAAAATATATTCTATTACATTATGTTAACCAATTTTAAATCAAGGTCAAAGATTAAAGGGCAAAGCTGGTATGGTAAATAAACAAAAAAAATTATCACTCTCTTTATGAAATCAAATCATTAATTGGTTAACTTTTTATTGCATCAACTATGTTATACATACATATTGATACTTACATTTAAAGATCAATTAATTTAGGCTGACATGCAGCTGCTTATTAGCTATTGTGATGAATGGTGTTCATACAATATAGTAAAAATCTAACAATTATAGTTCATAATTTCCTGCATTAAGACTAAATTTAAAAAAAAAAAAAATGCAAACATAATAATTATGAAAATAAAAAAATGTTCACTATTGTAAAATTGAATTCAGATCATTATGTACTTTTCCAAGCTTCAATAAATTTAATAACAGGTGTACACTACATACCAACTATGAAAAAAAATGCCAAGTTTTGGAAATTACACATTGTCATGGTGACCTTACCAGGGTTGCTGCCAATGATGGATTCACTGAGCTTCCACTTTGGCATTTTGGTGTCTAGGGTTTGGTAGAAGACCACCAGCATGGCAGCGAAGAAGCCGGTCAGCGCCGCATAGAAGACCAGGTAGAACAGGATGATCTTGGCTGTGGACCAGAGGAACACAACGTCAGAGAAGTCAATTGTACTGTAAGTGTACTTGGGGTTGAAAATCACTTTTTCTCACGCAAGATATATCTACACATTAATAATTTCAGTGTTTATTTAATTTAACTTTGCTCATTGGATAATTTGAAAAGATGGTACCTCTAAAAATGTCAGGATCTCTCTTAAATATTATGATTATGTATAATAAAAAATGTAATGTTTTTTGAAAGCGAAACCTTTATAAATCCCTAATATGTCTGTAGTAAGAGTTGCACAAATCATATATCTTCAAGCTAGGTATAGAAATCCAGCTATAATTATATTCTAACTGAAAAACTTGTTAAGAGTTACAGACAGTAAAAATGAAATGAGCAGTTTTTTTTTTTTCTTTCGGTTTTTAAATACTGATTTTCTTCTTCAAGAAATTATAGTTGATTTGTTATAAATTATCCATGCAAATTTTCCTCGAAATAAGAAGTTTTAAAACGTTTTGATTGCTTGGATTGGTTGCAGACAGGTTAGTTATTTATCAGCTTAAAGGTATAATAGAAAGATTTAAAAAAAAAAAATGACAGCTTAAATTCAAGGAGGGGAGATAAGATAAGGCATTAAGACATTGCAGCATAAGGAAACTTCCATCTAACAAGCCGCGTTCTAGCTGGTTGACTCTTCAACAGACAGCGTCAATAAATTACATAATGATACACGAGGACTTATTTTTAGAAGTTCACAAAAATAAGAAAGGAGAATAATTAAGATAAGAACAAACTATACCCCAAGTTGTTGCATCTTACGTTTAGCACCATGCAGGAAAACTGCGGATGATGCAGAATTTATTGGCACAGTTAATGCCTTTAAACTTTGGAATACTACCCGGACTACCCCCCCTCCCCCTCTTTTCTGGCTGCATATTAAGCCTGCATAATATTATTATTCATCGCCCCTTGGACGCACGCCACTGTTGCAACCCTAATGCTCGGCAGGTTGCATTCTTGTTCTCGCAGGCGTAAACTGGTTTATCACGTAAGTTTTGACATAGTTTTATTAATCTTATAATATAACTCTGGAAAGAATACTGTGTACCTCATGAATATTCAATTAATATATTATATTATGTATAATAATATAATAATATTCATATTTTCGGTCTTAAACTCGTGCATGCTATCCAATATAGTACAGTTAATTTAATAACAATAATAGCTCCTTGAGCAAAATTTTAAGCTTGTATAAAATATTCATCTTTGATTGACGTCAACTTTGGTGCTCAGCTGGTGCACACAGAGGGTGCAGTGTCGCGTGTTTGTTGAGGCCGAGGGTATGTGTCGTGGCGGAGTCCCAGGATCAATATAGAGTTGCTGGCGCGGGGATCTGGGCCATGTGACGTCACACTGCAGAACCAAGATGGCGCGTACCCACCGCCACACGCGCACCGCTCCGCCTAACGAAAGGTCCTTCTGCCTAGCGCTGCAGAGCTCCTCCTCGCCCAACATACTGCACTTGAGCACTGGGGCCCGCTAATCTCGTAATCTAATACAGAAAAGAGCCCTCTGAGTTGACGCGAATTATACTTCATGATAATTTATCACTTCGCGCAATCTAATAGAGCGTGTTAATTTAATTTTATGAGCACCATGCACGAATTACAGTCAATGTTTCATATTTCAATGTAAATAATATATGAACTAGCAACAAAATATAGTTGCTAGTGGTATAACTGTAGTGTGTTGTTGGGTTGCCAGCTTATACAATTTTTTTAAAAATTAAGGTAAATGTTCTAAGAATATTGTGACCTCTGGTGGGACATTGTTAATCTATTAACATTGTGTATATATATATATATATATATATATATAATTATATATATATATATACATATTATATATATATACATATTATATATATGCTATATTAAGCGCGCTACAACTCGTCATCTGGTTGAAATAAAAAACAAATACCGCGTAAAGATGAGTGATTATCCTACCCGGGCTAGGCATAGTACCATAATATTACTACTTTATTATATAGTAGCTGTACTAGCTGTGTTCCTGCTTAGCAATAATATACTGTCCATGGTCCATGCATACAATGAAGACCACTGATTAGAAAACTTGGTGAATGTACCACAATAATTAATAACTTACAATTACTGTCTTTGTACGTCTACACTGAAAAGGAAAAAAAATACAAAGCAAAGCAAAGCAAATACAAAGCAGCTTCATTGATAACTGTGAACATAATATATATTTTTTTAAACTTTTGCGAAGTTTCAAGGGTACTTTAAATTTTAAAGATTTCTGCCATTCACAAAAGCTCAGAGAAAACAATTAATGTAAAGTGGTAACACCTATACTACCCACATATGCTACGTGGGCAGCATGATGTACTGAGTTGTTCTTTCTTCAGTGTAGTACCTATTGTGTAGACATTAAGATTCCAACAAGCACGCGGGCTGTCTCACATCGACTCTCACTGCATATGCTTAGACAGCAGCCATAGCGAGGCCGTGCACGTATTATGCCAGGTCAGCATGTAGCCTATCACAATACAAAGCAATAACATAAAGCATTGTGCAATTATGAGAAGCTATTAGCTAGTGAACCAGTCATATATAACAATCTACTGTAAGTATGAGACAATACGCGCCTTTGTGAGCCTATTGAGAAACAAGCAAATTCACGACGGTCAGGGTCCCGTGGAGACGAGACCAAGTCTAAAATTAAACCTCGTGAATGAGACGAGGAGAAGCAGCTGTCTCTCACGCTGGCAAAACTAAATAAAATTTACTGTGTTAAACTGAAAATTCTTGAGAGTGTTTATACGATTAATAAGATCAAGTATCAACAAACAATCAACAGATTCCTAAGTAGCATAGTTAATGTACATCAATGTAATGTTCTTCTCTTAACTTTTGTAATAGTACTTTGTTCATGTAATATATATTTTTTTTTAACAAACGTTTTTTATTCATGCAGGCACATATTTATGTGAATATTGTAATATCCAGATTATATCCGGATAGTGTAATAATCCAACAAAAATTTACCACGATTGTAGAGAAACAGAGACAATAAAGCGTACTTTAATTTAGTCCATGATCAGTATACATTAAACTGCAGGTTAACTTAAAAAAAAACGTCTCTGCAATCGAGTGTATTTTATATAATTCTAAATGATGTCACCACTGGTCGGTTACAATAAAATTAATATCCATACTTTTTATTACAATGCACGGAATGTTAAACTATAACCAGCGACTACGACTTGAAGCGTATTCAAAACGAGCTTACAATTTCATTTTCCAAGAATATGGTCCTTAAGACGTCCTCAGGTTACGGCCAGTCTCAGATAGCAATGAGCGGCTCATGCACTTCAGCCTGCATGCTTCCTACCGACCCACCTCCCTTGGTGAGTTACTAAGTTAACGTCATGTTAAGAGCACACAATTTATTTGAACTTATCAAGCTACGTGTAACCACTTGCAAAACATGAAAGATAAAAGCATTTTGATATGGTTTATCGAAATAATGTTCACATGACAAAGTTTTGCGAAAATATACATGTATATTATTTTTATTATAATTATTATTATATATATATTTTTAGACGAGTCAAAACGAGGGTTATTAATTTACAAATAAGTGTATTAAATTTACATTATGTATTAGCTTTAATGCTCATTGCAAATTTTATACACATAACACCTCACAAAAATTTCAAATTTCTAATACATGCATGCAATTATAAAGTTTTCTTTCTCCCCCACCCCCTTCAAATCGTGTTGAACTATAATCAATAATATATTATATTTTAGATAAAAAAAAAATAAAGTGAAGGTATATTATTTCATTATTGGATCATTATAAAATAGTTTTTTTGTTGATAAAGCATTTTTATAGAAAAGTTATATTAAAAATTATTGCTGCAATTTCTAAGGTTATAGCATGATAAGAAGTGTTGGAGCAATAAAAATAAAACTACCACGTGAAAGTTGTGTACAAGGTATTGTCCAAATTTATTGTGCTATACAATGCTCGTGAATGTTTCAATGTACACTGCCATACTTTGAAATTGTCTGCGCCTTTTCATGGAGGCGGTCGCAAAGTGTTCGAATGGAAAAAACATGCATGAAAAAAATACAGAGTGAACCACAATTCGCGTGCCAACTTTTTTCGTAAATTTGGTATTGCAAAAATTTTCGCACAAACTTCAAACTTGGTACACTTGTAGCTGAGGGTTGTAAAAATTAGTTCAGAGTGTTAAAATTTTTATTGGACACCAATAACACCCCTTTCAGGGGTGGTTTTTAAAAAAATTATTTTCGCCTTATGGAAATTCAATGTTAAATACAACTTTTTTTGAAATCATTGGAATTTTGCGGAAAAAGTTTCTAGCATAAGGTAATTGACCCTCCTGAACTCAGAAATAATTTTAGATTTTTTCCCCGACGCACCCCTGAGGGTGGTGACCTACCCCTAAAATCCATTTTCCTTAAAAATTAAGCTAAAATTATGAAATTAATTTTCAAGGGGTAATCGACCATCCTGAACTCAGAAATAATTTTAGATTTTTTCCCCGACGCACCCCTGAGGGTGGAGACCTACCCCTAAAATCCATTTTCCTTAAAAATTGTGCTAAAATTATGAAATTAATTTTCAAGGGGTAATCGACCCTCCTGAACTCGGAAATAATTTTAGATTTTTTCCCCGACGCACCCCTGAGGGTGGAGACCTACCCCTAAAATCCATTTTCCTTAAAAATTGTGCTAAAATTATGAAATTAATTTTCAAGGGGTAATCGACCATCCTGAACTCAGAAATAATTTTAGATTTTTTCCCCGACGCACCCCTGAGGGTGGAGACCTACCCCTAAAATCCATTTTCCTTAAAAATTGTGCTAAAATTATGAAATTAATTTTCAAGGGGTAATCGACCCTCCTGAACTCGGAAATAATTTTAGATTTTTTCCCCGACGCACCCCTGAGGGTGGAGACCTACCCCTAAAATCCATTTTCCTTAAAAATTGTGCTAAAATTATGAAATTAATTTTCAAGGGGTAATCGACCCTCCTGAACTCGTAAATAATTTTAGATTTTTTCCCCGACGCACCCCTGAGGGTGGAGACTTACCCCTAAAATCATTTTTCCTTAAAAATTGTGCTGAAATTATGAAATTAATTTTCAAGGGGTAATCGACCCTCCTGAACTCGGAAATAATTTTAGATTTTTTCCCCGACGCACCCCTGAGGGTGGAGACCTACCCCTAAAATCCATTTTCCTTAAAAATTGTGCTGAAATTATGAAATTAATTTTCAAGGGGTAATCGACCCTCCTGAACTCGGAAATAATTTTAGATTTTCTTCCCCGACGCACCCCTGAGGGTGGAGACCTACCCCTAAAATCCATTTTCCTTAAAAATTGTGAAATTAATTTTCTAGGTGTAATTGACCCTCCTGAACTCAGAAATAATTTTAGATTTTTTTCCCCGATGCAACTCTGAGGGTAAACTGCTACCCACCATATCCTTCTTTCTTAATTATCGAGTAGAAAATGCGAATTAATTTTTTTTCAGGATGTATCGAAATTTTTCAGAGAAAAAATATCCCAGACTGACCCCTTCACTTGCAGCATGACAGTGGTTTCACTCAATGTGTCCACCGTTAATTGGCGTGATGGCACATGTTGGTCCTCTCAACGTGGCTATGTGTGTAGGTGCATAGCCTCTAACATCTGAGGTGTGACTAATTCCATGCAACGTCTGATCTCCACTTTCTGTTTGTCAATTCGTCTCAAATCTCTTCTTGCGAACATTTTTCTTCAGAAAGAGATTTGAGACCATTGACGAGCTAAAAGTGACAGACGTTATGTGTTATGTGGAATTGGTTACATCTCAGTTGTTAAAGGCACACATAGCCTCGTTGTGCAGACCAACATGTGCCTTCACGCCATGCAATTAACGGTGGACACATCCATCGTCATGCTGCAAGTGAAGAGGTGAGTCTGTGATTTTTTTTTATGAAAGATTTTGATAAATTCCGAAAAAAAATTAATTCACAATTTCTACTCGATTATTAAGGAGAAAAGATATGGTGGGTAGCCGTTGACCCTCAGGGTTGCGTTAGGGAAAAAATCTAAAATTATTTCCGAGTTCAGAAGGGTAGAGTACCCCTTGAAAATTAATTTCATAATTTTAGCACAATTTTTAAGGAAAATGGATTTTAGGGGTAGGTCTCCACCCTCAGGGGTGCGTCGGGGAAAATATATAAAATTATTTCTGAGTTCAGAACGGTCGATTACCCCTTGAAAATTAATTTCATAATTTTAGCACAATTTTTAAGGAAAATGGATTTTAGGGGTAGGTCTCCACCCTCAGGAGTGCGTCGGAGAAAAAATCTAAAATTATTTCTGAGTTCAGGACGGTCGATTACCCCTTGAAAATTAATTTCATAATTTTAGCACAATTTTTAAGGAAAATGGATTTTAGGGGTAGGTCTCCACCCTCAGGGGTGCGTCGGAGAAAAAATCTAAAATTATTTCTGAGTTCAAGACGGTCGATTACGTTATGCTAGAAACTTTTTCCGCAAAATTCCAATGATTTCAAAAAAAGTTGTATTTAACATTGAATTTCCATAAGGCGAAAATATTTTTTTTGAAAACCATCCCTGAAAAGGGTGTTATTGGTGTCCAATAAAAATTTTAACACCCTGAACTAATTTTTACAACCCTCAGCTACAAGTGTACCAAATTTGAAGTTTGTACGAAAATTTTTGCAATACCAAATTTACGAAAAAAGTTGGCACGCGAATTGTGGTTCACTCTGTATTACCGATAGGGATAGTTGCATACATGTGCAGTATTCGAAAATAACGCGGTCAACAGGAAAAAAAAGCTGTCGCCTCAGAAGTGGAAATTAATAGATCCACTAACAGTAAGAGTTAATGTCACTAGTCCTAGTAGATGGTGAATCACTCTGACAATTTTAGTAAACCTTCCTTATATTATAACAGACAAAAAAATGGAGCAATAGTCCGTCTAGTTTTTTTAGATATACAGGATATAAATAGTGAGAATATCATTGGAAATCTGACAGCCATTAGTCACATCAGCATATTTTTTAACTACAAATTAATATCTCAAAAACTGGACTGAATAATTACTTTTTTTACAACAGAAAGTGAAAAGTCATTGTTCTCTACATTCTGATCTAAATTTTATATTTTTCACCATCAAAAATAATTACCAGTGACAAAAATCCTTAAAAAAAATTAAAATACGAGAGAAATGTATGGATTCACAATGGATCTTTAGTATACAATGGACTGCATGTATTAGTATTTCAATGCTGCATGGAGCATACAAAAATGCAAAAATTAGTTATTTCTATTTTCCTTCCCATGAACTAGGAACCATTGAAAAAAATTTAAACTAAAGTTGCATGCCTGTGACGCCATGAAATTCTTTAAAAAAATATATAAGAATTTCAAGTTTTTGAAAAATAGCTTCTAAACTGAGAGAAATCATAAATGGTGAGCATTGAAACATATGGGATCATAATATATTTTATATAAAATACAATGTCTCTCACAGTATTTCTCCATTAGGAACCAATATTATATTATGCTCTCGTGCAATAAAAAATTTCATGCATGTAACATTGGCGATTTGGTCTGCACTCTGCACTAAAGCAAATTTACAAAACTGAAATTTGAGACAAGTTGCACTTGACAAACAAAGCGATGACAAATTGCTCGGCTGGTTAACACGGAGATGGGAAAGCAAACGTTGCGACATTATGACGCCCCAGATCGCTAATTACGCGGGCTGATGATGGCGGCACACACGGCTGATAAGCTCGGTCAACATCTCTGATAACACCGGCAAACACGCCGCTCTCGGGGCTCCCGTGTGCTCCAGTTTATATACCGCGTCGTGGACCGCACCTCATGAGGAATGGGGAGGGGGGGGGGATGAAATTGCAAGGTTTATGAATGCATTTTTCTTCATACAAAAATGCTTGAATCGACTTGAATGTAAATCCAACAAAGTTTCAGATTAAAATTTCTAACTTGAAAACTTAAAAGTTGCATACTTGCCAACTTCAATGCATATAAGAATATTATTGATCGCGCGCTTATAGGACTTATGTTATTATTGATAACAATGCAAGGAAACACTATACTCAATTAAAATGAATAAAAATATATTCTGAATTCACTTCAAATTAATGCAAATGTATGTTAAGGTTTTTAATTTCATATTTTTATTATCTGTTATAACTTGTTATAAGGCTCATTTTATAACTTCAGAAGTATATTTTGACAGTTTTATCCTATGTCGATATTCCCAAGTTGGACACAGCGCAAGTGTTACGGGTTCGCAAGAGGATTGTTCCTGCAATCAACGATCGTGTCGCTGGTGAGGCGCGTGGCGGTCGCGTGGCGGCTCCTCGTCTACCTCTCGTATTGATTTCAGGCCGGCTAAGCAAAGCTTTCAGAGGCTTCCTAACCCTCCTTGCTATAAAAAATATATACCCGACAATGATTATAGTAGCAATATGAAATCACTACGTATTGAAAATAAAAAAAATATATATGAATGGCTGTTTTTTAGATAACGTCTCTGATACGCTCAAAGATAATGTTGGTGCACAGTCATGCACGCTATGTACACACAAGTTAAGCCTAGAATTACTTGAAAATTCATTATCAAATTTTAAAAGCCAAAGTTTATTTTAAATAAGTGTTGCACAAATACGAGGGATCAAATAGTTTTACTGGTAAATCTGTATGTGTGTGAGAAGCAAACAATTGTTAAGAGCAGAGCAATCATTATAATGAAGAGATTGGGATGCTGTAAACTGTTCCTGCTGAGAGATGTGCTATATTTATATCATTTATCTTGAATATTTAATTAAACAATAATTAAACAACAAAATTTCATAGCAATTTTACTGCCGTTAAATTCTTTCTAACGATTGAAGTCAATTAATCAACGATTTTTAATCACTAACACTCGCAAAACAAGAATACCTGTTTAAATATTATGCCGTGGACCAGAGTAGCCATTATAGACTGGGACGACATTCAAGTTAGTTTAGCCAGGTCAGTCAACCTTCAGGTATTGAGATTACCCTGAGGCTCTTGAATAATGTGCAGGCGCCAGCCACAAAATCACTGCGAGCGCATGCAGAGCTTCTTATCATGGACCATTGAGATTAAAGAGAGACTGGGACAACATTCTGGTGGTGACGTAGCCAGGTCAGTCAACCTGCCAGATCACGAATACCCTGAGGCACCTGAATATTGTGCGCGCTTTATTATACACTTTCTCGTTCATCTTGTAAAAGTTACATTAAATATAGACATTGCTACCGTATTATATATCCTTTTCATAAACGAACATTATTATGTTTATTATTATATTGTTGATATTTTAATCTCAGCATCATTTTTATGTTTACATTATGCCATGTGCCATGTTTAGTATTCGCGGGCAATACAGAAATGTTGTAAAATTTTAATATAAGCTTGAGCACTTTGTGATTTCCTCCAGCTTTGACGTAGTAAAAATAAAATAGCAGGAAACAAAAAATAAAATTTCCAGCTGCAAGTTATGATACAAAAAGGTTTCCTCCTCTGGTCGTGACGTCATTTATGCAGTGTTACGAGATCAACAAAATAAATTGAAAGCGTCGCAGTTTAAATTAGTTTCTTGCACAACGTCAACTTTTGTCCTTCAATTTATAAAACGATATTATATATTTAACTTGTCAAATTCGGCCCACATGTTTTGCTATTATGTGTAATTATATATTAAGATTATTAACCATAATATTAATGTTCTTTTATAGATGTGAAATTAAATAATAATTGTGTTCGATATAATCTTTTTTCTAATCGATTACTGCAAGAGTATTGATAAAATAATACTATTGGCCAAAATTATAAATTTATTAAACTTATTATAGCTAAGTTCTTATGGATTTAAAGATAATTATGTTTGTATCTTCGTTCTCTATATTTCAGCTACTTCTGGTGGGGAATATAAACTTATTTTACTGTACTAGTTGTCAGTACCGACTCATTCATGGTAATTGCAAGCTGCAGTTAAGAGCACCAGGTGCACCAAGTGAAATCGGCGCGAGGACGAACGTGGCGTCAGGAGTAGCTGCTCCAACGCTAATTTATGCTAACAGCGCGGTCAAACATTCTTTTATATGAGCCGCGGGCCTTACTTGCCGCTCAGTAAACACGCTGTTAATTAGCCGACTGATCACCGCACAGAGAAAGTCGCAAAAAATAATATCCAGCTTAAAATAATTGGTGTCATGTACACGAACAAAACTAGCCGCGTTTAAAAAGAAGTTTTTTTTTACAAGTTCTCCGTAAAATAAATGAAGTGTAAATATCTCCGATAGCTGTGACCACACACTGTGATACGAACTTATTATTATTCCCTTGCATAATATTTTAAAACAGTGGGCGTACCCGCGGCCAATCGCTAGTCTAGAAAGAGCGCATCGATTTTTTTGCGGACGATAGAAGAAAAGGGTTCGCTTTCGTAATTTCTATTGACCCCTGACCTACAAAAACTGTCCATCAATAAAACAATTTAAAACAAACATGCTTCAATTCATATTATACTTTAAAAAAATGCAAATTGAATTATTTTCTTTCTAATAATTGATATAATGAAATAAAAAATAAATTAATAATTAAAAAATTGCAAAATAACTCACCCCAACTTGAGCCTGTTCTTCCCAGAAACTGGGAGGTTTCGGTGTTCCATATAAACTTCTTGAATCCCTCCCATTTGCCCAGTTTCGGGGGAGGCGTGTAGTACTGCTGTCCCTCTGAAGCTTTCTTCTCCATGGTCGGGCGGCGAGTGGGCTGGGGCTTCTGCTCCAGACGTCCCCGGGAGGAATATATCGGTCCGTAGCTGGCCCGCGAGTCTTCTCCCCGCTCTCTCTGCGCATACAGTAGACCTTAGCAACACAAAACACAGGCGGCGCCACCTCACTCACACAACGCGGTGAACACTTGACGGAGAGTAATTAACATTATATAATATTTGCTTAAAAGCAACTTATGTACCAATGTTTGCATGACTTATTCCAGAAACTTGTGTATTGTTAATAATTACATGCACTAGTTATATATACACGATGTCGTAACACTATAATTAATATCATGGACTAATTTAAGCAATTTTTTATTTGTTTAACGTATCAATTAAGTTTAATTTATATTAATTAATTTACTTTTTTTTTTTCATTCTATCAAAAAAATTGTTTCAATTAACAAATTCATGGAGTTATTACTTCTCATCCTGAATTTTCTCTCGGGGTCACAAATATCTTCATTTGTTTCAATTTAATTTAACATTGTATTAATACATTAATTAAAGTGGAACATAATTATGAAAATGACACATTATATTGCAGATCAGGTGGTCAAAAAAGATAAGCCGAGAGATTAATTATATTAATCCTTATGTGATGAAATGAGCCAGGGTAGATATTTCAATGGACAACATGCATGAAAAAATTTTATTGCAGAAATGAATAGAGGGTACCCAATTATGTTGCTCTGAATTTTTTCAGATTTTTTTGAGACCCAGAACTATTTTTAAATATTTATTGAAAGTGCGGCCACGCCCCCTGGAGGCGTCAATAGGCGTCCAGTCTGTATCCTTTTTATTAAGGATTCAGGGGGTGCCAACTGAAATCAGAGGACTTTCAATAATTATTTAAAAATAGTTCCGGGTCTCAAAAAAATCTGAAAAAAATCAGAGTAGCATAATTTGGTGCCCTCTATTCAATACTGCAATAATTTTTTTTTTCATTCAGAAAAAAAAATCAACACCCTAGAAAATTAAACTTAAATAAAAAAAAATAAAAAAATGGATTCAGGAAGAGCGCTGATAAATTTTACAATTTTCTAAAATATTAATGAAAATATGTTTATTTCTTCATAGCATGAACTTAATTTCACTTAAAAATACTACAGGCTGCTGTATATAACCTTTAACCTAGCTACATTCTGCTGTGAAGCAAAATAAAAGTTAAGAGCTTTCGGAGGCGTGTAAGTTAATAGGTCCATGATATAGCCTCGGTCAGTCCCATTGGAGACTCTAATATGGCAGGTCTAAATCTAAGCAATTTTGACAAGGCTGTGTATTAAAGGAAAATCCACGGCGGTGAGGAGAAAAACAGTAAATTGAAATTAGAGGAAGGACATCAAAATTAGCACCATGTTAGTTAATACTAGAACTAATTTTCATCACTTCTCGCCGGGACTACAGCATGACTGTCATTTGTTTTGATTTTAATGAGAAATGTAATTTTGGAGTCTGTGGGCGACTCACAGCCTGATAATACTAATAATAGTCCATTCAGAACTATGAATTATCTCGTCCGAGCGTTATACATTCACATCTTGCATGCATGGAGATTAACCGATTCAAGACAGATTTTTAATCTTCTAGTCTATAAAGGATCAGCAGCAATTTAAGTTCAAACAGACAACGAGATTCGCGCGCTGGGGCGCCACATCGCTACGGTCGACACCCCTAGACTCGCTCCCAGGCTATGCGCCACCCGGCACTCGATCAATGCATGTGACAGTAAAACGTTGTGACACCGCTCACATAAACGAGCGTACGGCTGTATGCTGCTGATTAAACTGCGAGTCTTCAAAGTGTCACGGAAAATTGCTCAGAATCAAAGATTGGAGCAAATCCGAGTCAAAAGTCAATTTGCTCCGTAAAGTTAGGCCACCCTTCGTGCGCCCCTGGAATGTAGGCTTCCCTTCCTGCAGCAGTGCATAGTAGCCGAAACATTGATTATATCGCCCGATGTCTGAGATAAATGTATCGGTTGACTCAAAATACATAATTTTAATGAAAATATGAAGATTATGCAAATAAATTTTGTTTTATCCAATTTCACTTAAAATATAAATATTTTCACTTCGAATCGTTAATATGGACTACAATTACTAAACAATTTATATAAGCTTAAGCGATGTTTTGTTATAACAACTTATAACGCTTTAAAGATTTTAATCAGGAAAAATGCTATCAGTGTATTAATATTATTTATTAAAATGGTGTGATAATTTTATATTGGCCAACGTTTCAACATCATTTAATTATTATTAAACTCTTGATGGCCCACCATTGAATTGAAGGGTTGAAAATAGGCCAGTCATTATTAATTCCAGCAGCAACATCATGGGCATCGATTTGCCGTGTAAAAGGGTCGGCGACGCCAGCAGATAAGAGCTAGGGCAACAGCAGCAGGATGTCTGATAAGGTCCTCAGAGTAGCAGGCAGTTGTGGCCGGGAGAAAGAGCGGCGTTCCCGAGAATAGTCGTCACACCACAAAGTGGCAATACCGATGATCAGTTTGTAGCTATTCCAATAAGAATTGTCAGCTTTATTTTCTGTTCTCCAAGTTATTAAATAAGACGCTGTCTCATACTTCCAAGGCTTTGTCATCTAAATTATTATACCAGCATTTATTTATTATAACATTATTTTACTGAATACCAAATATATATTTTTCCTTATAAAAATACAACATGTTTGTCAATTAATTTATACATAAATCCGAAAGATACAATTCATAATTATATAATTCATACACAATATTTATTTTGTAAAATGAGCATTCCATAAAAAGTATAATAAAGTACTTCTATAGAAGTATATAAAAGGCACTCACAAAATAATTCACTACTTTATATTTTGAGAGCATCCCATTGGGGTGAATTCCTTATACGTATTTCCTCCACAATAAGGCCTCACATCGATATATAAAAGGAAGGAGGGTAGAGGCAATCAATGTTAGCACCGTTTCTCAACACAACCACCAGGTGTCAGGGCGGCGCCTCATCTTAGCGTGCTGGATCAATACCGAGACAAACGTACGTACCGCGCCATAGCCGCGCACCGCACACTCCACGGCCCTCAGGAGATATCCAAGGTAAGTCTTGGACATCAAGCTTTAACCTAACCTCAGGGTCTGCATGGGCATCATTGCGAGGTACATTTGCTCGAACAGCTCGTGCGTCCCTCGTCTGTATTAACACGTATCGTCACCGACGAGTGAACGCTCAAGTGTTCGGTGTGAATTTAACGTTGTCTGGTGCAGTTTGGCTGAACGTTAATGAGTTGGCCCCTCCCACCAAGCATGGCAAACAACAATAACTCTGATGTGTACGAGCGGTAATGAGGTGGTTCATGACGTGCATAGTGGGGAGGGACTCATTGAATAATTAACACATGCACTAGGTTTTTAGTATAACACTAATTGTAAATAGCGTATGTCGTTTTGTGCAAACGTCAATTTTAATAAAGCATAATATCATTATGCCTGTCAGATTATGTAATATTAAATTAATTAAGGAATACATTGCATTATATATATATAATGTAGCTAGTGTGCATGTAGAATGTAATTATGGAGTTCTTATTTTTTCTGACAGTCAAAACCACATCATCTTTTGATTTATCTTTAGACATGTTTTGTATAAAAAAAGTTATATGACATTGAATTATATGATGCAAAGAAAATAACTAATTTAGCAACGTATATATATGTTACCACAGAACAGAGTACTTTGTTAGCACTGACAACCAAAACCAAGCCTAATTCGCAAGAAATTATTTCAATTTAATCAATCTTCAAAATTAGAAAACTTATCGCTCTTATAGCAATTAGAAAACGCGATTTCCATTCACTATCATACAACTTCAATTAGTTTTAATTTTTCACTATATACGTTTTGTAAGAAAGAATAAACTGTGAGTAAAGCGTAACATCGCACACTTGAGAATATCCGTGCAGCTATAAATCTTTTAGGTGGGGGTGGGGGGGAGAGAGACCCTTGTCCCATACATTTTTAAACCCCACGTCGGAGGGGTGACAGCCCTTTATCCATCTCCCCTATTGGCAGGTATTTAATAAATCATGCCAGTACAGGTGTATTCTACGATTTAGAAAAAACACTGAATTAAAAGAGAAAACGTACGTTGAACAAGTAAATACTTCACTTTAAAGTAAATTACCTCAAATCTAAACAAACCGCGAAGCGGTTGTTGAAAAATTCACACTTTTAACAGTATTTGTTTATATAAACAACTATCGTTTAATTATACGGGTCTTTCACCATACGTCACAAAACAATATGACGTCATAATTGTGTAGGCAAAACATTGTCAGTGGCATAGCAAATACGTGTTAAAGTTGGTCTCGAAATTAATTTCTCCTGACGATTCGTATCATTTCTCGTAGAAATTTCTTTCATAAATGGTGACAAGAAGAACCAATGCTAGTGAAAAAAAATATTTGGTGACCAAAACTGTTATGAGAAAAGAGGTGTTGTGAGTTATGTTAACACGCACAGCATAGGATTTTAGGGTTTTCTGCCTACATCCCGAAGCTCTTCGGGCGGCTTCGGGCATCTCCGTGCTACCCAAAATGTAAACATGAAATTCCTGTATAGCAAAATTCTATTTTTTTTTTTTTTTTTTTTAGCATTGACCCTTAAGTTAATTTTATCTGCTGGCATTTACTACAAAAATATATAAATAAATACGAAAAAAACAAAGAGAGTGTGTTATTTTTGCGTACAGTATAACAATACTATATAGATCACGATTGGTTTTATTGAGTAAAAAGAAATTGCTTGACTTTTCCATGAAATGTTTATAAGCATGCAGATAAGAAAAAGTGTTGACGACGCCCAACTGGTTCTAATTATAATCTAGATTACATAAATGTTATGGCTTAAGTTCGTTCACACGTATAACGTCGGTCAATATGGGTCGTCTCATCTGGCGGAGGGAATGTGAAGCAGCATTCTCCTCACACCCGCGCTGCTGCTGTTGGGCGGTGTGGTGATGTCAGTGATGCTGTTGCAGTGACGCCGCAATGAGACTGGAGCCCCCGCCCCCGCAGTTTGCCGCCCCCGTGTCCTGCAGCCTCCAGCAGCCCCCGGACAACGAGGTCATCTGCTCTTCGCTTGATATGTGAGTACTGTCAACAGCTGATGAGCACCAGTAGTTCTCCAACATTGCGGTAGAACCATTGTATAATTATTAAACCTGTGACATGCAAGCAGAGAAAAAAATGAAGCCAAGTTCTCGGTGGCAAGCAGAAAATCATTCGCAGGAAGTTTCTTTTCGTTTACAAGTTAAAAATGACAAAAATGAGTGTGGATAATAAGTAATTCTAGTTTATAGAGGGTGTTGGGTATGTACTATTTTTTTTTTTAATTTTATACTAATTAGTACGATACTGCGCATTATTTCAGAATTTAAGAATTAATCAATAACTTGCTTTATTCATAAACGTATGCTTCAGCTGAGTTTAAACCACACATGATGTCATTCTTCTATATGCCATATTTTTTAAACGTGTGTCTTTACTGGATATTTTTTATTATTTTTTCCTTAGAAAATAAAACTCATCATTAAGTCACACTCATTGATCATTGAAAAGATCATGACAGGAAAATGTTGCTATATGCAGAGTAAAGATTACAAAAAAAAAATGTTCAGGTAGCAACTTACTACATGGTGCTATTCCATCAGCTAAAGTTTGTTTCATTTAATCAATCCATTCGAATGTACAAAATTAATTCATTAATTCAGATAAGTAAGCAGCTAAATACTTCTCATAAAGAAAAAGGAATATTTTGTGCAATGATAAAGACCTTATTTGTCAGCATTGTATACAAAATAACAGATCAATTTATGTCAAAGTGTGCCATGTACGATAAGGTGGTTTTATATTTGCGTCCAGCTGTACGTTAATCTCTTTTCGTTGACATCTGGAGGGGGCGTGCCCGCGTAATGTCACGTGGTCTCAGAACGGGATTAAAAAAAAAAAAATGTTCTATCAAGAGTAATGATCACATAACGATCTTCAGCTTCTTTTTCAATGTGTACGTAAGTCGAGAAAAATAAATAAAAAATATATATTATGTACCAAAAAGGGTAATGATTTTATTAATTATTTTCACAAATAAATTAAAAAAGAAACGATACAAGATGCGCCCTCTGCTTACATATTAAAGGTGCTTTCACATATTCGAAAATCGCTACGGAAACGCTCCGTAGCAAATGTGTTGATTTTGCTGCGGCGCTCCGTAGCACCTCGCGATCTTCTGCGGCACGTTCTATGGAACTCCGTAGCAAAATCAAGATGAGTTTAATTTTGCTACGGCATTCACATGATTTTCCGCCGCAGCTGCCGCAGACGAACAAGAATATGTGAAAGGCTTACGGCATTGCTACGGAACTCCGTAGCGATTTTCGAATATGTGAAAGCACCTTTATATATTAATTGATGTTATACTCGTAGTTTCATCGGACTTTAATTAAGAATTAATCTCAATTATGAACAAAACTGTTATTATGCTTGCAACAGGTTATTTGGCAAAGAAAAAAAAATACGATGAAAATAAACATTTAAAAATATAGCGTAACAATTTTGGCAATAGACCAAACTCTAGTTGAAATATAATAGCTCAATTCTTTTTTATCATTGTTGGCAAAAACCGAGCTATATTTCTAAATTGAGATTAAAGCTAGAAAATACTGCACCGTACACTAAATTTAAAAATACGAATTTAATTTTTAGCTTCATAAATGTTACTTTTAACTTTTAAATGTAATTTGAAGAGGGGAAACAAAAACTATTCATTCAAATTACAATAATAAATTGGATAAAACATTTCACGAAGCATAATAAAATTATATTACTAAAATATTTTCTTTTAACCAGAAAAAAGTTAAATTAAGATTAAGTTAAGATTTAACTTTTCTCTGTTTTAACTGTTTCTCCAGTTTGCATATTTTTTATCAATATAATACTGCTTAGCACATTTAGATAAAGTTTTTAATTTGAAACAAAGATTTTTAACGTCTATTTACGCATGAAGACAACCGAAGAATTGTTGATAATTTTTTATTGCATAAAAATAGCATGATAACGCACAGGTGTAACCGAGGTCTAATTTGCGCTAAAATTGTACTGTACAGCAAGCTTATACGTAATGAAGTTGCTGTTAGCAAGAAGACTAATAATAATTATAATAAATTATAATATTAAAAGAGATTTTTAAAGATCTTGTATAGAGGTCTTTCACCATACGTCACAAAAATATGACGTCACGTGAATGTAGGCAAAAAGCACCTATTTAACATGGTAGTAGCATACCAAAAACTATTTATTTTCTGCGATATGACAATCGTGGTACTTTTGACAATTATTTTATATGATAGATTGAAATGTCAAGTAAATGGAAAAAAATACAATATTTGCCAATGATATCTGTGAAAAATACAATAAATCATTAAATAAAATGTAAATCGACTCCAAATTTCACGTCAATAATGATCATTTTAGGACACTTATGCACTGATATTGACCCTAAGATGCTTCAAAAAAATCAGCCAATCACCGACCATTGCTTTCCCCGCGGACTTTTGAATACGAGGGGGAAACGGCACAACAAAAAATAATGATAAAGAAGCTAGGTAAAATAAAAAAAATGTATATGTTCAAGTTATGTATATTTATTTCTTACGTATATATTATTACTAAAAAATAATAAAAATATGTTAAATTAGGAGGAATAAATCAAGTGATTCCAGTTCCCTCTCAGTATACCTACTGCTGAATGTAAACAACAACAAAGCCAAGCAAACGCTATATAGCATGCTGCTCTGAAATTCAATTGTTGTTACAAAATTAAAAAAAAAAAAAGACATAAAAAAAAATGACACAACTACTTAAAAAAAAATCAGCAGCCGCCATTATGTTTCTAGCCCCCGGCTATTAGGCCTACCGTTCAACATCATTTGCCTGAGGCAGCAGTGAAAAAGTATTGTTACCGATCGAGTGCACAGCGATTAGCCTACATTTAAATCAGCAGGGGTAATGGCGGCCGTGAAAATTCCTAAAGCCTTTTCATCAAATAATTGTGCATAATATATAAATAATATGTAGACACCTGATCTCATGCAGAGCACCGAGTGACCGCTTGTAATGGTTGTAGTGTGGACAACAACAACGCCACGACGGCGACGCCCGACAACGTGCTGTCCGGTTGGGCGCGCAGTCTGCAGCAGAACGAGCCCAACACGCCCGAGGAGGAGGATGACGAGGATGACGAGGGTGAGTCTCGTGAGGGGTCAACATACCCCCCTCCCCCAATACAACAGACACTTAAGTGACTCCAATAAAGCTAAAACTTCGATATTTGTACAAGGAACAATCGACCAATAATATTTTAAGCTAGGTAAAGATCTGCGCTTTTTATCGAATAATTTAATTAATATAACGTTTAAATTAACGTTTAAACGGGATTCAAAAATTCAATATTGGACCCGTTGTTATGGACGAGGCATAACACCGTAGACGCTCGTATATCACGATTTCGCGTGCATCAGGTGTGGTCGGGACGGTCCGCGGCGGCAGCAGCTGTGGCGTGAGCGAGGCGGAGGAAGAAGAGGTGCGCAGCTCGTCGTGTTGCTCGTCCACGTCCTCCGAGCTGGCGCACCTGGCCAGCAGCAGCAGTAGCGAGGATGAGGCCGCCACCGCCTCGCCGCGAGACCAGCACGGTAAGATCAATAGTCAATGTTCACAGAACGCCACTCCGTTATAACAAGTACATCTCTCGCGTAAGTTGCAATCGACGAACTATATTTTTTTGTAGTTTACTTTCATCCATATAAGTATAATAAGGGCACCATATTGATAAAGAATTCATACTTTTTTTTTCTTTCAACACTTTTTTTTTTTTTTTTTTTTTTTTGGGAAACCAAATATTGGAAACCAGCTGCAGCGTTCTGATTGATCAGAGGCATTAGAGTAAATGTTGATATTATACAACATATATTATACAACATGCACAATTTAAATTTACAATTTTAAATTTACCGACTCAACATTTGCAGTCATAGATATTTTAACACTACATGACGTTATTAAATTTACATTACAGTTAAAAGATCACAATCCATCTTTATGGGACTTCAGTTTCAAGCAGAAGTTAACAATCCAGTGTATTGTCTCCATCAGCAGGCTCGCCAGCTACGCCCACCTCTGAGTCTGACGACGACAAGGACGCAGGCACTGAGAAGGAAACAATGACGGTGGCAGCAGCAGTAGTAGCCCCCGTGGTTCTTCCCGCTAAGCCGGCCAAACCAACCAAGCCGGTCAAGCAGCGCACCACCAACAACGATTCTTTGGGTACGTGTGAAGTGGTAGCTTGTCGGGCTGCTTTGACTAACTTGGTCTTTGCAGGCGCCTTCGACGTGTTCACCATGGAGACGGCGCTGCCCAAGCTTGACCTGGCACAGCTGGAAAGTCATCTGCTGGCTGCCGCGCGCCGCGAGGACCGCAGGGTAAGTCGAACTATTAATATTAAGTTTTAGCCAGTCTATTAAAGCTCAGTATACGCATTTATATATATATACATATACAGCATAGTATATATATAATATATATACTATTATATGCTGTATCAATTAGACAAAACATTTTCAGCTATAACACTGTCAGCTAGATAATCAGGCCATAATCGTTCAAAGCATAAAGTATCTGTATATATACGACCTGTTACCTGTATATATAAATAAGCTTACGTGCTTCAAGCCACGAGGTCTCGCAAGCATAATATTGCCTCGGACTGCTATTTAAGTGACCCACAGATTATGGAACAAAAATGTCATAATGGCGCCATTGCTGTCTCATATGCAAACTCTGGTGATTTGACCTGTCTTCTTCACTACATTTAACACTACAAACAGTGTTAGCAAATTTATACTAGGCTGTTTCATATCATTATGTTGTTAAAATGCTGCAAGGGAATTCAAAAATAATAAAATATTTACCGGTAATTCAACACTATTCTATAAAATAGTGGACAGATTAAATGCGGCTATAAATTTCTGAGTTTGCGAACGATGCATTTTATTTATATAAAACTCTGGGGACATTGACGTATAGAACGCTTTTCCTCTGTAGTATTTTTATTGAGCAGAATAAAAGCAAAGTCAGCCTTGGTAAGCCGTATCGGTAGCCACAATAATTCCTTAAATTGCCGATACAACGAAACAAACTTTATGGCAAGCAAGATTGACGCAGCCGAGCGTTACCGAAATTGAGACCATAAAATTTATTATTATTTGAAGACTTAATAAAATTTAAATTGTCTCAGACTTGAAAATAATTCTTTAATTCACACAAATTTTAACATTCATGCATGCAGATATGATAAAAATATGTACCGAGTTTGGATTTATCTCAATGAAGATCTAATTATCAGAGTGTGGCGCGCTAGTTGCATTATCCTATATATATATATACATTATTATACAATTGATGTCGGCGGTCTATCACACTCAATTATCGGGAGGAAGGAGAAGCAGCGGCGGAACCACGCTGCTGTTGTGTCACACTTTCTAAGCACGCCACGGCGTTGAGCTCGGCACTTCGCGGCGGTGTCAGTCCGCGGTATGGCAGTGCAGTTCGAGGTCGGGGCACGGGTGTCGCGCAGACACTACAAGAAGGACTCTCGGTTCCTTGGGGATCTCTACACCCTCACGTACGACGAGGGAGAGACCCTCGAGTGTGATGATGAAGTGAGTGACCTCCATTGCCGCGGAGAAACAAGGGCATGTGTTTTTACTGCATGTTATTCTGTCTACAAACTGCAGACATCTATACGTATGGAATTTTAATCATCTTGTAGAGACTTGTAGAAAAACTCGATGCATTTTTAAAGCGGTGAATGTTACCGTTATTTAGTTATTATTTTATTGGGAGCACATTTTCGATGTGGGAGTTTGTATCTCACACTTATTTTGCAATAGTCATGTAGAGTATACAATTTATCTGCCCGCATAATTATTATGCAAACTTATGACTTTGAAATATTTGCACCTGCAAATTGGTGACTAATACTTTCATATATTGATGCTGGAGTATTTACTACTTAAGATTTGTTTAAATCAAGCTGCAATCTTGCATCGGAGGTTACATAAATATGTAGAATGTATAATATGATTAATAATATGTTATTCAGATCATTAAATTGTATCGACCGTCGAATAAAATACTACTTTGCTGTGCAATATTTGCGTGAGGTGTCAACTGTCAATGTTTTTGTCAGGATGTGAACGACGAGCTGCTCATATTGAATAGTGTTCAGTCAAGCGTATGAATTAAATAACGATTCTTATTATGATTTCTATTAAAAACTGTAATTTTCCAATTTTCATGCATGCATGCATGCATGCATGTATTTACTTTATATTGTAGAATTTAATTCAGTAAAACATTGATTTATTAATAATCGAAACCAACACGATCTCTAAATTTTTCATGAAAATAGATTAAGATAATTATTATATTTTTATTATAATAGAATTTACATTGAAACCAATTAATTAATTGGAGTATGCACGCACCTTTGATTGAAATGTGATTGACGAACAACGCGATCTCATTACCCAGGTGTTTGATTAGACACATTGTATAAATAATATTAGTAATTTAAACAGTTTTAAATTTTAAATTTGAATTTATATTGCTGTCAATACAATAAATTTAAACTTAATAGTTCAAACTTCAAATCCATGTTAAAAAAAACAGGACGCTCAAAATAAATAAATTACATGATACAAAAATATTACAGCAAAATGGAATGTGTATGTGAAATTAATGGTGAGTATCCATCAGAAAAATTATATAGTCGCCATGTTCGTTTGCTAATTTTGACTCCTGCTACAACCACCGCGCATCGGCGCGCAACCCTTCTGCGCACGTTTTTTCGTTTTTTCGGCTCGAAGTCAGAACACCACTACCGCGAAATTCTTTAGATGCTCTTTAATTAAACTGACCCAAGGCAAATAATAAAAATTTTATAGCAGCAAACGTAAAAGGTTAGTGCCAATACGTAATTTTAAATTTGCAAACATAACTTATTTAGAGGGTTAACAATAAGCGATCGAAAAATTGCTCCGTATAGGATCTTACGTGCGCCCAATCTTTTTTTGTAAGTAAATGGGAGGACAAAGGATTGGTGATGTCATCATGGATGCTGACCATTAAATATGCTTCTTAATTGATCAGCCTAGTTCCATGCATATTACAGGGGCTCATATATTGAGTTAAAATACTTAAAATTATATACATCGAGTATAATCATATATATAATAACAATAATTAACTTAACTTCGAAGTTGTCCACAGTATCAATACTGCACTTTGTGGCAGTATGGAGTACCGACCTCAAAAATTTTTATTGCAGAAAGGGATAGAGGGTGCAAAAATGTGCTACTTTGAATTTTTTCAGATTTTTCTGAGACCGGGAAGTATTTTTAAAAAAATATTGAAAGACCATTTTGATGACGTCACGAGGCGCTTCTCCTTAAGAAAAGGATAGGACATTAACGCCCGTGACGTCATAAAATGGACTTTCAAAAATTTTTTAAAAATACTTCCCGGTCTCAGAAAAATCTGAAAAATTCAGAGTAGCATATTTTTGCACCCTCTATCCATTTCTGCAGTAAAAAAATTTGAGGTCGGTACTCCATTGATTTTGGATATCATGTAATATTTCTAGCAGTAACAAAAAGAAAATGTTGGCGGCGCTGGGGAATACAGCAAAACTTTCAAACTTTGTAAACTATATATACGTACAGTATCTATAGTATTTAAAGAAAAATAAAATAACTCCAGAACATATTTCATAATAAAGCGAAAGTGTATTGCTAATAATACAGGTGTACTGAGCTATCAACTGTTATTGTGTCAGTTAAAATAACATTTGCGAAGGTTTATTACACGGATCGATGGACGAACATTATATTACATTTAATATATTACAAGCGATTGCAAAAAACGTTAGGCAAGTGAATTCAACTCTTTGTAATCAACTTTTTGCTAGCGCAATTATAGCTCAACGATGTTGCGTGCGGCTTCAGTAAAGTAACTATATAAAACAAAAATAAATATTACAGTAATCGAATATAAAGTAATCTAGTAATATAGTCAAATTTATTGTTATATATTTTTTAGAAAATTAAAGTTTCAAGACTCAATAACCACTCAAATGTAAACAGGAAAAGTGGTGCCAGTATAGGAGGAAAAGGTTTGAGGAGGACGCGGTGTGCTTCTCTTTTCATTTTGTTTAATTACAGTATATACTGTAACTTTTTGTAAACATTGGCTTGACTGACACAGAGTAGATACAGGGTGCATGCAGTTATACTCGTATACCGGTATGATACTTGTTAATGTTAAGGTAGAGATAATACCGATCAGCTGTTCGACGTACTCCCCTTTTGATCAGGCGAGGATCCAGAAAAAAATTTCAGTGGGGGCTGCCTCCATAAGGCCAATATTAAAAAAAAATGGAGTGGGGGGTAATGCCTATATTGCCCATGTTAAATCCAAAATTTCGGAGGGGGGGGGCTGCAGCTCCCCCAGCTCCCCCCTGGTTCCGCGCCTGCCTTTGATTAAAATGTAAACCTTAAACAAATTCACAAAAATTCTGCAATTTTTTTGAGAGGCAGATATTAGTGCCTATCCATATAAAAAATTTCAAAACAATTTAACGAGACGATTTTTATTTAAATTAAGTTTTCAGTTTGTCTCTCCATGTGAAAGCCCTATACTGAAAATTAAAAAAATTAATTAAAAAAAATCGTCTTGTTAAATTGTTTTGAAATTTTTTTCCAAGGCTTTTAGGCACTAATATCTGCCTCTCAAAAAAATTTTCAGAATTTTTGTGAATTTGCTATAAGGCTTACATGTAATCAAAGGGGAGTAAGTCGAACAGCTAATCGGTATTATCTCTACCTTAAAAGTATTTGTGTCAAAAAGACAGGATCAACTATAATGGACAAAATTATCCTGAATTGTGCAAAAAAAATTACAATAACAACACTTTTAATTACATAATTAAACACAGACGCGATTTGAGTGACATCTTATTTCTTCAGAAGAATCGATGGAAAATTAGACTGTCCTGAAATTCTGGCTGAGCTCAGTCTAAATGTACCAGCGAGACAAAATAGATCATCTCCTCCTTTCTTCATACCAAACCCAAGAATTAATATTTTAATAAATATGCTTTTATTTCCAGAGTTCAATCCTTTTGCAATTAACTGTACAGAAAATACGAGCTTGACATTTTCCATGTATTATACTTCGCAAGAAATTGCAAGGGCATGTAAATAATTAAAATACATTATGCTTCATTATTTAATATCAATATTATATATATTATGGTACCAAGATTTTAGTTTTGGAATATTTTTTTTACGTGTGTATTTTAACTAAGAATTTGTTTCTATTGTATTCTTTATAATCGGATCACCTAACCTGCAGTAGTCTGTTTTTTTTGAATGAATAAAAAATTACATTAATTATATAAACTCAAATACAGGGCCAATTTTAATTGGCCATAAAAAGACAATGTGACATCATATATTTTCTATCATATGATTGAACCATATTGTACATTATACTGTACATTGTCATAGTTATTATATACTGTATTGCCATCATATATAATGGCACATTAGTGTAAAAAATTAATTATTATCAGATATACTAAAAAAAATGTATGTATGGAAAAAATTGAGGTGGCTCTTTTAAAAAACAACAAAAAATTAGGGCATGTTTCTCTCTATTCTCGATCTCATCCCTTTCACCCGTCAGGCGGCATGCAGGCACAGCTTTATTTGACTAGAGAGAGAGAGAGAAAATAAATATAGTGAGTTATAGTGACGTTTGCCACTTTTGCCTGCAGTCTTAAATATAGGCTGCAGGTATGGACTCAGAAAAAAAGAGGAGCGGCTGATAATTGATAACCCCCCTTTCGGATTTAACATATATGCCCATAATTTATGTGGCAGCTAGTATAGAAACATTCATCCATGCAAGGAGAATACGCATATATCCTCCTTGCATCCATGCATGATCCATCTAATTTTCTTCACTAGCAACAAGCAGACAAGCAGCAATTAAGTGACCTTATGCACCGATTTTAGTAACCAACCCATCCTCAAATTTTTTCTCGGTTCGCACCTCGCACCTGCATACCGGATAATACTATAATGCGCGCATATACAGTATGCATATTACAAATCTTAGTTTACGTGTGGATTCAATGCGCGCGGCGGACATCTTGAAAATAAATATTTTCAAATAAAAGGATCTTATGGATGCCGCCACAAGGTCCCTCTACATAAGGTTGGACGCTTAGGTTCACATTTTCGTCCCAGTTCGCGCAGGACCAATCAAAGAGAGCTGTTACTCTCGAGCCTATTTCGTAGCAGTCAGTGATTGGTCGTGACGTCACAGGCTCCAACAAAAGCTGCGCCAAGATGGCGGAGCGTCAAACCTATGTAGAGTAATCTTGATGCCGCCATTCAGTCTAGACGTCTATAGCTGGCGCCATAGTGTCTACATCTTCTGTGCACTGTACTGTAGGGTGTACAGTGACTACAGCTAGTGCACAGCCCAGTTTTGGATTTTAGCCCTGTTTTGGTTCCGACCTGCTTTTAGGCTCCTTATAGGCAAAAAAAGTAAAAAAAGAAAATTGTAATTGATTAACCAAACCCTCCCTTCCATGAAAATAACAACTGCAATACCTTGATAATTTTTTTACTGGTTCAAAAAAAAATAAAAAACGAATAAAAACAGGGTTTTTAATATTTTAACAAATAATTGATCGTTTTTATTTTTTCTTAACTAGTATAATTAAAAAAATATCACGGTATTGCAGTTGTTATTTTTATGAAAAGGCTAATTTGGTTAATGGGTTACAATTTTTATTTTTTTACTTTTTTTGGCTACAAGGAGTCCAAAAGCAGGCCTGGACCAAAACCGGAACATTTTTTTTTCATGTCCCTCCACACAATTTTTTTTTTTTTTTTTTTTTTTACTCAAAGAAATGCTCTCTGATATGGAACTGAAATTATGATAAAATCAATTGCTACATTCTATTGAACATGTTCATCTTTTTTTCAAAATTTTAAGAACCCTAAATATGGCAGATAAAAATTGTTAAAAGTGAAAACGGTGTATGCATATATATTATACCATGTATGCATACGCATACCGGTATGCACCGTATGCATACGACGGGAAGGATGCCATTTGTTTTGCAGTACAGCCCAAGGATTTTGTATGTATGGATAGGTGATGGTGCTGCCGTCGGTGAGGCACAGTCGTGAGGAGGAATTGGGTGGCGGTTACAACAGTAACCAATGGGATGTCTGCCATCTTACGTTGGGGAACTTCCCTACAATTTACAATGCAGATGGTTGCGCTCGGTCGCCATCTTACGTTGGAGATTTGCCTCAGTAGCTCTAATGCTATTGGTATAGAGATAACCTATCCATGCATACAAAATCCTTGGTACAGCCAGCCAGCAAATTGTCTGACTCGCAGTCAGTTTACACTAATAATTAATTAACAATGAACCAATGAACAATAAATATGAGAACTTACCCGTCAAATCGTGTCACCGTGCCGTCGTCACTGGAGTAACTGGACATGCAGCATGTCAGCGATCAAGGAGGATATATGTCAGCGTCAGCGATTAGCGATGGATGTCAGCGTGTGTAACCTTGGCAACGGCGCGCAATAATATGTAAACAAACAATGTTGCCAAATTTACAGCGGCAGCTGGCATCTCCTGGAAGATCGAAGTTCTTCAGGTGGATCACGGGTGGATGAAGTTTCAATGTTTGTTATTTTATAACGTTAAAATTGTATATATGGTGAAGTTTCTAAACTTTATATAGAGTTAAGCTACTGCTGGTCAACCAACTGTAAGCTGAAGACCACACCCTACAGTACAATATGCATATTGTGTACATATATACAGTATGTTGTATGGGCATAGACTTCCTTTATTGATCATGGAATGTTATGCATTTTTATCTAGACCACAGTCTAAACTCTAAACACATTGTGTGTTTGTTTTTTAAATGTAATACATAATCACATCGGAATCGGAGAAAAGATGATGAAGGTATATATATGTTATATTTATATAAATGCAATATACAGTACAGTAGTATAGTACGTATGTATGATAGTATGATACAGATATGCATACTATGGCCGCGTCTCATTTAAAGAATGCGAACTAAAAGTGTATACACTTCAAACACTAATTTAGTATAAATACTTATTTTAAATGAGACAACTTAACTGTAAACTAGCGCCAACACTTCGTAGTGTCAAAAGTTGGAAACATTTGCATCAGCTGATCAATGTTAAAAAATTTAGTGTCTGTGTTAGTGTTTGAAGTTGCTATTTCAAACACTAAATACTAGACCCTTCAAACCCTTCAAATACTTGAACACTTGCGCTAATTGAGACAACAGTTAGTGTCAATATGGCGTCAACACTTCAAAAAATTGACAATCGATAATGTGTTTAGTGTGCATTTTTGTGTATTGGCATTCATTCTATAAAGCACCTATTCATTTAAAAATGTGTATGCATACAGTTATAGTCTCATTAGAACTGCATCAACAATACAAATTCTTTGCCTGTTTACAGCGACGCAATGATCGAGAGGAGATCCGTCGCCGCCTGGCCATGGGTGAAGACACCGAAAGGCCCGGAGGTCGCAAACCAAGCCTTCAGAGTCGGCTTCAGAGTGGTGAGAATTTGCCTATTTTGTATTAAGGTATAACCTGAGAATTTGTCTGTCAAGGTCAAGAGGCGTGGCTATAGTGGCAACACTGTTTGCATTGGAATACGCATAAATTTTTAGGAGGGGGTGGTGACATCAGTCCTTGAGAACGTTGCCACATTTCTCATCAAATATAGGAAACGATCATCGCCACGGTTCAAAATATATGAAAACAATTCAGAAAAATAGTCTAAAAAATTAGGTTTTAGTAAAAAAAAAAAGTAAAAGAATCTGTTGGGGAGTTTTTTTGCAATGCTAATTAACAAATTTAACATTGGAAGGATACAAAATTCTCATTTAAATAAATTAATTTTAATTAAACCAACGGTTAAAAAATTCCGAAAAAATTCAGAGCTACTTTGACGATTGTTGTGAGTCCACAAAATTAATTTGAAGAAAATCTGTTGTAGCGAATTTTTCGTCCAAATTTCTCAGGTTAAGCCTTTTAATAAGTTTTCATAAAACTTGAATTTCGAGACATGATACTGTAAGTACTTACAATTATTTCTTTATGTCATTCTAGGTATGAATCTCCAGCTTTGCTTCATGAATGAGACTGCCTCAGACTGTGAGAGCCCTCCAGATATGCATGAAGTTGTCAAGCCAGCAGCAGCACCCCCTGTTGCCATGTCCATGCCCATTCCCATCTCTCTACCCAAAAGTACGTCCATGGTAAGTACCCAACACTCTTGATTTCCCTTCCCTATATAACAAGCCTTGTTCTTACAGGATCCCGAGCAGATGCAGCGGGAAGCGCAGATGGCTTTAGCACAAGCCTCGGCCATGGCTCACATGGAGATGGCGCTGGAGAGGCACCAAATGAGACTCACCTCCACGCCAAGCCCAACTTCGCAGCTCCTGCAGCGTTCCTTACACAAGGTATACAATACAACCACTACAGTGTCTCATTCTCACTGGTTAAAGATCAAATCTGGTTCACCTACACTGCTCGTCACATTTAATTTGGTTTTGTCATGTTTGTTGTATGTATCCCCAGTCATTGTTTGTAATGCAAGATCTTAGTGGCCAAACACAAGCCGAAGTACTTGCTAGTATCCACTACAAAAAATAATTTGAATACCATGGCCAGTGTACACCTCTATTATTGGATTTTTAAAACAAAATTATTGGTAACATTGGACATAAAATTCATGCTGTTTACTTTTGATGCAGGTTGGTGTAGCGTTCCCACCTGAGCGTCGCCGCGTGAGCCGTCAGCTGCTGACAGACATGAACGTGACTCAATTGCAAGTTCTGGTGAATGACCTCCACACTCTCATTGAAGGTGACTCTCTCTGACATACACAAGCCATCTTTATTAAAGAAACAATTGCCTATCTGCTGTGATATACTATATTAATTAGAGCTAAAGAACAGTGTTTCTGATTTTAAAATAAAAAAATGGGGGGAGGAGGCAAACTGTGAATATATTATAAAGTAAGAATTTATAGAAACATACTTTCCCTTCCTGAAAACAATACACACTGTATCTGTACTATATAGATGTCATTTTTTTTTTTCGCCCATTATCTTTTTATTTTATTATTAGTATTATTATTATTTTTTTTTGTATGGTTGTATGTAGTTGATTTTATGAGGATCCATGTGCTCTCTGCAAGGCCTGACTGTGAATGTTCTTTCTGAGGACGTTGTCCCATTGTGTTCCGTGTGGCAGGTCTGAATGAGGAGCTGGTGCAGCTGCTGATGGAGCGCGATGACCTGCACATGGAGCAAGACTCAAGGCTTGTGGACATCGAGGATCTCAACCGATACCTGTAAGTGACATCGAACAAAAATAAAGATCAGCAGGATTTCCTTCAGAGTCCTTCTAGATTTTCAGAAAATAGAGATTATAATTTCTTATTTTCCCACAAAAAATATACTGTACTTACAAAACAACTAAAGAATTACAATTTATTATTATTTATCACCGGTTGTGATTGTTAATTGTCTCCAACATTAGAGTAAATTCTAAATTATTCATTAGATTATACAATATAGATCGAGTACCATATTCAATCGATTTCCTGTTTTTATAAACTCATATTGAATGATAAACGTTTTTTTTTTTTTTTTTTTTTCTTGAGTACTCGCACCTTTTTACAGATTACGTTATACTTTTTCTTACAAATCTAATAGTTACTATTAGTGTCAATGAAATTATATATGATAAGCATATTTTAAAATAATATATTTTTTTAATGTGAATTAAATAAATATTTTATTTAATATTAAACATTAAAATTATATTATTTAAAAAATATATTTTGTTTTTTACAAAACCAAGATGATGAAAAGTAATTGGTATCAGCTTTTGAAACTTTGTAACTGCTTTCTGCTTACACTGACGTGAGGGATGTCATCCTGACTGGTGCCCCTTATGTTGCAGAGGAGCTAAGTCACAGCCGCTGCCCGCTGGCCTGCGTCGCTAAACATCTCAAGCTGGTAGCTCTGTGCAACCCTGCCACTCTGTCCTAGCATCAACCCTCTGGCCCGTCACTCACTGAGATTATCTGCATCGTTATTTCCACTTCAATATAACGCCTTTTACTGTAAACATGGATCTGCTGTTTTAGAAAGCTTAATGATCCTATTCTTTTGTCCAATTTAAAAAAAAAAGGAAGGTAGACTATATTTTAATAAGTAAAATATTGTATTAATATATTGTATCTTCTATTATTTATTATGTGTATATTTAATGTAAAACCTTAAATTATTGTTTACTAGTATTTTTTGTTTTGTTATATATTAAGGCACAAAAGGCTCATTGTAAATATTTCATTACTTTTACGAGATATTTTACTGTCATTTCCAAAATATATAACTTGCATATTTATTTGTTTAATATTAATTTATTATTTGTGGCAGCTAAGGAAAGGAGGAGGGTGGACTTGTTTTCTTCCTTCTTTCCTATGCTTTTCATGCAAACAACTGGTATTTAATGTGAATAAATAAATAAAATAAATAAACAATATAGAGAAAAATACACCATACTACTCGATAATTAAAGATATTATATGTTATTAACTTCTGTTTACAAAAATATTCAACGAGGTAAGGTAAAAGTGACATTACTACGGCATGCATTGAAGGGTTAAGTTGTGCCATTAATTCATATATATTATATATTTATTGTAAAGTGTTATATAAGGTTCCACTAGGAGTTTAAATGTACTAAATACTACATCCTCAAAATATTATGTAAAAATTATGAAAAAATGAAAAATAACAAATCAAAATTTAAGTTTAGAAAGGGAGAAAAAGGAAAAAAAAAAAGTTCTTTTTTCACTGTAATGCAAATAATAACTAGAAATATACATTTAATAAAAATTAATGTACTGTAATAATTTTGCTCACAGAAATTTGGTTTTTACTTTTGCTCAACTTGGCATAATTGTATATATAGAAGAAAATAAATACTCCATCAATTAAGCTCCTGTGTTAAGCCACATTATGTTTGAGTTGTGCTGTCTATTAGTAATTTAAGATTTAATCAATAAACCATTACTCTAAAAAATAAATGTCTATTTATTATTTTATAAATTATTTTGAAGTTTTCTAAGACACATTCTATTGAAAGGGCGGAGACCAATATGACATGAAAATTAACATTGTCACAGTACTCTATTGTCAGGAATTATTTCTATGATTAAGTAATCTCTGTAAAACTCAATCACCATTCTTTTAAATGAGAGACAAGGAACGTCACAGAACTGCTTATTATACACTGTTCATGTTTGGATAACAGCAGTCTGGCGCTGGCCAGTCACCAGTCAGTGAGTCGTATTAATACGCTTCTCTTAATTGTCCCGTTTTTAAAAGTCCGGTGATGATATTATAGCTATGCTAAAATTGCAATTAGAGAAACCTTCATGATGGCTATGACTTTTCTAATGTCAAGACAAACAATTCTTGTAATTTCATCAATCTCCCCCTTTACAGTAAAGAATACTAATGAAACTATATTACCTTAATTAGGAATTACTACTAGATCAATTGTTTGGATTATCGGGTTAAATGAAAATCATATTTATGAAAACAATTTTGCTAAGCAGGCAGGAATTTTTAATATTAATATCTTACAATTGGGAAGATAATACTGAGAAATACAGGATGTCTTAATCTTTCTTGCTCATAAAGAAATACCCGGCCCTTAATTGCTCACACGGTCACGTAAAGATTGATGGAAAATGAAATATTAAAAGCTCTCTGTCAGAGGAGGAAATAAGACTGAAATTATACTAGCTCAAAAATATATATGACTCTGGACAGTACGTACAGTAAGGAGTATTAATTATCATAATTTAATGCAAGAAATAATGAGACATCTTGAAGTAACAGGAAATAGAAACTTTGTTAGTAGAGACAAAGAAATGTCGCCTGCACAAAAATATTAAAATTTTATGCTCTTTTTTTTTTTTTTTTTGTGTGTGTGTATGTTGTTTACGTGGTATATTATATGATAAATGCATTAAATGGAAGAAAACATGCAAATATTCTGGATACAATGCATTTTATATTTTTATTTTGTACAGGAAACATTTCTCAAGAGAACTTTTTTTATATTATTATTATTTCATACAGTAAACAAACAACATTTGACAATGTTTCTTTTTTAACACTTGCGCACACTGCAGTCTTGGGCAATTTAAAGCACTCTCACGCGCGCTGGATGGAAAAGGGGGGCTGGCTGACAATGATTGTATTGCAGTATGTTAATTAATGGACAGTGTTTGATAATTAAATCATGATCATTTAAATTGGAAATAACAAGTCTCAAAGTTGTGCAAATATTAAAGCTTTTTCTTATCAATATTAAATATTATCAAATGATTATGAAATAAAAAATTATGATTTAAATTAGGTGCATTGCAGTAATGTCTAAATTAATGAAATATTAAAAGCAACTTAAAAGATATAAGAAAAAATAATTCTGTATTATGAATTGCTTTTCTTTTAAAAGTAAGGGATATTTGTTTATAAAATGCAATTATAATCTGTACAACTTTGAGAAGAGTTGTTTTGTGGGATTTGTGTCTGCCTACACGCAAGTTCACACTGAGATCTCGAGGATATGCACCCTCTTCTTGGCCGTACCAGGGGTGGAGGGGGTAGATGAGGGGCCTGAGCTATTGTTGCGCAAGATTCCTCCTCCCGGAGGATGGCTGCCTGGCTGTGGGGGAAGGTAAGGTGCCACGTCGGGGGGTGGTAAGTTCTTGGGTGGGGGCGGAGGGGCGGGAATCATCATGGGGGGAGGGGATTCCTTGAGCATTTGTGAGGAGTGTGAGGGCCCTGCCACCTGGTGTGCAGACTTCTCCGAGTGGTGTCTTCTGTGCCTCATGCTTCGGCGGTGGTGATGCCGGTAGATGCCGACAAAAATGAGCAGGTTGAGCAGCAGCAGCGAGCATCCAACAGTCACCGTCACAATCAAGGCAGTAGACATGGAGCTGTTGTTGTTACCCTGCTGCTGATTGGGAGGTTGGTTGAGGAATGTACTGTTGGGTGGAGAGAGAGGGGCCAGTGGGGGAGGAGAGGGGGGACACTCTGTAGTTGTCACCATTGGAGGAGGAGAAGGGGAATGAGGAGAGGGAGATGGCGGAGGTATTGGAGTACGGGACGGGTAAAGTGCAGTCTGTGTCCGAACTATGCCTGCAATAGAAACAATTATCATAATTAAATCATAAAAAGTCAAACTGTACATATAGTGTTTGCATACTTAATTAATATTATAATTCACTTTAACTATAGCTCTAAAATTATTTAATTATTTTAAATCTTTAGCAAGCAGCTACATTTCAGCAAATTAATGATGTACAGTAAAAACTTAATATTACGTAACTTATTATAAGGTAAAAACTCGATAGTGAGTAATGGAGTAAAGGTCCCGTAAAAATTAATTAGTATTGCAGGTATAGGAAAAACTTGATATAAGGTAAACTCGATATAAGGTAAACTCAATTTCCTGGGTCCCTTGACTTTACGTAATAACAAGTTTATACTGTATATGTCACTATATTACTTTCAATTTTTCTAGTGACTTTTTTTTTTTTTTTTTTTTTTTTACTTCTTTTGATCATACTTTTTTTTACTGTTTTTTTTTTTTTTTTTTTTTTTTTTTCTCCTCACATTTTGCTAGAAACATAATAATCATCTTTTTCTATTTTAACACCTTAATTGCCAATTGCTCCTTGATCATGATATAAATAAATTAAACGTATTTTGACTGATATTTTGTCTTGAGGGAGGAGAGCTGCAGTGCTAATCAAAATTAATTTTATTCATTTTTATTATATTTTCCTCATATATGTTACAATATAATAAAACAGTTGGCAGGTGATACTAACACAGTCCTATATATACAAAACAAAACGCAACGGGGAGTTACGCATAATTATTGGAGAAATTTCAATAATTTGTTTTGTTTTTCAACTAAAGAAAGGAAACTTTGGATTTGTTGACACAAATATTAGCCTATTGTGTATCTAATATATAGGCTTGATTACTACTCTGCAGACAACTCCACCTGAGCTTCCCCAGGCGCCACTGCAAGAGACCCATTTCGCTCCTACACTTGCAGTATGACAGAAATCATGCTCACCATCATAATACTGTGGCCCTTCTTCTAGAAAGTGGTGATGCCGTGAGCCAGCATCACCCGAGCCTGGCCTGTGGAGCTGCGGGATCAGGTGCAGCCAGAGAGACAGTTTGTGACCTCGGTAGTGGCTGCGGGAATGTGGCCTCGGACCTATAGTACAAATTAGATACTAATGTTGTGTCGTCATGCTTTGAGCTTTCAACTTAGTATTTTCTCTTATCTCTTCTATATAGTTCAACATCATCATTCACTTCAATAATTCACTTATGGCAAGAAGTTAAAATGAATCTATACCATATATAAAATTACACAGGTCTAGATATTCTTCAGAGACAATATTATAGACATAATAATGAGTGGAGTGAGATAGCCATACTATAGGAGAAAAGAAGTCACATTGAAACAAATAAGTCATAATACATACTGTATTTCTTAATTTTCAATGAAATTAGTAAAATCTTCACAGACATATTGCATGCTCATATGAAGTGTGGATTATTTTGAATAATAATTAAAAATATTTGAAAAGTGAATTACAGTTGTACCTAGTTCCAGACTCACCAAGGTCGAGGTACAGCTGGTTCACAGGGTCATACTTTTCCCAGTATGGGAAGGGTCCCTGGTGAGAGTGCTGCTGGCTGCTCCCTCTCCTCCGCCCCTCCTCCTCCCTCTCAGTGCTGCCCTCAGAGCGACTGTTTGGGTCCCTGAAGAAAAGTTGCGTGCAGTAAAAACACTCAACAGTTCTGTCAGACTTTATAAATTAGCAGTGGATCTGTTTATAAATACTGTAGTGTGAAGTGATTTATGAACCAAGAAGCAGATTTTAAAACCATCTGTACTTAGGGAAAATCTTAATCTTGATTTTCATATGAGGGTGTATTTAGGAACAGACCTAATGTTAATAAATTTAATGTAGTATCAATTGTCATTAATTTACTTCAGCCTGCATAAAAAAAAATAAATAATAAAAAAAAAAAAATGAATTCTGTTAAAATATCGTCAGTAACACATTCAATATTTCTAATAAAATTTCAATTTTCAGTATTTTCACTTGTATGCTCATACACTACTTATATTGAAAGTGATTTTTAAAAAACAAAACTTTATTTCAACACAAAGTTATTGTTACTTGAAAACAAAAAGATACCCTAAATTCTGAACAATGGAAATGAATATTTCTACATAAAATATCAGAAAATCTCTTACCCTGATCTCACAAAGTTGCCCAGGTAATGTACGCAGGCTCGGGACATTTGAGCGTCTTGCTGAGAGTAGTTTGCTTTCTCTGTGTAGATCCCTGGCCAACCACCTGGCAGCAGGGGCTGCGCCAACCAATAAGGCTCATCCTCTCCTCTCACACTACCTGGTCGCTGTGACATTTAGCATATACATCATTAGCATCATGCTGAACAAGTTTCTAGGAAGCTTTAATGAATATTATAAATATAATCAACATCGTACTAAAGAAAAAAAAATGTGCTTCATAAATTAATTATAGATGCATTTTTTAATATAATATATTTTTTTAATATTTTTTAAACTAGTTTAATAGAAATTAATTAACCACATGATTTTTCCTAGCATGAGCCTAACATTCAACAAGAAAAAATCCCAGAGGTAAACCTCTTGAAACTTGTGCATGGTCTCTTTTATCTTTCAGTTTTAAAGTTTAAATCTGGACCGTCATACATCTAGAGTACTGCCAGTTGTCTACGAAAGTCTAGATATGAAATGTGAACAAGCAAGATAACTTCTAGCTGTTTTCAGTTACAGGCTTTTCTTTTTAGCATACCTGAGGAAAGTCTCTGAGGGCCATTGAGTCTCCAGGCATAATATGTGCAAAAAAGGTCTTGCCCATGCCGTGGCCAGCAGTGTGCAGACCTGCCACTCGAGAGAGTGGCGCCACCGTCAGTCCATCCCCCAGCACAGCCAGTGCAGCATCACGTACCCCTGAAAATTGAAAAACCAATAAAAGACAAAATCAGTAAAATATAGAAAAGAAAAATAAAGAGAGAAAAATAAATAAATCTACACTGAAACTGCAGAGTTATCACTATCTTCTACTATATAAATTTACTAAACTT
This sequence comes from Siphlonurus alternatus, assembly GCA_949825025.1. Lineage (NCBI taxonomy): Eukaryota > Metazoa > Arthropoda > Insecta > Ephemeroptera > Siphlonuridae > Siphlonurus > Siphlonurus alternatus. The sequence continues at coordinate 18,060,130 of OX463779.1, read as the reverse complement.
ATTAATACTCTCTACAGACATGCAATCTTCACTTTATTCTCACGAACCCACCTAGAGGATTGTGGGTCAGGCCCGCTGCTCTCTCCCAGTCTGTGTACTCATTACGAAGTGCCGAGAAGATCTCGTTAAGGTGCCAACGGAAGACATTGCGCACCAATGTCCGCAGGAGACGGTCACGACGAGTCTCGTTGAGACCAAACTCCAAGTCCTGGGCACTCAGTTCCTCGTATGCCTCCACCGAGGTCACCACTGTAACATACACAAGCGGTCACCACAGCACAATACTACAATCAGGAGGAAATTATTGCTGTTTCAGCTGTGTGTTAATTGTATCAAAATCTATATAAGTATAGCTGGACTGGTAAAAATGCATGTTAGATCAGTATAATTTACACATTGAAAACTATTAAAAAGGCTTCTTCAGTACTGCACTACTTATAACTTTATATTGGTGTTAAGTATATAACAGTATATGTCAATTGACATGGAATTAAATAAATTTTAAATTATTTGGACATCATAAATTGTAAAATACATAAGAATATTGAAAGGGATAGGATCATAGTGTTTATTTCTTATTTTTTAGGCTTATTTATAAAAATAAATGCTTGAAACAAATTTAGAGTGACAGTTTGTAATTTTTTTTCTGCAATAACTATACATAGATTAATTTCAGTTGTTTTCCTTAGCCCACTAACGTGTTATATAGAATAATCACTCACCCAGCATCAGGTCAGTGTCCAGGAAGGCCTGGTAGGGTGCAGCAGCTCCTTGCTGCTTGGCGTCCTCCCAGGACAGTCCTGCAACAGAGAGCAGTCGGTTACCCAGTACATGTTATGTCAAGCTTATAGAAAATAGCGCAGTGGGGGGAAATACTCTGATCAGCAGTAATTTCAGCCAACAAAAATTGTTATTTTGGTCAAAGAATTAATTTTTTTTTTTTTTTTTTTAACTCTTCAGAAAAAAATTAATTTGTTTGTGAGACTAAGAAAAGGCTGTAGATCTCAAACAATGTTATTATAATGCCTACCTATGGAGCCCATAGAGAGGGAAGACATCCCCATGGCAGCAGCAGGGTGGATGGGTACCAGAGCTCCTCCATCAATGAAAGGAGCAAAACCCGGCAAGAATCTGGTGAACATATAGTACAATCAGAATTTTAATCAGAATTAGCAAGACAATTGAAAAAAAATACATAGTTTGAAGATTTTGATGCAACAAAACTAATGATTTTTTTAAAGTCCGTAGACAGGATGTTATCTCTATCAGATGACGTTTGTTTAATTAATAAATTTATTTAATTAAATAAATACAACTAATGATGTTACAACTCAAGAACACTTCAACGCTGCATGAATTTTTCAATATAATATATAAGCATTAATTAAAACATGACTGATCAAGTTTGAACTTTTATTTTAACTATTTTAGACTATGCATGGGTTTTCTCACTCCAATAGCTTAAACATACTATAATAATAACTATAGTTGGGAAACATATACATGCTAGGCTGTACCTTGGTGTTCCAGCTTTTGCGCCCAGCAGTTTGGAAAGTGGAGTGCTTCGCAGACAGGGAGCAATGTCCTCATCCTCCAGATCACCGTGGCAACCGGTGTGCTCCGCCACGCGACGCTTCACTGAGAGAGGATCTGTCTGCAGCGCCCAGGGGCTGAGGGCAGAGCCACTGGCTAGCACCACCCGAGAGAACAGACCTGAAAGCAGAAATTACCATTTCTCACCTTCTGCAGACTGCAAACATTAAAACAAATGAAAATACTCAATAATAGTAATGAAGTATATTATGTAGTATGTAGTCATAATGTATCAACTGGTATTTAATTTGAATAAGTAAATAAATAAACAAAAAATATAAAATGAAAATTTTAAGTTAAAAAAGGCAAAATAAAAATTAAAAATCTCTTGATTTGATTTGTTTGTATCAAAATAAGCTGCAGCTAATACTGACTTGTTGATGTGTTAAGGAGAAGCCACCTGCACTACTATAGTAGTGGTAATACTTACCCTTTGCTGCTGGGGCCATGGCAAGCAAATGAACAAGGGCTGCTCCTGTTGTGTGCCCAAACAGAGTGATCCTCTCAGGGTCTGCTCCGAAGGCCGCTGAGTTTTCCCTGAGCCAGTGCAGACCTGCTACGATGTCCATGAGGCCAAAGTTGCCTTGTACACTGCTCTTGGGGCCAGTCTTGAGGAAGCCTAGTCATGACAACAAAGCCAAATTCAACATGAGACAAGATAGAACCATTTTTGTGGTAAGCATTTTCTTTAAAAAACATATTTTTAAAATATTTTGGTTAAATTCATCAAAAGCATGTACTTAAATTGCTGCACTTGGAGTGTATGTTGAGGCTTTCTTAATTTATTATATTGCAAACTATTATAATAATATAAATAGATTAAATGTTATTATATTTTACAATTAAAATATTAACAGAAATTTTGAGTTTTAAATTGAAATAATTTTTATGTTCTTCTTCTTTTCTTATGCCCACGTATTGGTTATTAAACCATTTTACTTCTAGTAAGCCAATAGAAAAAGGATATTCCTTCTCTTTCTCTTCATGTTGCCTGGCAACGAGTCAAGTTCCGTAGTTAATGCAGAGCATCTAAATGGATGCCCTCTGTCTTGAGGTTCATTTTTACATAATATACAAATGTCACTATCTTGGATTTTAAATTTCTTCTGATAGCATCCAAGATAGTCATGGCCTGTGTCTAGTCTAAATTTAGCATAATTTTTATGAAAGACAGGTGATATTGATCCTGACCTATTGACATCCATAGTGAGGTCTCCACCTTTTTATATTTCTTCTCAGTTAATTGAGATATATAATTATGTGGAGACTCGTGATGTGTAGCTGGGAATAAATACCAAAAGAAGAATATTCACACATTAACAATTCTTATTTATTCCAATCAAAATTAGAACATTTAACGTTTAAAAAAAAAAAAAAAAAAAAAAAAAAAAAAATGCATCCTCCATTAAACACAAGTTGAGAGCTTTCATCAGTACTCACCCAGGATACCAAGTCGGTAGTTGAGCGTGACGACTACAACATTGGCGTAAGCCGCCAGAGCCGAGCCATCCAGGGCTGCCGAGGAGCCCCACTCGTACGATTCTCCGTGGATGAGCACCAACAGAGGCAGAGGGGAAGTGGGTGCTTCCAGACCCTCTGTAACCACAGAAATCAAATGGAGTTATTTTAAAAAAAATTCATTGTCTGCAATAAGAAACTATATTTATAGTGAGAACTAAATACATGATCTCAATTTCTTATATTTAGTTACTATTTTTTATCTTTTGATATATCCTGCAATTAACTAAATGTGAAATTTTGGTTTTCTCTTTACTCGAGCACTAATCTCATTGAAGTCTAAACTTACTTGTGATAAATAAAATTTGTAATACAGTTTCTCCAAATATATGATCGATGAATAAATTATTATAATAAAAAATGCTAAGCTAATTGTTGGTAGGACTTCTACTTTTTTTTAATAAAATGGTTGCATATCTAATATCTAATATTACTCTAACAAAGACATAAATACTCTTCATCAGTTCTTTACTGCTGGTGATTAGAGTATTTCAGGTACTCTGGTAATATATGGGAAGTTTAGAAATAAACAAGAATAGGCAAAAGATAACATAAAACAACACATCATAATTCAACAGCGATTGCAACTTAGAGAGAGGTGGGCTTATCTTGCTTCCTTAATTCCCCCTTCACCCACTCTCTCATTAAATACTCTTGTTTTGATGCAATTGAATGAGAAAATCAATAAAAGTCTTTCATGACCCAAAGCTTTCAAACTTTTACACATTTTAACTTTGAACTTCACTAATTATCATTGAAAAGAGTCACATTAATAATTTATTATTTTACAGTAGTTATGTTCTAATAATTTTTTTCTAACTTTAGTAAAGCTTAAAACAAAATCTGCTACTAAAAAAAAGATAACACCTGTATTTTTAACTCACATTCATATTAACATTCATGATTAAAGATAATGCATTTTTGAAGTCTTTTTTTTACAGACATTTAAATATTTTGATGTTTCATAGAATGCCTTTGTAAACTGTTAAAATAACTTAATTTAGATTTTATGGGACATTACATTAAGTCCAAAAGGTATAAAATATTAAATAATTTTATGTAGCAGTAAAAACAGTTTAATTATTTTGCCAGTGACGTCACCGCCTTTTCCAAGAAGAAGAATAGCCCTATAGCAGCACATATGCTTGCTTTTGTCACTTAATGTAAAATTAATTACTGACATATAATTGCATTGTATAAGATTAGCAACAGGAGCAACATAAAATTGATCATTAAATGTTTTATTATTAACTCCATAAACATCAACATTTTAGAACCTCGCCTCTGTCTTTCAGAAAATCCCATTTGTTCTTAGTTCTTATACATTGAATGAGACATTTTTGACCAATAAAAATTTATTATTGTACAATAAAGCTAAACAAACAATAAAAAGCAATTTTATTTGAAGTTTATCGATAAATATAAATCAGATCAAAAATGTTTAGTATGTTTCTTGTTTATATTTCTTTTTTTTATTTATGAACACAAGTTTTTATTTTCCCTTTTTATTTTTTCTTGTTTTTTTTTATTATTATTTATGGAAATGTCATAAAAAATGAAACTGGGAAAGTTAGAAAGTCAATCCAACTTCTAATTTTACGATAATCATATTTCAAGAAACTTCCCTAATAAATTAGCTCCCTTTGTCCTAATGTGCATAAAAGCCACTGTGAGTGCATGATGACTGCCTAGCTTCTTTTAAATTAATTAGTTCTAAAATTACATAATTATACACATTAATTCATGAAAATTGTTAATGAATAACAAATTTAAAAAAAAAAATCATTTTTTTTTTTTACAAGCGGCGTTTTGATTCATCTGCAGTGTTACATCAATTAAGCTTATCAATCAATTAAATCTAGTGTACAACTAGACTTTCAGTTTGCTCGTTTTGTGAATTATGCAACCATTTCTACATCTAATTTACTTTTGTTTTATAAAACATCCAGGAATGCACAGCATGCATTCTTTTTACACACCTATTTATGAATGTGTGTGTTTAAAGTTTTAAAGTTTATATAATTTAATATATATTATATGTGTGTGTGTATCTGTGTAGTGAGTTTAGTTATTGATTGAAATATATTCAGCTTGATATATTTTTCTTCATTATCTGTATTCTACTTTAGCTTATTTGTCAGTATAGTTATTTTCACTATAAAACTAATAAAAAACTTTGAAGGAGTTTGAAATTTTTCCAATACAAAGAAATAAATGTGAAGCATTGACCCACATTCTAAGAAATTGGTTTTTATTTTAAAACTAACAAAAAGAGACACTGTTATTGTTGCACATTCTATAATAAAAAAAAAAAAAAAAAAAAGTACTGTAAAATAAATAATGAGTGTAACTGCAAGGAGGGTTGATTGTTGAAGTTGCATTATTTTTTACTCTGCAGTCCACTCAATGCCATGATCTTACAGAATGGCTTTAATCCAAAATACATAATTATCAATCACTTCATCTGAACTTTAAGATTACAGAGTATGAAGCTTATTTGCTCAACATTGAGAGTTTTAATGTGTTGGTGTGCTATACAGCTATAATTACTCATAAGTATTACAGTATATATTATATTCAATGCTTTTTTTTTTTTTTTTTTTTTTTTTTTTTTGAAAAAAACGTATTTTGGCACACTCAAGTGTATACTGTATAATTATATACATGAATGCACTCCTAACTAGCATTGGAAAATTTCTGTCATTGAAAGATGGCAATAACGCCAACTTGAACAATACATTATTTATACTATTACCATCTCTTATGAAGTTTAATTTCAGGGGGTGCACTTCACTAAAGACTTTTTTGAAATTTTCAATATTTTGACTGTAAAATAGCAGGCAGTACATCACACTTGCATGATTTTTATATTCTCTTTTATTGGAAAACGAAACGTTAATTTTTTTGCATTTTTACTGAAATTAGAGATGAAAGACTTTGTGTTGCAATCACATTAAAAAAGGTTAAAATTCTAAAAAGCGCTCACAATCAATTTATGATACTAAATTTTATAACCAGGCATGAAATAATAGATGCATCATGAACAATGAAACATCTCTCCTTTTATAATGCAAGTCCACTCTTAGATGGAGAAGATTTCGATCTCAATTTTGAGCAACTCACGAGTTCGGAGCCAGTTCACACAATTATCTATCCCAATGGTCACTGACCTGGTCTCGGCACATAAAGGTTGAGGTACAGGCAGTCCTCACTGCTGTTGGCCAGCAAGGGTAGTAGCCGTCTCAGCAGAGCTATGCGGCCACGTGGTAAGTGCATCAGGGCCTCAGGGCTGGTGATGGACACCTCAGGCGCAGCCTGCGGGCACGCAGGGGCAGGCAGGTCTGCCATTTTTGGGCCTCGCCACCGCGGGGGCGTCAGTGGGGGCATGTACCTGCACAATGATCATGATAGACACACACGACAAGGACAGGCATTGATAAGCAATGATATTTTAGCATTTTTTTATACATAACATGAAATTAAATAAATAAATAAATAAATAAATAAATAAATAAATAAATAAATAAATAAATAAATAAATAAATAAATAAATAAATAAATAAATAAATAAATAAATAAATAAATAAATAAATAAATAAATAAATAAATAAATAAATAAATAAATAAATAAATAAATAAATAAATACTCAATCAATCAGTTGTGTGAACAGTGTTAAAGATTGTAAAATTAGTTGATATTTTTTTTTTTTTATTATTATTTAAGGATTATAAGATTATAAGTACAGAAATTCAATCTAAATGTGTTATATATACGTGAATCACGTGAATCATGTAGAAACTTTTATTGATTTATTTTTGCATTTTATGCTTCTCATATTTTCTACATGTATTAATTTCAACTTTGCAGACATAAAATTAAACAAAATTGTATGCATAGTCGATCTGATATATTCCAAATCTTCAAAGCAGGACGCTTTATTGATGCTTTGATAGGTAATGTTGGGTAAGTACGGTTGATTTTCGTGACTTTTGACCTTTTTTTAAAAAATCATTATGTCCCGCTTGAACCGACCTCGCTGACCTGCCGCTGACCTGTTCTTTAGTTTAATTCAGCAGCTAATTCAAATAACAAAAGTCAAAATTAACTCTCACAAAAAACAAAATTTTCAGTACAGAAACTTTTGTTCAAATTATTCCAATTGCCAGCTCTATATTATATTACATTATTACTGTCTGTCATATTTTTATGTTTTTTTTTTTTGTTTTTTTTTTTTTGTTTTGTTTTTTTTTTAACCATGATTAATTTTTTGTTGGGTGTTCTCAGTATAACTTAAAAACTTATTCGGATACAACAAATAAATTAAAGGAGGGCAGGGGCGGATCCACTCCGCGGCTCTGGGGGGGGGGGGGGGGGGGAAGGAACGCTGTGCCCTATCCCGCAATGTTAAATTTTGGGTTGGGAAGGGGGGCGACGGGTGGATGGTGGTAACACCTTCAATGTATTTTGGGACCTTTTGGGAGGGGCGATCGCCCCTATCGCCCCCCCCCCCCCTCCCCTCTCCTGAATCCGCGCCTGAAGGAGGGAGGGGGAAAGTCTCGTAAAAACCTAAAATTTTATTACATTCTTTGTGCTGTTAGTTAATTTCTAAATTTTAGAACTAAAATTACATTCAAATTATGAGTAAATAAATTTAAAAAATTAAATTATGAGTATTATTACAAGTAAGTGTTGTAAATAAATGCAATTTTCTGCTTCATGGGTGTCTTCTTGTGTAGAAAATTCTATAATGTTTAATGTACTTGACTGAACATTATTTATTTCATTTGTGGGGAGAAACATAAAATGCTTGAAGAAAAAACTTTCTTTGGCAGCAGAGAACTTTCTTTTCGAGTGGACTGCAAATATTGATACCCCGTACCCAGTACCCACATGTTATTTGACCTTAATTACGAGAGACAGGCTACACAAATAAAACAATTTTGTTTTCAATAACAAAATATTGAAAATATATATAATTATATATGTTTGAGAAGCTGAAAAGAAGGAACTTAAATGGAAAGAAAAATAAATAAATAAATAAATTCTGATGGTGAATGATTTCATTTTTTTAAAAGGATATACCAAGAGTTTAATCACAGTTACAAGTTTTTTTTTATTTGTAAGGCAAATGAAGTGAAGATACAATATTTTATTAGTAAAAGGGAAAAAATAGCATATTAAAATTGTAATCAACATGAATCGATAGTATTAGTTAAAAAAACAGTAATGCAGCATCACAGAATCAATTAAATAGCTGTTAAATTAAATTACAGCAGAGATTTTAGGGTAGCTGATGAAAGAGTTTCATGGCCTCCACGATCGCGTCTGCGATTGCACCTGGAACGGCAGTTTTACTGCACATATAAACCGAACGTGATGTTTTATACTGTTTATAGCAGCTCGGATAAGGGGGGCCGAAGAGTAGTGACATGCAAAATTAATGACTTGAAAATGCTGGTGAATTGCCGATACACATGCAACAGAATGTGTGTAGAATCTTTCCCTGCATGGTTGTAAATTGTAAACTTCCGTTCCTCGAATAAGATGTATTATACATGTTACGTACGTTAGTAAAAAAAGATATTGTTGAAAGGAAAAAAAAAAAAAAAAAAAAATGAAGGTGATATTTCAATTATTAAATTTCTCTCGTGTTCTAATAACATTTTATCATTTTTATTCAAATATATTATAAATGTGTGGACAGAAGAACAGAATATTTGTTCAATTAAAAATATTATGCACTACAAATAATTTATATTTAATTTCCATGTCAAAATATTGAGCGACGATTTAAAGCACAGGAATTGACATTTAAACAATCATATGGTTAATTTATTCATATTTAATTAATATATTTTTGACAATTAAATCTTCTATGTTCTAAGAATTAAGATCACTATACAAATATATGGTTTGATTTTGTTTTTTCCTACAGTGAAATAAGTGCGTAAGTTATAAAATTATTGAATCATGAAAATAATTAAATTATGATCACTGAAAACTTTTTCAATTCCCGTAAAAAGTTAAGCGAAAAAAAATAATATAGATTGCTGCATGCTTTTCTTATATCATATTTAAATCAATTACTTATTTATGTTTATTGTACTTGGGGATTTGATGAGAGAAGGAGGTTATTAATGAACCCTAAAGTTCTACCATCAGCTATAAATAAAACATTAGTGCAGTAAGTAATTCAATTATTAGAACTATATAGTTAGCTACACCATGGGGCATCGTATATTTTAAACGAAACTCTGTCACGTCTAATTAATTAAACTAACGACTTGCAAAGGTCAATATTTTGCGAGAATTTGAACAAAAGGTGACACGACGTTGTCACGATGATTTTTTTTATACTAAAAAGTCACAAAATAAAACAATGCACACACACAAAATATAAATTATATGAAAATAAAACTATCTGTGGTCGAAACTGATACTTTAAGCTTTAATCATTTAAAATCTAGCTGGATCATTAAGACAAAAGACGATACTGATTTTGCTGGACTTCGATAGATTAAAGGAAAAATAATAATATTTTTACCTGCATGCATGGTTGAACTTGCAAGTCTTGCAACTATTGAATTAACTTACATGTTAATTAATTATGTATTTAATTTGGAACGGGAGCTGTACTCACCTAAGGCTCGCAACTGGCGGTGTAGCGTACGGTACTCCGAGGAATGCCTCAACTTCTCTAGGCGCCCTCGCTCGTGCAGACAGCGTGATGATCCCTCGAAGGGATCCGTACCTGGTGCGCACCACTCGGGTACTGTAGATTCCTCCTCCTCCCCCGGCTCCGGACACGTGGCACACCAGCAGGCAGAGCCAGAGTAACACCAGCCGACCACACATCCTCCTCCTCCTCGACTCTCAACACAACGACGACGCACCCGCGGAGCTCCGAGCATCGTCACCACCGCGCCACATTAGCAGCCGCGTCTGCTGCCTAATTGGACCTTCTTCAGCTAAGCTCTGGAAAGTCCTTGTATTTAGCTGTATAGATTTATTTATAGCTAATTTTCAAGGTCTATATTTTGTAGTCCTAGCACAGTAAAATATACCCGTCACTGCACTGTATTGTCTTAAAATTATTAGATTTAAAATTTTAACAACTTTTTCACTTCAAAAATGTTCGTTGTAAGTGAAATTTTATGATAAATCTATATTTTGAGGGACTTTCTATTACTCCATCATAATATAGGTCAATAAAAAAAATTAGGCCATATTTTTATATAATTATATTATATACTTATATTATCTAACAATATTTTATATTTTTGTTATTATTTATTTAAATATCTATTACAATATATTTTTGAATGTATAAAAAATTTATACGATAATTATATTTTTTTATATTTATAAACAATGATAAATTTTAAAATGTAAATTTATAACAATTCACAATAGGCGGGGTTAAATTTTACTATATGATAATTTTAACAATTACGATATCGTATAGTTATGCTCGTACTTAGTTCGGACAGTTTTATCACGAGCTTTGAACCGGGCAGCAACATGGCGGAAGTGCAGGGGCCCTCACTCACTCAAGGGCCGGTGTCCGCCAAGGCACCAAGAAACCAACAACGTTAACCAGTGAGCACCAAATTTACCAAAAGCTGCATTACAATGCACTTCAAATTGTTGATATTTTTTTAATTTTTATTTTTTGTTAGTAAAAAATAAGATTGTTATAAATCTGTGTACTACTTTTTTTTGCTGTAATTAAAACTGTTCATTGAAATGTACATAATTATGTTTTTTGTACGTGGACTAAGAGAAAGGTTAATTTTTTTTGGCGAGTGTGTGTAGTGGCCCCAACAGTAGCGGCGCTGCCACTTTAGTATTCCGGGGAGAGCGTGTGTTTGAGCACTGTCGTGGGACACATCAGTTCTAAACGTGAGCATGAATATTGCAGCAGTTTTCGCACCAACAACCAACCTTCATCACTTCTTGTCATTTCAACAACTTTTACCTTCAGTCCAGAAAAAAAGAGAAGCTCGCGACTTGAAATCATAAATCATCTCCTTTTGAATGTTCACTGTATTCACTATTCTATCTTTATCTAAAAAAAAAACTTGCGAAAAAAAATCACACTTTCACTATATTGACCAAATAATATATTTGAAGGAAAAAAAAAATCACAATTTTTTTTTATGTGTTTTCAATAAAAAACCATTAATTTTTGTACATCCCAACTCATATTTAATTATATTTTAAATCACTGTTAACAAGCACTGATTTATTTCTCACTTCCATGTATTGGGTGCGTATTGAATCGTTGGTGATCTCTTGACTGGAGTTAAAAAAGTCTCTATCGCTCCTTTTAGGAGGCAATCTCACGGTCCTGTTCGCTCTGGCTCGGCTGCTGCTGCTGCTTCTGCTCCTCTTCGCCCCTCCCGCCTCCCCTGCTTGCTTGCTGCTCCTGGCTTGCTGCAGCCCCCGCACCCCCGCCCCAACAACGATCGGCTATACTCGGAATTAGTCGGCCACCTGCCGAAACAACGAATCTCCGGGTCAAACAATTTCTTTTATAAATATAATTTTTTTTAAAATTAACAATAAAATGTTAGGGTATTAGCTTATAAATTGATTTAGAGGTGAGTCGATTTTCGATGGTTCTCCAAACGAGGAGCCTATCACCTCATATATCTCAGCAAAGTGGTCAATATCGTCGTACGGAGGTGCACAGTTCATGCGCACCAAAACAGCCGCATTAATTTAAACAGGCTTAACTACGTTTGTGAATAGACACACTAGCATTCACTGACAAATTAAAAGTAAGCTCATTTATGGAAATTTATGGTAAAAAAATGTCTGTCACTGCTGTTAAAAAAAAGTATGTTTTTATATGACATTTTTTTTTTTATTTTTTATTATCTGTTTCCCTCTTTTATACAAAATGATTACAAAAAGGGTAAAAAATTTGCATACAGTGCAACAACTGAAGTGATTTATGTTTTTCATATTGACGTTGAAAATATATAGTACAAAACATAATAAATGACAGCTGACAATTTATTTTATTTTCTTTGAAAAAATTTTTTTTTTTTTTTTTTTTTTCAAAGCAGCTCAAGTCGAATAGCGTGTGTATGAGATTTATAGAGCTTGGTCTCGGTGGAAATTTAAAGATGCTGCGCTTGAAGCGGTTTGAGGATGATACAAAAGCTGGAGATTTTGAGCAGGCTTGATATATATAAATACGTGAAACAAAGGGAGGAATGTGGGATTCACGCTCGTCTCATGCCGTTGCTCCTCCGCCACCGCTGCCTCTGCCGCTGCCGCCGCGCTACTACGGCAGATACTGGAGCTACGTAGGCGGGCGGCCGCGAGTCGGCGCGCGATCGATACACTGAAGCCCGGGGGTTTTGGAGGCGCGGGGGGTTGAGGGCTTGCAGCTTCTGTATCAAGTAGATCTGGGGGGAAGGGGAGCGTGTCGAGTGGGGGGAAGGGGGGAGGGTTATGAGGAGGAGGCGCCCCCGGGGGAGGGGCATGTGACATGACGAAGAATAAATCCACTATAATTATTATTTCAGCATCAGCAATCTGTTTTTTTATTACATAATAAAATCTTGATACGGCACAGCTTTTAATTTTTCCGTTCATTTAAGTTATCTTTATTTTAATTTTTATAAATAAAAAATAGTGAGTGTTACTCACCATTATCATTTATCAAATGCTAATATTTTTTTATATTTACATCTTGACAAAAACAGTGTGAAGTTATTTATTTATTTTTTATCTTTAAAAAAATATAATAAACGAGCAAAAAAAAAAAGCAACAACAAAAAAAAGTCGAAGTTGTATATGAGAGCATTTAGGGCTGGAAATAAATAAACACGAAATTTAATATTTACAAAGTAAGCCGATAAAAAGTTGAAATTACTTCTGGTGGCTGGTCCATAAATCTCAGGCAGTCGATCGTGCACGCTGACGTACTTTAGCTGGTGCTCACTGCGGAGATTCAGCTCTTTATTTCCAGCAGGAACACAAAATGAGAGAGAATTTTCTCGTTTTATTATATAGAAAAAAAAATGTTAGAGTAATTATTTATAGTATTACAAATATATATTTTTTATTCACTTTATATATATAAAAGTATTTAAATATACATCTACTAATATAATATACTATTTACTTTATTATATATTTTGTTTGTGAATGTTGTTGATTTACTGCTCTCGTTTCAACGCAGTCGCTTTCCAGTGTTTTATTGCAGTAGCACGAATGTAAGCCCGCGCTCTAGAGGCCGCCGTTTATAAAGGAATTAACTTGGATTACAGTCACTGTCAGCCGGCATGTGGAGCCCAAACATATTACGGCAGCAGCTCACCGCAAGTTTCTCCCCAAAATTTATCGAGCTCTATTGACTTTTACAAAATAAGTCATTCCTCTTCCTCGTCAGATTTCCGATAGAAGCGGGCGGGCGGTGGTGACCCAGCAGTGTAGTAGCAGCAACGAACGTTCACATACCCGCGACAACGTATGACAGTTTAGCGACGACGACGCCGGCCGCCATTGATAAAGAGCATCCTACAAAGTATGCAACTGTTTGTGATCGCGCGTTCTGCGGGTTGCGTCGTTGTAACTACAAGGGGAGAAAGGAAAAAATAAACACGGAATGTTTCAGAATACTTTCACTGCTTTAGAACAGCTTGTATATTATATACATGCCAGGAAGACTCATTATAAATTAAATTTTCTTTACCCTCATTTTATATAAGAAGGATTATTGTAATTAATGAATGATAAATGTTCCCTTCTAAATTAAGATGAGTTTCTAATGAATTTTATACACTTGATATAATTATATATAATATATATATATAATATATATAATATATATATATATATTATATTTAATGAAAAAAGTTTAATTGGTTCTGTTTTTGATACTATATGATTAATATTCTCCATGAAAATTAATTTTGATTAAAAGACAGAAATATTTCTTTATACGAAACCATTATATTATGTATGATTTATGACAAACCTTTTAACATTTACTTTTTTATGTATATAATATTCCATTTGAAGCTCAACTATAAATTAATTAAAAGCAACAAATTATTACGTAATATATTGCAGTGTCGCTCCCCTCTACATGACAATAACATTGCAGAGATTTTCTTCCACTATATACAAGACATGGATGTTACCATGATCTTGATACATGTCCAAGACCGACAACAGTGTGGTTAGCCAGCCAGCGGTCGGAAGGATCTTATCGCCAGCTGATCTTGTTCGCGATAGTTTCGCAACCACGATGACCTTTTCTTATATACATAGGGGATGGAAAACGTAATATACCATGCACTTATTTAAGGGTAAGGTAACGCCACCAATGTTAAAAAAAATCCCTCTCACAAAAATTCTGAAAAAAATTTAAAATGTTCTCCTCTATACCCCCTATCAGTACCTAAAATATCAGGTATACAAATACGATCTAGTTTTTGAGTTATAAATTTTTAAAGTTGACTACTTTAACATGGAGAAATGAAACTCCCATGTTAAATTGGTCAACTTTAAAAATTCATAACTCAAAAACTAGATCGTATTTGTATACCTGATATTTTAGCTACTGATAGGGGGTGTAGAGGAGAACATTTTAAATTTTTTTCAGAATTTTTGTGAGAGGGATTTTTTTTAACATTGGTGGCGTTACCTTACCCTTAATGCTGATTTCTCAATATATATATATATATTTTTATCTTACACATTTAATATTGATGGATGATAAAACAAAAATAGTATAATAAAAAAAATAGCAAATACATTTTTTTTATCATACAACTAATTTAACAAGAAAATAAATTGTTTCTCAATCTAAAACTAATCCCCTAGTGGTTTGTTACTTATTGCAATACGACCAGATATCCTTTGGAAAATTGTAAAGTTAATTCACTTTTATTGTTGTTTTTTTACTGAAATATTGAGCATGTGTAAATAATATACTGTATAATCATAACATACAGCATTGTATAAGATGTAATCTTTTCAATGGTTCTATTATGATGTGAGTTGCATTATATATACACTTATACTGAACATGTTATATGGAGATTCGAAAATATGACAAAACTATGTGCTAAAATTTTATATTTTATTATTTTTTCTGCACATGTAAAGAAAACGTGATTGTAACTTGACCTGTATTTCTTGACATAAAAATCAGTATATAACGTTATTTCCTCTGCACAAATTAAACAGGAAATATATATTTGACGGAAGGAATGACATTTTGCTGTCGTATGTAAATTCAGTCTCAAGGGAAAGTCGACGTAGAAGCAGCCATGACATGTCATTTTGTCACACAACGTGAACTATGTTATTTTGTCTCCAGCTGTGAAGTAACGCCAAACGTTTCCCGATATTTTCATAAAGATGTTATTTGTCAATGACAAATATATTGTATTTTTGTTGTAGCTACAACATATATTTTGCTCCATTGATAAAAAAAAATATATAATAATAACACAGGGGTGGTTAAAAGATGACATATATGAAATATTATTTATTATTTCCGTAGCGGAAATCAAATATTTTCTTTATCAAGCATATATAGGGGTCAAAGCCGGAATATATTTTTTATAAAATCCTTTACAATAGGAAAGCACTTTGAGAAACCAGAATTTCTAACTCAATAATATCGTATGTACAGAAGGGAAAGGTCACAGGTCACAAAACGGAATGTCGGCTCTGTACTTGCAATGTAAATGTGAAGTCGAATATTCATTTATGTTATTGACCAATAGATTTTTTATTATTTCTTCTAATATTTGAATACGAATGAGTTTCTGCAGCCTTTTTTTACCTTTACCATAATGATCTTTATGTAAATCTAATGGTTTGAATAAAAAAAAATGACTGTTTATATACTTTATCTTCATTTAACCGAGTGGTGATTTCAACATATTTAAAAAAAAAACTTTACCATATGAAATATGTATTATTAATGGTATATCTTCAGAATATGTCACAACACTTTATTCTCAGAAATATTAATAGCTTAGAGGGAATAAAAGTTTTGAAGAAGAAGAAGTATCATGCATATAAAGTTAGATAGAATTTGTGTCGAGAGAAATCGATTTATTACAGTGAAAAGTTTAAATCTAAAATTTTCCTTCGTTATTCAATGTTTATTGGAGGTGTTGACGGGAATGCTATGTAATAATAATAGCATGCTATACTACTATATATGCTGCTCTTCGGATCGTTGTGCAGAGGCGGGTTGAAAATTGAATTACCTCCGCCGAGCTTTTCTCATAACGACCGACGGACGGAGATCAGCAGCTAGGCTTAAAATTGGCCGCTTGCCGTGAAGATAATTAGTTTTTAACTTTTTATCCGAAAATTCTAATTTCTGGAATTTAAGGGCGACTTGCTTGGAATGAATTATACGTCACTACTATAAAGCAAAAAGATGATATTTTAAATTTAAATTCCCTCGTCTCTCAACTTTAATGTCTACTGCTCGTAATTATGAGGACGCGCGCGGTAGGAGCAAGAGCAGCACCCCCTCCTCTCATCTCGTTGTCCTCATTGTGTGCTGAATATACGAGTTTATAAATTTCACCGCCATTACAATAACAATGGAAGACAGGGTTATTTGTATACAAAATCTATGTATAAATTCCTTAGGGTACAATTTTATTTTCTTATATAGCTTCTTCTGACAGCTTTTGTCATTTTTTCTCTCTCTCTTTCCTCTTTGAAAACAATTCTTTACATTCTTCCATTGATGATTAAATAATAAAAAAAAAAAAACTTTTTCTTTCTTCCATTTAGATGAGAAAAAAAAATAAAATGCAATTTAAATTACAATGAAGAGATAAGTCTTGTTGGAAAGTCGCAAACAAAAATATAAGGTATATTAACACTTCAGTATTAATTTTCCTTGAAAAAGCGAAATTTTCACACGCGTTTGTTGATAAGGTCGGAAATTATAATAATTATTATACATCACTTCCACAGGTACTGAACTGCAGTCTTTTATCGCGAATGTGCTGAAGTTAAGATATACATTATATAGATTTAGTTCCGTTACCAATGGAGTTGCTATAAATTGTATTATACGGTGTGATTTTACAGTAAACAGATGTTTACTTCAAGCAAGCAATCCTGTTAAAAGTTTCTTAAAATGTGACTTTTCTTATACTATAAATATTATGTATTATAGCTATAAGAGTGCACAAGACGTTAAATTGTAGTAAGGGGTTTGCACGTCATGTACTATAAAATAAATACAAGATTATAGCACGCAAGATTATTAATAATCTTATTATAAGTTCCGGTGTTAATTAATTTAAATTGCTAATTTGCGAAGAGGATTATTATAAACCACTGCATGTCATAGAATTGACTATTTAAAACTTTTTGCTCGTATCAACATTCAAGACTGCGTATATTGATCAAATTTGTTTGCCTCTAATTTCTGACTAGTTAGACTTAGTATACTGATTCAATCTGACTCTAATTGCCTGGCAATTTCACTCCCCTCCTCCAGATGAAACACACTAATGGTATATATAGAATTTGTTCCCCCATCTGCACTGTAAAACATTATAAATCTAAAGAGGAATGAACGATCGAACTAACAAAGATCCCGCGAACTGACGTTTTGTATAAAAACACTTATGACTTATTAAATATTAATGTTTTTTTATGCAAAATGAAAAGCAAGCGATTTAGAAGCTCAGAGCAAATCTTAAGAACAAACAAAAGCACATTGCTTGAAGTGAAGTAATGAGCAATTAGAAACGAAAAATTTTATTGGCTTAATCGAAAGAAGGGGTAAAAATATGACGTTGTGAATTTTTTCAGATTTTTTTGTGACCTATAACTAATTTTAATTAATTAATTAAGTTGGATTATTTTGAGAGTGCCGCCTCTCGTGACGCCTCTGACGTCACACCATTCTTGTACTTTTGCACTATAGATGAGATTAGGTGAGAACATGCAGGTATGAAAATCAAAATGGCCCGGCTGGCGCCACGTTTGAAATTCCCCGCCTCAAATTTTTGAAGTTTTAATGTGGGTTACGTTTGATCAATTTTAGCTTTATTTTGTTCGCATACCACTGGAAACTATGGTTGAAACATGATTTAAAACTTCTATCGTGCTCTAATATTGTTTAATACGTAAAAAGTAGAAAATTATGAGAGACTAACATCTTACATCAAATTAGTTTGCTTTCTTTCTTTAAATAAAATAATTTGCTGATACCTGGTGTGCTAGTGGGTTAGCTCAGTGGTAAACGCATCAGACTTCAAATTTTGTGGTTGCGGGTTCGATTCCGTCTTCCGGCGAGTTTTTCAGTTTTTATAAGTACATTTTTTTTCTTTAATTTTAATATATTTATGAATTCTAAATTTATAAAATGTGGTTAAAATATGGATTACAGCTACTATCAATCGTAATTGATAACTTTTTAATAGTAAAGAGAGGGAACAATATTAATAAAAAATTACTTCACTTTTTCGCGTTCCAATAAAACATTTCTCTTACCGAGGCTCATAGCTTAATTAGTGTGGCACAGTGGCGGAGAAATGTTCTTTAATTAAATTAAATTAAAGGAAAGAAAAGTGTCGAGTTTAAAAAAATCCTTCGACGTGGAGAATCAAACTCTCCACCACAAGCCAGAGTACGAGCTCTAGCTGCGTCTTCGCCACTGTGCCACACCAAGCTTCGCGCGGGACACAGTGTGAAAAATGTTTTATTTGAACGTATAAAAGTGAAGTAATTTTTTATTAATATTGTTCCCTCTCTTTACTATTAAAAAGTTATCAATTACGACTGTAAAACATATTTTAACCACATTTTATAAATTTAGAATTCATAAATATATTAAAATTAAAGAAAAAAAAATGTATTAATAAAAACCCGCCGGGAGAAAGAAACGAACACGCAACCACGAAATTTGAAGTCTGATGCGTTTACCACTGAGCTAACCCACTAGCACACCTAATACCAGTAAATTATTTTATTTAAAGGAAGAAAGCAAACTAATTTGATGTAAGAAGTTAGTCTCTCATAATTTTCTACTTTTTACGTATTAAACAATATTAGGGCACGATAGAACTTTTAAATCATATTTCAACCATATTTTTCAGTGGTATGCGAACAAAATAAAGCTAAAATTGATCAAACGTAACTCACATTAAAACTTCAAAAATTTGAAGCGGGGAATTTCAAATGTGGCGCCAGCCGGGCCATTTTGATTTTCATACCTGCATGTTCTCACCTAATCTCATCTATAGTGCAAAAGTACAAGAATGGTGTGACGTCAGAGGCGTCACGAGAGGCGGCACTCTCAAAATAATCCAACTTAATTAATTAATTAAAATTAGTTATAGGTCACAAAAAAATCTGAAAAAATTCACAACGTCATATTTTTACCCCTTCTTTCGATTAAGCCAATAAAATTTTTCGTTTCTAATTGCTCATTATATATTTATAATAATGCTGAATATTAATTATAAAAAATTTTATCCTTACAAAAAAACTTTTTAGCTGCACGCGTAAAATTTTCTTTTTTTAACTTAAAGTCAGTATTATTAAAGTATAACTTAGTATAGTATGTGTAAAAAATATTATTCGTAATAATAATAATAACATAATGAGATAAAAGTCACAATTTTATTCGCTGATTTTCTTATAATTGTTCGTTTTGGAAACATTATGCAGCTTGAAACACCATGCACCAAGCCAAAAATGTGCGTCATTCGTTTTGTAAGAGCACATGCTACGAATATATATTATAAATGCATGCAAGCATGGAGACAAGCGGAACAAGAAGGAAGTGTTCCCAAAGAGACGAAAAGGCGAATATTTGACATTATATATCAATATAAGAAACCGGCATGTCATCATTTTGACTTTAAGAGGGTACTGCTGCTGCTGGTGTCGGTGTAAAGCAAATGTTGAGGAAAAATCGTGTCACCCGAGCGTGCAAAGACTTTGGCAGCTATGCTATAATAGGGGACTTCAAATGTCCTATTTCCTGCCAGTTTTGTCTGCTAAATTGAACTTTATTGACACATGACATGTGAATATTAATTGACGTTACGAGCAACGTTGGTCGAAAAATCATCGAAATTAAATAAAATAACTTATTATATGCTGGTAGTTATAGAATAGTCAAAGGGATGGATTTTAATAACAGCAAAAATAAATTGGAATTTTTACATATATCGTCGGGTTGCGGGAAATTGCAACTTTATTCGTAACGAGGTCGGAAGTTAGCGCAACTCCATCGGCATGAATGTCGGAAATTACCGTAACTCCATGAAACTGAAATTACCGCAAACCCATTTTAGTAACGAAATTGGGAAATATCGTAATAACACACTTTGTTACAAATAACGTTTAGTTACACCGATATAAGTTGCAATCATATTTAGCTACCTTAAAGGCTTAAAGTTAGTAAAATAACTACTTATACAGTAGATAAAAATTTATAAACTAAATGCTTTTTTTCAGGCACATTAATGTAATAATAAAAATTATAATAGCATATAAAAATAAACTCAAAACACCCCAGTCAAATAAAAATGTAATCTTCAATTTTAATAATTTCAATATAGGTTAATTTTCAATATATTTCGTTATCAATTATCATGCAGTGAAGCGAGATTAATATATTATTGATGGGAGTATTGCAATATACATTTTTTCTACAAGAATAAAGTTTAGTACTTTATTTATTATTTTTCTTTTAACAAGGAAGTTTTGATTGCAGTAAAATACAAATCGTGTCGTGGAAAGCAATAGTCTGGGTTCTTAGCTTAAAGTCGTGCACTTTGTGATAAAAGCACCAAACTTGGTACATCGATAGAATTGTCCAAGACGATCATTTTGAGGGATGTAGCCCAGCGCGCAACCTGACCTGGTGACCCCTGGTGACCTTTCAAAATGGCGGCCGTGACCTTTATGAAATTAATTTTTAATTTAAAAACTGTTGCAGATAAATTAAAATTTTAAACTGAAAGTGGTTCACGATCATTTATTGATTGTACTGTAATTTTTTCAAAATGCTGCGTTGCCAAATTAGTGCATTAATTAATATATTCATGAAAATTGGGACCATTTTTCACATAAATGACGTGCAAGTATCCGCGATGCCGAAGTTGGCTATTTATAAGTCGAGAGGCTCAGCAGATTAAATGAAGTTGGACTCAGGATAATAGTAATATATTTTTTACCGCAGATTATTTGACCTGGTGACCTCTAATGACCTTTCAAAATGGCGCCTGAAAACTATTCGATTTGATATATTAGCAAATTACGAAGCTAAATGAAATGAAATTGCTGGAAATTGATTTATTTTTACTTTCAAGTTGTCCCGAATTTTTTCCAAAATCTGTGTTGCCACATAAACACATTTACAGTGTTGCCAAATTTACAACAAATGACAATTAATGTAGTATATTATCATTATCACTAACCCTACCTCGGCATTAAATGTGTATAATGTATTTAATTACAGTATAAATATGCACAATAAATTTACATCATTGTGCAACTTTTTAAACCCAGATTTTTTTTTTTTGGGGGGGGGAGGGAGGAGAGAGTGGGGAATGAAGTGTTAATATTCACTGTAAATTAATTAACACCATTGGATGGGCAACTGAATGATTTCTTCGCTGTTGCTATTATTCATATTATACAAAGACAAAAAAAAAAAAATGTAATGCGTAGAATCGAAACTGGAAGACTCGTACATTATGAGGATTCAAATATTTTTTTTTTTTTTTTTACTTGAATGAAATATACGTATATAATATATATATATATATTTTTTTTTTGCTGTCAGCATATATATTTTAAAATAAAGATAATAATATATTATATTTATGCTTTCAACTCATAATTGATAATTAGTAATTAATGTGGAATATCGTATATATATATATATATATATATATATATTAGTTATTTATACTGCATGGATTATAGGTGTATAGATGTATAATATATAATATACTGATTGTCTGATAATACATTTACAACAACTTTCACGGTTGTATGTAGGGTTCACAATTTGACTATATAGCTAATATTTTTATTTCTATATAGTTGGCATAAATATATTAAAAAGAATAAAATGTAATTAATGTATACGAAAATTATATTTTGTTTATTTCCTTGATATGACATGATACATCAATGAACATTAGACAAATAGCTTACAATTTATTATTATGTTCGAGTATTTACTATTTACATGAATTAAATTACCATCTACCACATTATTATACTTTCCAAGTTTACATTACCATACAGCTACAAAGACTATGTTGCCATCATGCCATGCGTGCAATAATATTTGAGCCCTTATACTGTATACTTGGCCTCCCTTCACCTTATTTTTCTATAAGGATTCAAGAATTGGGCGTGATGAGATTGCCAGAAAAATTATGTTTATAATGCTCTAATAGCCACCCACTCACGCGTACTTGGCAAAAATATTTTTGTTTGATTTATTGGTAAATAACATGAAGACAAATGACAATAATCACAAATACAAGATGGAAATATACAGTTAAATTTAATTAGTATATTAGTATCAAAGAAAAGGTGCAATGAAAATATTTTTTATCCTATATATTTGTTAAAGAGATATAATTTTGTATTCTGTTTAAATTTTCTGTATATAGATAATTATAAAATTGTATACTGTTAACAGTGCGTGTGATGGCAAAAAGTTCATACATTCGACCATATAACAAAATAAAAGTATACGCGCGATTCAGAAGTCATGTATTTTTTTTTCTATTGTTTTTTTAAATTTATTTTTTAAGAAATTTGGTAACATAATAATCATTCTACATCCATGTATATATTTGATTATTTATTATAAGAATTACGTTCTATAATAATATATTATTTTAAAAGTTGCTATATATATATACCATGCCATTATAGCCTATATATTATTATATTATAGCTCAACTGGTTGACTAATATATATATATTGTTTTTTTGGTCCTCTGAAATATTCTTAAGGTTTAAAAAGTTGCACAATGATGTAAATTTATTGTGCATATACTGTAATTAAATACATTATACACATTGAATGCCGAGGTAGGGTTAGTGATAATATACTACATTAATTGTCATTTGTTGTAAATTTGGCAACACTGTTAATGTGTTTATGTGGCAACACAGATTTCGGAAAAAATTCGGGACAACTTGAAAGTAAAAATAAATCAATTTCCAGCAATTTCATTTCATTTAGCTTCGTAATTTGCTAATATATCAAATCGAATATTTTCAGGCGCCATTTTGAAAGGTCATTAGAGGTCACCAGGTCAAATAATCTGCGGTAAAAAATATATTACTATTATCCTGAGTCCACCTTCATTCAATCTGCCGAGCCTCTCGACTTATAAATAGCCAACTTCGGCATCGCGGATACTTGCACGTCATTTATGTGAAAAATGGTCCCAATTTTCATGAATATATTTAATTTATGCACTAATTTGGCAACGCAGCATTTTGAAAAAATTACAGGACAATCAATAAATGATCGTGAACCACTTTCAGTTTAAAATTTTAATTCATCTGCAACAGTTTTTAAATTAAAAATTAATTTCATAAAGGTCACGGCCGCCATTTTGAAAGGTCACCAGGGGTCACCAGGTCAGGTTGCGCGCTGGGCTACATCCCTCAAAATGATCGTCTTGGTCAATTCTATCGATGTACCAAGTTTGGTGCTTTTATCACAAAGTGCACGACTTTGTCATTTTTGTAAGCTAAGAACCCTCACTACAACAGCCCGTTGCTTTACACAAAAATAATGTGTTATAGTTACGCAAGTCGCTTCGAGTTAACTGCTTGCAGGAGAAAAGAAAAAATTATAATGCAAGGACAAATTGTAAGCGAAATCGCGTATATATTATACGCACGTCGAGATTATATATAATGAAATACAAGATAAAAATTTATTTGCAATAAATAATAAGCAAAAATTTGTACCATATGCTTAATAGGCTTAACTGACGCAGGTTTATAATAAGTTTTTAAATTCTTAGAATTGACTGCGGCAAAACGAGATTGTTAATCTATAGTCCTGAACCATTCTGACGAAAATCACTTCGTGGTGAATAAAGTGTAATGTGAATGGGTGTGCATGCTCATTGAATAGATAAATTCGTGCCTCACTAAGCCAAAATTGTGAAATAAAATGAACCGATTATAAAAATTATACATAAAAAAAAGCAATTCTGTACAATCAACTTAAAAGTTGAAAATCGATAAAAACTCATTATCTTTATAAATTAAACGGTAAAAGTTTGTTTCTAAAGAACAGTTTATTAAAATTACAAATTGATTTACGAGTATTTTTAGGACCTTTTTTTTTTCAGTACATTTAAATGCCTGTACAACTTTTGCGAAAAAGTTGTGTAGACCGCAAGAAAAAGATGAATGCAAAAGAAGTAAAATATTTTTCCAAATAACGTTCCAACTTTTGCAAAGTAATTTATTATGCACAGCTTCAGTTAAAACACTTAAAACGTATCAGCTTCTAATTTGTGGCGCTACTAAAATAATATTTGGACCGTTAGAAAAATTTTCTACACCCTTTAAAATTTAAAAAATGTTTTCATTGTAATAAAAAAAAAATGGAACTTTACCAAACATAGTGTAGATATTATTATGTTATTTTTTTATTATTTTACAAATTAATTTTAATTTGTTTTAAATAATTTAATTTTGGTAGCCTTGATCGTTTAATTTTTTATGTAATTTACTAAAGCTGTCTTACTTAAGTTTATTGGTTTATTGAGTTTATTCTATACTATTTAACACTGTACCTTCAATATTATAAGCACAGGATATTGTTGTAAAATATTTTCTTGGTAGGCACTAACAGAATCTTGCCTTAAAGGTGCTTTTCCATGGAGCGATGTCACGCGAGGCTTTGGCAGGGAGTCGCGATTTTTCCTCGCTGATATGTCCACCATACATTACGTTTTCACTGCAAGTGCGCTTTTTTCGCCCCGCCAAGCCTCGCGTGACATTGCTCCATTAAAAAGCACCTTTTGATGAAAATATTGAAAAATGAGATCCTTTAAACACTCACAACACACTTTAGTTACTGGATAAAGTAGTATGTTAATTTAATTTAGCTTAATCTGAGAATTGGTAAAATTCAACATGGGGGGAAAAAAAAAGCCATGCATTGAAGATCTTCACATTAACTAGCTAGACTTCCAACAGTCTTCTTAGAAGCCTTGATTTTTTTTTCAAAAAATTTTAATCTCTGAATTATGAAATATATGTTCATCAAATTTGCCCGAGGACATGTCAAATACCAGCAATCACAGCCTCGGTAGCCGAGATCGACTTGCAATTATTCCGCCAAATTTGATGAGCATAATATATTTATTTTCATAATTCAGGGATTAAAAAATTCTGATAAAATCAAGACTTATAAGAAAACTGTTGTAAGTCTACCTAGTTAATTTGAAGAACATCCTTCAATGGCTTTTTTTTTTCGTTCCAATTCTCAGGTTATACTTTAATTTGTATAATTTGAACATGATATACTGTAGCGAGTGTAGTCGTTTCTTTTTTATGGAAACAAATATTCCTCTCCCTCCTTGTAATTTTTGGGTTGTACTTTTTTCTATCTGGTTAACAATTTTTCGTACTGTATTTAATATAATAACATCAATAACATTAATATTTTTGACGATCTTACCAATAATAACAATTTCTTTTTGCATTAGTTTTTAGTAACATAGTGTTTTTGTTTTTTTTCTTTTTAATTGTTAACAGATGTATTATTATAAATATTACCGGTATTACCTGAATTATTTAATTTTTTTTAATTTTAGTTACCAGTAAACTAAAGCAATGCTGTAAAGTAAAGCTTAGAAAAAGACAGTTTTCGTCTGAAAATTTATTTGATGTAAGTAGGCCTATGGCCGCCTATGCACAACTATTATGGCGCACTGCTCAGAACAAAAAATCCCCTTCCTCCTCGCTCCTTCCCCCACTCTAAGTTACATGTTTATAAATATTCTAAGCTTCTTTAGTGCATTTGTAGGTACAGTATAATGATTTAAATTGCATCTTTATGAGATACTGGAGATAAAAATATTTTAGCAACATACTAGTACTTTAATACTGTTTACAGTATTGTTATACGTCAAAGTATATTTGAATTTATATGTAATGTATCAATTCATGCAAATTACATGGAATGAAACAAAACCATCCTAATTTAATAACTAGCTTACTTTGTTTAAAATTAGGTCTGTTTTATATTTACTTATAAAAGTAATAATATTTTGGTTGAGGTTATAAAAAAGTGAGTTAATTCTAATTAAAATAACAAACTGATTTTTATTTGATATTATCAAATATCTGTTGTAATGGAAAGATATATTTACTTACAGTATGATATATAGATTACATATAAAATGAAATTAAAATAGATAAGGAAAAAGGGGCTAATATTAGTTGGAAGGCTCGGAACAATATTTTGGATGACTCAATTTTCAAAATGCCCCTTTAGGAGCCTACAAGATCATTGAAACAGAAACAACTAAATAGTCAGTAAACACGGCATAGTCTTACATATTAAATGACACTTACTTTGCACACAGTCTTGAGGGTGGTGCTCACAGGGTCTTGAGGAATGCTGTAAAGACCAGTGGGGAAGTACCCGCTACTTCTAGAGCAAACTCTGCATCTGTGCCTGCCACAAGGGACTCCAGGGAGATGTAGTTTGGCTTTGTGGGGTCATACTGAGCTCGACCACGGCTTGCCAAAAATAGGTGGCGTTGGCGAGTGCGAGAGGCACGGCACAACAGGATGTGGGGCTGGCGAGCAAGCAGATCATGTGGGACCTTCATCTCGTTGTGTGCCAGGTGGAACCTCTCTAGCAGGACATGATTACCTGCAAATGACACACAGAAATGAGACAAGCATGGCACTATACATCATGTTTTCATGTGCTGTAACAATGACTGAGGTAGAATGCTGCAGTGCCCCCAAAAATTGTGACCAACCATTAAGAAAAAAAAAAAAAAGACAGACATAAATTTAAAATATAATATACATTATATGACTTATTGCTACCAGCTACCACTGCTGCTCATTAAGAACTCTCATATCATGAAGGGTAGGCTAAATAAACTTAAACTTAATTGCATTAGGATTTAAAAATTTATGGTTTTAAAAGAATGGACAACATACATGAAAAAATGTTATTGCAGAAATGAATAGAGGGTACCAAATTATGCTACTCTGAATTTTTTTTCAGATTTTTTTGAGATCCAGAACTATTTTTAAATAATTATTGAAAGTGCGGCCACGCCTCCTGGAGGCGTCAATAGGCGTCCAATCTCTATCCTTTTTATTAAGGATGCAGGGGTGCCAACTGAAATCACAGAACTTTCAATAATTATTTAAAAATAGTTCCGGGACTCAAAAAAATCTGAAAAAATTCAGATTAGCATAATTTGGTACTCTCTATTCATTCCTGCAAAAAAAAAAATCATGTATATATGTTGTCCATTCTCTAATAACTTAGTAAAATAATTAACATACTTATCATCCAAATTTTAGGTTTTGATAGAACCATTTTCCTGGTCTCCTCTTTAGTAAATCCCATCTCCTCTCGTACAGAAAATGAAGCAGCCTGAAACAAGACACATGAGAGAGCAATTTGAATGGAATATTCTATTAATGTGAACATTGGTTACTTATAATACAGTAAATAACATGCAGTAATTATAAAAAAAATACTGTATGTCAAACAACTACTAAATGTTACAAAATATTTTTAAAAGCTGGTGTACTTTTACATCTGACTATAAAACACTTTAAAATAAATGCATGGCCAAATAT
This sequence comes from Siphlonurus alternatus, assembly GCA_949825025.1. Classification (NCBI taxonomy): domain Eukaryota; kingdom Metazoa; phylum Arthropoda; class Insecta; order Ephemeroptera; family Siphlonuridae; genus Siphlonurus; species Siphlonurus alternatus. The sequence goes on along the minus strand of OX463779.1, from coordinate 18,032,151 downwards.
AAAAGTGACTCCAATGTAAATATTTAACATACCAAACTCTACACTCTCAGGTTAGCTCACCTGCACATGCTGTAGGTTGTATGTGATGAGGCGAGGTTCCTTACACACCAGCCCTTGGCAAGACTGTGCACTAAGCAAGAAGTGCTCACGGAAAAACTCAAGCCTCTTTTCAATACGTTCATTGCTGTAATGGAAAATCCAGCATCATAAATAAATAAATATACAAAAATATAGTAATGTGTACAATAATTACAGCATAAATTAATTATAATGATGAATTATGAGAGTTTTGCAATAAAAAAAACAGCAGTACAATACAGTGTATGTACACTCCTTGCCTTGGAAAATTTCCCTTGACCAGTGTTGGCCGCAGTGTCATTGTATTTTTCTAAACAAAACAATATGGCCTAGTCTATAGTGACACTATGAACATCCAAACATTATGGACTCATAGCAAAGGTAGTTTTCAATGCAAGAAGTTTCTGTAAATCTGTACAGTGACGGAATGACTAAATTCTAAATATGACTTATCATATTAGTTCTATTATAAATTAAATTATAAATATTTTGAGGATTGTGACTGCCTGCATATATAATAAGAGATGTAGGGTATTAGTTGAATGTCTTTATTATTACGTACAGTACTGTATTCAAATTAAAATAAATTTATATCAGTAAAACTATGGTTATAAATGTTACAATTAAGGATAAAATCTAACCTGAACATGAGCCAGTAAGGATTTGCAGTCACCACTCTAGCAATCATTGAAGAGGAGAACTGAATAGACTGTAGGTAATCAATACGTTGTCCAAGAGTGTCTAGATCTTTTTTGAAAATGAGAGGATTTTTGGTCAAGAACTTGCCAAGGCTGTCCGCCGGTACTCCAATATCATGCAGGAATCTAAAATCATAACAACACATGTGTAATTATTGACATAATATGTAATTACAATATAACATATTATGTTGTACATGCATATACTATGTAGTATATTATTGAGCATCCCATCAACAACTAAGTGCTACATTGCAATAATTGTAAATTCAATTATGGAAAACCACTATAGACCCTTAACTCTAAAAAAAAAGCCCACAATGATCCTCTATCTAGGTCACTCAAATGCTGCCACTGCATAATTCTTTTAACTAACCAATCTTCATTGTTTATCCTATCTTGTTGATCCCAAGCAATAGTTAATCTTTTATATTCTGACCAGGTGTACTTATTACTTTGTGCTTTTCTTCCCTTCATGGCAAAAATAATATCAATTCTAGGATATGCCTTGCTTAATTCACAGACAGGACAGAAACATGAAAACTTCAGTTGGTATGATCATGCAGGGTTTCATATCTTCTGGATGAAGGAGTACATATGCCACCAATGTAAGGATAAAATCTGGTGTTGACCGGTATCAAAGACATAACCCTCTGACTACTTTGAGTCAGGTGTTTATGCACTCAACAATGATTTACTGGGAGGATGGGCGGACGCTTTTACCATCAATGCTATACGCCAGGTCGAATCTGTGAAATCACTTAATAGACCAGTTGCCAGCTACTCAAGCGTGCGCGTGCGGCTCGAAAAATATTGTTGGGTATATATCAGGATTCTACTAGTCTTAGCTTAAAGCCCATCCTCCCAGTTTTTGGGGTGAGCTTACCAATGCAACACACTACAGTGTAACACATGCAAGATTACCACAAAAGAAGTAGCCGTTGCATATGCAATAAGAGAACACTTTGAAGAGGAAGGGCACATTCAACTTACTGCATGTTTTGGACTAGCTAGCATAATATGATATATATTATTATATCAATGATAAATCAGCTAGGTGTCTTAAAAATGACTTACAGAATGCACGTAATGCTTAATTTAATTGGTGTTAATTAAATATTTAAATTAATATATCATAGTGGTTACGTTTTTATATTCCGAAGCCTTGCAGTACAATATACTGTATTAATACATATGTTAATAAAACTTACTGAATGTGACTCTTCATGTCCTTTTCAAAATCAAGGCCAAGTAAATACTGAGGAATTCCCTTCTTTCTCTCTAATTTTGACAAGTCGACTCCTAAATCTATCCATTTCTGCAGGCTTGGTGAACGGTTTGTGTAGGCTGCCAAGTTAAATGTTGGCACTAATTCTGGTGCATAAGTAGAAAGGTCAAATTTTTTGCCAGAGTCGGGGGACAAAATACTATATTTCTCGTTGTTGAAAACATCATCTAGACTTTGGTCTGACTTTTCACTGACATCTGATTTGTTGAGTGTGACTTCTGACACATGGGTATGCATACTCATGCACTTCATAAAGAAAACAGAACAGTGATTTAAAATAAACCGATGTTTCCGTAGTATTGACATTTTTACTAGAATAATCTTGCTACTTCATATGGCACAGTTTGTAAATAAAACGAACAAAATTTACACCAAACACAGATAACAGACGTAAACCTAAAAGAGCTGCTGGAGTCGTGCTGGAATCCAAAAATTTCAAAACAAAAAACATGTGAGCACGCTTGTTTTTAAAATACGCGCTTGAAATTAACATAGTAGCCAACTGTACCCAAAAAAGTTAATTATTAAATCACTATTTTTTCCCTCATTTCTATTCTCACAAATAAATATTTGAATAAAAATTATGCATAATAATATTTTTATAATACAATTATTATATTTTTATCACAAACTATCAGCTATAAAAATTTTCAATTTATTTCTTTTCTGTTGGTACGGCTCCAGCTGTTTCATCAGCAGAAAATATGGGGAACTGTCTGGGTCTACGCCGGTCGTAGACGCATTAAATCTACGCCGGAACATTTTCAATGTTCAAAACATCCGTGACGTCACCCGACGTAGCTCTATTAAACCTACGTCGGTTGTATAAAACATATGATTCATGACGTCACTAATATAACAAATGCAATAAACGGAGCTAATTGTTCAAATTTTTTACTCCACTGACTTGTACGTGTAATTATATTATAATTGATTGTAATAAACGGTATTATGCAGAGTCTGTAGTAATTTTTATATTTATTAATTGTAAATATATTATATTTATATAGTGCATATATATATATAATATCATAATTAAATTATTAAAATATATTATTAAAAATTCGCAACTGTAAAATTAATTCTGTATATAAATAATTATATATATATTATAATATATACTATATAATATTATATATATAATATATATAATATATATTATATAATCCTATACTAAATTAATTTAACTAAAAGGCAGATAGTGCAATTAAGTGACGACGAAGGTATAAAAAAAAAAAAACTTTCCGGCAAAACTGGCATAAGAAATAAAAGCGTACGTGAATTGAGTGAAATATATATAATTATATATTAATGGGAAGCTGTGACCTTGACGTCATCGCGACCTTTGTCCTAACATTATACTTTTACAATTAAGAACAGATTGGGCGCACTACGCGTAAGATCCTATTATATTTATACGCAGCAATTTTTCGATCGCGGTATTGTTAATTAATTCTTTACACAAGTTCTGTTTCCGAATTGAAAATCACGTATTGTCAATAACCTTTTACATTTGCCACTATTAAAATATTATTTGCAACCCCACTGCAGACCCCAGCTCAGTTTAAGTAAAAAGAAACTCTAAAAAAAAATCGCGGTACTTGTATTAATTCTGATTTTGGAGCGGGATATTTGCGCAATATATGCCCATGGTGTCAAAATCTGCTGATCTTCAACATACGAATATCTTCCAGTAAAAATATGGCGACCAAATTGGCAGGTCAAAGATTCCCATTGAAATATTCCTTATGGGCAATTAAAACCCACAAAAATTCCAATTTTTTTTCCAGGAAAATGGTCCGTAAAAAAATATTTGAAAATGCATTGAAGAATTCATTATATATTATAGCTAGATAGGAACTTTTTGGACCAATTAATTAATAAGTTTCGAGTAAAAAGCTGTTTTCTGTTCCATGTAAGACTACATGTTAAAAATTTAAAAGACCTCCAAAACACCAACTTTGGGAATTTTTTTGGTGAAGAATTTTTTATCGGAAGAAAATAAAATGTTAAAAAAATGCAATCGCTCGATCGTCACTCTACTTTAATAAATATATAATAAACTGCATGGTCTGCATGACGTACATACGTACTTCATTACTTCGATTATTTGGTACGTCTATAAATTAATTCATGTATTTTTCGAGTACTAAGCTTATAGCTCCAAAAATGTACTATATAGCTAACCTTCTAAAAGCAACATCGAATATTATATACCATTTCACGTCATAGTGGCCACCTACACCACCAAATATTAAAGTTCTTTGATTTTAATAAAATTAAATCACAGAGGACATGTTCGTATAATGAACCTAAAAAAATGGTTTTTGTATTTTTCAAAAATATTCAAAATTGAGGGACAATGGGCAAATATGAAATAGCGTCAGAATGCAAATGTAGCATACGGCGGCTCCAGTAACTCGGAAAATATTATGCATAAATTAAATTTGATTTTTTCTATGGATGCACAACCATATTATATGTGTCTACAACATCCTGCTTTCAGATTTTCTCTATGGGTTTTAGTTTTTTTGTTATACCGGTTCCCGGAAGCCAAGTATGACGTTTTTGAAGCATTTGCTTTCCGCAGCCCAAATATAGGCTAAATTTTTTTTAAATAAAAAATTGATTCTATATAGCTCCTAAACATCTCTTCTTACCATAAAACTCCTAAAAATATTTTTTTTTCTCAACTATATAATGGCACAGTAAACGAGAAAGGGTACAATACTACAATTCGTTAAGGTACCTACTTTGCGGGCCAAAAAAGTCAATGTCATTCAAACTTTAGGAGAATTTTAATGACACAACTGGAATCCTCGATCGTATCTTAATTAGTAAGAATCAAAAATAATCTCGATGTACCTCTCGAGTATTTCCTTGCAAAAGCTACTGGGGGTTAATATCAGGTCAGTCCAATAAGGAGATGGGCTTGGGTCAATAGATTTCGATGAATTTCACATATATTATGTTACACATCTAACCTAGTTTGATGAGGTTTGGGCATTATTTTTCGAAATTTCGAAAAAAAAACGAATTTCAGGAATTTTTAAAAAATCAATAAAGAGGGCAATCTCGAGAGATAAAAAAAAATGTATCTTAAATTCTGCTACACATAGAATTATAATTTAAATTTTTTCAAGTTTTTAGTCAGATTGCCAAACTTTTTTGCATTGAAAATTTTGACCTTGAAAATTTATTAAGGTCAAAAGTCAGAGGTCAAACTACAAAAAGCGTATAACTTATTCATACCAAAGCACATTGTTAAAAAAATCAAGATATGGGTTTTAAACAATGGTTATCCTTTTATAAAAAAACTGGTTTCAAATTTATGGAGAAATTCAAAATTTTGAAATTACGATTTTTTTTACTAATTATTCCGAGGTTTTTAGAAAAAAAAATCGAGTTTTGTCATGAATTTTACACAGGTTACTCATCTGACCCAGGTTGATAAGATTAGGAAATAATTTTTTCAAATTAAAAAAAAAATTATTTTCAAACCTTATCAACCTAGGTCAGATGAGTAACCTGTGTAAAATTCATGACAAAACTTGAAAATATTTTTCAAAAAACCTCGGAATAATTAATAAAAAAAAACGCAATTTCAAAATTTTGAATTTCTCAAAACGGTTTTTTATAGAAGGATTTAAACCTATATATATCTTGATTTTTTTAACAATGTGCTTTGGTATGAAGTTATACGTTTTTGTAGTTTGACCTCTGGCATTTGACCTTAATAAAATTTCAGGGTCAAAATTTTCGATGCAAAAAAAGTTTGGCAATCTGACTACAAACTTGAAAAAATTTAAATTATAAATCTATGTGGAGCAGAATTTAAGATACAAATTTTTTTATCTCTCGAGATTGCCCTCTTTATTGATTTTTTGAAAATTCCTGAAATTCGGGTTTTTTTGAAATTTCAAAAAATAATGCCCAAACCTCATCAAAACCTATAGGTTAGATGTGTAACATATGTGAAATTCATCGAAATCTATTGACCCAAGCCCATCTCCTTATTGGACTGACCTGATATTAATCTGGGGTAACTCCCTTTATATAGTACTACTCTATACGCACCGCGTGCGCACCTCGTCAGATCCGTGATAGCACGAAACGTCAGAGTGCTGTTGTGTTTATTGCAGGGACCGGATGCACGCATTTTTTTCGTGCATCCGAGATGCGCATCCGGATGCAAATTAATTTTTCGTGCATCCATGGATGCGCATCCGGATGCAAATTTATTTTTCATGCATCTGGATGCAAATTTATTTTCCATGCATCTGGGATGCGCATCCGGATGCATTAATTTTTTCCCGTGCATCTGGGATGCACGGATGCGGATGCAAGCCCATTTTTGCGCATCCGTGTGCATCTTGCATCTGCATCCGATCTTTGGTTTTTATAATACACTTTGTTTCTTGCAATTTTAAACGATAAGTGGCAAATAAATGTTAAAAAAATGACTCGTGTTTAAGATTTATTTAGAGGCCTTTAGCAAAAAACCTGATAAAAAAAAGAGGAAAAAAAGTGTTAAATGGATGCAAATTTATTTTTCGTGCATTCGTGGATGCGCATCCGGATGCAAATTAAGCAAATTTATTTTTCATGCATCTGGGATGCGCATCCGGATGCATTCATTTTTTCCCGTGCATCTGGGATGCGCATCCGGATGCATTCATTTTTCCCTGTGCATCTGGGATGCACGGATGCGGATGCAAGCCCATTTTTGCGCATCCGTGTGAATCTTGCATCTGCATCCGATCCCTGGTTTATTGACATGAAATTTATGCAAAAATAATATTTTATTGCATCTATGAAATAAACTTGCTTCTAAATTATGTCACTGAGATAATTTTCCTTCTATATATCGTCGCCTCAGAATGCAAATCACGTAACTACAAAAAAATTTGATGCAATTTTAAACCTTATTTTACTAGAACATAAGGGTCAAAGTCCCATCAATTTTTTTTGTAATTATGTGATTTGCATTCTGAAGCGACGATATTTGCTACCATTTTTACGCAAAATTCAATCCCACGTACCTAATATCTTAATTATAATAGCAAATGGAAAAGGAAAATTATCTCAGTGACGTAATTTAGTAGCAAGTTGCAAGGTTATTCCATATAGATACAATAAAATATTATTTTTGCGTAAGTTTCATGTCAATAAACACAACAGCACTCGGCCGCGGCGTGCTATCACTGGTCTGATGACAAGGTGCGCACGCGGTGCGTATAGAGGGAGTTACCCCAGTATAGCTTTTGCGAGGAAATACTCGAGAGGTACATCGAGATTATTTTTGATTCTTACTAATTAAGATACGAGGATTCCAGTCGTGTCATTAAAATTCTCCTAAAGTTTGAATGACATCGACTTTTTTGGCCCGCAAAGTAGGTACCTTAACGAATTGTACCCTTTTTCGTTTACTGTGCCATTAGTTGAGAAATTTTTTTTTTTTTATTTTTAGGAGTTATATGGTAAGAAGAGATGTTTAGGAGCTATATAGAATCAATTTTTTATTTAAAAAAAAATTAGCCTATATTTGGGCTGCGGAAAGCAAATGCTTCAAAAACGTCATACTTGGCTTACGGGAACCGGTATAACAAAAAAACTAAAACCTATAGAGAAAATCTGAAAGCAGGATGTTGTAGACACATATAATATGGTTGTGCATCCATAGAAAAAATCAAATTTAATCTATATGCATAATATTTTCCGAGTTACTGGAGCCGCCGTTTGCTACATTTGCATTCTGACGCCATTTCATATTTGCCCATAGTCCCTCAATTTTGAATATTTTTGAAAAATACAAAAGCATTTTTGTAGATTCATTATACAAAAATGTCTTGTGATTTTTATCAAAATCAAAGAACTTTAATATTTGGTGGTGTAAGTGGCCACTATGACGTGAAATAGTTCTAATAATATATATATATATATATATATATATATATATATATATATATATATATATATATATATATATATATATATATATATATATATATATATATATATATATATATATATATATATATATATATATATATATATATATATATATATATATATATATATATATATATATATATATATGTGTATATAAATTTATATTTATATATATATATATATAAATATATAAAAATTTATTTGAAAATCCATTAAAGAATTCATCATAGATTACGTAAAAATTTTTTAATTGGTACCATAGTTCAGACGAAGTTGGAGTAAAAAGCTGTTTTCTGTTCCATAAGGATGCATGTTAAAGGCCTCCGAAACACCAACTTTGGGAATTTTTTGTGGTGAAGCTATTTGAGATGGAATTTTTTGGTTTTCATTTCTCAATAGAGGGCGAGTTGAACTATTTTTAGAAAATAAAACATTCAAAAAAATTAAATCGCTCACTCTACTTTAAGTCATGATCTATGCAACAGCATGGTAGCATGCCAAAAATATTTCTAATATTTTTTATATATTTTTTTCCTATACTATATAAAGATAACCCAATGCTCAAGTAATCGTATTGATTTTGTAAAATAACACAATTATCAAAAGACAGTAATGGAATTATATGAGACGTATGTCCATATTTGTCATGGTTGCGCTTTTTTTTTTGATAATGTACAGACCTTAATAAAAAAATGCATGCTTGGCTAATTTTTGTTCCTTGCAATATGTACCACGGTTATAGCCTAGCAATTGTAATATTGGTCAGAAAAATTCACAATAAAAAATATTAAAAAATATATTTGCCAAACGGCAGCGACGCAAAGTTGGCTCCGAGCACTATATATATAATAGGTGCAAGAATATAATGGGCTTGCCTAAAAACCTCACCGCAATAAAGATATTTTCTATTCTATATAATATACAACAGTGCGCCATCAGGGGACCATTTTATGCTTATTTCGTAATATCGCTTTAACTTTTTAGTTTATATATACGAAATTCAAAAATATTTATAATTCATCTTGGTACGTCCTTAATTCTTAGGCCTTCCTATAAAGTCTATAAACACATCAGATTTTTTTTAAACAAAATCTGAGGGGGGTTTATATTTTTTTACGGGACTATTTTTTCCGGAAAGAAAAAATGAGATATTATTATGGAATGTGAAAATTTTAGTGGCTTAATAATCGAAAGAAGGGGTAAAAAATATATTGTACTGTGAATTTTTTCAGATTTTTCTGAGACCGGGAACTATTTTTAAAAAATTAATGAAAGTCTAATTTTATGACGTCACGGGCATAATTTTTTTAAAAAGTTTCCAGTCTCAGAAAAATCTGAAAAAATTCACAATACCATATTTTTACCCCTTCGTTCTTTCGATCAAGGCAATCAAGCCACTAAATTTTTCATATTCTACTATCTCATTGTAATTTTTGTGGGTAAATTTCTCATAAGGAATTTCGATTAATATAATATTTCGCCTATAATGGACAACATGCATGAAAGATTTTTATTGCAGAAATGAATAGAGGGTACCAAATGCTACTCTGAAATTTTTCAGATTTTTTTGAAACCCAGAGCTATTTTTAAATAATTATTGAAAGTGCGGCCACGCCCTGGAGGCGTCAGTAGCGCGTATCCAGTCTCTATCCTTTTTATTAAGAATTCAGAGGTGCCAACTGAAATCACAGGACTTTCAATAACTATTTAAAAATAGTCCCGGGTCTCAAAAAAATCTGAAAAAATTCAGAGTAGCATAATTTGGCACCCTTTATCCATTTCTGCAATAAAATTTTTTCATGTATGTTGTCCATTCACGCTTTTATTTCTTTTGCCGGAAAGTTTTTTTTAAAGTAGAGTGAGCTAGCGAGTTCATTTTTTTTAATATTTTATTTTTTAAAAATTATAGTTTAAGCTGCCCTCTACTGAGAAATGAAAACCAAAAAATTCCATCTCAAATAGTTTCACCACAAAAAATTCCTAAAGTTGGTGTTTCTCGGAGGCCTTTAACGTGCAGCGCGGCATTATGGAACATAAAACCGCGTTTTACTCCAACTTTTTCTGAACTATGGTACCATTTAAAAAATACTTACGTAATCTATGACGAATTCTTTAATGAATTTTCAAATAAAAATTTTTTTACGGGGTCGTTTTCTTGGAAAAAAATCATGAAAATCCTTATGGGAATTAATACCCGCAAAAACTTAAAGATTTTTTTCCGAAAAAACGGCTCCGTAAAATATTTTTTTATTTAAAAATCCATTAAAGAATTCATCATATAGATTACGTAGGTATTTTTTAAATGGTGTAGCATATAGTTCAGAAAATGTTGGAGTAAAACGCGGTTTTATATATGTTCCATATATAAGGCTGCACGTCAAAGGCCTCCGAAACACCAACTTTGGGAATTTTTTGTGGTGAAATAACGTACTATTTGAGATGGAATTTTTTGGTTTTCATTTCTCAATAAAGGGCAGCTTAAACTATTTTTAGAAAATAAAATATTAAAAAAAATGCAATCGCTCACTCTAGCTACTTTAAATACCCCTCATCTCCGCTTAATTTCATTTGCACTGCCTTATATAATTATTTTTTTTTATTTTTTTTTTAGTATATATTTTATATATATTATAATTGCTACATATAATTTAATAATATATATTAATAATTTAGTTTAATTATATATATACACTATATATATATATATATATATATATATATATATATATATATATATATATATATATATATATATATATTATATTTACAGTAAATAAATATAAAAAAAATTACTATATTATAGACTCTGCATATTAAAATACCGTTTATTACAATTATTACAATAAATTATAATAATATATAATTACACGTACGATCGAGTCATTGGATCGAGTAAAAAATTTGAACTTCAGCCTCGTTTATTGCATTTGTTATATCAGTGACGTCATTAATCATATGTTTCATACAACCGACGTAGGTTTAATAGAGCTACGTGTTTTGAACATTGAAAAAGTTCCGGCGTAGATTTAATGCGTCTACGACCGGCGTAGACCCAGACAGTTCCAAAATATGGCAGACTTCTCAAGGTTGTCAATTGTGGGAATTTTTACCCTTTTTGCGGTTTTAACCGTGAAAGATCTTTTCATCACATCTACAGATTCTACCTCCAATACCAAAGAGATACCTGTAACTAGAGTAGGAGTTGATAAGTTCATTGGACCGACGTTGAAGGTGCTTTATTGGTGAGCCGTCCCATATCCATATTCCAATATACATACTGTTATGCATGTCATTCAGTTTTATAATGTATATGCATTGACCATATTTTCGTTTTATTTAAATATATTGTTGTATGTTTTCAGCTATTCTTGTGGATATAAGAAAGCTTTTGATCAGTATGCTAGTTTACTTCAAGAAAAGTACCCAGAAATAATCGTCCAGGGAGATCTCTACCAACCTGCTGCTCTCAGAACATTCCTCGCTCAGTTTGTGGTAAGAAAATTTTCACTGCGTCAGTGCTGTTGTTATTTCTTAATATCGTTTCTTGGATTTGGATTTAGTGGTCTATGTACTGTATTGTGTTTATGCACATGCATATGATACATGTATGTACAGTATATACATACTGTACAGTACATACGTAAGGAATTCAGGAAAAAGCTGAAGTATGCATACGACAGCGTGAGGTGAGCCACCGTGGGTGAACACAAATGCCGCCGGGGTATATATTATGTCTATTATATTATTTAAGATCCATCATGCATCACGACAGTCTGTCTGAAGCTAGGCACCGTCGAGTCTGCGTAAACTAAGATCCGTGATATGCATATGTACATAACTGCACAGTCTTTCAAATCTTAGTTTACCCCTGTCAGTCATCTCCGGCGTAGTAATACAATGTAGATTCCTGTGATGTTATTTGTATTCTTCCGACACATGTTGCCAATAAAATACAAAAAATTGTTCTTTCACTAGAAAAATAAAAAGCTGTAGCTGAAAATAAATCAAAGACACTAGACTCGATGCCTGTTGCATTATAATTTCTAAATTATTGAAACTTCTTTACAATATTTTATCTGTCCCAACTTATGTGAAAATCTTCATAAAATACGGTTTGGACATATTTCTGTCCACTAGCTCTATGGATAATTTTTCGTGTTGGCTGCTATTTTTAACAGCTGATATAGATGATTGACAGGTCATCCATGAACTATTTTTGAAGGATAAACTAACAGTGAGATTTGAAAGACTGTTATAAATAATATTAACGCGGCAAATGTGGCAATGATCACCAACCCTCAAAATTTTTTGAAACAAATCAAAACTCCCCGCTTCAGCAACATCAGCTGCTAACGTATTCTACTCTTTCACCGTCCTATTAACATGTGCATACAATTCACAAAACATGCCGTTTGATACAGAAAATTGTATGTACACAAATAATGTATAAATTTTTTTATACCAGTACAAATTGCTTGACAAACTGTTGTCACTGTATGCATACTGTAAATATATACGTATAGTCCAGGAAAGTTATGAAAAAATACATAGGGAGGTTGGACAAAATTAGTTACCAGCTGATACTTGGTACACAGTTTACTGGGACCTATCTGAACACACTGCAGAAAGTTCCGAAAAGTTCCATGTGGAATAAGGTCAGAATCCGGGTTTGTCCCGGAATTCAAAAAACATTTTTTTCCCACGCGACTAGTATAGGGTGACCAGATATCTTGATGTCCAAAACGGTACATGCCCCCAAGATAGAGGCCTGAAGGGCCAAAACCCCCGCCGGAGGCGCGATTTTTTTTGGGTGCCACGCCCCCTTTTTTACTTTTTTTTCTTAATGGATTTTCAAATTAATTGTTTTTTTTTATGAAGCTGTTTTTTCCGAAAAAATTTATTTTATTTGTAAATCCATTAAAGAATTTTCGTCATAGATTATACGTAAGTATTTTTTAATTGATACCATAGTTCGGACGCAGTTTGAAAAAACGCTGTTTTCTGTTCCATAATCCATAAGGCTGCATGTTAAAGGGCTCAGGAAAACAAACTTTGGGATTTTTTTGCGATGAAGCTATTTGAGATGAAATTTTTTGGTTTTCATTTCTCAATAAAGCAGGGCAGGTTAAAATATTTTAAGGAAATAAAATAATAAATTATGCAATCGCTCACTCTACTTTAAATAATATAAATAATTGCATTTTTTTATGTATACATTTTTCATAGAATTAGAAAAAAAGAGATTTATTATAGTCACCATGCAAGAAAACTGTGCCAGTGAGTTAATTTCCTAAAATTAACCTTTTTTCTTGGCCTGGCCACGATTCTATTCATGTTGTAAAGTTACATGTAAAATAAAAAGAAACAAAAGCAATACAAGAAATTTATTATACTTAAAAAGCATACCTTCGAAGGATACTTTCCCAATACAAAAATTATATTTAAATATTTTAAATTGATTTTTTTTTTTTTTTTAAATTTCGTTATCAAATTTTCCGTCTCCATTCACAATATTTCTAAATGTACGTGTTACTTAAATAATGCAATATATATTTGTTTATAAATAAATAAAACTTAATATAATGTCACGAGATAAATTATACAAAAAAAAAATGGAGTATAAAGCAAGAAATTAATTTGAATTAATACTTTTAATCGAACTGCAGTTCATTTTGCAAATAGTGTGAACTCTTGTTATAGAGTGAAATAGCTGAATTAATTTATAGCATTCAAATAGGGCTTAATAACAGCTAAAATTACTTGATTGTATGAATAATATTTGTGGCGTTTTTCCCTCATATTATTTTCCATTTATTTATTTACGTAATATCCATGCACGATTATTGTGAAAAAAAAAAAAACAAAGACAAAGAAATTTTTGTCTCAGCCTCGTCACAATGCATAAGAATGATTTTTTCAATTTCATATATTATTGGAAATTTCCATCAAGTGAATATCATCAATATTAAAGGAGATGATATTTTTGTGCAAAGTTTTTTACTTATTTTTTATTCAAAATTTAATCGAAAAGTAGTGACTTCATTTCACGTATTATAGTATATGCATACTTGCGCGTATATGCAAAATATATGTATTCCGCAATTTTGGAAGAAATATGCTGTTTTGCGAATGCGATCGACAAAAAAGGGGCATGGAGTTGCAAAATCATTTGCGTCCGTACATTTTCGTAAATATTCAAAACCACATTCCTATGAATTTTTTATTTTTTTAATGATAAAAATTTTAAAAAATGTCCCTTTTATAAATTTTGTCCGAAAGCGGTACATTTAGGCGTCCCGAGAGCCTCTTTGGGGACACCGGGACATGGTACTCTAAAACGGTACTGTACCGGTCAAAACGGTACGTCTGGTCACCCTAGACTAGTAAGACTAGTTGGCGTAGCGTTTTGCAAAAAATATCAATTTGAAGCTTCCACTACCAGGCAGTCGGGAAAAATACTTGATTGTGAATAAAATTATTTCATCATATGACTAATTAATTAAAACGCTAATTAGTATGGTCAAATAAATTTTAAAAATGGAATATCTCCCAAAGTCTTGCATATATCGATTTTGAGTTTATTATCATATTGACAGATCCTTTTATTGACAATAGAATGCTTTTTGTTTCATACTCCGAACTTTCATAAATTTTGAGTTACAGCGTGCAGAAATGCGCAATTCAAGGTCGCGCGTAACTCTACATGGGCTATATAGCAGGTATAGCAGCCGCGCTACTTCTATAACACAATCGCATTGTATACGACATTTAAACACAATTTCTTGCTTTTTCTCTTTATAAATTATCATTGCAAAAATTAATTTAATTTTCGGGGGTCGGGGGGGGGGGGGAGGTTGGGGTTGGATTGGGGGGGGGGAGACAAAAATGTTAATAATGCAACGCCTGTAATATAAAAGTCATCACACCACGTTTATTTTTCCACCTTCATTATTTTTCATTGTTTCAAAAATTCTGGGGGGGGGGGGGAGTTGAAGAGAGGAATTTGCAAATATTGTTCGTTGTCCTCGGTTAATCATAATCTAAATATACAATAAAAATTAACATTTAATTGTAAATCTATTATGTACAAAATTTCACCCTGATAATACATAATTATAATATAAATTATATTTAATATTAATGTTATATACATACTCTGCTTGTATTGTATTTTTTTGTCATCCGAGAGTATATTAAAATAAAGTGTGTTTTTTTTCTGTTGCTAATTAAAACTTGCAGTGCAAGTAATCTGACGCATCCATTAATTGCTATAGTTAATTTTTTAAATTTATTTCATTTGTTTATGGTATTGTAGTATAAATAAAAGGATTTGCCAATGGTTATACAAATTTTCATGTTGCTGTTATAAATATTGCTTATTAATTCTTATAATTGAGTGCGAAAAGTTTGAAGGTAACACGTATTCAGCTTATAGTAACAAGCAATCAAATGGTCACGAAACAAAATCCTCCCCGTGGTCCATGTCAGAGCCAATGCCAGCAAATGCACAGAACCTAGCTGTATGCCATGGCAACGTTATAATCAAATATGCTCAAACAGCAAGACGATTATTGTTATTTATTTGGAAAAAAATCATATTTTTTATGAACTAAACATTAAATATACGTTGACAACGTGCTTTGCAGATATTCTATTGCTTTATATTATATTAATTTAAAATATAGCAGTCAGTTTGACGTTTTCAGCATTTCTGTAAATGATCATCATGTCACAAGGTCTTGGTTAGTGTGCACATCTGCACATTCATTGCAACTTTGATTGCAATTGAGCATTTGAGACAATATTAAATAGTTTCAGCTGTCTCAATATGTATAAAACTATTAGCAGAGATCTTATAGTGCACATTTGTACAATGTAAGCTATTAGCTAGTATATTATATACAGGGGAGAGCCAACTCCGCAACAGAGGGCGCGATTCACGAAGCAGTTAGCTAAGCTATATAGGTTTCTAACCACGTTTAACTAGGTGGTTTAAAACACGTAAAACAAGTATATTTAAACGTGGTTAAGTTAAACGTGGATAGAAACCTGGCTAACTGCTGCGTGAATTGCACCCAATGTAACCTAGTTTATATAAACATGTACAATAATATAGACAAATAGCAGACGTCCGTCTGTGTATTACTGAAATTTACTTTTTAATTAATTATAAGTAAAATTAAAATATCTCAGAGGTAAATCTTTATTTACCTTGCATTATAGAAAGAATCTGGTGGACATATACTATTATATTATTATGTACGATAAGGTACGTACAGTATAATAAAAATATTAAATATTACCGTATATATTATTTGTAATTAAAGTAATTTATATAATAATTAATATAATGGATAGTCTGGATAATACATAAAAATATGTTGCACTTAATTGCAAATATTATCAATTTATAAGACCATTTGCAACCCTCTCCCCCATATATCCCTCCCTATTGACGCCCCAACTCCCCCCCCCCCCAGAATTTTTGAAACAATGAAAAATAATGAAGGTGGAAAAATAAACGTGGTGTGATGACTTTTATATTACAGGCGTTGCATTATTAACATTTTTGTCTCCCCCCACCCCAATCCAACCCCAACCTCCCCCCCCCCCCCCCGACCCCCGAAAATTAAATTAATTTTTGCAATGAAAATTTATAAAGAGAAAAGGCAAGAAATTGTGTTTAAATGTCGTATACAATGCGATTGTGTTATAGAGGTAGCGCGGCTGCTATACCTGCTATATAGCCCATGTAGAGTTACGCGCGACCTTGAATTGCGCATTTCTGCACGCTGTAACTCAAAATTTATGAAAGTTCGGAGTATGAAACAAAAAGCATTCTATTGTCAATAAAAGGATCTGTCAATATGATAATAAACTCAAAATCGATATATGCAAGACTTTGGGAGATATTCCATTTTTAAAATTTATTTGACCATACTAATTAGCGTTTTAATTAATTAGTCATATGATGAAATAATTTTATTCACAATCGAGTATTTTTCCCGACTGCCTGGTAGTGGAAGCTTCAAATTGATATTTTTTGCAAAACGCTACGCCAACTAGTCGCGTGGGAAAAAAATGTTTTTTGAATTCCGGGACAAACCCGAATTCTGACCTTATTCCACACGGAACTTTTCGGAACTTTCTTCAGTATGTTCAGATAGGTCCCAGTAAACTGTGTACCAAGTATCAGCTGGTAACTAATTTTGTCCAACCTATTTCTTAATATTCTTGGACTAGTAGTAATATTTTCAAGGCCTGCCTTTTGCAATCAAGATTATAGTGCTTTTTTTATTTATTTATTTTTTTTTTTTTTACACTTTCCTGTATGTCTAACCTGTTTACTCTGGTTTGACTGGTAGTAGCTGGTAACATTGCAACTTTATTTTTCTACAGGGTCTGCTGAAGATGGGTGCTATCCTCTGCATTGTACTGGGTCTAAACCCATTCACATCACTTGGTTTTCGTGCTGCACCTGGGTGGTGGCAGTGGTGCATCACCAACAAAATCTACGCCTGCATGATGATCTTCTTCTTGGGCAACGCCCTTGAGGGGCAGTTGGTTGCCACAGGGGCCTTCGAGATGTTCTTCAATGGTAAGCATGTCACTGTCAACCAATATTAGCAAGAAATGGGCCAATTTATGTACATTGGAAGGGATATGATCCAGGTCCCGAAATATATTGAAAGTGTTACCACCCGTCACCCCCCTCTCACTCCAAATTATAACGTTGCGGGGGGCACACAACACACAACAGTATATCATGTAGATCAGTTGACCATGCCTCCTAAAATAATATCCTATGTAGAGTAATTTGCATTAAGAAATAGTAGTAATTTGTGGCTAATTGTTATGCAAAGATGTACTTGGTACTAATACGATAATACTTATTGTGTGTGTGCAGACGTTCCGGTGTGGTCCAAGCTGGAGACAGGACGCATCCCGCAGCCACCAGAGTTGTTTCAAATCCTGGACAACCAGCTGCAGTTCCAGCCTCAGGCCTCGTCCGCGTTCCACCCTCCCACACCAACCTACTCCTCGTAAGCTCACCTGCAGTGCCGTCATACTCTGAACACTCGTAATCTCAACTATTGGTGTGTCAAGTTTATTTTACTTTCCATAATATCCTAAGAATTCCAAATTTATTTTATAAAAAAAAAATAGCATTAATATATTATGTGAAAGGTTTCTTTAAAAAATGTATTAAATGTTGTGTGAAATCATTGTAACAGGAAACATGTTAAATAGTTACATGTATTGTGATTATTTAACTAGTGTTTTCTAAATACGAATTCATGTACGTAATACAGTACTGATAGTGCTTGGTATTTTAAACAAAGAAGAAAATAAAATGTGGTTAAATGTTATATAAAAAGATAAAAATCTATTAATACTAATTATCGATTTTTATTTGCAACTAAAAATGTAAAAAAAAAAAGGAAAAAAAAATTTTTTTTTTGTTTGATAGTGCAACTATCTGGTCATAAAATATATCCTAAAGAATTTAACTTGAAATACTTTATTATTTTATGGACATTAACTGTTTCATTATTTCTTTTTGTAGTGTTATAACTTTTTGCTAATATTTCTATGTGAAAAAAAAATAAATAAATAAATTTAAAAAAAAAACTTTCATATAGTATTTGAAATTCAATTAAATTTGGGCAGTATTTAAAATAGTTATAAGCAAGTGCCAAGTAATTCTATTTTACAAGGAATTAGCATGCTCGTCCAAGAGTATGTTAAAAATTAATAACAAAAAATATTACTATTATTCCCCCTAAGTTGATTGCTAATTTATGGAAAAAAAATTACAACAGAATAATTAAAAATAAATGAACTGGTGGAATGCCACTTTATGAATGCTTAAGGGTAAGGTAACGCCACCAATGTTAAAAAAAATCCCTCTCACAAAAATTCTGAAAAAAATTTAAAATGTTCTCCTCTACACCCCCTATCAGTAGCTAAAATATCAGGTATACAAATACGATCTAGTTTTTGAGTTATGAATTTTTAAAGTTGACCAATTTAACATGGGAGTTTCATTTCTCTATGTTAAAGTAGTCAACTTTAAAAATTTATAACTCAAAAACTAGATCGTATTTGTATACCTGATATTTTAGGTACTGATAGGGGGTATAGAGGAGAACATTTTAAATTTTTTTCAGAATTTTTGTGAGAGGGATTTTTTTTAACATTGGTGGCGTTACCTTACCCTTAAGTCACAAAGCACTTGTGTTGTCAGCACGGGATACAAAACTAAGATATTGTTTAGATATGACTCTTTCATTGGTTTGGCAAGAATTTTTGTTGGTTAATTTGTCATAAAGATGATGACTCTAATTATTATAGATCTATACTCTTTCCTATGTATGTCAAGTATGTATTATTCTATATTTACAGTTCATTGTTTTCATACTTTCAGGTGTATCTTTATTTTTCAGAGAGCTTATTTAGCTAATTAATGCATTTAGGTTAATATGCTTTCAGCAATCGTTTTTTGTGAGCTAATTTGTTTAATTAGTTTCAGTCATTAGTTTTTACTGAAATTGTTTTGTTAAAAAGAATGTGTTTTGTAAGAATGGAAAATAAAGATTCTGTATGTGTTGGTAAAAAATATACAGTATATCACTGCCTCTATATTATGATATATTATCAGTCAGCTAAAACACAGCTATAAGAAAAAAATCCAAAGAATCTTGATTGACATTCAGAATCATCAGCTCTATATATACACTCTATGTTGTAGTGGTTAGAGCGCTTGTCCGAGAGGTCCAGACAGACACGGATCCAGAAAAAAAATCAGGGGGTGCCCTCTTCATAAGGCCCATGTTAAAAAAAATGGAATGGGGGAAATGCCTATATTGCCCATGTTAAATCCAAAATTTCGGGGGGTGCCGCGGCAACTCTGCCCTCCCCCCCCCCCCCCCCCCCCCCCCCGGATACAGATACATGCCAGAGTCCAGGGTTTAATTCCCGGGAACGGCAGATTTTTCTATGGGATGAGGGGATGAGTGTCCAACTATTAGATGGAGTTGGTAAAAGGATGACAGCTTATGGCTGTCTATACTCCGCTGGGGTGGGTTGTATTGCAGAATGTTGTGTATTCAACATAATTAAGTACCCCTATTTAGAAACTGTATATACTTGAGTGTCTGGTGTGCGACTGGGTACATATTACGAGCCTCAGTGAGCACTGTAAACATAATTTTTATGAACAAGTTCCGCATGGACAACAAAAACATTCAAACCGTTAGTTGATCAGATTAATAAATAGATGAGATTTCCTGAAAAAAATGTATCTTCATAAATGCACTGCACTGCATGGTCCATGAATGTGATGATCAGTTTAATCATCATTTGAAATATTTTGCATTTTAGAACAAATTTACTGCAGTGGATGACTTTTTTTAAGTCTTTTTAATTAACAGATAATCATACAGTATAATTTATTTTAAGGAATTCTACATAAAAATGATAATAACTTCAAATAATTATAAATAGGTACATATTGATAAATGATAATTATTTGAAAATTAATAGGCAGTTATTTATCATAGCCCTATTGAAATATTTACATGCGTTAGAATCTAACCTATGTATTCCATTTTTTAACTTTAAGAACTGTACATGCGTTTAAAGCCTATATAAAGGTGAATTCATTATTAAAAAAATTATAGTTTCAAAAATTCTACTTTATGTAAAACTAATATATATGGTTATAACAGAAGACGTTGATAAAAAGATTTCTTATTGATAATATTATTGTTTATTATATCATCATGATGAAAAAGACTGCTCGGTATTTTATATACATGCCCCGAGTGTAGTAAAAATTTCGAAATTAATTAAGTAGCAATTGAAATATAAAATTGGAATTGTAGCTTCAACATGGTTAGTTATTTTATATAGTTTAAATTTACTTGGTTGAATTAAAATAAATACAAATTATTTGAATTAGTTGTGTAATTCTTTTTATTTTGTATCACATAGTAATTTACACTGAGGCTTAAAATTTTGTAATATATAACTTTATGCCTGTGCATGTAGTAGTATAATTATGTATTTCACTACATCAAGGCATCATACTGTTTGCACTCATTATATATGATTAGTAGTAGTGATTATTTTATATAGTACATTTCTTAATAGAACTGAATTAAAAATTATGTAAATATATAGTAATTAAAATATTTGCACGGACAATTTAAAAAGACACAAGGCAATTTTTTTGCTGTGATTCCATGGATATAAGAAAATAGTTAGGAACACAGCATTTAGGACAATCAACACATTTAAATGTTTATGTTGCTTTTAAAACTATGAAAACAAAAGATTGCAGACATTTAATTATGAATAGCCACTGCCCACTCTATCAAGGCCTGTGCACTGCGAAGCGCAAGAAGAAAAATAGTAGTCCGCCCCATTTGCTATATCATTATATTATAATAAAATTCAAATTAAATCCAAAAGAATTAAATTTTTCTTGATATTTTCACACCCCAGGAGTAATTTCTAAGCCCCTTACCTTGCTGTGTGTAAAGTTTAAAATTTTTAAAATCACTCCTTGTATGAAAATTTTGGGGTCAAAGTTGCATAATAACTCGATGGAATATTGAAAATCTAGGACTACTATTTCAAAAATCAATCAAGATCGATATTATAGTGCACAGGCCATGGTGGAGTGGGCAGTGGAATAGTCTAAACATGCACACTGTGCGTTCATTTAAAATAATTAAAGGTGAACTGAAGGGATTGCTTTTTTTTCCCTTTAGGGAAGCTTATATTACCTATCCCATCCATCTGCACTAATTTTTTCATGGCAGATACTTATTGTGCTGCTGTAGGACAATTAGTGAAAAAGTGAAGTTGTGACGTATCAGCGACGGTTGGTTGACTTAAAACTCGCCGCGGTGAAGAAACACACGAGCAACTGCGGAAACTGCCGAGAGAGTGGCGATCGCGAGCCGATCGCCACTCCCTCGGCAGTTTCCGCGATTGCTTGCGGTCGCTCGTGTGTTCCTTCGCCGCGGCGAGTTTTAAGTCAACCAACCGTCGCTGATACGTCACAACTTCACTTTTTCACTAATTGTCCTACAGCAGCACAATAAGTATCTGCCATGAAAAAATTAGTGCAGATGGATGGGATAGGTAATATAAGCTTCCCTAAAGGGAAAAAAAAGCAATCCCTTCAGTTCACCTTTAATGGAATACAACATTCTTGGATGTCCTTTCAGGATTTGTACATGTGAAGCCACTATAGAGTTTACATAAAAATTACATTTGAAACATATAAAAATAAATTATGAATCTATAAATAGTATTAAAAACTGTATTCAAGTTTGAAAAGCAACATAATATGAATTAACTCAATAAATATTTTTAATTCTTTTAACAAAAAAAAACAAAATAGAATTTCCATGTGAAATTATCTGGTACAGTTTAGTCTTCTAGAGGAAAAGAGGAATTTATTATATCTCATGTTAACATGGGTGGGGCGCTTTTAGATTTTTCTTTTTTTTATATTCAACTTTCTGAAAAGGTAATTTTTAAAAAAAAAAAATGTCTGAAATAGTTTACTCCATGATTGAGCTGCTACTGAGTAAATAAATAAAGTAAATTAACACAAGATATAAATTTTATGGTATTTGCCTCTCTGTTTCATTCTCTGAGACTAGAACTGTACCTGATCCACCTTTTTTTTTTAACTGCAAAAAGATATTATGCAAATAAAATATAAATATATATATAAAATATAAATATATTATATTATATTATATATATATATATGTTAGAGAAAGATAATTGCAAGCGAGGTAACATAATGAATGTGTAATTACAATAAGCAATTACCTTGTAACTGGGCTATTTCCCTCGCTGAAAATTGTTCCCTTTACACTCTATACGATGCACTTAAAAAACACACACAGTTCAAACGTGCACAGTTAAAATATAAAAAACATAAGCTTTCGGTAACTTGCCGCCACCGTCGTCAGATGTTACTTTGACACTCAAAGTGTCAAAGTAACATCTGACGACGGTGGCGGCAAGTTACCGAAAGCTTATGTTTTTTATATTTTAACTGTGCACGTTTGAACTGTGTGTGTTTTTTAAGTGCATCGTATAGAGTGTAAAGGGAACAATTTTCAGCGAGGGAAATAGCCCAGTTACAAGGTAATTGCTTATTGTAATTACACATTCATATATATATATATATATATATATATATATATATATATATTTAAAGTAAATATTATAGATTTTCAAATATTCATATTATAAAGAAACGAGCTAAATAAAAACATTCCCCCAACATAAAGGATTTTTATAATTATGATGATGCATGACAACGACACATTTAATGTAAACGTGAAGCTAGCTACGTGCTGAAGCTGTGGTTTAATTGTTCTTTTATCACAGAAGTGGATGGAATTTGATGAGATTGATTCCTCTGGGAATATAAGTCCCTGTTTCTGTAGTTGCAAAACTAAAATAAAAATTAACACTATAAAACACAAGCAATCTTCAAAATAATGTCTTTAAAATATTATATGTAGTTATTTCAGGCATATCATGCAAAAAGTTTTATGAATACTTAAAATATTAACTTCTTGATATTATTATAAAAATTATATGAAATATTGTCGTTCAACAAGCATGAAATGATTATGATTATTTTAGTGATAAATATTAATATTTAGGTATACAGTACTCATGATGATGAGAATAATGTAGTAATAATAAAAAATGAGATTCATAATGCTAATAAGGTTTGAAAGCAAAACGCAGTAAAGTCTTAGTGCATGACAAACTTGTGGACACATTTAAAGACTAACATTAGTTTAATTTGGCCCGGTTTGTCACTCCTAAAATCTAAGTCTAAATTACACTCTTATTAAGCTTGTGTTAGTTGAAGTCTGTGCAAAGATTGTTTTATGCCTCTCTTCTTCCTCCCCCCTTCTTCTCTGAATTTAATTATGTCAGAGTAAAAATAGTACATTCTTTCAATAGTAAGTCCCCAATTCTATGTATATATTTGAATACTTAAATTGTGTTTAAATAAGACACTTTTATATAATATGCGTGTAAGACATAAGCATTTTTAGCACAATTATGTTAGATGTCTTGGAACTTTTTTTAAGGCGCCTTCGTTAAGTAAGAAAACAAAAATAATCTGCAGAAGGTGTAGTTTTATCCCCAATATGTTTAAAATTTTAAATTACTAATTCAAAATTGCTTTAGCCCACTACCGGTATAGTATATTTTATAACTTTCACTGCCGTTTCAACTCATTAGATAAAAATAGTATAGCTACATGTGTATAATTAATAATATTTTTAATGGACATATAACAAGACAGAAATATATATTATGGGACTATTTCTTACAAAGTGCAGATGAAAAATGAACTTCATTGAAATTGTTAGTATTTCAATAAATGAGACACTCACCTAGCTACACAAAATAACAACCAGTATCAATAATATTGAATGAATCAAATAAAGAAATACAGTACTGGTATTTTAAACTCAAGTCACTGAAAATTTCCAGCAGAAATCAAACAGGTGATGGACGGCTTGACAGCTTGAATTAGCAGGGCGAGTTTAATGTTGCTAGGCGAGTTGCAGAATGGGTCCTCACAGGAACGGGTTGCTTGACTTTGCAGCGCCACTCTCACCCAACTGCAGGGCACACAGTAAATTAGTGACAGGAAAACCAACTGAAGGAATGAAATCCAGATCATACTTTGTACATACATAACAGTTAGAGATGTAAGGTAAAATGCACTCAGAATAAAATATACAACAACTGTTGAGAAGTGATAAGGGTGAGTGAATGTGGTCTGGCAGGACACTCATATTGATAAACTAGCATGGACTATGCATGGACAGATAATGTTTTGTGACCAGTTTATGCTTAATATGTATGTTATTAAGTATGAAATAGTCTTTTTTTTTAATGTTTTGTATACTACAGTATACAGT
Organism: Siphlonurus alternatus; assembly: GCA_949825025.1. Classification (NCBI taxonomy): domain Eukaryota; kingdom Metazoa; phylum Arthropoda; class Insecta; order Ephemeroptera; family Siphlonuridae; genus Siphlonurus; species Siphlonurus alternatus. The sequence continues at coordinate 18,007,147 of OX463779.1, read as the reverse complement.
AATTTTTGTACAAATAATAGAATAATATTCACTCTTCTATCATCATCCATGCTTCTGGATGGATCTAAATATAAAAGTACAAACTGATGCCTTCAAATGCAATACAATTACAATGACGTCTTACCGTGAAGGGATTATTGAAGTTGTTGCCGGTGAAGTTCCAGCCCTTATTGTTGTTCTCTGCCGGCGCCCCAAACCCTGTGGCTGGTGAGAAGGCACTACTGAATGAAGGGGTGTCCTGAAAGTTCGCCGCCCATGTTGTATCTGAAAACACAAAAATATTTTAACTCAAAACAAATCTAGCAATCGAAATTCTATCATTAAACAGATTCATACAATTTGATTTCAATAACTTACAGTCTGCATAATTAATTCTAATATTCCACATTAAATAGATAAACTGTACTACTACAGTAGTGTCATTAATATTGCTTACCTTGATGGTTCCCAAACAAGCCGTTGGTTGGAGCATCGAAGGGGTTTGTGCGAGGGAAAGCTGAGACTGGCTGTTGTTGCTGCTGCTGCTGCTGGTTGAATGAGGGGGGCGTGGCGCTGCCCCATGGATTGTTGTTGGTTGCCGGACTTGCCACAAACGGGTTGCCAGGACTCGAGGCTGTTGACTCTGGCGAGAGGAACATTGGAGAGGCCGCTGCAAGCTGCTGTGGTGAGTCAAACATGCTGCCAGCAGATCCGTTCATGCCCCAAGGAGACGCTGAGCTGGCTGTTGTAACAGATCAAAGTATTGCAAACATGGGCCTAAAGCAACGTTATATAAATATGTAGGTGGAAAATTTGAACATGGGTTATTGTATCCCTAGAAGGTTAATTTGAGTTGTGCCAAAACATCATGTGTAGTACTTTTATCAAACATTAATTAAAGTATTAAAGTATGTGTATACAGTATACTTATATCATAAAATTACTGTATAAAAATTAATGTACTCGGTTTTGTAATCAACCTAATAATTTAGAGCAATGTGAATATCAGCAATAATCAATGTTGAGCAAGGAGATAAATCAATGGCCATTGTTTCTTAAAAAAAATGCAACACTGGATTAAAAAAAAAAAAAAAAAAAAGTAAAGAGTAGGCAAAGAGTAAAGGAAATAAGGAAAACAAAAAACAAAACAAAAAAAAGGTCTCTGAAAAAATACTATATATACCAGTGTCTATGATGTTAAGACTGTTCATAGTACTTTCAGTTGATTTTGTCTGCACTAAAAAATTTGGATCTTACGAAATGAGTCTGCAGGCTTTGTTACTGGTTCGCTAGTTTGGCCCCTCATCAGACAGTCCAAGTCCTTAAGAGCAGCGTATCTGTCCTGCCCAGGACTACCATGGTTCACTTGCAGGGGTGAGCTCTTGACCGGCGTGGACATATCTGCAATACAGAGACAAGTTCAGACCTAGCAGCAATGTAAATTCAATGTTTTGTCAACAGCCATTATCTTTGTTGCAATTTAATTTTGGTGCCAAAATATTTGGAGAACAAGTGCATTGTTAACTTAAAATTATTCAATTACTGTAAAACACCGTGGTAAAATAATTTTAGTTATGCAACATAAAAATACACTTCAAATTTTAACACACACACAAATGAGAATTCATAATAAAATTATACACAGTGCTATGAGTGGAATAGGTTATTGAACTGAAAGAAATAAATAACATTTGTAAAGATACTATCGAATGTGCACACAAAACAATAACAATAAAGTGCCAAAAAAATAAAAATGGTTGAAACTGAAAACAATAATTAGCTGAAAACAAGAAAATATAATGGGTGTTACTGGGAATAAAGATATAAGCCAACAGGGAGAAAAAGAATTAGTGAGTGGACTACAAGTAAGTACAGTAAAACATAACAATAAAACAGAAAAAATAAGATGCAATAAATGGGATTTGCTTAAGACTCACTGGACCAGGGGCTGAACCACGAGAAGTTGTGATTGGTTGAGAAAGGCTGAGTGGGCGTGGCAAACGCTGAGGCAAGAAAGCCGAGGTCCTGAACGGCAGAGCAGAAGACTGTCCAGCACAGAAGAGAGAGCAAGCGTGAGTTCCCCAACACACCACACCTGGTGCGTAAATCCATTCTCCATCACAACACAATGTTGTAAACTCAGCATTCTTTTGTTTACTTTTAGGAAATCAAGAAATATTTAACTTGCATAGATGTTCGCATTTCATGGTTCTGTACTACAGTAACAGCAAGATAAGTCAAATCTGCAAGTTCTAGTCTAATACTTTATTGGCATTTACTTCTTCTATTCTATTTCATTTATACAGTAATCATTTATTTTTCCAAGCCTGGACCATATACCATTTGTTTAAAACTGCAATTACAGTACATAGATTTTTCTTCTTTGAAAATAAATCGACTATGAAACACAAGAAATTACAATATTACAATACAAGCTATACTATACTCACTTTGTTGTTTGACTGGGGTGGACGTAGCAGCATTGAAGATTGGATTGTTGTCGAAGTTTGCAAAGTTGTCTTCTGGAGGCTTAGGTGGGTTGACGGGGGAGAAGGGGTCTGAGGAGTGGTTATTATTGTTGCTAGCACGTGGAAGGGCCAGAGGTGCAGGGGACTGCAATGACTGTGTGGGCTGCGACGGCTGCGATGACTGGGACGGAGGCAATGTCACTTTGCTGGGGTCGAGGTAATAACGCTTACGCTCGTACTTGTTTATCATGAAGTCTTTAACATGCTGCTCATCAGACACATCTGTGATGTGATTCGGATCATAGAGTCCCAACCAAACTCTCCGACAGTACTGAAAAAAAGCAAATTGGTTAGAAACAGTAAAAGAAAGACCAGAAAACACAACTCTGGCGGTCAAGTGTTGCTGAGACAGTTTGTTGGGCTAATATATACATACTTTGCCTCAAACTCTCTAGCACTAGTACATACAATACATATTTGACTTTTTTTTTTTTTTTTTTTTTTACTGGGAAGTGAATATCTTACATCATTGCCTCGTGACTTGAGCATAGAAATTTCTTCATCCGTGAAGCTCGCCATAGATATGGATTTAACTCTGTGTGGTGGTGTCAGGCCTCGGCTGAAATAAAATGAGAAATTGTGGATTAAATTCAATGTCAAGATTAGTAAACTTTTTAAACAAAATCTGGAAATGAGAAAAAAATGGTGCTGCTTTCTTATGACCATTTATGGAAACTGCTGTGTAGTGCACATCAAAGAAGGTACTGTATATATTACATAGAGCTACTTGAGAAAGTTAAAGGAAGAGTTTTTTTTAGCAATTTCCATAACTGTAGATGTTGTCTTTAAGCAAAATAATGTAATAAACTTACAAGTGCAAACAAAATGAGCAGCATTAAAGATCGATGCTGTGAATCCAGTTAGGTCAATATATAGAGACTGCTAGGAAACAAAATAAATTAATATTGATGGCTTAATTGCTGGAGACTGACTGTATTCCCAATCTCTTATGCAAGATGGCAATGATGATAACATGAATCGCAAGAAAAACATGATAAAGATTTATTTACATGTGCTAAACATGATGCAAATATATGCATACTGCTGCTGCGCATTACATTGCACAATCATCAAGAACTTTTGAGGCCAAAGTCTTGACCCAGCACAAGAATCAAGTCCATTTTCCAGCATCTTTAAAATCAAACAATATTAAATATAAGTATCAAAAAATTATCTTAAATTATTTTAATTTAAATTTGGGAAGACAGAAATAATAAAGCTAATAATAACTCCAAAAACAAGGAAGTTGTAAGAGACTTACAGAAGACCCGAGCAGGAGGTGCATACGAATGAGCCGATTGTCATATCAATGTAGGTGGGGCCGCGTTGCTGGCAGTCAAAACAATGTTTATTACACGGTAATGAAACTAATTCACGTAATAATTTTAAGTTTTTCTCGTCTTGTTTCTTCTTTGATGCCATTTCCTCAAGTTTTTGCACAACCGACTCAAATGACTCAACTCCTGTCCACGCTTTTAGATCTTCACTTCTTGACCACATGATTTCCAATTTACGCGGCAATAATTATGAAAGTTTTATGACGAAACAAAATATTTTAGTTTTTTAGTGAAGGATACTCTAATTAAATGATAATTGTTCACCAAATATACAGTAAATTTACGTTTACAAACGCTCTCTTATTCCCAATACATTAAGCTCAGTCTCATTCTTGGTCCCACTCCGTCCCACATAGCGTATATCATACATTACTAGAAAACAAATATATGAGGTATCAGGGTGACTAATTCTGCCTGCAGCTGCAGCACCAGAGCACCACTGAGAGATAAGGCAAAGACAAGTAAATAAAAATCGTAACAATTTATTACGCTTTACGTTTTCTTGTTTATTATATACAAAAAAACAGAAAAATATTATATACATACATAAAATAACAGATAAAAGAATTAACTGGTCAAAGAGCATATATATATAAAAACATGAGGGAATTATTAATAATTAAAATGATTGCAGAAAAACACACCAAGGAATACAAAACATTTACAGAAATAAAGATCACAGAAACTGCAAATGCTAGCTATTAGCGAAAATGTGTACAAAATTTTACATCATATTAAATAAGATTTTTTTTTATAAATTATCTCAAAGTACCATATTTATATATTTTACTTGGATATTAATATAAATTAATTTTATACTATATATGCAGAATGCTGCATAACATTTATTACAGTAATAAAAATTTTACAAAACTAAAAAATAATCATGTATAATATTGAAAATTTGAACAGAAAAATATACCCAGATGTCAAAATTAGCATAATTATATTTTTTACAAATGTTTACAAATCATATATATATATATATATAAAGTTATTACACCAAGCTATAATAAATTTATAGCAATTATTTATCATTCAACTTAAAGTATTAAAATTAATATTTGCAGTTCCTATGATATAAAAGACAAATTTATATTTTAGTATAATTTATTGTTTCCTAGGACAATTTTACACATACATATAGTTTTAAAGATTTCTCTAAGATTCAATAAAGTTGCATGCTTGAAGCTGATTTTACTGCAGCAGAATCAAAGAAGCAAACAGAGCTTCTTTGCCAGCTACTGTGTATATAAAGTATTAATAAGTGCATGTATATTTGGTGTTATCAATTTTTCTTTTACAACAAAAAAGCTTCAAGTGCAACTTGAGACACAACTCGTTGAGCATATGGTTGAGACGAATAAAAGTTTTTTATACAAGATAGATTCTATAATATATCGTTAATAATAATATTTTGTCTGGACAAGTAATAGAAAATCAACAATAGAGCCTTTTTATCAATTATTGCTTTGTCGAATTTAAGGCAGAAAGTATTAAACTGATTACCTGGCTGCTGTTGCAATTTCAAGTAACTATTTGTCACATTTGACAATAGCATATAATTATATAGTATTTTATAATCTATACTAAAAATGTATTAATTTATAACAACTAATTGATGTATCTTCCGTTCCGGTTTTACACTATATAAAGACGCAAAAATTTGTTGAAAAAAAAAAATAAGATAACAAATTATCTTATTCAATGAAAATAAATACTACATAAATATTTCACATAAATACAGATCTACATTTATTCTTTATCATATGAAATAAAAGAAAAAAAAATACTTAAAAAAAAGGATGTAAAAATCAACAGCAACCAGTAACAAATGCAGTATAGCATAGATATAAGGAACAAATTGCATAGCATAGCATCAGGGTCTAGACATGTGACTTTTTTTTAATCAATGTTATTTCATGAATAATTACTTTGGCACTTATATTAAACAGGGATGTCAGCTACAATATTTATATGAATTAAATGTTAAAAAAAAAAAAAAAATGTTGAGTGAAAAAAATATACATATATATATATTTACTTTGGCCACCGTGCTGAAAAAGCTGTTAGTTTGTTTCAGACTTGCCGCTGCACCATTGATGAATTATATATTATATACCAATATATATTATATATATATATATATATATATATATATATATATATATATATATATATATATATATAATATATATTGGTATATAATATATAATTCATCAATGGTGCAGCGGCAAGTCTGAAACAAACTAACAGCTTTTTCAGCACGGTGGCCAAAGTAACTACGTTCAGTGTTGTAAGAATAGCCGTTAGTCATTTTGGTTACCACGTAGCAAAAGCTGTTAGAACTGTTAAGTCAGAATTGCATCATCACTCTCAATATATATCATATACTGTATATATATTTATATACATAGATTTTGTTCCCTATAATGACTTGGTTTTCTATAATATCTTGACGGTTCAAGACAAAAAGCCGTGTGCATCTTCTGGAATAAATAGCCAATGTTCTATAGAAATCAGGTAGCATACCTGCTGTTTTGTTAAATCTAGGAAAGATTCATCGGCTGCTTTGTTTATTATACACACACCTGCTATTTTAAACTCTGAATAATAGTGACTTCTCAGTCTACCCTGTTTAATATAATCATAACTTACTAATCATTAGACCATGTCCAAGTGACCCTGAATCAGTAGAATAAAGGAACATCAGATCAAGGGAAGGAATGTTTCGTAATAGTAATATGATTTGTGCAATTTACATTTAATCTTGTGGGTATTTAAATTTTCATGGAAGAAGGAATAATTAATTATTATTCATTATAAACATCACACAGTTCTATAAATAGAATATATTATATCTTTGATTTTTTTTATCTTTATAGTAAAAAAGCAAGATTAAAATTACTAAAAGTTCACTCTAAAAAATTTATTACTTCTGAGTAATGAATGATTGTATCGCTTTGTTATTAACTTGCTAAATCCTTATTGGCTAAAAAGGAAGCAATTTTTTGGTTACTTGATGGCCAATACCTGGACAAAAACCTCTAGAAAATGGAAACAGAGATTATATTTCTTTGTTCTTGCATATACATGGCGGACCGTTTGATATGAACTTTGTTCAGTACTAATATATTATTATAAATATTATATATCCCTAAAATACTTTGTGCTACAGCATATTATCATAAAGCCTCATATAGAATAATGACACAACCCATAAAACTTGTTACAGTTTTATATAACTTTAAAATAAACAATTTTTTTAATTTTATGTAAAACTAAGCATCAAGCTATTTAAAAATCTTTTACTGTTTATCAGTAATATTACCGTTTTTTTTATAATTTTGTGGTTTTTCAGTAGAAATATTAAATTCTTTTCATGACAAAACAAACAAAAAAAAAAAAAAATGAGTAAAATCAAATGTTAATTTTTTTAAAAACAAACCTTATTTTTTTTTCTCTCCAGCTTCCAAGTCATTTTCTGAAGGAATTCTTTTGTTTAAAGCTGGGGGTTTTCTGATCATTGGTTATTGAATTACGAAACCATTTCAATGAAAACAATGGAGATCTGGTCTTTGTCTGGTCTAGCTGTGAAGGCAAAGAAATGCATGCTATCACTTTGAAATAAAAGTAAAACCATAAATGCAATGTTAAAATGCTATTTAGAGTTGTCACCACTATTTGTCAGGACTATCTTGTGCACCAAAGCGCCACACACTTGTGAATAGCTGAGCTTGTCAAGCGTTTACACCCACATCACTCTCACGGTATGGTGCAAGCGGCAATAACTCTCTCAGCCCACTAGCAGCACATGATAAGACCTCTGCCAAGTGTTGTTGTTAAAGTGAACAAACTCAGGAATATGAGGGGGGGGTTTTGTGAATATTATTGTTGTAAGAATTAGTAAAGCCAACCTTAATTTCAACATTTAATATAATATTATTATAATATTTATTACTTCTATTTTTTTTAATACATTATTTATTTTTACTGTACTTGATTTTTGTCCAAAGTTAAATATATTTTTTATTATTATTATTTTATGTATATTTTTGTATATTAGTTATTTGACACAAGATTTAGACCACTTAATTTATATGCCGTAACATTTTTTTTTTTAATCTGCAAGGCTACTTCATTATAATTATAATTTATGAGATTAGAAATATTTTTTTCGTATATTCAAAGCTGCCTCTGTTAGACTCACTTAATAATACACACTGAGAATTTGTGTTATCTCGTCTTGTATGGTGTTGTTATATCAGTACTTTTGTGAGCTCTCACACCACAAAATGGGAATAATAGAAGCCACAGAAACGGGAAAAACTATTAGGACTTTTTTTTTTTAAATTAAAATGGATAGAACAATTTAATATTTTGAATTTAAAACACATTTTAATCCCAGTTACTGTGGCTTCTAAACACATTTATTGAGATACATCAGTTTCACTGTACGTGGAATGACTATTTTAAGCGGGTGGGTTATTTACAACCTGCAGTCACCCTGGCAGGGTCTCGCGGGAATGCACAACCTTTGAGTGGGGTGAGGCAAAGTCGACTACAGCTCGGTGACGGGGATTGGCTTGAGTCCGTGGCCACAGCCGTGGACCGTATTGGCAGCGGAGACGGCTGCTGCTCGGATCATGTAGTCATCGTCCCCACAGCCAAGCTGGGCCTGCAAGCGACACACACAGTGAGACATGGCTTCTGAAATAGCAGTAGGAACAAATTTGTAGGGGTAACTGGTGTAGCTTGTGAAAGTAATAAATTGGTTTAATATTGATTGAATAATTCTTTAGGGTAACAAGAAAAGGTATTTAAGGTTTATTTTTAGGATATAAGCGGTGTTTTTTTTTTTTTTTTTACTAAGTAAATGAGAAATGAATAAGTGATGGCAAAATAAAATTTCAGAGGTCAAATTGAAAATCAGTGCTCACCTTCTGATACTCGTGTTCTTTGCGGGCAATTGCAGCACCCGAGGCTGAGCGAGAGGGAAACCAACGAGGAGGGTCTTTGAGGGCGTCTCGTACTCGCCGCCTGAACCGTAGGGTGAGCGCTAGGACGGCCAGCAGCACCACAAGAAGCAACACCAGACACACCACCAGCGCAACCTATCATAAACACAGGGTCAGCTAGGCTCTCAGGGAATACCAGGACCTTACTAAAAACTGAAGTCTATGAGAGTTATTCAATCCATTTATGAAATATACATAATTACATACACAATTCGTGTTCATTGTTGTTAGATAGAAATAGAAACGCTTTCCACTTGTCTTTTGTTGTGAAGACTAGTACTGTAGTAATTTTGTGGATAAACTAGTGCATGGTCAGTAAAAAAAGCAACACTATAATGTATAATTCAAAGCAATATAATTATAATGAAGATTTACACAAGGATAGAGTTGTGATATTTTTATGGCTATCATAAAATGATAAAAAAATATATTATTAGTAATTAAAATTATTTGAATAATATTAAATGAAAATAACTTCAATCGGGTAAAAAAAGGAGCAATAATGAAAAATATTTACATTAATTTGTGCTTCACGAGACAGTAGTTCTCAATTATTAAAAGCAAAAATAGCTTTAATGAGTTTAATGAGTAGAAAGAACAAATACGTGTATTTAAAAATATGTTGCCACTTAATGGAAGCACGTCTGCAATGTAGGCTTTCTTGAAAAGTACTGTACCTGTGTTCTGGGATCGCTCGTGGCACATCCTAGCTCCTCATTGGATAGTGCCCGTAGACTTTTGTCCCTGAGGTGCACGGGGGCTGCACAGAGGACCTGAGCTGCAGGGTGGCGGGGTGTTGCACCAGATTCTGCAGGGGTAGCTGGCTCGTCTCGTTGCAGCAGGAGTGTCCGCAGCCACAGCAAGTCACACGAGCACACAAGAGGGTTTTCTGATACATCAAGTCGCTTGAGTTCTGACCAGTTCACCAGAGACTCCGAAAAGGTGGAGAACAAGTTATCACGAAGCACCAGCGACTTCAACTTGGGCAGACCTGTCAGAGCCCCAACTTCTATCTCCACCAGCTTTTTATTGCTGATCAGCGATATTGACTCAAGGTTTCTGTTTTCTGACATACTCCCTCTCTCGACCTTCTCAAGGTTTGGTGCTCCCTTAATCTCCAGTGATCTCAAGTTGTTCAGACCTGTGAAGTCACCACTTCGCAGACTCTCAAAAAGATTCTGCCCTATTTTGAGGTCCTCAAGCCTTTCAAGTGCTATCAGAGCCCTGATTGGTATAGCTGTGAATCGGTTGTCAGACAAGTTGATTGCTCTCAGAGTGGCCAGGCCACGAAAAGCATGTTCGCTCACGTTAGCAAGACTCGAGCTGCTGACGTCCAAAATTGAGAGCCGCGAGAGATTGCGAAAAATATCGTCAGGGAGTGATGTGAAGGCATTGAGGCCCACCCTGAGCTCAGCTAAACTGGAGAGCTTGAGGAGCGCAGGTGTGGGCACGGCAAGCAATTGATTGTCTTCGAGGTACAACACTCGCAGCTTAGACAGACCATCGAAACAGTCAGAACTAAGCTTGGACAGCCGGTTTTCAGCTAAGTCCAACTCTTCAAGATTTGTTAAATGGTGAAATAAACGCGGTCCCAACTCTTCTAAGAAATTACCTCTTAGATTTAGAACTGTGAGTTGTCTTAAACCTAAAAACGTTGAGTTATTTACAGAGGAAATTTTATTTTTGGTGAGGTGCAGCTCGTTCAGTTTCTTCTGAGCCTCGAAGCTACCTTGAGGGATAGAGACGAGGTGATTGAACGAAAGATCGACGAATCGTAGCTCTCCATAGAACTGAAAGCTTGCATCAACCGATCTGATGCGGTTGTATCGCAGCACGAGCCGCTGAATGGACGGGTTCAGCGTGATGGGGATCACGTCGAACTTGGCCTCCACACACGAGACCACCAGCGTCGTGTCGTCGCACGAACAGCCGTTCGGGCACACGGCGCGCGCGCTTGGTGCTGCAGCCAGCAGCCACAGCGCGGCGGACAACAGCCATGCTCCTCCACCTCGCATCGCGGCTATGTCCCTCGCGACATACCTGAAACAAAAACAACAATATTTTTAGGAACGAGGTACTTGGAGAAGCACGAAACTTTGAACGCTATTATATTAATATATTTGCAAAAAAATAAAAAATATATTTTTCAATCATATATATAGTTCCAAAACAAAAATTTAATTGTAATACTATTTTCTCTTATAATGAACATTATGTGATCTTTTTACGTGTTATTACGATGATTATACGATTATATGATATGGCTATATAGAATGGAGGAAAACAAGGGCTCCAAAACCGTCATGCATGTAGATGGTAATGAGATACTGTAATTATTTATTCTTTTGTTTACAGGGAAATAATAAAATATAAAAATAAATTAATGTAGGAGCGCACGAAATACAGTCCGTGTGCTGCAGAGGGAGACAGTTATAATTTATGGATAGTTTTATTGCTTGTGGGAGTACAGTAGCAGCTATAGCTGGGCTTGCAAGTTCATTTGATAACGGTGTTAAGCAGCAACCAACGAATTAAAAAAAAAATAATAATATTATTTAATACAATTTATCACTATTTTATTGAATTTTCTACTTCATTAATTTATAATTTATAGTGGTACTGAACTGGTACAAACTCATTTGAATTGTTTTGACGAAGCGAAAAAAGACATAGCAATTACTATCAAATCTATCCTATTATTTTTTAATGTTAGTTAATTGTTGATTCATTTCAACCTAAAATTTAATATTATAATAATTCCTTATCATCATGGCCATTGTGCAACTATTGTGACCTTCTGCTCAAAACACAATGAACTCGGCTGAGATGTTATCATCTCTCCGTTGCAACTTGCAGCGTTGGATGAATCGTCTTTTGGGAAAGCGCCAAGGAGAAGATAATATTATATTATACAATCACACATAATACGTTACAAAATTTCTACCACCGAATGCAAAATAATCTCTGTGGGGTATCCGGAAAACTCGGTGCAGGAAAACTCGGTGCAGGAAAACTCGGTGCAATTTCAACAAGCTAGGAAAACTCGGTGCACGGTAAACTCGGAGCACGGAAAACTGGGAGCATCGCTAGGAAAACTCGGAGCATCGCATATATTGCAAGATCCCTATACTAATATATGGATTTTGGAATATGTATATTAGCATAAAAATAATAAAATATAACAAAAATCGAACACATGTAATTTTCTTGTTGCCTTCATACAAAAAAATTATTGGAGGGCTTAAATACTATGAATATCACTAATTCTATATTAAATTATATAATACTATTTATAAATAATTCAAATAATTTCATTATTTAATTAATATTTATTGTAAATAAAGGAAAAATTTAAGTGCTTTCATAGAAGGAACAGCGGTACAGCAATTTTTTGTCCATAATGTCCATATAACTTTATGAGAACAATTACATTCTTATATCAATTTTTATTTTTATTTGTTATATGACATTAGATATATTATCATTAACACATTGAAAAAAAAATCTAATATTACATATTGCATAAATGTGAAAATATATATTTTTATTTAAATAAAGGGAAAGGAAAATAAATACGGGGCATTCACAAAGTCTTAAGACCACATTTAGGGCTCGATAATTTTTAAGACCAGAAATTTTGGGTCTAAAAAGCATGCATAAAATCGGGTTTTAAATTATCGAGCCCTAAATGTGGCCTTAGGACTTTGTGAATGCCTCTTAATATGTTTTATACATGATGACGATTAATCATTATATATATTTTATATAATATACATGCAATGCTGAAAAATAGGGAATGGTAATAAATTGTAATAATATTGAAATACTTTCAACCGTACATTATTTTATGGCGTTCAAACGTTGTCAACAAGTTTCTTTGCTACCTGGATTGAAAAAAACAGGTAGCAGGGAAGGTAATTAGTGCACGTGCACTTGAACAATGGGGTGAGGCGCAGCCCAATAACTTTCATGGGCTAAGGGTCACCCAGCCTATGACTATGTGGAGGGTGTGGCCCACAACATCTCCTACTAGGCACCTAGTACTGACCCCTCCCCTCTCCCCTCATTTCCGGCTATGGTGTGGATTTTGTTTCTATTTATAGCTTTGCATTTAATTATATAGATTCCAATAAGATAATTATGTATTATTTTGTACAATTTAAGCATCAATTTTTAAGTAGACTAACATTATTTCCTATGTGATATTTTAGCTTATGTGATCAATGTAAATAACAGTATGTTTATATAAAATAAAACACTTTTATTGTGAAATTTTTTTCCTTATTATTGCGTTAATTAGTATATAATACAATACCTATACCAGTTTTAAAATTTATTATTTAGAAAAGTATGCATGAATTTAGTTAAGAATTTAAAAGTAATAAATTTATAGCAGCACATCATATGTAAAAAAATTTAAAAAAGTATTTAATTTATGTGAAAATGCATTTTGTTGAACCTAATATATTTACATATAAATTTATATGCAATGCAAATTTATTTTAATTAAAAATTAGATAAAAGAATAAAATATCTATATAGATGAATTACGGCTCAAGGCAGCAAAATATTATGTTGAAGTTAAATAAGAATTGGTAAGAATAAGAATTGTATAATCACAGATGCAACTATTCTACTTCATTGCATGCACAGCTTTATATATAAAAAAAAATTAAAAAAAAATTTAAAATAAAAATGTATATATAATATACATATTATATATATGAATAAATAAATAAAAAATAGAAAGATATCAAGTAAAGTTTCAAGAGATACATTACATATATATAATATGTAGCAAAAAATTTCAACTGTATGTTGTTTTAAAAGGGTTATTGTCACTAATTTTAAGAGATGGTGAATCACTCTGAAAATTATAGTAAACCTTCCTTACATCATAACATAAATTTTCAGCCAAAAAATGAAGCAAAAGTCAGTCAAGTTTTTGAGATATTCAGGATATAAATAATGAGAATATCATTGGAAATCTGGCGGCCATTTTCAAATCAAGTCAAATCAGCATCTTTTTCAACTAAAAAAATTACCATCTCAAAAACTGGACTAAATAATTACTTTCTTTACTTCAGAAAGTGAACAGTCATTTTGTTATCTATGTTCTGATCTAAGTTTTATAATTTTTTACCATAAAAAAATAATTACAATTCTTAAAAAAAATATCATGGCAAATACACAATTTATAAATATTTATAAATATTTATAAGCCCTAGAGAACAACTATTAAGGATAAATTACGATATAGTGATGCTCCTCATAGTATTTAATTAAGTCCCCTGTAACTTTTGTGTTTGGAGGCGACAATATAGCTGGTTATATATAATATATACGATATTTTATAATATATGCGATGCTCCGAGTTTTCCTAGCGGTGCTCCCAGTTTTCCGTGCTCCGAGTTTTCCTAGCTTGTTGAAATTGCACCGAGTTTTCCTGCACCGAGTTTTCCTACTAGTGAAAACGGACTATGGGACAAAAGTGCCACAAACAGAGAGCATGCGGGTTTTGACTTTTTATTTTTGTTGACCACTGTTGTAATAACGCGTCAGTTGAGAAATTTCGCTGTGAGCCCGGAGCTTGGCTGAGTATGCAAACTGGTCGTGAGCCCACTGTTGGGCGCGCCCCACCTCACGGGAAAGTAGCGCGCACTTGCCAACGATGAGCTAGCAGCTAGCTCGACACCCGCGTGGTGCCCACCAGACCGCTGCGACAATTACAGAAGGTCTATTTTAGTATGTTTTATCAGGGATATATCGACCGTACATACAAAAATAAGTGGGCAAGGCAAATACCGATTTCTCGAACGTCATTAGAAAATACAAAGAGCTAAAAAAATTAATGTTTTTAAATTCTCTCCCAACAAACAATACAATATTGATTTGAATAAATCACGCTTTCAGCTATCAATTTTATTTTAACTTTAGTAAAAATTTCCAGTTTTTTCTATTTTTTGCATAATGTTGTATAGCTGCCTCCGCGTCAGTGTGGCAAAGTTTTTACTGGCAGAAAGGCAGCGGCGGTGGCAGATGTTAGCTGCCGCCACTCTCGGGGCCACAACGGCGGGCACGGACCCTCCCCCTCCCTCACCACGTCCAGCATGCAGCCCTCGGGGCAGCAGGTGCCGCCCTCTCACTCTCCCGCGGGTCCAAACAAACCGCAGTAATTTGTGATTTGATTTTCCCACAACCGCCACTAAAACAAGCAAGTTTTCACTGTTTGTACGTGCGGCTTAAATGTTAACCGACGTTTGTGTGTATGTCCTCTATCTTTACATATTATGTTTGACACGTCCCTCGTCGACTGTTCATATTATTACGCACATATAATACAAACCTCTAATGTTTCAAAAAGAAAAAATAGAAAAATAAACATTAAAAGTTATTTATTCAAATATTCACATGCTAAAATAAAATGAACATTATAAATTTACTTTAATCATTTAACTAAAACTGATAAATAAAAAATAATCACCCGAATATTTAGAGTGTTTATTTTTTTGCCAATACATAAAATAGTTGCTGTGAACAGCATGCAGCGTTGTGCTAAATTTATTCACGACAGCAGCAGTAGCAGGGATGTTGAGATCGATTTATTATTCTCGTATTACAATTCTTCAAACACACACGTCATAAAATAGCATACAACCCAGTGTTGAGGTGTAGTTTACAACGAAATGTCGGCTTGTGAAAGCAACCAGGGCTTATCAAAGAACAACACTTATAGTGAAATATTTGATAGCACATCAGCTCGGTTGTTGAAAATGTCGTAGCATAGACGTAAAGGAACCTTTACGTTTACGTGTCGTAGTAACTCGTCGCCCTCTCCACGGGACGCATAGCTCGTGCAGTGAACGTAAAATTCAACCGAGGTTATGCAAAGAAATAATGGTAATGGTTGACCAGTTTTCAATAGATGTGGGCAAAAAGGTATATTGGCCGTGCCTTATCATCAACTGCATGTGAGAAAATTTTTGTCTGCATTGCCATATGTTTGGTGTGTGTTTTTTTTTTTTTCTTTTTTTAATTCTCAATAGCAGAATGGTCTGAATTTAACGATTGACTTATTTTCGTGTGATGCGCAACCGTGAGCAAACAGCAAGAAGAAGCTACCACCCAATGAAAAAACAGTCTGCAAACCAAGATCCAGTCACACGTGTTTAACAGGATAGTAAACCGTGTCATATTATTATGTGTCTACACACTCTACACACATGGTGATAATGAAGAGGTCAGGCAAGCGTGCGGGTGGGACATGTCTGTATCTATGCCCTGTGAGATTACCGCAGCAGGTACGTTCAAAAAGTTGCGGGAGCGGTCCACGCCTTCTTGCCGGCAGATGATAGGAGCGGGCAGGCAGCTGGAGGGCCGCAGCTGCAGGTCACGTGACCAGCAGGTGCAGCCGCCGTCTCTCGAATCTCTACATCAGCAATAACAAGGAGAGCCGCAGAAATCACAGCTAGCCAGCGCCACAGCGGCAGCAAAATATTGTGTATCGTGTTGTAAATAATTTCAACAAGAAAAAGAAACAGATCAGATCTGAGACATCTGACACTCAAGTCAATTGGCATAGAGTATAGCCTGAAAGAAAAGGGCATAAGTAATTTCCTTTAATACTTTACAATATGGGAAAAATAATTATTGCATGGATGAACAAAATGCTATTTCTCATCTTTTAGCACGATGATATCATGGAATTTATGACTGTATTTACATAAATACCAGGAATGATACCACGAGTTTACTTCCTTCTGATTAACTGCGGTTTGAGAGACTGTCATCATAAGTAATCATCATAAATAATAAATATCTGATATTTCTTGCAAAACATAAGCACAAGCAAGATGCAGAGAACTTATTATATAAAGCTGGCAATATCGTTAACTATAGTCTAGAAAATCGATCTCTTTGGTTTCTATAACTTTTACTTTCAATATTCGAGAAAATAATTACGCGTTGCAATTTGCCGGTAAATAGGTCATATAATTAGACATATTAAAAATAATTTTTGACGTGAGTTGGGTTATCTTATAAGATACAGCAGTAGCTGGTAGCTATGAATAAATTACTCGTAACAACAAGCCGGTGATTGCTTTAAGATTTTAATGAGCTCGGCCGCCTTAGCGCAGTGAAATTACCGGCCAACATCAGCAGCAGCAAAACTACGATCGATCCACCAAGCTCCAAGATTTATCAGCACCACGACTTGTCTTGTAGACTAGAGAATGCCCTGTTGGTGAGGTTATTAAACCGGACACTTCCGTGTAGATTAACATCCTTATACTTTAATCAGACCGAGCGGGAGGAGAGAAAATAAACAAACGCACACCAGGCTGGATAAATAAAATTAACTTTCATTCAAAAGGCTTCGGCTTTTATTAACAATTTATAGCAAAATGATAAGTCTATTGTAATTATTATTTATACATTGCATGCCTAGCCACAGTTTAAAATATCACTTCACATTATTTTTTATTATAAATATATAGAGAAATTATTAGAGCACCACGCCTAGAAAAATGACATATAAAATATAAAAATAAAAAAGGTTAATTTAAGTGAATGGCTTAGTGCAATAATAATACCACGGCGGTGCGACAGACACACACGCGAAATAAAAAGAGCCGCCTTTGCGGCTGGGACGGCAGCAGGAAATTAAAAAGCGAGTATTAAATGAATAGGTTCGAGTCCTACTGGATTACGTCGCCGGTTTAGCAGCTCGAACCTGCTGCTGGTTCAGTCAGCTCCTCGGTACCGGCTGACCTTGCAGAGCACAGTCTAAGCGAGAGCCGCGGCAGGCAGACACGCAAAAGTAAACACGACGCTTGGATATTATAAGCGAGTGGCGTAGAGGTTTTTTTCATTATCGCGCGACGCCCACGCTCGCGCCCACCTCTCTCTGCTAGGCCGCTCCCAGCTTCAGCATGCAAGATGAAAAATCTTTTAACATAAATCTTGGTGCAAGATGCAACAGCATTTTTTTTTTTTTTTTTTTAATACATGTTATTTTTAACAAGAGAACATTTAGGATTTTTTATAAGCTCTGAAATGAGACAGCCAGTAATCCCCGTATTATAGAACGTTGTAACTAAACGATATTATATTATTATATTAACATGTGATTGCTTGACACCAATGCTTTCATTAAAGGCCTTATGAACCTTTTCAAAGTATTAAGTACACGGTTAGCTTAGCTTCAGTGTGATTCAGCTGCATAATTTTTTTTGTTTCAGTAGCACAAATATCAGAGATAATAGCCGATGAAAAGGAACCTGTGACGTCACTCACGCACATTCAGCGGCTACAATATAGGGAAATCCCTGCAAAAGATAGGTTCACTCCCGCCGCAACCACGGCCACAATTTTATTTCTGAAATTTTGAAACTTTAC
This sequence comes from Siphlonurus alternatus, assembly GCA_949825025.1. NCBI lineage: Eukaryota > Metazoa > Arthropoda > Insecta > Ephemeroptera > Siphlonuridae > Siphlonurus > Siphlonurus alternatus. The sequence continues at coordinate 17,988,886 of OX463779.1, read as the reverse complement.
CAGGGCAGTCTTGATAGTATTTGTCAAATAGCCTGAGAGAATTTTTTTGGTGGCATGTGTACAGACTGAGTTATTGCGGTAGCAAGATAAGCCAAAAAATTAACATTGTTTTCCTATACAACATTTTTGCTCCTCTTTCTACCGCAATAACTCAGTTTGTATAAATGTCATCAAAAAAAATCTTTCAGGCTATTTGACAAATACTATCAAGACTGCCCTGGTAAAGTTTCAAAATTCCAGAAGTCAAATTGTGGCCGTGGTTGCGGCGGGAGTGAACCTATCTTTTGCAGGGATTTCCCTATATTGTCGCCGCTGAATGAGCGTGAGTGACGTCACAGGTTCCTTTTCATCGGCTATTATCTCTGATATTTGTGCTGCTGAAACAAAAAAAATTATGCAGCCGAATCATACTGAAGCAAAGCTTACCGTGTACTTAACATTGTGCAAAGGTTCATAAGGCCTTTAACTTCTACTTTTCTGCATGTGCGAAAAAATCTTAAACCATAATTGAAAACGCGATATATGTACTTTGTATCAATGTTAAATCTCGTTAAGAAAAAATTGTAGAGAAAAACAAAAAATTATTCTGCGTACTCAGCTGCGTACTCTTGTTTAGTGTTACACATAAATTTGACTTCAAAAAAAAATATTATGGCAAATATTTATTGAGCACCGTTTTTTCAGGCTTGGTACTTTCAAAAACTTTGACCCAAGAACGTTGATTGTTCCGAAAATAAAGTTTTGGGATTTTTTTCCTGGACATAGCCAAGTGCACTACAACATATTATGCCATGGCCTGGGAGAATGAACAAAATCGCACAAATATTCCCATAAAAGTGTGTTGGGTTCTTATGGAATAAGCGATATATATTATATTATATATATATATATATATATATATATATATATGCATCGTTATATATATATATATATATATATAATATATATATATATATAACGATGCAGCTGAAACATAGCACGACAGTAGAGAAGTCGTATATTATCTTGATTGGTGTAATGTCACCGATATGTCATGTTATAAAAGCATATTTGCTGCTCTTGAGACACTTTTCTTTTATAAACTAAAAAGTTTATAAAAGTCTGCTCGGTGTAGTATATATAGAATATGGACACAATTTATAACGATTTACTATACATTAAAGAAGTTTTCAACAAATGCAATATTTCTTTAAGTTTTCTGGTCTCTGTGAATCCCTACGCTAATAAATTTCTTTGCAATATAAAATTTTATCAGGCATATTATTTATTCTCCTCTTGAAATCCAGTTGAGCGTTCTTCACTTTCCGATTTAAAATGAAGCCTGCTGGAGGGAAGGCAAATTTGCAAGAAGTCTCGTTATAGTAACAATGAAAAAAAAAAAAAAAAATCAGTTTATTTTCATGCAAAAAAAAACAACAACTTACGTCTATAAGGCTGACATCATCATGCGTGCCGAATTTCTGATACTGATGTCATTAAGGGGCGGAGTGTATAGTGGTAATTTGTATCGTTTACCATACACATAAGCTACAGCGCACTATTATTGGAGGCAACAACGATTATGTTTAGTATAATGCGAGGTGCAGCCATTAGTGCATGGGAGCGCCGGCCAGGTGGGATTAACAATCATATAATAAACCAGTTCAAGTCTTGGGCCCACGCTCGTAATGTTCATTGCCGTGTCGTACTTTGCGTGTGCACCGGAATTAATTATATACGACACAGGCTGAGTCGTTTAGAGGCTCAATGTAGTACAGCCGTTCGAGAAACTGAAAATTCTTAACGTATCTATGAAATATATACGACAATAAACATAATTGCCCCCTCGCGTTACAAAAGTGTGTTAATAATAAATAGTAAGTATTTTCATAGCTATATAATTATGCAGATGTGTAGATAAAGGGGATGTTTTCGGGGAGGTGGGTGCCACCAAAGAAGCTTACATTGTAACTCCGTAAGATCTCTGGTGCCACATTATATTAACCAACACCTTCTGGCAAAATCTCCCTTTGGAAGTCTTCAAAATACTTCAGTGTAAGCATAATTATTATTATTACAGAGTACTTTACTTTACAATCGACTTTTCGTTTGTTAATTAGCAGCAAAAAATACTTTCTTCTGGTGGAAAATTTCTAATCCAAAATCTGTAGGTGTGTTGTACAGTTCTGTTTGTACATAATAATACATATTAAATGAATGGTACTCTACTCGATAAATGCTATATGGAGCGTGGTTTTAACTTTTTTTTTTGTAGAAAGACAGAACAGAAAATAATATCTAGAGTATATTATACAATTTTTATAAACTGAGGATTCATTGCGTCTGTTTTATCTGCACATGTTATAATTAATGGTCCTAGGACATCTACACAAAACATATTATAATATTATGTAAGTTAAATAATTACAGACTGTACATAAGCTTTAGTGGTAGAGGGATCTAAAATATAATGAATATAATAATGTTCTGTTCTGCATATATAATTATAATTATATAGGGTGTTATCGAGAGCATTGTGAAAAAAAAAAATCGGTACATTTTATGCATGTAACTCCCGGGGTAAGTACACGAACCACAGTGTAAAGGGCTTCAAGAGCGCAGACGACGCCTATTGTCATGGCTACCTTACCGAGACAAAACGTTCCGGCTACTTGTCGGCAAGTGCGTTCATATCAAGTGTCAACAAAACCTGATTCGAGAGGTCGAGGTTCAAGGAGACTGGCGAGACTTAAGAGGGTGACCTGCGATTAGGGCCTCCGCGAGAGATGATTTTTTTACGTGTTAAAAAATCTAATATGAATCGCGCAGGAGAAATTTAATAATAATAATATAATAATAATAATATTAACGCGGCAAATGTGGCAATGCCACGGTGGCCCGCGAATGTTCACCAACTCTCAGAGATTTCTTAAACAAATCAAAACTCTCCGCCTCAGCAACATCTGCTGTCAACGCATTCCACTCCCTCACCGTCCTGTTTAAAAAAGAAAACTTTCCCACATCACTTCTACATCTAACATACTCCAACTTCCATCCATGATCATTTCTTCCAATATAACCTGCTCTCATCACACGACCACTCAACTCTTCCCAACCCTCACAATTTCTTGTTATCTTATACATAACACCAAGTCTACAATTTTTTCTTCTTAACTCCAACGACTCCCACCCCAAATTCTCAATTAAAGCAGACACACTAACATACTCCTTTCTAACATCAGCACCATCACCCACAAACTGGAACCTTCCCACACGACCTGTAACCCTTCTAGCTGCTCTCCGCTGAACCTTCTCCAACTCCTTCACCCCCACACATCTATATGGGTCCCAAATACAGCAACCATACTCAAGCACTGGTCTCACCAGAGCTCTGTACGCATTATCTTTAACTACCCTACTGGTACCCTTAAGATTTCTCATGACAAACTCCAAACACCTCCTTCCCTTCGATGTAACATATTTAATATGTTCATTCCACATTAATTTACTATGAATGACTACACCCAAATATTTATACTTTTCATCCTGCTTCAATAACTCATCATGAAGTAAATACTGCACATCTCTCTTACGCCTTTTCCTACTAAACACAACTACACAGCACTTAGCGACATTCAACCTCATATCATTATCAATAACCCACCGACACACAGTATTAAGATCCTCTTGCAGACGAACCACATCATCCTCACTTTCTATTTTCCTATAAACAACACTATCATCTGCAAACAACCTAATCTTTGACCTCACTCCATCAGACAAATCTTCAATAAAAATTAAAAACAACAATGGACCCAAGACACTACCCTGCGGAACTCCCGAGGAAACAGCAATATACTCCGAGCATGCCTCCCCCACTCTAACTCTCTGCACCCTATCTCTTAAGAAATCCTCAATCAAGGACACCAACCTTTCATCCACCAAACAACGCCTCACCTTCTCAATTAATTTCCCATGAGGCACCTTATCAAAAGCCTTCTCAAAATCAAGAAAGACAGCATGAATCTCACCTCCACTGTCCAAAGCATCAGCCAACTCCTGAACAAAACCTGCCAATTGAGTCTCGCAAGAGAAATGCTTGCGAAAACCATGCTGGTGATCACCAAAGAATTTCGATCTCTCCAGATCACCCACCACAAATTTAACAACAACCTTCTCTAACACCTTGGACACAACTGATGTCAAACTGATGGGTCTATAATTTTTAGGCTCACACTTAGATCCCCCTTTGTAAATCGGGACCACCCAAGCCTCCCTCCAAGCATCAGGTATCTTCCCCGACGCAAGTATCATTCTAAATAAATGAACTTGATACTTACAATGCAAACCAACACTAAGCTTTAAAAATGCACTGGAAATATCATCAGGACCCGCCGCTTTCCCCTTTACTAAAGACATCAACGCTCTCTTCACATCTTTAAAACGAACTCTAAACTGCCTACCCCTACCAGCACCAATACTGGAACCACCCTCCTCATCAACCCGCTGCTCAGGCCTCGAACCATCATCAACCACTCCCTGCTCCACAGGATCCTGAAAAACAGACTTATACTGCCGAGCACACGCATTAGCCTTCTCAACCTCTGAAACATGAACACCTAAATTATCCTTCAAAACTGGAATATCATTTCCTGCCTTCCTAAAGGTTTTAATATGCCTGAACATTCTTCTTCTACTCCCCTCAACATCTCTCTCATCAAACATTTTCTGCATAAAACAATCTTCCGCTACCTTCTTTGCATTATTTAACTGCATCTCCGCCTCAACCAAAGCCCCCTTTCTAACCTCACCTCTTTTATAACGCCCATACACCCTACGCAACTGTCGTTTCCTACACCTAACTTCCTTATTAAACTGCAGCGGATCGCAATCATCTGCCACCATTTTTGAGGGTACACAACTCTCCCTCAACTCATTACAAATATCAACATACGACTCCCATAATTCATTAACACTTAAACCATCATCCTTCCAAGACTCAAACCTATCACTTAACTCAGCATCCAACTTGGCAACATCCGCTTTCCCGTAAAACCATCTTTTCCTTTTTTCTGCTCGAAGCAAGGAGACTTTCCAACCTTAAAATCCACAATCGGAATCTTGTGATCACTAATTCCATCAACAACCTGCGAATTTATCCACATATCAACCGGCCTCACCAAAACCACATCCAAAATATTTTCAGCACCCGTATAATGCTTCCGAGTAAAATTTTGCTCATAATGTCGATGTATCGTATCAGCCGTCAGTCACTGGAACTCAAGTTTATTCCCAACAGTGGCACTATGTTCCTGGCTGGAAACAGTGAACTTCCGAAAATTTTGTCATCGTTCCGGACATAAGACACGGACGTCTCTGAGAATCTCTGCTGGGTTTCTACTCCATAAGCGTTGCTGGAACTCAATTTAAGAACTTAAAACTGCTAGGGAAAACTCCCTGATTTTAGATACAGGCTGTAGATGGAGTATGAACATATATATGAACAATGGAAATGCCTGTACCTACGATTAAAATGGTACAGTATGACAAATATCACAGGCAGCTGGTAATTTTTTCTACAAATCCTTGCAAATAAAAATTAAAAAAAAAACATGTGAATGTGAGAAACAACTACTGTTGTGTGTTATTTCAAATAATCATCAAAATCCTATCAATATATACAAGGAGGTGGAAGGGGAAGGAATGGACACCAATGGGGGGAGAAACAGTGAGGGCGAGAGTACCGTTTTTTTTAATTTGAATTTTGATCACAAGTAATTTATTTGTTTACCACCATGCACTGGTATGTGCTAAAAACATTATAAATATATTATTCTATATTTCTAATACAGTAAGTACTGTACCACAGTACTACATCCAGCTTTTAGCGTCACCGTTTCTCCCCCCATGACCCATGACTGTATTCACAAAGCTCATTAGCCCAGACACATTTTTTTACTACTGTATTCAAGGTTTAAAATTTTTAACCAAGCTGAAGGGTTTCAAGTATACAGTACTCCCCAAAGTATATAATTAAAGTACTTTACAGAGTTTCTCTTTCATTATGTATGTACGGTACTGTACCGGTATTCCATTTAAAAAAATGTAAGATTAAAAGACAGTAGGTCTGTTCATACACCCTGCTCGGTGTACACCGGTATACTGTACAGTATATATATATATATATATATATATATATATATATATATATATATATATATATATATATATATATATATATATATATATATATATATATATATGAGCAAGTTTACAAACAAAAACGTGATGTCACCTGCGCTGCATTTCCTACCCCACTCTCTACGCTGGAGTAAAAAGTGTATGCACACTAAGTTAGTGTAAACTTTTTACTACGTACACCAAGTGTACACTGAGCAGGATTTACAAACAGACATGCTATAGGTTTTCCTATAGTTGAGTAGGTTTAGTCATAGGAAGTGTATTGAGGAGATTCATTCACTGCCCATGAATTTTAATCATATGGAAAGTGAGCTCAATGCAAAGGGGGCTCAATATATGTACAGAAGCGAGAATCCAGAACCATATTTCGGGGGAGTTGACTCCATAAAGGTGCTTTCAGATAATTGAAAATTGCTGCGGAGTCCGTAGAAATGATGTAAGCCTTTCACATACTTTTGTTCGTCTGCAGCTGCTGTGATAGAAAATCATAAGAATGCCATAGAAAAATCAAGATGAGTTTGAATTTTCTAAGAAGCGCCATAGAACGCGCCGCAGCAAATTGATGTGAAAACTCATAAGGTCAATGTTAAATAAAAAAAAAAAATGGTGCGGGGGAACTGCCTATATTGCCTTTTTTAAATATCATACAAAATTTCGGGGGCTTAAGTCCCTCAGCCCCCCCACTCCTTGAATCCTTGCTTGAGTACACGCATATTGATTAATTATTCAAAATCAGCTGTATCAGCAGCCTTCATATAATATGGAGTATATGTCTCATGTGAGTCTTGTGTATGTATGCATACTATGTTTATGATGCATACTGTATACTGTAACATATGCATACTGTATGGTTCCTTCAACGTGGTGAACTTTGTGTTAGAGTTTACGGTATGATCCCATGTATGCATACACAATATAGGCCTTCAGTCCTACAGTACAGTATGTACCCAGTTTTTTTATTAATATATTTTTTTTTAATTGTAAACAGTATTCCTGTTTTTTGATAATGAACAAATTAGTTCAGTATAATTATAATATTAATATGTACCGGTACAGTACTGTGTCTAGCGGTATGGCCTCTAATGATCTAGGTCAGAACATTGAGCGAGCTGTAGGAAAATAAGTTGTTTTTTTTAAAAACAAAAGGTGCTTACCAAACAAAGAACTTCTTGATGTTTTCTTGACAATGGTATGATGTATGTACTGTATGATATTAGACAACTTTTGTAGGGTGGAAGGGCAGTACAAATAATTTATTATTTAAAATAAATAATATAGTTCAAATGAACACACAGATTGATTGCCTTAAAACAGTCTCGTTCTCGACATTCACAAACACAGAAAGGTTTCTCACTTGTTATCAAGTCATTTTACACAAGCAGGTCTCGCAGTTTTTGTTTATTCCTTCAATGCAGTAATGCCAGCTGGGGTGCGACCGAATGCATATCAAATGGGCGTATTCCCTCTTCTTGAATCACTCATTAATCATTGACGTAATCTCATTACGCAGGGCATTTAAATGATCTCATGTTGTCAACAACAGTTTAACTTCCTCAATTCTCTAAAATGTTTTTTTCTTTTTTCCTACGCCTACAGAGTACAGACGTACGGCCACAGCTACAAAACAGATTGCGTATTTTCTCTCAATCCCCAGAAAACATAATGTTATTGTTGCAATAAACAACACAAACAAAATAAATAAAATATAACAATGCTACGAAATATCCATTTCACTATAAAAATCTTGATAAAATTCCACCACACGCATCTGATTCTTCCTTAGCGATGCACCCATCAAAATTTTTTATGCTCTTTACAAAATCGCTTCTTCATACTACCAACTTAAATAACACATGTAATGATTTTCTGGTACGACAGGAGAATTCTTCGCTCTAACGTATACGAAAAGTAAGCACATGATAAAATTCTACGTGTAAATTGAAGGCCAATAAGAGTATTCATTAAGCGGCAAATTGCATAATTAGCGAGTAATTGAATTAATAAGATTACATGTTAATCATATGGAGGGATAAGAGGCCGCTAAATTTGGCAACGCAAGATGGATTCTCACATTGACAACGCACTTTTTGAACAGTCGTGAAGTTGGCATCGACACGAAAAAACCAATCCGACCAATCAGCGTTTAGATAGTTAATAGTTAAACCTTGTGCCAACAGATGGCCATACTGTCCTCAAAAAGTGCGAAAGCGCACTAAAAATTTAAAGATCAAGGTTTTATCTACATTAAAATGTATTTTTGTTATTGTATATAATTATAATATTATAGTTTCATGACCAAATCGAAGCATGTTGCAAGATTACACGGTATATTAAATACATAAAAACGGCATTACTTAGAGAGAAACTCGCATAAAACGGAGATATAATAATTATAAGTTTCTCAATTAGTTCACATAAGTACTTTATATATGCATGTTATATATGCAATTAATTGCTGCATGGCATATAATTATGTGGCCGAGATTTATTTCTTCCGACGGTTTCATTATAAAGAACTACTGCGTTGCCGAAATGATATTTTGAAACTATTATGTACCTAGCAAGCATGTTATATATAAATATCGATCTGTCCAGACATTTATTAAATATATATATATATATATATATATATATATATATATATATATATATATATATATATATATATTAATATATATAGTATATAATTTTAAAATTAAATATTCACTTTATTTTAGATTAAATTGAAATGTGGAATAAGATTTCTCCATGATGATTAAACATTGAATATAACTGTTGAGTTTTTATTAATCTAGTTTTTATTAATTCGATAATCTAGCATCCTGCAATATTTTTCAACCATCTTTTTAACATTAATATGATATATATTATATATCACAAATATTATATATTATAGCTCTCTGCATCTCATTATCTCAAAAAGTCATTGCAAATATGGAGAATCTTAACAAATGAATTTAGAATGAGAATATTACATTAAAAAATTTTTGATTATACTACACAGGAGACATGAAACTCTTTCGAAGTTATTTTTCTAAGTTTTGAGGTTATAACAATTTACTGAACAAATTTAGTATGATATATATAAACGAATTAAATTTAATGTCGTTGTAATTAACAGCAGAGGAATCTTTTAAAATGATTCTGAAATGACAATAAAGAATTTTCTGTTATATAATTACAGGGAACAACTTTTTGATTCACATTTTTCTGAGTTTTAATGTTAATATAATTGTGGAATTAGATTCCAATGTTTAAATATATAATCAAAATTTTCATGTCGCGTCGTTGAAACAGCGGGAAATTTGTCGATTGATTGTAAAATGGTTTTAAACAATTTTCTGAGGTGGTGATGATCAATTTTCTCCCTGACAGTTTCCTCAATTTTGATGTAAATATTTAATGCATTAATTCACTTTGCTAAATACAATATTAAATATTCATGGGCGTTGTAACAGCAGGATATTTGACGAATGATTGCAAAATGATTTTAATCAATTTTCTGAGGTGCTGATTAACAACTTTCTCCCTCACATTTTCGTGAAATTTGATGTTAATATTTGATGGATTATTTTTTACTTTGTTAAATACACTATTCAATATTCAAGACGTTGTAACAGCAGGAAACTTGACGAATGAATCTGAAATGAATATAATGTAATTTCTGAGGTGGTAATGATCAACTTTCTCCCTGACATTTTCCTGATTTTTGATGTTACTAATTAATGCATTATTATACTTTGTTAAATACACTATTCAATATTCAAGACGTTGTAACAGCAGGAAACTTGACGAATGAATCTGAAATGAATATTAAGTAATTTTTGAGGTGGTAATGATCAACTTTCTCCCTGACATTTTCCTGAATTTTGATGTTACTAATTAATGCATTATTTTACTTTGTTAAATATACTATTAAATATTCAAGGACGTTGTAACAGCAGGAAACTTGACGAATGAATCTAAATTGAATTTAAAGTAATTTCTGAGGTGGTAATGATCAACTTTCTCCCTGACTTTTTCCTGAATTTTGATGTTACTAATTAATGCATTATTTTACTTTGTTAAATACACTATTCAATATTCAAGACGTTGTAACAGCAGGAAACTTGACGAATGAATCTGAAATGAATATAAAGTAATTTCTGAGGTGGTAATGATCAACTTTCTCCCTGACATTTTCCTGATTTTTGATGTTACTAATTAATGCATTATTATATACTATGTTATGATAAATACACTATTAAATATTCAAGACGTTGTAACAGCAGGATACTTGACGAATGAATCTGAAATGAATATTAAGTAATTTTTGAGGTGGTAATGATCAACTTTCTCCCTGACATTTTCCTGAATTTTGATGTTACTAATTAATGCATTATTTTACTTTGTTAAATACACTATTCAATATTCAAGACGTTGTAACAGCAGGAAACTTGACGAATGAATCTGAAATGAATATAATGTAATTTCTGAGGTGGTAATGATCAACTTTCTCCCTGACATTTTCCTGATTTTTGATGTTACTAATTAATGCATTATTATACTTTGTTAAATACACTATTCAATATTCAAGACGTTGTAACAGCAGGAAACTTGACGAATGAATCTGAAATGAATATTAAGTAATTTCTGAGGTGGTAATGATCAACTTTCTCCCTGACATTTTCCTGAATTTTGATGTTACTAATTAATGCATTATTTTACTTTGTTAAATACACTATTCAATATTCAAGACGTTGTAACAGCAGGAAACTTGACGAATGAATCTGAAATGAATATAAAGTAATTTCTGAGGTGGTAATGATCAACTTTCTCCCTGACATTTTCCTGATTTTTGATGTTACTAATTAATGCATTATTATATACTATGTTAAATACACTATTAAATATTCAAGACGTTGTAACAGCAGGATACTTGACGAATGAATCTGAAATGAATATTAAGTAATTTTTGAGGTGGTAATGATCAACTTTCTCCCTGACATTTTCCTGAATTTTGATGTTACTAATTAATGCATTATTTTACTTTGTTAAATATACTATTAAATATTCAAGGACGTTGTAACAGCAGGAAACTTGACGAATGAATCTAAATTGAATATTAAGTAATTTCTGAGGTGGTAATGATCAACTTTCTCCCTGACATTTTCCTGAATTTTGATGTTACTAATTATAAATGCATTATTTTACTTTGTTAAATACACTATTCAATATTCAAGACGTTGTAACAGCAGGAAACTTGACGAATGAATCTGAAATGAATATAAAGTAATTTCTGAGGTGGTAATGATCAACTTTCTCCCTGACATTTTCCTGATTTTTGATGTTACTAATTAATGCATTATTATATACTATGTTAAATACACTATTAAATATTCAAGACGTTGTAACAGCAGGATACTTGACGAATGAATCTGAAATGAATATTAAGTAATTTTTGAGGTGGTAATGATCAACTTTCTCCCTGACATTTTCCTGAATTTTGATGTTACTAATTAATGCATTATTTTACTTTGTTAAATATACTATTAAATATTCAAGGACGTTGTAACAGCAGGAAACTTGACGAATGAATCTAAATTGAATTTAAAGTAATTTCTGAGGTGGTAATGATCAACTTTCTCCCTGACTTTTTCCTGAATTTTGATGTTACTAATTAATGCATTATTTTACTTTGTTAAATACACTATTCAATATTCAAGACATTGTAACAGCAGGAAACTTGACGAATGAATCTGAAATGAATATGAAGTAATTTCTGAGGTGGTAATGATCAACTTTCTCCCTGACATTTTCCTGATTTTTGATGTTACTAATTAATGCATTATTATACTTTGTTAAATACACTATTAAATATTCAAGACGTTGTAACAGCAGGAAACTTGACGAATGAATCTAAATTGAATTTAAAGTAATTTCTGAGGTGGTAATGATCAACTTTCTCCCTGACATTTTCCTGAATTTTGATGTTACTAATTAATGCATTATTATACTTTGTTAAATACACTATTAAATATTCAAGACGTTGTAACAGCAGGAAACTTGACGAATGAATCTAAATTGAATTTAAAGTAATTTCTGAGGTGGTAATGATCAACTTTCTCCCTGACATTTTCCTGAATTTTGATGTTAATATTTAAAGGATTATTAGTCCAGTAAAAATAAGTTTTGACCCGAAAAAAATTCCGAAATTTTTGAAAATTTCAGGGTCAACGAGACTTAATGTTCTAGATCACGTACCCAAAATCCGCCAAAATCCGCCCTCTGCGTTTCTGGTTCCGGGACAAAGATGGCGGCGAAACGGTACATTTTTTTAAAAAAATCACAATTAAATCCGTAATTAAGTTATTTTAATTTTGACAACTGATAATTAAAGCCAAAGATTCAAATTAACAGGAAAATTAAAAATTAAAAAAAATTAAAGGTTAATCGGGGTTTGATCAGTGATTATTTAATTTTTTATCGGAAGCTCGCAGCTTAATTGTAAAATCTTTCATAGAATTAATTTTTTTACGGAAAAAAGTTTCGTTAAAAAACTTTGCATGTTTTTTCTAGTTTCTAGAAATGTCATTATATTTAATGTACGTTTATATTTGACGGGGAAATGAGCGGGAGAAGGAGCGAAAACGTGGTATCTCCGGCGTTCAAACAGCATTGCAGCCGCTTTCTATAGTACAGATCTGTCGACGCTTGTGCGCGCGGTCTCGATGGCTTTTCCCAAGTCTTTCAATCGCTCATGTAAGGTGGTTGTAGCACCCATATCACCTCCCCGAAAATATAAACCCCAAACCTCCCCCCCTTCCCCCCCATAAATTCAGAAAATCTGCCATGTGTGATGTACTGTGTATACAGTATTCGGAATAAAGTCGAAGAACGCTGTCAATGCTGTCATACATACATGGGAGTTTGTGATGTTAATTATTTCACTTATTATACTTAATTAAGTAAAATATTTAATTATTAGCACATTATTAACATTATGCAAGATATTTAATTCTATATATTAATACAATGTGCCTAATATTTGTAATTTTAGTACGGATAACTGCCCCACTCTTATCCTGTTGGGTATAAAAATAATAACAAAAAATATAAATTAAAAAATGCGGATAAAGTAAAATAAAAATTATATACTGTGTAATTACATTAATGGACCCACGAATTTACAATGAAATAAATAAGTAATATAATTATGCAATATTAAGAATTACAATTGTATATAAATAAAAAGTATTATATAACATAATATACAGTACATATTACTATATACGTATATCGTCGCCACAGAATGCGAGTTAGACAACTACACACCATATTTATATTGGAATATGAGCCTCAAATGAGCAGTTTTATTATTAAATTTTTATGTAGTTATCTGGATTGTATTCTGAGGCGACGATAAACATCAATTTGATTCGAACTCAAAATTGCCAAGTGAATGCATATGGATTTTAAACCTTAATGTAAAATTGCATTAAGCTAAAAAGAACGTATGTATGGAGGAATTTATGAATATCATGCAGATGACCAAATATCATCCTAATTTTTTCATCAATTTTCGATTTAATATCTTTACTTGTTTCTTAATAAACTGGCCAACGAAAATTACATGCAAATTGAATATATGCATGGCAATATAATTACTATAGATACATAAGAATTTCAAAGTCATGTATAAAATAAATGGTATATCTATATCCATAAAAAGGTTTTAGTATTAAAAATTTGTTTCATATATGTATTCCATATATATATTATAATTTTAATTTTGCTGTCATGTCAGTCTTGAATTCTATATAGTAACACAATAGTAAAGAAATTTAAAAGGTTATTTTAATATTTTTTTGGATTCTTTATTATCATTATAATATTTATATAGTCTGTGCACTCTGTGTTGCATTTCTAAAATAGAATTCATTGTATATGTTGTGTTACATTTTTTGTTAAAAATTCAGCAATACGGAAACATTGCCATTTAAAACAACACATCAAACAATTTTATCTTCTTTTTGTCAAAATTATAATAAAATCAAATACGATTTCTGTATTATGAATTATAATTATAGAACGAAATATGAAGTAAATTTATATAACACTATTTTAATGAAAAGATGAATGTATACCATCATATTAAATCTCAATTCATTAAATTCTAAGAAATATGTATCTACACTAATCGTAATTGCTTTATTATATTTTTTATATTACTATAATATTATGTTATATTTTTCGTTGGTTGAGAAACAAGTCACCATATCAGAAAGGTGCGTATACATATAATTAAATGTATATTATCATATATAAATCATATGATTAATATATCTGCAATGAACATTAAAATGTAAACCATGCAAAAGGTAATGAATGTTCAGGATGTTAAAAAGTCCATGCATTCACTTGGCAATTTTGAGTTTGAATCAAAATTATGTTTATCGTCGCCTCAGAATTCAAGCCAGACAACTACATAAAAATTTCATAAAAAACTGCTCAATTTGAGGCTCATATTTCTATAAAAATATGGCGTGTAGTTGTCTAACTCGCATTCTGTGGTGACGATATATACTTTATGTGTGGCGCAGTGCGCTTGACCGGGTCTCGTCAGATCACCGAAGTCAAGCAACGCCACGCGTGGCTTGTAGTTGGACGGGTGACCATTTTCAACAAAAACCACGCTTCCCACCCAGGGGTAAATCGTTGCGCTTTTCCACTATGTGGTTCCTCTGGCTTTGGACCATTGCACTTCCGGTTCATTGACAAAAGCTGTAGCGTCCATCCTGGCTGAATTAAGTTCCCACGTTTCCCTCAGCCGCAGGCAAATCCCGGGATGGATTTGCAAGGCCGTGGCCGCCCCCGTTCCGGAAGAGCCCGCGAAACGCTTAAGTTATATAGGGTTTCGGAAGGTTTGGGGTTTTAAAGTAGTATGTAATTAGAAAATACTAAATAGAAGTATACCTAATAGGGTTTGATTAAAAAAATTATATTATATTATATTATATTATATTATATTATATTATATTATATTATATTATATTATATTATATTATATTATATTATATTATATTATATTATATTATATTATATTATATTATATTATATTATATTATATTATATTATATTATATTATATTATATTATATTATATTATAAATTTTCATATTTGCATTACAATTGTAATTGTTACGTAATAATATTGCGTAATTATATTACTTATTTATTTCATTGTAAATTCGTGGGTCCATGAATGAAATTACAGAGTATATAATTTTTATTTTACTTCATTCGCATTTTTTAATTAATATATTTTTTTTATTATTATTTTTATACCCAAGAGCTAGGATGAGAGTGGGGCAGTTAATCCGTACGACATGTACTAAAATTACAAATATTAGGCACATTATTATAATTTTAATCAAACCGTAACTTGGTACTTTTACTATATAATTACTCACTAATTTTGAAACACCGAACCTTCCGAAACCGTATATACCTTAGAGTTTCGCGGGCTCTTCCGGAACGGGGGTGGCCACGGTCTTGCAATCCATCCCGGCATATGACTGCAACTTAGGGAAACGTGGAAACCTCGGTCAGGATGGACGCTGTAACTCTTGTCAATGAACCGGAAGTGCAATGGTCCAAAGCCAGGGAAACCACATAGTAAAAAAGCTCAATGATTTACCCCTGGGTGGGAAGAGTTTTTTTTATTTTATTATTATTACTGTTGACAATGATCACACATCCAACTACTAACCACGCACGGCGTTGTTTGACATTATATTATTATACAGAAATAAATAATATCTTGTATAATGTTAATAATGTGCTAATAATTAAATATTTTACTTAATTAAGTATAATAAGCGAAATAATTAACTTCACAAACTCCCATGCATGTATGTATGACAGCGTTCTTCGACTTTATTCCGAATACTGTATATATTATACACAGTACATAACACATGGCAGATCTTTTGAATTGGGGGGGGGGGGGGTTTGGGGGTTTAATTTTTGTGAGCGGCTGCAATGCTGTTTGTACGCCTGAGCGACCACGTTTTCGCTCCTTCTCCCGCTCGTTTCTCCATCAAATATAAACGTACATTAAATATAATGACATTTCTAGAAACTAGAAAAAACATGCAAAGTTTTTTAATCAAAATTTTTTCCGTAAAAAAATTAATTCTATGAAAGATTTTACAATTAAGCTGCGAACTTCCGATAAAAAATTAAATATTCACTGAATAACCTATAACTTTTTCTTAATTTTTAATTTTCCTGTTAATTTGAATCTTTGGCTTTAATTATCAGTTGTCAAAATTAACATAACTTAATTAGGGATTTAATTGTCTTTTTTTTTTAAAAATGTACCTTTTCGCCACCATCTTTGTCCCGGAACCAGAAACGCAGCGGATGGATTTTGGCGGATTTTGGGTACGTGGTCTAGAACATTAAGTCTCGTCGACCCTGAAATTTTCAAAATTTTCAGAATTTTTTCCGAGTCAAAACTTATTTTTACTGGACTAATAATCCATTAAATAATAACATCAAAATTAAGGAAAATGTCAGGGAGAAAGTTGATCATTACCACCTTAGAAATTACTTTAAATTCAATTTAGATTCATTCGTCAAGTTTCCTGCTGTTACAACGTCGTTGATGAATATTTAATAATATATTTAACATAATAGTAAAATAATCCATTAAATATTAATATCAAATTTCAGGAACATGTCAGGGAGAAAGTTGATCATTATCACCTCAGAAATTACTTTATATTTATTTTAGATTCATTTGTCAAGGTTCCTGCTGTTACAACGTCCTTGAATATTAAATAGTGTATTTAACATAGTAAAATTATGCATTAAATTTTAACATCAAATTTCAGGAAAATGTCAGGGAGAAAGTTGATCATTACCACCTGAGAAATTACTTTATTTTCATTTTAGATTCATTTGTCAAGTTTCCTGCTGTTACAACGTCCTTAAATATTTAATAGTATATTTAACACAGTAAAATTATGTATTAAATTTTAACATCAAATTTCAGGAAAATGTCAGGGAGAAAGTTGTTCATTACCACCTCAGAAATTACATTATATTCATTTTAGATTCATTTGTCAAGTTTCCTGCTGTTACAATGTCCTTGGATATTTAATAGTATATTTAACACAGTAAAATTATGTATTAAATTTTAACATCAAATTCAGGAAAATGTCAGGGAGAAAGTTGTTCATTACCACCTCAGAAATTACATTATATTCATTTTAGATTCATTTGTCAAGTTTCCTGCTGTTACAACGTCCTTGAATATTTAATAGTGTATTTAACATAGTAAAATAATCCATTAAATATTAATATCAAATTTCAGGAAAATGTCAGGGAGAAAGTTGATCTCATTACCACCTGAGAAATTACATTATATTCATTTTAGATTCATTCGTCAAGTTTTCTGCTGTTACAACGTCCTTGAATATTTAATAATATATTTAACATAGTAAAATAATCCATTAATTATTAATTTCAAATTTCAGGAAAATGTCAGGGAGAAAGTTGATCATTACCACCTGAGAAATTACTTTATTTTCATTTTAGATTCATTTGTCAAGTTTCCTGCTGTTACAACGTCCTTGAATATTTAATAGTATATTTAACACAGTAAAATTATGTATTAAATTTTAACATCAAATTTCAAGAAAATGTCAGGGAGAAAGTTGTTCATTACCACCTCAGAAATTACATTATATTCATTTTAGATTCATTTGTCAAGTTTCCTGCTGTTACAACGTCCTTGAATATTTAATAGTATATTTAACACAGTAAAATTATGTATTAAATTTTAGCATCAAATTTCAGGAAAATGTCAGGGAGAAAGTTGTTCATTACCACCTCAGAAATTACTTTATATTTAGTTTAGATTCATTTGTCAAGTTTCCTGCTGTTACAACGTCCTTGAATAATTATTAATATATTTAACATAGTAAAATTATGCATTAAATATTAACATCAAATTTCAGGAAAATGTCAGGGAGAAACTTGATCATTACCACCTCAGAAATTACATTATATTCATTTTAGATTCATTTGTCAAGTTTCCTGCTGTTACAACGCCTTGAATAATTATTAATATATTTAACATAGTAAAATTATGTATTAAATTTTAACATCAAATTTCAGGAAAATGTCAGGGAGAAAGTTGATCATTACCTCCTGAGAAATTACTTTATTTTCATTTTAGATTCATTTGTCAAGTTTCCTGCTGTTACAACGTCCTTGAATATTTAATAGTATATTTAACACAGTAAAATTATGTATTAAATATTAACATCAAATTTCAGGAAAATGTCAGGGAGAATGATGATCATTACCACCTCAGAAATTACTTTATATTCAGTTTAGATTCATTTGTCAAGTTTCCTGCTGTTACAACGTCCTTGAATATTAAATAGTGTATTTAACATAGTAAAATAATCCATTAATTATTAATTTCAAATTTCAGGAAAATGTCAGGGAGAAAGTTGATCATTACCACCTCAGAAATTACATTATATTCATTTTAGATTCATTTGTCAAGTTTCCTGCTGTTACAACGTCCTTGAATATTTAATAGTGTATTTAACATAGTAAAATAATCCATTAATTATTAATTTCAAATTTCAGGAAAATGTCAGGGAGAAAGTTGATCATTACCACCTGAGAAATTACTTTATTTTCATTTTAGATTCATTTGTCAAGTTTCCTGCTGTTACAACGTCCTTGAATATTTAATAGTGTATTTAACATAGTAAAATAATCCATTATATATTAATATCAAATTTCAGGAAAATGTCAGGGAGAAAGTTGATCATTACCACCTCAGAAATTACATTATATTCATTTTAGATTCATTCGTCAAGTTTCCTGCTGTTACAACGTCCTTGAATATTTAATAATATATTCAACATAGTAAAATAATCCATTAATTAATAATTTCAAATTTCAGGAAAATGTCAGGGAGAAAGTTGATCATTACCACCTGAGAAATTACTTTATTTTCATTTTGGATTCATTTGTCAAGTTTCCTGCTGTTACAACGTCCTTGAATATTTAATAGTATATTTAACACAGTAAAATTATGTATTAAATTTTAACATCAAATTTCAAGAAAATGGCAGGGAGAAAGTTGTTCATTACCACCTCAGAAATTACATTATATTCATTTTAGATTCATTTGTCAAGTTTCCTGCTGTTACAACGTCCTTGAATATTTAATAGTATATTTAAGACAGTAAAATTATGTATTAAATTTTAACATCAAATTTCAAGAAAATATCAGGGAGAAAGTTGTTCATTACCACCTCAGAAATTACATTATATTCATTTTAGATTCATTTGTCAAGTTTCCTGCTGTTACAACGTCCTTGAATATTTAATAGTGTATTTAACATAGTAAAATAATCCATTAATTATTAATTTCAAATTTCAGGAAAATGTCAGGGAGAAAGTTGATCATTACCACCTGAGAAATTACTTTATTTTCATTTTAGATTCATTTGTCAAGTTTCCTGCTGTTACAACGTCCTTGAATATTTAATAGTGTATTTAACATAGTAAAATAATCCATTATATATTAATATCAAATTTCAGGAAAATGTCAGGGAGAAAGTTGATCATTACCACCTCAGAAATTACATTATATTCATTTTAGATTCATTCGTCAAGTTTCCTGCTGTTACAACGTCCTTGAATATTTAATAATATATTCAACATAGTAAAATAATCCATTAATTAATAATTTCAAATTTCAGGAAAATGTCAGGGAGAAAGTTGATCATTACCACCTGAGAAATTACTTTATTTTCATTTTGGATTCATTTGTCAAGTTTCCTGCTGTTACAACGTCCTTGAATATTTAATAGTATATTTAACACAGTAAAATTATGTATTAAATTTTAACATCAAATTTCAAGAAAATGTCAGGGAGAAAGTTGTTCATTACCACCTCAGAAATTACATTATATTCATTTTAGATTCATTTGTCAAGTTTCCTGCTGTTACAACGTCCTTGAATATTTAATAGTGTATTTAACATAGTAAAATAATCCATTAATTATTAATTTCAAATTTCAGGAAAATGTCAGGGAGAAAGTTGATCATTACCACCTGAGAAATTACTTTATTTTCATTTTAGATTCATTTGTCAAGTTTCCTGCTGTTACAACGTCCTTGAATATTTAATAGTATATTTAAGACAGTAAAATTATGTATTAAATTTTAACATCAAATTTCAAGAAAATGTCAGGGAGAAAGTTGTTCATTACCACCTCAGAAATTACATTATATTCATTTTAGATTCATTTGTCAAGTTTCCTGCTGTTACAACGTCCTTGAATATTTAATAGTGTATTTAACATAGTAAAATAATCCATTAAATATTAATATCAAATTTCAGGAAAATGTCAGGGAGAAAGTTGATCATTACCACCTCAGAAATTATTTTATATTCATTTTAGATTCGTTTGTCAAGTTTCCTGCTGTTACAACGTCCTTGAATATTTAATAATATATTTAACATAGTAAAATTATGCATTAAATATTAACATCAAATTTCACGAAAATGCCAGGGAGAAAGTTGATCATTACCACCTCAGAAATTACTTTATATTCATTTTAGATTCGTTTGTCAAGTTTCCTGCTGTTACAACGTCCTTGAATATTTAATAGTATATTTAAGACAGTAAAATTATGTATTAAATTTTAACATCAAATTTCAAGAAAATGTCAGGGAGAAAGTTGTTCATTACCACCTCAGAAATTACATTATATTCATTTTAGATTCATTTGTCAAGTTTCCTGCTGTTACAACGTCCTTGAATATTTAATAGTGTATTTAACATAGTAAAAAAATCCATTAATTATTAATTTCAAATTTCAGGAAAATGTCAGGGAGAAAGTTGATCATTACCACCTGAGAAATTACTTTATTTTCATTTTAGATTCATTTGTCAAGTTTCCTGCTGTTACAACGTCCTTGAATATTTAATAGTGTATTTAACATAGTAAAATAATCCATTATATATTAATATCAAATTTCAGGAAAATGTCAGGGAGAAAGTTGATCATTACCACCTCAGAAATTACATTATATTCATTTTAGATTCATTCGTCAAGTTTCCTGCTGTTACAACGTCCTTGAATATTTAATAATATATTCAACATAGTAAAATAATCCATTAATTAATAATTTCAAATTTCAGGAAAATGTCAGGGAGAAAGTTGATCATTACCACCTGAGAAATTACTTTATTTTCATTTTGGATTCATTTGTCAAGTTTCCTGCTGTTACAACGTCCTTGAATATTTAATAGTATATTTAACACAGTAAAATTATGTATTAAATTTTAACATCAAATTTCAAGAAAATGTCAGGGAGAAAGTTGTTCATTACCACCTCAGAAATTACATTATATTCATTTTAGATTCATTTGTCAAGTTTCCTGCTGTTACAACGTCCTTGAATATTTAATAGTATATTTAAGACAGTAAAATTATGTATTAAATTTTAACATCAAATTTCAAGAAAATGTCAGGGAGAAAGTTGTTCATTACCACCTCAGAAATTACATTATATTCATTTTAGATTCATTTGTCAAGTTTCCTGCTGTTACAACGTCCTTGAATATTTAATAGTGTATTTAACATAGTAAAATAATCCATTAATTATTAATTTCAAATTTCAGGAAAATGTCAGGGAGAAAGTTGATCATTACCACCTGAGAAATTACTTTATTTTCATTTTAGATTCATTTGTCAAGTTTCCTGCTGTTACAACGTCCTTGAATATTTAATAGTGTATTTAACATAGTAAAATAATCCATTATATATTAATATCAAATTTCAGGAAAATGTCAGGGAGAAAGTTGATCATTACCACCTCAGAAATTACATTATATTCATTTTAGATTCATTCGTCAAGTTTCCTGCTGTTACAACGTCCTTGAATATTTAATAATATATTCAACATAGTAAAATAATCCATTAATTAATAATTTCAAATTTCAGGAAAATGTCAGGGAGAAAGTTGATCATTACCACCTGAGAAATTACTTTATTTTCATTTTGGATTCATTTGTCAAGTTTCCTGCTGTTACAACGTCCTTGAATATTTAATAGTATATTTAACACAGTAAAATTATGTATTAAATTTTAACATCAAATTTCAAGAAAATGTCAGGGAGAAAGTTGTTCATTACCACCTCAGAAATTACATTATATTCATTTTAGATTCAATTGTCAAGTTTCCTGCTGTTACAACGTCCTTGAATATTTAATAGTGTATTTAACATAGTAAAATAATCCATTAATTATTAATTTCAAATTTCAGGAAAATGTCAGGGAGAAAGTTGATCATTACCACCTGAGAAATTACTTTATTTTCATTTTAGATTCATTTGTCAAGTTTCCTGCTGTTACAACGTCCTTGAATATTTAATAGTGTATTTAACATAGTAAAATAATCCATTATATATTAATATCAAATTTCAGGAAAATGTCAGGGAGAAAGTTGATCATTACCACCTGAGAAATTACTTTATTTTCATTTTAGATTCATTTGTCAAGTTTCCTGCTGTTACAACGTCCTTGAATATTTAATAGTATATTTAAGACAGTAAAATTATGTATTAAATTTTAACATCAAATTTCAAGAAAATGTCAGGGAGAAAGTTGTTCATTACCACCTCAGAAATTACATTATATTCATTTTAGATTCATTTGTCAAGTTTCCTGCTGTCACAACGTCCTTGAATATTTAATAGTGTATTTAACATAGTAAAATAATCCATTAATTATTAATTTCAAATTTCAGGAAAATGTCAGGGAGAAAGTTGATCATTACCACCTGAGAAATTACTTTATTTTCATTTTAGATTCATTTGTCAAGTTTCCTGCTGTTACAACGTCCTTGAATATTTAATAGTATATTTAAGACAGTAAAATTATGTATTAAATTTTAACATCAAATTTCAAGAAAATGTCAGGGAGAAAGTTGTTCATTACCACCTCAGAAATTACATTATATTCATTTTAGATTCATTTGTCAAGTTTCCTGCTGTTACAACGTCCTTGAATATTTAATAGTGTATTTAACATAGTAAAATAATCCATTAAATATTAATATCAAATTTCAGGAAAATGTCAGGGAGAAAGTTGATCATTACCACCTCAGAAATTATTTTATATTCATTTTAGATTCGTTTGTCAAGTTTCCTGCTGTTACAACGTCCTTGAATATTTAATAATATATTTAACATAGTAAAATTATGCATTAAATATTAACATCAAATTTCACGAAAATGCCAGGGAGAAAGTTGATCATTACCACCTCAGAAATTACTTTATATTCATTTTAGATTCGTTTGTCAAGTTTCCTGCTGTTACAACGTCCTTGAATATTTAATAATATATTTAACATAGTAAAATTATGCATTAAATATTAACATCAAATTTCACGAAAATGCCAGGGAGAATGTTGATCATTACCACCTCAGAAATTACTTTATATTCATTTTATATTCATTCTTCAAGTTTTGCACTGTTACAACGTCATTAATATATATATATATATATATATATATATATATATATATATATATATATATATATATATATATATATATATATATATATGTATATATATATATATAAATTTTATTAAAGTTATTTCAGATTCATTCGAAATTAAAGATTCCTGCTGTTACAAACGACATTAAACATAAATCGTATATTTTTTACACTAATTTTTTTCATTAAATTGAAATCTCTTAACCTAGGAAAAAAACTGAGAAAAAGTTGCCTGTTTTCTGTATTAAAATCAAAAACTTTTTTAATATAATTTTTCATTCCCAATTCATTTATTAAAATTTCACTATAATTTAAAGCAATAACTTTTATTTGAGATAATGAGATGAGAGCTAAAATTAATATATATTTATGTGGAGTAACAAAAAAAAAAAAATAAAAAATAAAAAAAAACGATTGTTGAAACACTCCAGGATGCTAGATGATCGAAATTTAATAAAAACTCAACATTTTTTCAATGTTCAGTAATCATGAAGAAATTTTATTTCACATTTAAATTCAATCCAAAATAAAGTATATATACATGTGGGACTGATTGATATGTACATACATGCATGCAGTACATATTATAATAGTTTCAAATTATCATTTCGTCCCGCAGTAGTTCTTTATAATGAAACTGGCGGAAGAAATAAATCTCGGCCATATAATTTTATGCCATGCAGCAATTAATTGTTATATAACATGCATATAAAATACTTATGTGAACTAATTGAGAACCATATAATTATTATATCTCCGTTTTATGTGAGTTTCTCTCTAAGTAATGCCGTTTTTATGTATTTAATACGCCGTATAATCTTGCAACATGCTTCGATTTGTTCATGAAACTATAATATTATAATTATATACAATAACAAAAATACATTTTAATGTAGATAAAACCTTGATCTTTAAATTTTTAGTGCGCTTTCGCACTTTTTGAGGACAGTATGGCCATCTGTTGGCACAAGGTTTAACTATTAACTATCTAAACGCTGATTGGTCGGATTGGTTTTTTCGTGTCGATGCCAACTTCACGACTGTTCAAAAAGTGCGTTGTCAATGTGAGAATCCATCTTGCGTTGCCAAATTTAGCGGCCTCTTTTCCCTCCATATGATTAACATGTAATCTTATTAATTCAATTACTCGCTAATTATGCAATTTGCCGCTTAATGAATACTCTTATTGGCCTTCAATTTACACGTAGAATTTTATCATGTGCTTACTTTTCGTATACGTTAGAGCGAAGAATTCTCCTGTCGTACCGATTTTCTTCAAATAGTGTATGCAGCAAAGCTTACAGGTTCACATTTTACAGACCTTTTTATACAGTTGGTGTTAGTTTTAGGTTCCAACTTTCTTGAGCGCTAGCGACATCTACACAAATGTAAAATCAACTACTTAATGCACGAAATTGTTGCCAGGGAGGGTAATTTAATTATATATTAACAATATCAATACAAAAGAACAGAAGCTAATTAAGATGAAAAGATCAATTTACCGGCTTACAGTGTTGCTTAAAAATTAATGAAAAGTAGAGTCATTTAAATAAGATAAATACATCATACTTCATTAGCTTTGACAAGGCTTACCTAAAATGTTTTTATATAGCCCTCTCAGCTAAAATATCGATTTTTCAATTAAGATGTAATTATCCTCTTCTACCCTTCTTAACCTTCCGATTCACTTTTTTTTGTTTTTGTTTTTTTTTTTGAAGATTAATGACAAAAAGTACAGAATGAAACGGACATGATAATATATTGTTTCACTCTTATTTCACGTTTTTCGTTTAGCTAGTGTACGTATAATTAATATTATAATTATTATATTATTATATATATATTACGCAGCCTCCCAGAAATTTTGAATTTAACGTGGGCATTATGGGCAATAAATTAGGCATCCGTTAGGCATTTCCCTCGCTCCATTTTTTTTTTTTTTTAACATTGCCTTATATATGGAGGCAGCCCCCTACGAAATTTTTTTCTGGATCCGGGCCTGATCAATATAAAATATATAGGGTGCGATCCACGAAACAGTTAATTAGCCAGGTTTCTAACCACGTTTAACTTAACCACGTTTAACTGTACCTGTTTTACGTGTAAACCACCTTAGTTAAACGTGGTTAAGCTAAACGTGGTTAGAAACCTGGCTAACTGCTTCGTGAATCGCACCCATAATATATATATATATATATATATATATATATATATATATAATATATATATATTATTATTATATATATATAATATATACCCGTTTTGCGCAATTGCAATTAAATTTGAAGTATAAACAGTATAACCAAAAGCGCGTATATATATATATATATATATATATATATATATATATATATATATATATACAGGGTGTCAAATTTCCTTTGATTTGAACGATTTAAAAGGATAATTAAGTAATGATCAAAGTTCGACGGCAATAATATATAGACGTGTGACATATCAATTATTAAAGCTAGCTTACAGTAATTTTTACAAGGTCAAAATTCACATCACAAATGACATGTGTGGACTTGTACCTTTTTGAAAGTGAACAATTTTCAACGAAATTAAATCGCACTTTTCCTATCCACAGAGGTACTCTTTTTACCGCACTATGTGTTTTCCCTGAATTTGAATCATTCCATTTCCGGTTCGCTGAGGTTCGCTCCATATAAGTTGCATCCATCCTGACAAGTTTCCACGTTCCCTTATAGTCACATTTAAATGCCAGGATAGATTGCAAGGCTGCGCTTACCAACCTCATTCTGGATGATCCCGCGAAACATTAAGTTATTATTAGGGATTTTCTGAATAACCGTCGAATCATTGCACCGAATTGGGAGCTGCAAAACCATTTAAGGTGTCTCCACAGGTCTCTAGCTAGATGAGCCTTGCATGATTGACCCACGTATAATGAGTCTCTTGGTCTCCAGAGCTCATACCTCCTAAATTCTTTTAAAGAGGCTGCATGCATGAGAGATACGGTTTTTAAGACGTCAGCGTAAAACGTAAAACGCCAGAGAGCTGCATCAAATCAGAAATTTAGCTCTGCCGTCGAGTCCCTGTCACGCCGGAGGGATTAGCAACGTGGGATGAGGACTGAGGACCAGAGGTGCATGTGAATACCCTGTACCAGGGTAGCAACGGTGCTCATGAGCATGAGTTAATTGGTGTAGTCAAACTTGTAATCAAGCCAGGATTTTTATAGAGACATTGAATTTTCATGTTACCAATATGCACTATTTCCCGAGGTACTCCTTGCGGTCCCTGGGAGGGGCCGGATTTCCAGTGTCATTTCCAACTGGATCCAGTCCAATTTTTCCTCAAAAACAGTCTGAAAATTTCTAAAAAAAAAGTCGAAAACAGTTCACTTCCAGTTTCCAGCGAAATCCAGTTTATATAACATTTTACCTTTACTGGTCTCTTAACACTCTTAACCGAGAAGAAAAAAAACAAAAAAACAATTGCTTCGACAAAAAATTCTGTCACGTCTATATTACCATGGAACTTCATTACTTAATTATCCTTTTAAATCGTTCAAATCAAAGGATATTATTTTGCGCGCGTTTATACTTTATAGTATAATATAGCGCTATACATTTTATATTCCATTCAAGAATACGCATCGTATACAATTAGTGTTGAATAATTAATCAATTTTTTGCAGCATTATATATGCAGTTAAACTATATATTATATAGAATTAAAACATTTGAATGTATTTTATTATATACGTTTTGCAAAAAATATAATGTACTGTATAATTTAAAGAATTAAATATAATTAATTGATATTACATGCATGCAGATCTTTTAATATAGAATATAAATTAACATTATATATTATGTTATGCAAATTTAATGTATATATAATTGTATAGGTGCTTATTTATAAGTTTTGTAATATGTTAAAGTACAATTATTAATTATAAATGACAAAAGCTGCTGCAAAATAACATTAATATATTAACTAACGAAGAAAGTAACAAATTTTGCAATAAAAACCTTTAAATGCCTTTAATTATATTAAAACAAAAAGTGAAATTTTTTACGTTAATTCCAAGCGGCTCGCGGTTTAATCACAAAATTTAATTGCTTTGCGGTTAAGTCCACGTCAACAGCGAACGTGTCGTCGTCGTCGTGTGTCCTCAAATTAACTACAAATAACAAAGCGTGCAAACTTTAGTGACTCTAGAAATATTGCGGCATTTTGTTGCCTTGTTTTTATTTTATATATGATATGATATGATATGATATGATATATATATATATATATATATATATATATATATATATATATATATATATATATATATATATATATATATTTATATATATATTTATATATATTTATATATATATATATAAAATGTAATGGGCATGCATTGAATGTGCTATAAATTATAAAATTTGATAGGAACATTTTAACATTTTAAATATTGTTTGATACAGTTTGATGCAATTCATTATTTATTATATAATTATATATGCAAATTGCGAATAGTGCGAATGTTCACTATAGATATAATAGAATGTTTTGTAATTTCATGTACATCCAGTACAACCATGGAACCATGTACCGATATATATATATATATATGTGTATATATATATATACATGACACACACTTTATATTGTATTATATAATATTATATTATATTGGATGTTTCTTTTGGGTCTCCTCCTTTTCAATTGTTAAATTTTTTGCCTATATATTTATGCATCTTAATATTCTTAATTGCAGTAAAAAAGAAAAAAATATATTAAAATAATTAATTAATTAAATTCGTATATTGCGTCGCTTCATTTCTATATACGTAAATAATATAAATATGATAATATGTTTTTCGTATAAATTACTGTACTGTATTGATCAGTATTTATTTTACTGCAATGTAAATTGCTGTTAATATTAAATTTGTTTTTTGACACTTTTTAAATTGTGTTTCATATTGCAAAACAATGTTAAATTTAATTGATGTTGTTGTAGTTAATTTTGAGTAATAATTCTTAAATATTATCATGCATTTATTAATGAGCTAGCTGATATAATTGTCATATTTTCTGCTATAATATTAAATTGCTAGCTATTATATTATCATATCAAAATATAAATATATAACTATATAATAGAAACTAGCTTTATTTGATAAAATATTATACATATAATTTTAGACAAATTTTTCAAACACATTTCCAGTTATTTATCAATCTCATGCAGTATAACTTAATTCGGCGTACTCATTCATAATGATATGTATTAAAAATTTCTGTCAGACGGAATCGAATGGAATAAATTTTAAAAATTTGAGAATTTTCTGAAATTTAATCGCTTATTGTTTGGTCAAATTCAAGGGGACGGTTTTCTCACAAATCACAATAGCTCGATCCATTTCCGATTTCCGTCCATGTTAAACTTCAATTTTCATAAAAATCATCAGATGGATTCACTTCAAAACTTGTATGTCACCTAATGATGGCAAGTTCAGAGTTCCCTATATAAAGTTTCTTTTTTGTTTCAAGGGAACCGATTCCGCGATCTCATTGCAGTCAATTAATTGAGATTCATCCTTAATTTGAATTATGATTTTGATTGTATAATTTTACAGTACATTTTGTATATTTATTGACTTTAACTGTATATATAATATATTATTATAATAGCTATAATTTAATAGTGAAAGGTATAACCGATGAAATTTAAATTTTAAATACTATATTTTAATTAAAATACGCAGTATAATATATTGTAGAGTATATATTAATTTTTTTTACTCATAATATGTCTTATAATTTATCATATTTTTAAGTTTTACATGTATATATATTATAAATACAATGTACTATATGCATATTTATAAATATATAAAAATTATTAGTTATATAAGAATATTATATATCATTATAAGTATATTGACGATACCTCTATTGTTAAATTATATCGTACGTAACTCGCTATTTTTGTTTTTTAAAGAATAATTATTAACTATATAGTTGTATTGGAGAATGAAGGAATTGAAGGATGTTATAAATAATAAGAAAATAGATTTTACAATATTAAAATGTTGATTACTTTATTATTCCAAGAGCGTTTCCTCGTGCAGCAGCTATCACAGTCTTTCTCGTATGAAAGGAAACCAATGTTACATATTGATGTGTGTTCAAACCTCTGGCTGTAGGAATATAATAACTGCAGTTGTCCATCAGGGATTAATTACAATAAGGAATATACTGTATAAAAGATATTCTAAAAACTACAACATGAGATCTTAAATTAGTCTTTTTACAGCCGTAATAATAATTAATAATAATCTAAATAAGCAGATTTTCTGATATATCGCGAAACGAGTATAAACTTTTTTTTTATATTATTTTTTTACAGAACGTGACAAATTTATATTTGTTTCTATAGGTAAATAATAATAATTATATTGAGCATTACAATATAAATTGTATATCAAAGTAACATAAAATCATTTCAAATTAATTCCAATTTAAAAAAAGCATTAATTACTATTTCTTTCAATACAATTTGTACGATTTTATTTGATAATATTACATGTAATTTGTTGATTGTTTCTGCTGTTTTTGTTTTATTAATTTTATAGAATAAAAAAGAAATTAAATATTTGCCACTTACATTTCAATACACACACATCATTTTTTTTTTAATTAATATAATATTGCTATACATGTGACAGTAAACGTACGTAAGGGAAACTGCATTATATAGGAAGAATATCAAGGTATGGAAATATCAATTAAGATAAGAGTTAAGTTAGTCTAGGCCTATATTATGTTATATATTATAAGAAACTGTATCACAAGGGCTGGTGGTTGGTATACACAATTAATTTAGTAGTTTTATCGTACTCTAAAAGTATTTACATTGAAATTTATAAATATTATAGGCCAATATAAAAAATGAATCATTGGTATAATGATTTTAACGATGGTTGCATTCCATATCTCCTATACAAATTGATGACATTATATTTAGACAAGTTATTAATTAAATTTTATTAGACAAAAACTAGATTAAAATTCTCCCCTTTTTTATCTGTAAAGTGCAACCCTGCCAATCAGTGATATATTTTTTTCTGGTACAAAATGTTATTATTATTACCTAATATTATAGCAGCGTGACACTGATATGTACAGCAATATGGTTAATAAGGGCCAAGGAAAAGTTAGAATTGAGAATTGGTCGGTTTAACAATTAACGAACAAGAAATATACTGCCATGTATTTAAAGGGCAAACATTTAATGTACTGAAAACAATTAAAGTAATTAACCCATTAACATTTCTATATTAAGAAAACAAACTTACAACTGTATACCAAACACTGTCATATATATATATTATATATTCAACAATATTCTATAATTCTATATTTAATTATTTTTATATATTTTGTACATTCCAAAATTCATAAACAATGTTTCCAATTAATTGCATTCACCGTCGCGGAGTGAATTCCAATAGGCCATCAAGCAATTACAATACTTATAACACAATTAAAAATTTTACTATGCTGCAACCACACGATATTGTGTCATTAAATCATGCAAACATTGACCAATGATATATATAATAACCTAAACAGCAAGCATCAATATATCTGAAACGTCACATTTTTTTACAATTTTAAAATCTCCATGTAAAAACTTACGATAGTTTTATTTTCTGCTTTTTTTTTATATTTTTTAACTACACATTTTGATTTCAATATTTCTGGAAGAATGAATGAAGTAGGCCTGCTATTTTATTTTTCTACAAAAGACATTCAATTTATACATTTACACATTTCTAAGTAAATAAAATTACTTAAATCAGTATTACACAATCATAAAGCTAATACAATTAACAATTTCACAATTGAAATTTAAAAAATTGAACAAAAACACAATTAAATATTTCAATAGTGGCACTTACATTAATCTATATTATTAATAAAATCATGAGATATTCATTTCATATTTTTACTATCTCCAAATTTAGAGTATTGGAGGCAAGAAGGTGCCTGAATCATCGAGGGAACTTTTCTCCGGTAGAGAGCTTTCCCTTTGCATGCTGCCGGTTCTGTGTTGCGTACGCCGATCCATTGCATCTGCTGAGGATAACCGTTGTTCCTTCACGACCTTCCGCGTACTACCCTTGTACACGCGGTACAGCGAGTACGCATCACCGGGGAGTGGCGGGGGAGGTGGTGGGGGCAGCATTGTGCTGGAGGCGGGCAGATCAGACTCTGAGCGCGTGGAAGCCAGTACCGAGGACTTGTGTGTGGAATTAGGTGTCTCCTGTGACGAACATCTCGTCAACTCGAACGTGGAGCTCGTCTGGTTGAGCCACGGGTGCTTGACGGCCTCGTCAGGAGTCAGCCGCTTGCTCGAGTCCCAGCTGTAACAACACACGCACGTGGTCAGCAGGCTAGGTCAAGCTGCAGTCATCTGGTACTTACTCGAGACACTGCGTGATGAAGTCGACGAATAAACGATCGCTGCATCGGATACCACCACCAAGGTCCTTCGAGCCAGGTTTTCTTTTACGGCCCTTGCTGTTTGTTATGCATCGAGGGTTGCCTTTTGAATCTGTAGGAAAGAAATTTATTTAGAATTTTTTTCAAAAAAATATTTAAAGAAATATCTCTTATCACAAGTTTTAATTTTTATCGGAGTAAAATTTAATACAACAATAGTTTTAAATTATTTTCATGATTAATTGATAGTTCTGGTAAAATTGAAAATTTCCCATTATATAAATACAAAAGCAGTGCGTGGCAAGGTACTTTGTAATGTAAAGATAACTATATTATGCAGTCTTTTAAGTCTTTTTAGAAGCATGTGAGGGCGCATGCGACTCACCGAAAAAGAGTCTCCGGCGGGTCGCTGCGGCCACGACAGGCTTGGGCGGCAGGCCGAGCACCTCCATGATGCAGGCCAGCTGTTCCACCTCGTTCTCACCCGGGAACAGCGGGTAGCCCGTGTACAGCTCGGCCAGGATGCAACCTGCAGGCACCACAACGATAGTCAGAACGGGCCGGGGGTATACCTCTTGAGGAACGGGATGAATTACGTGATTTTTAATATTTCATTTTACTGTATAGGTTACTGTGTAGGGGCGACTCTGTAGGCTGTGGCAATATTAAATTATATGTAAACATTTCTATTATACGTAATAAAGTTAATAAACTGTTACACTGCAAAAAATCGGTATTCAGACCCTCCATGCTTTTAACATTTACTGAACGTTAAAAGTATTTAGAAAAATAGCTAAATGTCTTTGCTATTTAATCACTGTTTTTACCATTTAAAAACTAACGTTTTAAACATTAGATTTTTGTTAATAGAATTAGCATTCAGAAATTGCATGTTAATAGCATTTAGAAGTATTATATGCGGAATAGATCGTAATATATTTTAGGGGTCGACCCTTAGAGGGTCATTATTCTTACTGAATCAATTAAAGCCAAAGCTAAATCCACAATCCTCACAGTTTTTGACAAATTTTGTTATAAATATTTGTATACTTTTAAAAAATGACCCCTGTTAGACCCCAAGGGTCGACCCTTAAAATGCGTAAATAAGAGCTCTAAAGTAAATTAAGGACATTGCTAATGTCAATTTCGCAATTTTTCACGAAAAAAAATTTTAAGGGTCTTTTGACCCTTAAGGGTCAAAGGGTCGCAAATTTAAGGGTCGCCATTAGAATCGCCATCAAATTTTACCCTAGGGTCGAAATTTGTATAACCTTGTATTAAAATGAACCCTTGTCATTTCACCATAGCTCTTATTTATTTTATATACCTCAATAATACTCTTCCTACTAAGAAAGCATTAGCAGTGCAGTGGTAAGGGTATGATCGAAAGTGATTACCGAAGTTAAGCTGGCGAGTAGTTAGATTGGTGATCAGTTTTTAGCTTTTTACAACAGGTATGAAGACCGTAAACAATAAAAGCATTGAGAAGCTAAACACTTTTGGTGATGCAAAAGTGATTGTGGAGATTCTCAATGCCTTTGGTATTTAGTTGTTTTTGCAGTGTATATATTATATAAGTGAAAAATTTAAACTGTAATATTTAACTCTTTAAAAGACATTTTCACATCTTGATACATTTTTTTTTTATGAGAAATTTAAATAACATATAATATTATGATCGAACTGTCGTTCTGTCAACTGATATTAAATCCGTAAGGTGTGAACTATGCAGCCTAAGGAGGCACCAGCAAGGCTACCATATGGAGGTCAGCGACCCTGACTGTCACCTGCATATCGTTCATCGCAGCCGACAACAATGTGTTAGCTAGACTTAAAGAGCCTGAGTGTGCGGACGAGACAAAGGGAGATATAGGGAGCGAGATAAGGGATGCATGCTCGAGAGCTGCGAGCTATTTACGACCGGGCTAAGTGATGCACAGTTGCGAGTCAGACGCGCGCTGAGCAAACAACTAGCGATGAAGCAGCATGCAGCAGCAGCAGACGCCAGCCGTCACCCGAGCAAGTTTATATCGCGAGTAAACACGAACCCTAACTCTCATCTCAAGTTGAGACTATCTCCGCTCGAGGTTCTCAAGTATACGCAGTACATGATGCGAATTTTTAGTAAATTTTTAAGCTCTTAAAAAAATAATAATAATGACTCTAATTCAAGTTAAGAGTTAACTAAAGAGTTAAAGAGTTAGAACACTTTTAATGTGGACCTGTTATTTTTTAACACATTATTTTATTTAAATTATTGTTCATAAATTCATAAATTATAATATGCAATATGCTTTTATGGATTACATGATGTGTATATTAACATATTCAATATTCATAGCATTATAGTCGAATTAAAGGGCGACAGTAATTGATACTGTGTACCAAAGAGATTGCGACTCACCAAGGCTCCACATGTCGATAGGTGTGCCGTAGGGCAGTCCCAGGATGACCTCCGGCGAGCGGTAGAACCGCGACTGGATGTACGTAAAGACGCGGTGATGCGAATAGCACGAGCTGCCAAAGTCGATCACCTTGATGCCCGTGCTGCCGCGCTGCTTCAGCAACACGTTCTCCTGAAATGATGCAGCCTTTCGTCAGCTGACGTACTTACAAACTATTGTGTTTAACTCAAGCTATATGATCACCCAGACTTTACTTTTGGAAAAGTGGGAGGAAGAGCATGCAATTTCATAATTTTCAAATTTAAACAGAGCATACATAAAATCAAGCTAGTTTAGATTAAATAAAACTACCGACATGCGTAAAATGAATATACTATAACATTTTATTTCTCGTTATTGCATGACGAAATGCAGGAAATTCGACGTGCAGAACATTCGGCTGGAAATGGGCGACCTGCAAAGGGTTTATCACTTACGGGCTTTAGGTCACAGTGGATGATGTTCTCGCGGTGCAGGAGGCGCAGGCAGTGGACTAACGAGCGGGTGAACCGCTGGATCAGATTCAGGCTGAAGCCTTGGTAGTTGTTCTTCTTGATCAGCTCGTACAGGTTCAGGCTGAAACACAAAGCACGTGTTAACATTTTCAAGTTAAAACGGAAAAAAATATCTCAATCAATACAATACAATGAATTAATTTTTTAATATGTTACGATTCTTTTTTTAGACTTTTTTAGAAATTTTAAATAAAAATACAACATTCATTAGTAGTGGTTGTATCATACGTTTTTAATTAAATTTTCATTAGCATATTTTTTTACGTTAAAAAAATGTATAATTTGTTTAGTAAAATAAAAATTCATGCTCACCTCATGAGCTCGAAGCTAATACACAGGTGGTTACGGAAGTAAAAGTACTCAAGCATGTGGATGATATTGTGCGTACTCTCACGGTCCTTCTTCCTCAGGTGATCGAGAATGCGAACTTCCACTAAAGCTTGATGATGGAAACGCTTCTTGTTGCTACAAACACCGAGACAAAAATGTGTTTAGTAAAACAATGACAGAGAATACTTTCCGAAAAGGAGGGGATGCGGTGAAGAAGCAACTACTCACCGAATTATCTTAATGGCGACGTGCGTGTTGGTCTTGTGGTCGAGCGCGCGGATTACCTGGCCGAAACTGCCACGCCCGATCACCTCAAGGATCTCGTAGCGGAACGCAATGTGGTCGTGTAACACCTGCAACCAACCGTTGTCAATTCAATGCATGTTTTTGGTTAAGAAGCATTAAATTATTCATGAATTTATTTAATTAGTTTGAAATTTAAGTAAAGAAAATTCAATTTGTCAGTATGGAAATTAAGTGAACCGTATCAAGAAGTCAAGTTACGTAATGTTGTTTATTACGTAAATATTATTTTTATTTGTTTTTTTTTTATCGTATAAAAGTCAATGTCCACATTATGCTGCATGCACTTTAGTGATGAAACAATATTAAAACATTTAAAACTATATACGAATATATTATACGAAACGAAATAAATATATTCCATTTTCTTATACAATAAAATTGCTATAAACTATAATATTCGAAAATTTAGCTTAAAAATCTCGTAACGGGTGTTGATAAATATATATATATATATATATATATATATATATATATATATATATATATATATATATATATATATATATTATATTACATTTTTTTTATTGGTTTCTTAATAACGCATGATTGCGTCATCCTTCTGTACTTTTCTATATACTATTTTTATAACATAATTATGGGACCTGCATTATTATTTAATTTAATATTATAATTAAAATATTAAACACTAATCATTATATAGTGATGAAAAATTTATTATTTTTCCTATTTTCGTTAAAGATACGTTAATACCTATAGATGGATGAATATATTATTTAGATATATCTAAAAAATTGTAATTTTTTTGTTATACTATTTTTATCCTCTATTATCTTAATTACTATTAATTTGATCATTTATGCATGGGTAAATAGTGTAAATACTGCCCAGCACTTCTTGAAATATGTTTTTTTTTTGTACATATCGGTGAACATTGTTCTGAATGCTTGGAGGCCATACAAGACGAAGGTAATTAAGATTAGCACTTGTCGGTTTTCTTGCATACCAAACACCCGTATGGGGAAATAAGATCGGAGTAATGTTACTTTATCTAATTAACTTCAGATATATAATTAGCAAATTTGATAAATATTATAAATATCCTAAGACGTATATCACAACAAAGTTAAAACTGATTTAAGTTATAACGCAATTAAGAAAATATAATTAATTATAGTTTCAATTTAGTTTCCACCTTTTTATGCAATGTTTTTGAGTATAGAGAGAAATAAAATACACTTTAAAGTTTTATGGATTTATTTTATGCATTTCATTTAAAGTATAATTCGATACAAAATGTAAAGGACCTACGACACGATCTTTTTATTGAGCACTTTAAGGAGACCGTATGCATATTTTAGAAATTGTTACGAAATATATATTACTAGTAAGAATTTACAAAACACACCCTTCAGCCAGCCAATATTCTCGAATTAATATATTCGAATGTGGGATTTGCCTCTCTATATAAAACTTGCAATCGGAATGGAATAGAACTCACCTTGTGGTAACTGCCATTGTCATCGTCGTAGCCGCCATTTTGTGTCCCGCCCTCCTCACAGTGGATCTTACAAGCGTCCAGTCCAAGGTACCAGATCTGCGGGTACTCCGTGATCTCCGAGCGCTCGTATTGTGTCAGCCGCGAGCCGAACAATTTGAGCGCCTCTGTGAACAAGAAAGACCGCGTGTGAACCACGGCGGTACCAGATCTTCGAGAGAGAGAGAGAGAGAGAGAGAGAGAGAGAGAGAGAGAGAGAGAGAGAGAGAGAGAGAGAGAGAGAGAGAGAGAGAGAGAGAGAGAGAGAGAGAGAGACTATGGTACTGGGGTCATGTGTATCGAACGGTGTAATCTCTTAAATTTTTATTTTGTTTTGAAGTTCATAGTCAAATTAACCCATAACGTTTTACTTAATATTATCCACTATAGTATTAATTTTAAATGACATTTGCGTAAATAATGAAGTTTATATTAATATATAAATTTGATTGATACGTGCCCAGTTCTCACTTTATATTTATAATTCATTAACGTGATTGCATTAATTAAACAACATAAATTCTGACCTCTGAAATGAACTACTGCTTCACTTTACAAAAGCTTTAATTTGCATATATTATTTAGCATTGGTAACGGATAAAGGTTCATTTCATATGGCCCATGCCAGTCAGTCAAACCGTGAAAAGCAGAAATTCATCGGTAAACAAAACGGACTATCGATTGAGAGACCTTGATTATTTTCTGTGTTTGATAACCATTAAGCCTCACGATCTATATAATATAATGAACCTGGCACTTTTAATTTTCATTTCACTTTTTGCTATTCGTCTTTGTTGGTGCATGCACGAGCACGATTATAATTATCTTGCTCACTTACTGTGATATTAAATTTACACTACTTATTAAATAATTCCAAAACGAAAAGTGAAATTGCTATTTTTCAATAAAGATTATAATAAATATTGAAAGCAAACATGAGGGAGCAAAATTTAATACAAAGCCAATGATGCAATAATCAATATTTTATAACAAAAAATACCTCAACAGCAATAAAATTGTGACTATATTTGTGTTATATTTTTATGTAAACTATGACTGCATGTTAGCGTTATATCAAATAAACATCATTATTTCGAAGCACTAAACTGTGAACCTTTTCATATACAACCGTTATTTGTATTGGCGCTATATAATATACTTATACTGCTTTGCAATCTTTTTTGTATTTCATTGATTTCTCGACCCTCACAGTCTCCAAGCAACGCATTTATTTCCGACTCTCGAAATGTATTATTCACGGAGCATGAGGACACTGTAAGTTGACACAGCTCGAGTTTGACGAGTCAAATGACGTGCAAGGTAGAACAAGTTTATATAAAATTAATAAGTAGAATATATTCTGATTTTTAGGAATGTAACATTCGAGCTACCTAACGGGCGGTGAAAAAGCGGCATTTAAATTGTGTCATATTTCTATATTGCAAACTCAACGATAAACACTTCGTCACGTACCGTCACATGTGCACACTCATAATATGCAAGAGTGTCTTTAAGTTGCGTAATATGATAATATGAGAACTGCTTTCAAAATGAAAATATTTTCAATATAAAATGTATTTTTTTTAGTTAGATTTTTTTTTTCAATATCATGTACCTAAAATACCAATTTCCAAGCGTGTTTCTGATAAAAAAAAATAACGAAGATTTATGATATTTTCCAAACATGAATTTATATGAAATTTTAACAATGGTAAGAAAAATTAGCATTATTTTTCACCAATATAATGGTTTTTTGAAAAACTACAATAAATCATAATATATTATGTATATTATTCGTTTCGACGGTTGTTATTTATAGCATTAGGTTCACACGTCTCCAAACTGTTTACACCACGCAATCGCAATTTGCGTGTTTGCTAAAAGTTGGTTTAGAAAAAAATAAAAAAATCTATAAATAAGACAAAACGTGTATTTATAAATCATAATAAAAATATAATATATATATAACATATTGTTATTCTATCGACTAAATTTTTAAACATTTAAAATAGGAACCACAACCATCAGCTGAATTTAGGGTAAAGAGACCTGCTTTTAACCCATTTTTTTTTCTTTCACATACAGTATTATATAATACATAAAAAAAATCCACTACTCAATAGTTTATGATATAGCTATTATGTATTATATAAACGTAATTGGACTAATTATTGTTTTCAGATCTAAATACTTGCAACACTGCGTGTACTTTATCAACCCATGTGCTCCTAATAGTCTCATGTGATGTGTTATTAATCTGAACTTTGAACTTACGTAAAAAAACAAAAACATGCGGATCATATAATTATATTTATTAATTGTAAAATACTTTGTTCATGTACAATATACACCTCGGAACAACATGAACGTGCGTCTTTTTGTCTCTTAATTGGAGCTGCAGTGCAAGCAAATAATACAAATTATAGTTCATGATGTCTCGAGATGTACAGTGCTTTAAGTTAAAAATTGGAATTCATATAGGTAAGATTCTAATGCATGTATTCCAATTTTTAACTTTAAAAACTGTACATGATATAGGATCTTATTACAAAAGTGATTTTTCTGATTGCAAAAGTGTAACATCAATGGAACTCTCGTAGTCAATTATAGTACGTACTTTTCATGGGCTATGAGAGAGGGCAGGTATTGTAATTAGGGAAAGTGAACATGCAATACCTGGCAAGGAAAAGAAGAAAGAACTGATATTTGAAGTCCTTGAACTGTTGACTGCAATAGATTCATTGATATTACATTTTTAGATAATTAAATTTGACTGAAGTGTACTGTACTATATTTTATGCAACCCAAAATTTTTAATTGTTTTTCGAATCTTCCTCCAAGTCCAAGTCAAACGATCGACACCAAAAGATATTGATTTAATTTATTTCGATTTTGATTTCCAGTACAGCCATATTTGCACTGCAGACATTCACCTTCAAAATACAATTAAGCTCACCTGCAGATGTGATGGGGTAAGAGACGCCATCCTTGCTACTAGTGGCGCTCCTGTCGGGCTTACGCGGTGACTCAACACAGGGTGGCGACTTATTGTTGTTGTGGTGTCCACTGTTGTTGTTGGGGGAGAGTTGCTGGTTGTCCAGCTTGTTGCTGTGTCCGCCCACCATCCCCTTGACTGGGGTTTGTTGCTTGAAGGCCGCTGGAGGTGGTACAGCCAGCTCGCGAGAGATCCGATGCTTGGTCTGCAAAGCAAATTAATCGTCAAGGCTATTACTTGGTTTTTATGGCTTGAGGGTTTGTGGGGAGAGCGTGCTGTGTGCTGTGTTCAGCAATATATATTATGTTATTCTAGTCTTTGGCGAGATTACGGCGGTAATACATTGCACCAATAATCGGTATTGAAAGTGTACGTGGCGTAACGTGGCAGTGACGATACAATTATATATAAAGAAGACAGTATAGAGGGCAGTGAGGGCACCCTTAACTGCAATTGTTGCTCACACCACCAGAGACCCACACTAAAAAAATGCAATATTTTACATGCTCCTGCATGTAATCCAGCTATAATAGCGTCTTTATATTGGAGTCTTGATTTTGAGGTTGATAAAATTGAATTTATTGATAAGAGAGAGAGAGAGAGAGAGAGAGAGAGAGAGAGAGAGAGAGAGAGAGAGAGAGAGAGAGAGAGAGAGAGAGAGAGAGAGAGAGAGAGAGAGAGAGAGAGAGAGAGAGAGCGAAGAAATTTTGCATTTGAAATGACGTCCTATCACGTCATAAAGATGAATGAACTTCATCGCAAAAAACTAACAGTATGTTCCAGGTTTCAATTTTATTTCAATATCAACATTTTACCTTGTATTGTTATAATATTAATTAATAATAAGCTTAAATATTTTCGATGTAAAAAAAAAATAATAAACCCTTCCATTACATGTGCATGGGTAGCTATACATACAGTTCATAGTTACATTATTATATCAAGCTCAGCAGTAATAAGTTCAAACAGGATTATATCCAAGTTGCTTAATTTGACGTTTCTGCCTGTGAAAATATGTAAAGAAAAGCGTTGCTAGCGATGATGAAGGAAAATGAGTGAGTGGGAGAAAGGGGAGGGGGCAAACGTAATTAACGAACATTTTTACGCTACTCTTAAAAAAAATTCACCCAGATAAAATATAAAATTATATTAAAAAATAAAACGAACATAAAAAACAAACGTATAAAATGAAAAATATATTATATGATAAAATGTATCAAATAACATGATAATTAAGAAATGAAAAGTGTAAAATTTTATACACACTTATTTTGCAAACATGTAATTTCATCAAATAATAATTATTTAATCTTAATATATTATCATACAATGTAGATCCTTCAAAATTAAAAAAATATATGTATAACATAATAATATTATAGGGAAGAAAAATACCGACATTTATAATGAGATTTCAAACATACTGTATAAAATATTTTTTTAATTAAAATATGATGCTAATTATGAAGCGAGGTCACGTGCTAGTGGGTCCGACCTGTTGAAGGGGTGGCCGAGGAGAGATCGTCGTCAGCAACAACTCGGGTTGTTGGTATTGCAATCAATATGCGGCAGCAGCAGAACATTCCGTGGCCACCGTGCACAGTAAGCGGCTGCGAATGTGCTGACTGCCAACCACCTCTCTAGTTAACGTCAGATACTTTACTCAGACGATGAGCGGAATTTGATCAAAATGCTTACACAGCTGCTCCTCAAACTTTATTATATTATTATACAAACAATACTAACTTGTAAGAATTATAATTCCCCTGCATATACAAAATGACTGACAGAGAATTTCGCAGAATGTGTATTAATAATTAATATATGAAAAACAATTTCTTCATATATCATTTTGCTAATAATAGCTTTGTTTATTTTACAGAATAAAAAATGCAAAATCTCAGATGTAGGCACTATTTTGTATTTTATGATAAAAATGTTTTCATTGTCATCATTATATATTTTTGCTAAATAAAAATAATAGAATTTCTTTGAATTCATTTTTATGATTTTTTTCATGCACGTGTAATACACGATGTATCGTTAACATCAGATAAACATTTTGCATGAGTTGTTAAAAGGAAAAGAATTTTATTATTATCATTATAATATATATTTATGTATTCACGATTGTATGTAACGTTTGATGTGTATGGGGAATGAAAAATGACAAAAGATTTGTCAATTTTCAATAAAATTATTGAGGCATTAACTGAATAATAATAATATAAAAAAATAGAAGATAACGTCAATTTAATCAGCTTAAATAAGATTTTTATTTTTTTCTTTTTATAAAAAATAAACAACTCAATTATTTTTAATTTCACTTATTTGTACATAAATGTTAGCATTTTTATATTTATTTATTATATAAGGGAGTTTTAAGTTCTATATTACAAAGTTATTGCTGTATTATACCTCTGCAATATAATAAAAATGAAATAATGCTTGTTTTCTATTAATTATAATGTAACTGTATATGTATTATATATTTATTATAATGTAGTATTAATATTTTTATGAAGCACATCTATACGTGCAGACGTACAGGCGAGACGCAATTTAAAACTATAAATATAGAAACAGCCTTTATGAGACGTTCTATAGATTTTGTTTAATGGTCTGAACTCCTGCGCCACCATCGGAAGGGGTGATAACTACATTTTTCCTGTCTAGATGAAACCCACCACGATAAGACATGGAAGTCTTTGAGAAAGAGCAGAGAAGCCCTGCTAAAAGATTTTACGTCATTTTCCGCCTTCTTTTCTGCTCGCTCAATAAGCGAGTATTTATATGCGAACTGCGTGTGTACATCGAAAATATAAATTACCTCCTTTAACCCTTTTGTCATGCAATAAAACAATTAGTGAAATTGTTGCTCCTACAATCCTACAAGAATTATTATTGTTATTGATTTGTTTGAAACATAACGTAATTTATCAAAAGAAAAGTGGTTTACAAAATTGAGGCCATTCCTATATTATAACGTACGTAATGGTTTGTTAGTTGTTTGATGAGGGAAAAAAACAAACAATGTTTTATGAGAAATGAAATGGATGATGTAATTAAATTTGAAAGCATTCGTTGTAGATATGTACTCTATGTATATATACATTTATACATAATAAGAGTAATAGCTTTTAACACACATATTGTATATGAATGAAATATGAATATCTCTAAAACAGTTTAAGTCAATATTGTAAAAAAAAGTACTCTACTATATAAATTACTTTGATATGTTTTTTTTTTATAACTTTATTTTCTTAAGTTAGGAGATTGCTAGATATATTAGGAATAATGAGGATGGAAGTGCAATATTATAAGCGAGACGTACTGTACAAACTACTATATTTAACTATTTAATGAAAGTGCGTTCCAAAAGTATAAATAATTTATGTATAATGAACATAACCTAAAAGTTTATTAAGCATGCATAAATTTGTAATTCTAATTAAATAAATATTAATTAAATAATCATAATATCTGCGTTCTGCGAATTGGCTGTTCCACGAATATAAAACACGAAATATAAAATACATTTTTTTATTAGATTAAAACATATTGTCTTTTTTTTTTAAATTAAAATTTCCTCCATCATTTCATCATACATGCATGAGCATATTAAAATTTAACTTTTGCCCTTTTGAACTAACAAATAGAAGTTAATAGAACTATTTCAGAGAGACACATGCATGATTACTAGGATCAGATGAATAATAATAAAGTGTAATATTAATATAAGTTTTTGATTAAATTTTTTATTATAAACTTAAGTAATGAGTGCATAGGCTGCATATTATAATTTAATAATATATGTAATCTTCGTAAGAAATCACTTCATTTTCCTAATATTGATTTTATTATATATAATATAACTTTGACTGATATTGCATATTCAAGACTTCCAACTATACCACTAAAATTTGCATTAAATACACACGTGTACATAGAGTGTTGAATTTTCTTTGTTGGGTAAACATATGCAGCTGTCGTGACACGTGTGGAGGGGGGCGCCTGACACGTGACTCACCTGCTCGCCGTGACACAGCGTGGCGCTCCTGGCGCTACCGTGCGAGAGCCGCGAGCTCGGAGGTCCAAGCTTGGCGCCACGTGCGGGGGTGCCGAGATCTAGACCCAGGGGCGCCTCCTTCTGATGAATCGAGGGCGGGTTCTGAGGACAACACGCGTGCGTCGTTATAGACACTGATATAATATAATATAAACCTCACATCAGCGTC
The DNA here is from genome assembly GCA_949825025.1 of Siphlonurus alternatus. NCBI lineage: Eukaryota > Metazoa > Arthropoda > Insecta > Ephemeroptera > Siphlonuridae > Siphlonurus > Siphlonurus alternatus. The sequence continues at coordinate 17,944,311 of OX463779.1, read as the reverse complement.
AACCTTTTTCTGCACCACACCCTCTATAGTCCAGAACTCTCAGATACAGCTCACTTGAGCTGTGTTAATTATCTATTGAAGCTATTAACGTTGTAAAAATTGGTAATAATAACTTAAGGTCTGCAATCAATATTATCATTTAAAACGTAAAAATTAAACATGAAAATGCAGTATTGTACTATTGTAGCTGGGATGTTGCAAGACAATAATATAATATATTATGCGTTTTAACTTTTTACTGCATTGCTCCTGTTCTAAAATAGAAATCTGCTGCAGCAGAATTATTTTTGAAAAAAATTGCTTGATATTGCAGAGATGGAGGAAATTAAAGAGAAAATACAATATATAACTTTACCGATTGAAAGTGCATGCATGTATGCGTGCGTTATGATGAAAAAAATAAAAATTTGCTCGTCACAATAATTTAAATTAGCCCTGTTCTTCACCAGAACATTTTAATAAAATTTCAAATATATACAGCTAATGTTTGCATGCACGATTTCTCATCATTAAATCTAAGCTCAGCTGTGAGCTGTATCCAACTCTGTGGGGTATTGCTGACATTACTAATTTAACACATTGCAGCCAAGTTCTGTCCCATGAGAAATAAGTCCAGCAACGTGAGCTGAAATGGCTTATTGTGGCAGGATATGATATTTATAGCAATTACATTATCTTAGAAACTTTGAAATGAAAATAAAGTAAAAACCAGCTGATCAAGTTTCCAAAAATTAATATACAACGGAATAAAGTATAAATACGCATTGACGTCAAGATAAAATTAGTTCTAAAAGACGATATTTTTGCCGCATTGGAGTCGTAAAAAAAAGTAACTCCACCCTTGAAACTATATACACACAACCCCTAGCTAGTTCTTTTATTTGAACCTATCCACTTTACTTGATATCAGAATGTGAATTAATGAACGCGGCAGTGGCATGACAGTCCCACGCACGTTTCTCGCGACCCCCCACTAAAACAAACGATAGTTCTAGTCGTTCGCATGCCACGCATAGCAAAGTATTTGCGCACTCTACATTATTAATGTCATACTGTACGACGTTATGTTTGTATGTATGAGCTTCTTATTTATTTCTTTACTCTACAATAGCATTAATTTCATGAACTAAACATCACGGAGAAATGGATTAAACGACAAAATAAATAAAAGGATATACGATATACTTTGATATGAATTAAAATGTATTATTTATGTGAATCCTGAACATTGGCTTCATTTGAGAAATTTTGTAATAAATTTAAAAATATGTATTTGATTTATTTTATTACATACATATATATATAAACTATAATATCATCATATTTAATAACATGCAATAAATTGAAATCTGCAGTTATTTTACTTATAATATCATAAATAAGAAATAAATGGTGTGCTTTGTGATAAATGACAATAATAAGAAGGCAAAAGATAACATGCATGCATGTATAAACTTAACATATATGCAGCTTAATTAATATAATAATGTCAATTATGCAGATGGGGCGTTTCCATTTTACGTGTATTAGTAATTAAATTATAATATTAAATGTATATTAGACATTTTATTATGTGTGTTAGAATATATTTTATAAGAATATGAGGATATTTATTAACGGTCTGTTCATAAACTCTGCAGAGTGCGTATATAATATATATATTTATATATAACTTCTTCATTCTTCATTGAATTTTCGTATTAAATTATGTACTTGAGAATTTAATGATGTGCAAAAATTGCAAACTATTCAGGATCTACGAACAGATTCTTAGTGTTAAGAAATTAAAATATATCAAATATAATTATGACAAAATTAAATATATAAAAAAATGCACAGACTTAATATAAGGAACTAGAGGAAATTATGCTGCATGAGTGGTGTATGCCCCACTTTACTACTCTTGACTGCACCTCACTAGTGTCATTAAAATGCATAATGTACGACATAATTCTCTTCCCTAAGATATATAGGGACGCAAGTTTAATTAGTTTTGTGTTTGTTGTGACGTCACGTTTAAACCCCGGGCATACAGTTTATACTTTATCGTGTTGAGCTGAGTCTATAGCGAGCAAATTTACTATAATATTAAGTGCAAAGCCGCTGGGTCGAGCCATGTTGCTTGCAGCTAGTTGAGAGCTTGCATATATTATACAAGTGCATCGTGAGTTTTTTTCACCTCATATAGGTAGGCGCGCTGTAAGAAGACTAAGAAGCAGCCTCGCGCTTGCTTTCTTTCCTAGCTAACGAGATATATTATAGGGAAATAAAAGAGAGAGAGAGAGAGAGAGAGAGAGAAAATCACTTTCCCGCAAGGGCCACAAAGCTGATCCCGTGATCGTGTCTGTAGGAACGATTGCTTGCTCTCGGCAAAATCTTTGTTTGCCAAGCACAGAGAGGATTACTATATAACTTGTTATATAACTGCACCGCGTAAATCTAATATCACCACAGTATATATAAAAAAATTCATTTGTTACCCAAGTATTTCCTTTTTTATAATAATTAAAATGTATTAAATTCTCAACGGTAATAAGTGAGAGACTTCTGTGCAGTTATATATAAATGTAATTTCAATGTACTCGTAAACATAAAAACAAATGTCGTAAAAATTTGATAAAGATCAATTAAAGCGTTGATTAATTATTATAACAAAAGGATTTAAAATAATTAAATTATTAATTCAACTAGCAAACAAATTCCAGATGAGTCACCTTGAATTTGTTTGCTATGAGTATTTAATAATAATGAAAGTTGTCACTACGGAAATCTTTTACTTTAAAATGAAAAAAACAAAAACAAAAAAAAAACTTTAAACTTTAAACTAAACTGTGACCAAGTGACGCACAATTAAACAACAATAGAAGTAATAAAATAAATAATTTTATTTCATAAGTGATACTGCAAATACTTAATAGTAGTAAAAACTATAAAATGATTAAAATCAAACCATATTAAAAAAAAATCAGAGTAAATTTGTTTTTATAATCGTATATTATATATCTGTAGAAATATCTCTATCCATAAAGGAAAGATTGAAAAGCAATAAAATACAATCGACAAAACACAAAATAAAAAGGTAATGTTGCCCTCAATTCGTAAAGTTAGGTGCGAGAAATGGGTCAAAGCTGCAGTAGCAAGTGCACGCGGCAGAGCGCCTGATGGTTGGCAACCATCGCTACAGAAGTGTGCTGCGGGAAGTGTATCACTGGGGCACTCCGGGCCGCCATGCGCGCTGCTCCAGCCAGCATCCAGGGAACAGCATCAGCAGCATTGACCCAAATCTGCCGTAATCTCGAGTACACGCTTCAGCTGCACCGTTTCAATTATATCTAATGAATAACGACGATATTCATTATGTCACTGCAATATTGATCAATGTAAAACTTTTATTTCCATAATAAGAGCTAGGAAAATCTAATTTTATACTACATAATGTGAATTAAATCATAATTTACTCACAATATATGATGCAAACAAATGTAGGTTAATATAGTGAAATACTGAGGTGATTTGAATGACTTCAATCCAATTCCTTCCCTAATTCCCTTGAAAATATAAACCACGTAAAAACTTCTCTCAATATTTCATAAATCAATATTTTATTATTTTGGTAACAAAATACACTGATTAAATCCACAAACTTTGAGTGTGGTATTTTTTTTTATGGCAATAGACGTTTTGAATCATAAGTTTAACGGAAACCACCAAAGATGACATTATAGGATCATAGGCATATGATTTTTACTGTAATTTATTGAAATTTATAACATAAAAAATATGCAATGAAGCCAGTAAGAAATTAAAAAATACAACGAAGGCATGAAATTATGATTTAAAATTAATAATAATTAGCCTATACAAAAATTAAAATATAGATATACTCTTTTTTTTTAATTTATATAAAATTAAGATCAAGAATTTCATCAATCATTCCAGCTTCTTTCTGATGAAAGGAAAATATTATTAACTTTTTCTAGTTTGAAGTTGAGTTTGAACTGACTTTATATGACGTTCGATCTTTTGGTCGCGCGCATTTTGTCACGCGGGTTGCAGCATGTTATCCTGTGCAAACCGTGCAACAGCTAGGCGTATATCAAGGGCGCGGTATACAAGGGGGTGGCTCCGCCCTCCGGGTTGGCCCTGCTGACTTGCTTCATGCCCCCACCCCCTTGAATTTTTGGTGTGTTACGTAATCGCACGTGTTTGGTGTACAAGTCAACTCTCTTTTTTTTTCATTGCAAGCTATTATTTTCAAGAAAATAATTTCTGCATTCTTCTTCCTTGACCTTTGTGAGAGTGAAAATTAATATTGACTATCCTAGCTTGTTTGATGGTGGCTCGAAAGCTCATGCACGAGGAATGAAATTCACCGCAGAGAGGATAAAATGTGGGGAGGGTTTGCCGGGTTTGCCCGCACTTTCTGTTCACCGCGGGCAGGATTTAGCCACGGCTCGTTCGAAATATCTCCTTTGAGAACGAGAGAAAAAAGAAAGAGAGAGAGAGAGAGAAAGAGAGAGAGAGAGAGAGAGAGAGAGAGAGAGAGAGAGAGAGAGAGAGAGAGAGAGAGAGAGAGAGAGAGAGAGAGAGAGAGAGAGAGAGAGAGAGAGCGTAAAATAATGACGGCGAGGTTCCGAGAACACTCCTGTTCTAAAGGTTAAGAGTTTAAATCTTACATTTTATGTTCTAGCTAGGGGTGTGCAAATGCGCGGGCACTGACGCGTTAAGTGAACGAGGGTGGGAGGGAATTAGCTGCATGCAAATCAGTGAGTATAGCTGTGAACTTAACAAGCAGTGAGCTGTCATTTGACATATAAAATTAAATTAACATAAAAATATTTAAATTTTTAAATTAAGGTGCATAACTTTCATCTAAATTAAATTCAAGAATGACAAATAAATGAAATCTTATTCATGTTATTTAAAATTGATATAATAATTGAACTTGACATAGTCAATAAAACAGCTCAATTGACCTCTTTTATAGTTACTTGATGGAAATATTTTATAGGACCAAAGTGTCGTTTACAATCTGAAATGTCAATGCATGCAGTTGCGCGACTTATTGCAGGTCAAAGTCGCTTGACAAACAAAATAATGAATAATAAATATGTGAAGTGACGTACCTGTTTAATATGAGTATGTTTAACGTGTATACATTTCTCGTTGGAATAATGTTGTGGTAAACTTTTACTTCTCTTGTTAACTGGTTTGTTCCAAGGATAAGTATTAAATAATGATGAGTCTTCCATTATTACACACAAGTATCACAGTGACTAAGAAGTGAGAGAAGAGATCTTGGACCCTTTCTAGCTGTGCATGCTTCGCTCTGCGGCCCCGCTGCGACTGCTGCTTTAGAGGGACGCGACTCCAGCACTCTCCGCTAGGGGCGCCCCTTTCTGCCCCCCAGTGACGTCACAGGGTGATCAATAAAATGTCACTCTCACTGTATCACTCTCCCCCTTTCACCAGCAGCAAGCTGCATGCATGCATCCCAAACTTTATCTTTGCTCATCGTACGAGCATCCAGGCACGGACAAACTCGGCCGGTCCCCCACTAAATTCATAACAGCAACTTTTGTCCAAACTTTATAAACTTTTTATTTCATTTATCAAAGTCGATTTTTATGTAGCTTAGCAGCTAGCTACTTCTTAAACTTAAATGTTTTGTTGTTTGCCACAGAGTGTATGAAGCTAATTGAGTTAGCTAATGTAGACATACAATAGAAATTTTCATAGTGAATGTGTTAAAATGTTTTAATTAAAACAAATTACTTTTAAATTAATGGGTTTATTCAATAGATGTTGCAAAGAATAAATAAAAAGAAAACTGGTTAGACTTATTAAAATTTTCAGTAAATTTATTTTATTGCAAACTCCAAGAACTTGACTCTAATTATGGACGTCTTTATCAAGCAATTAAAAGTTTTGAGAAGTAGCATCTAGACGTCTTCATGAAATTATTTTAATATCAATTAATATTTCTATCAAATGGTAATAAGCGCTGCTATTTTATAATGAATTCAAATGCAAATTACGTTTTAGCGTCATTTGTTAAGCAGATTTACCTCAAAGGTAAATTCACGGGATTCCAAGAGTGGGATGAGGTTAATTGGAGATTCGAGTGGAGAGGGAACCGTCCCCTAGCTGGTATACTGTTTCTAGTTAAGTCTAAAATATATGAAACTGTTATGTGAACCATATACCATATACCTCAAAATATAATATTGTAAAGAACAATTACCTCTCCCCCCCCCCCCGACTCCCCAACTAAGAACTTATCTACGGTATATTGCTTTGTTGGTTTGTTAATTAATCACAATAATGTAATAATTATTGTTAATCTAATTCGTAATTAATATGTAATTGAGACATTTAAAAAAAATATATAAATCACAAAAAGAAAGAAAGAGAGGACAAAAAAAATATAAAGTTCATTATATTTGTTAACTCAGTTGTACCTCTCTATATGAACACTAAATTGCACATGTATGTGATGTGGGTACGTCAAATATCGTCAGTCATAAAGGGTAGAATGATGACGTCATATCTCCATTCAAATGGTAACAAATTTCTGCTAATGAGGAGTTCCGACTAACAAGCTCAGCTAAAATATCAATACCCACCAGCTATATAGTAGCTGCTGCTGCTACTGGCAATACCGGTTGCCAGTTAACGATAGAGAAAAGGAAGGAAATTCTATAAGTTCAAATATTAATGTGAAATCACTAAAAATATCAATACTTAAATATTCAAACTTTAAACTTTTTTATTCATTTTTTTTTTATTGTCAATCTATTCGATCACCGTGACAGTTGGTTATTATATTATAAGAACGAGCACGAACGTCACGCATATTTTATATAGAATGAAAAAAAGTGACGCACAAAATACGCTTTATGTATACTTTATAGTCTATATCTATATTACATATATAGGTAAACTTAATTGGAGTGGAAATTAAATTATGTGGAATACCTATATACACAATCTTTGAAAAAAAAAAAAAAAAGTTACGTAAAATATTATGCAGTCTAGATTTTACATCAAGACCTTACTCAACAAAAAACAGGTAAATGTAATAATAATAAAAAAAAGAGCAAGTACTGCACAGTGTGTACTTTATATATTATATATAGTTCAGCGATCTACTTTATACGGGAGTTTGCAGCAAAGTAGGGCATCCAGCATCAGTACTATAATACTTTACTTGATATTAGGTCAGTAGTATGAATATTATTATTACAACTATATAGGATAAAGAGAATAAATAATAAAGTTGACCCAATTTTATTGCAAGCTGGTGCACTTGTTTGTGTGTGTGTATTTGTGCACACACGTGTGTTATATGTGACTGAAGATAAATAGCGGCACGTGCTGATAAAAGGAACGTTTAGCCAAGTGATTCTTCTCCATATCCTCCTCCTATTTCTGGAAGTTGAATCTGGTTGATTGAGAGCAGGGGAGTAATCAAAAGCTTTTCTCAACTCGGAACACAAAGACCTGCTTGAGGTTCAGCAAGACAGGCTTTAATCAACAATTTCTAAATCTATTTGATGAAACTTAATGTAAACTTAATTATTTACATTAAAAATAACTGTAAATTTAATTTTATACCATTGACTGCGCAGTTTTAGCTTACCGCAAGTCCCGCGTGCTCAAAAAGTTGCCTATATTTAAGGCGCAACAACTATTGAGGAATTGCCTAATATTTTTATTTTCATGTTAACTGACGTTTTAACTTACAAAACTTTCGTGATAAGAGTTAATTTCTTATCTCTGAATTAGACAACAGAACAATTATAACCGTTACAACAGAAAGTGGATTATCCTGTTTAGTTACTGAACAACGAAGTATATAACTATATATAATGCGACCAGCTGTATTATAGTTATTCTGTTTACTGCATGTTTTTATCGTTCTATTTATGTTTTCTTTGAAACTTCTGAAATAAAATTTTGTTGTAAAGAATGATATTTAAAATCTAAATGTGGAAGAAAAATAATGCTAGTTTTCGTATAGACAGCGAATCCTTTTAATAAGTACGATGTCATGGAGGTGGGTGACATTATCACTGGGATATAATATAGAGTAGAAATTTCGTATACCGTATGTCCAAGCAGAGAGGCGTAGCTGTCATGGATGAGACGCACGTCGCACGAGCGGCACGAGCACGAGCGGTACAGCAGCTCGCTGAGGAGGTCCGAAGGCGGCGGAGGAGGCACGGGCGGGGGCTCTGGGCTCGCTCCCACCGGCGGAGGAACTACAGGCGAGTAGTGCAGCGAGCGAGCCACCGCACTTGAGTTACGTCGTGACACCGCGTCCACATTAGAACGATACTTGGATCTTTGCTCCGTGGTCGGTGTATTTTCTGTACTAGGATACCGATATTTATTAGTGTCTAGTGAATAAGCTCGTTTTGATATCGATGCTGGCTTATAATCAATTGAGTTTGCTGGTTTACTAGCAAGTCGATGTTCAGTGCGACTAGAATTCAGTAGACTTGAGTGATATTGTAGTGGTCTCTGGGCAGCAGGTGGGGTTGGATGACGTAGAAAGTCGTCCAGCAGGTAAAACTCTTGTGGCTTTCTCTCCCCAACGTTATTGTTGTTATTGTTAAGCAATGACATTGTTCGCCGGTGGCCAACGTTCTGCTCCACGTTACGTCGATTCTGCTGAACCAATGTACTGGCACGTGGCCGGGGAGGCACAGGACGTGGTGCTTCCTCCACGTGACCTCTCAATAAAGTTCCTACGCTGCGCCATCGACGTGTCATCGTTTGAGGTTTGGCAGGAGAACTCGACTCGTGTTTGCATCCGTTATAGTACTGAGTTTTGTTGTGCTGCAAGATTCTGTTAGCCCACCAGTTGGCACTGAGTAACGATGCACTCTTTCGAATAACATTTCGTATGGGACTACTGTTTGCATAATCGTCGTTGCTGTTGATGTACTTGTTCCTGCGGTTTGTGGTGAGATCAACCTTGGCCGGACGGTTATCCACGGTGGCACGACGGTACTCGATGAAGCCATAGTCACCAGCCTCGTTCGCATCTTGACCTCGACGTGAACCCAGAGATGAGAGGGACGAGGAAGACGAGGACGTGGCGTGATTATTATTACAGCGACTCGCAGAGCCAGCGCCAACTAGTGGCGGTAAAATAAACGACGTTGTAGGCATCGTGGAAAGGGGCTAGCTACATGGCATCACGCAAGCTGCTGCAAACATACAGGGTAAACACGTAAGCCACAATACAATAAGCACAAGGGTAGGGGGGTTAGTGGTTTAGTAGGGTGTTTAATTAAGGAATACAAAGGTACACAAGCAATAAAAAAAATCTCTTTGTTTTTGTAAAAGGTCAACAATTAAAGGAACAACAATTAAATGTATAGCAAAATTTATTTTTGGTCTAATTAAATTACAGGAGCTACGTATGACACGAACATTAAACTACAATGACGTACATAAGAGTTACTACAACACACGAGGCAACAGAGGATGATAGGAAACTGATGGCTGCTATTATTCCACACAAACGTGCAGGTGCCTCCGCCGCCGTCACTCGCGGGCACCGTGCGGAAAAAAACACGCACGCAACCATGAAAAAAGTGGAGCCGTTCATTCTATCAATTATATATAGAGTTAATGCCACCAAACTCATATATATAGCTGGCTGTTTCCTATGGAAACAATGTACCATTATATTCCGATTGTTTACCTTTATAATTTGTATGCTTTATTTTCATTTCTCATTTTTTTTTTTTTAAATATATAAATTAATATATAAAATATTATTATCACAATTGAAATCATGAGAGAAAAAATAATAAAACAATTGAAAATTTAACAAATCAAATTGATTTGATTCTATAATAATATAAACAAATCGAAATTTCAATTTATCATTTAGTAATAAGCTATATATATCTATATATAGCTTATATAATAATCATATATATCAATAACAACAACATGCAACAATAATAGAATAATAAAAAAAATATATATAAATAAATTTACGAGGATAAAAAATGTTAATTATAAACTATATTATTTGTCCTCGGATTGGCGACATTTCTCAGCGTGGTGCCTTTCTTGGACACAGGCGTGAGGGCGTAAGGACCAGACACGTCATAAAGAAGTTCAGGTGGGCGCTAACAGGATTGTATGCCCGCTAAGCAAGAACATTACGTACGTGTTTCTCGGTGTCAAGTATTATACTCTCGCTTGCTACAGCTCAACAAAGTAAACGTCAAAAAATGAAAAAAAAAAAAAAAAAAAAATAAACAAAGTATTAAGCTATTTCCATAAGTAATTTTATTTTAGTTATTCTGTAACTCGCTCTTGAATCACTCGGGGGGAATCACTCTTGCCCGCACTGTACAGGAACTACACCTGACGACGGGCGAGTTCCTACCTCCCCTCATCTAATTGCTCCTGATAGCTAGAGCTACATTTACATGGATGCAATATTTATACATCAAAACGGCTGTGAACCATACGATTTCACGGCAAAACAAAAGTCATTTTCCGCCACTGTGAATTTGGTAAATGTACCTTTTTTTTTTAAACCCGGACATTACTTGGTGTCTCCCTAACTTCATAATCACAAAAAATTGCAGACCATGCATGCGTAAACAAATCTAATAATCAGCTGGTTCCTGTTTGATAAAAAAATAAAATATAATGTATAAATCATTGCTGAATATTATAACAAAAGCAATTCAGTACATTATAGTATCAAAATAGATTTATACATTACAGTGACGTAATCATAAAAACAAATCTAAATATTTATAAGCAAATATAAGACCCCCTCGAATATGTCCTACTACGACTATAACGTAACTTTGAGGGCACCAGCTGGAGCGCTCCACACTTGAGGGTTGTGTCGAGCTGCACCACATATCCTGCATGAGGAAAATGACCGCAGCCAACAACAACCAAGAATTATAATAAAAATCATTCGCGATTAGGAAGGGGGAGGGGATAACCATTCACGTCTCACTATAATTGTATTTTACCTTTAACTGAGCTAAATCGGAGAAGCTAGGTTCAAACACTTCAAACACCATGCAGTAACCCCGAAGTCTATAATAATATAATTCATTATATATATATATATATATATATATATATATATATATATATATATATATATATATATATATATATATATATATATATATATATACATATATATATATATATTTGTTTCAGGTCGATCACTTCTTCGCCTTCAATGCTTTTTGCCAGTAATTATCATATTCAGGTGACAAACAAGTCATCACTCATCGGGAGGTGTTACATCCTTATATATACTCCTTATATAGCATCGTGTAACGCAACACCTCGTCTGTTTGTATATACCACATCATGGTATATAGGACATGCAGTCCACCAGTTCATGTGATATATAAATATAGAATTATATATAGAGAGACATCCAGTAGATAATTATATTGATAGGGTGCAGCATATAGTGGAGTATTTAATATACAGTCAGCATTATATGGCTATAATGTTCTGAGGGTTAATTTCTAATTTTAATAAACACATGATTAGCAATATAAATGTCATTAAATCATTAACACTTTTAAATTAATCAAACAGCTGTTAAATTATTTTATATTGGCATGTCAGAACTCAAATAACAATGACTTTGGACAGCAAAGTCAACTTTGTTTTCTTTACAATCTATTACGTGATTTAATTTAACACGATGTAAATCTGAGCAAAAAATAAAAAATATACATAACATTGTTACCTAAGAAGTTTATAGAAAAAAGAACTAACATTGATGAAAAAAGTCATTAGTTATTCATACGACGACAAAAACGGAAATAAAAATGTTTTTTTTTTTTTTTTTTTTTACTTATCGTGGGAATAAGGTAGTATGAAAGGGTGGTGCATATAATACAACAGCGACGTATAGGAGAGGTCATTACATCGGCCTGCAAGTCATTCAACTTGGAGCATTGTTCCCGGCTCTCATTGTTGCACAAACCAGGAGATGAACGTCGCCCAGCTTTTTGTCGACCAACAGAAGAGGAAGATTTATTTAAGAAAGAACGTTTTTATCATCGAGAGAGTGAGACTCACACGCGAGAGTGACGAGTGCTTGACATTCGTGTGTAAAACAAAGCTTAATTGTTCACCACTAAATAAAATTTCACTTGCACTCCGTTATGCTATACGGGAATTTTTAATTTTTTATGTTATTTAAAAGAAATTTACAGATTGTTAATAAAAAAAGAGAATTATGTCATATAAAATATAGCATGGCATGTTTTCTTTAAACATTTTGATTACAATCAAAAGTTTTAGAAAGATTTGTTTTCATTTGTTCCATATAAAAGAAGTTTAATTGGTCTTATAATGTTACAGCCTGATTATTTTATTATCATGTAATCTGATTACAGAAGATATAAATTACTAATTAGTTAATTCCCACTCAAGTCTCAATCAAACACAATACTGTGCCAAGAAAATAATAATTTAATATATGACTTTAAATATTATTTAATTAAAATATTAGACTTACGTTTAGAATAAAATTTATAATTGATTAGTTAATGTCTGTTTTTATAGATAAAATGATTGAATGGAATTATTAAATAGTTTTATGGTAGAATGTAATGAGTTACGGACTCGTTTATGCCACAAGAAGGGTAGCAAGATCTAGTTCAATTGGAGACCACAAAACCGTCATGGTGGGCTGTCAAAAGACACAAGTCGATTTCACTTATTGATAACAAAGAAAATGCACGTAACCACACATAACCTGAGTGATTATAAAACTTGACTGTAGTACTAGATACGATATAATATATTTTATATATTAATTTACTGTCAGAATGCCAGCCACGTGGTATATAATATATTGTATACACCGATATATAATATTGGCAGCCTATACTCCGTATATGCAATTTGCCATGGTTTAATAATAATTATGTTTACAGTTTTGCAATTTTCCACGCATGATTTTAATAAGAAGCTATTATACATGTATATTATATAAACAGAAACAAAAATTGATGAAAATGTTCAAAATTTTAATTGTTAGTAATTAAATTAAATTAATAATTATCATACTGTTATTAGGACTACAACCAGTCCAATCGTCTTGGAAAAAAAACATTTTTGTTCTGCGTTCTCCAGATGAAGCCCAGTACTAAATAATATTCATCCAAAATATACAAATTTTTACCTGAATTGCCACCACCCTCCCCTTCTCCTTCCCTCCTATCAATGAATCTAGTATATATCCATAATAGAGATAAATATAATATATTCAATATATTCTCTATGATATTTCTATATAGACCCTTTGACCTCCACCTTCACCCCCTGCCACCTGTCCACCATGCAGTGACCCGTTCTGAGTTAAAAAGGTGTACACTCCATTCAATTGAAAATTACTGATCCAGCTATACTTTAACATGACCGGTTCGAACATTTTTATTCGAATGGAGTGTACATTTCTAATGTGTTTCATTTTCATAATCAATATTTATTAATTTAAACCACGGCACAAATTGATTTAAAATAAAATTCGGTTATCCAATTTTCTATAATCTTGAAATTTAATACACATTAACACCTTTATAGGCACTTGCTATTTTATTTGAGAAGACACCTTGTTAACGTCGTTTGTAATTTAGCATTGATATCCCAATACTGCGTCTTGTCATGCAGGTAGACGTTGCGATTACGTTATAATCACGCGATGACCTGGTGGTACATATCGAGCTGCGAGGTGTTGATGTCAGCCTCCCTACAGGCGCCCTCTCTCCCCGCGGGCGGGCGGCGCCTCGTCTCGGGTGTCTCGCGTGCAAGCGGAAAAACGAACCCGAGCGACTGCCTCCATCTCACGACGATTACGTTACTTGCTGCACTCGCAGCATTATTTCAGTCACGGAGTGATATTCAAGATGTAACTGGCAGCATGAAACAGCACTATTTTACCAGCTTTGTGCATCATATAAACTCCATGTGGCTGGTCAACAATATTAATAATAATATAATTTGTGAATATATTTAGGGTCCATTAGAATAGTAATAGAAATTTTACCGTTGTAGAACCAAATGTAATGTATAAAAATGTACTTATCTAGCAAAACTTAATGCTAATTTTTAGTCATTATAGATCCAGTGAAGAATTTTTAGATGTTACAACAACATTCTTATATAAATATAAGAAGTAAAATCTCGCTTTATACAGGTACGTTTTTTTCTTCTTTATATGCATGATAGTAATTATTATGGTAATTTGAAAGATATCTAAAGTTTAATGTCACAGAAATAATGTAAATTATAATTTTAGTAATTTGTAATAAAACTTAAAAATTTATAAATCGTCACGGCCATGAAATTTGATGACAAGTATTAAAATATAAGAAAATGAAATAAGAAATTCTCCTTTTTAAAATTAACTGAGATAAACATCACCCTTGACTACTATAAGATTAGTTTTGATTGCAGTTTATGCCGCGGTTGTTATGTTCAAGGAGGCACATGACGGAGGCTGCTGCACGCGGTGGCGTTACGCGGTCTCGGTGCTGCGTCGTTGCCTCATCATCATCCTGTTGCCGCGAGAAAGCTGCGCCCCCGAGGGCCCAGGGAGAAACTGAGAGCAACGACAAGGCCGGAGGAAGACCTTGAAGACACACGTGAAGATGGCACGGCTCGTACTAATAGAATTAACCCTCTCAGATCACGGAAGTAACGATTTTCAGCAATTTTTATTTTATCTGCACTGCTGCACGAGTTTAATTTAAGCACCCGTCTGAAAAAAATAGCTGAATTCTGGGGAACGAGGCAATACTCTATTTTTTACCATGTTCCATTTATAGCCAACTTCAGATAATATAGATAAAGATAAAGTTAACTTTAGTGCACTTAATTTAAACTCCTCTAGGAAGCATTTCAGGAAACTTCAAAGACTACTTCCCGTTCTTTAAAAACAATTGTTCTGATACTATATAAAAAGTTACAAGATAATCTTGGTAATTGTTCTTCTCAAGAGGTTAATTCTGATGCATATCGAAGCTTGCAAGTACTACCTATAAGTTACTTTAACCACCTTTAACCACACTGATTCAGCAGGAAACGTCTCAAGTTTATGTGTTATACGATGTTATTTTCCCTTTTATGGTTGTTTCCTTTCTTATATCCACATCCTAGTTTTAGGCAATATACTGCTGTACCGCATCCATAAGCTATATTATATATATTATACTTATATTCTTTAAACGTTTCCCACACATTTTGTAAAAAAATATGTAGGAATAATATAAAATATTTAATAAAGCACTAGATTAACATATCTTTTTACTATTTTTATAATCAAATTTTTGTTTTCTTGCTAAAATCGATGCTGACTCCTGATGTATGATTAGTGATTACCTCCTACTTCATTATATTTTTAAAATTTTCGGCACTTATAAATGCTACATGGCTACATGAATATTTTGTATTGCAAAAAATGGATAAGAAACTCAAGTTATTACAATTTTTTAAGCCTTTATATTCTTTACATCACATACTCGATTGGGTACAATATTATTTTTAATCAATATGAAAGGATATTTTTAAAAAAATGACGAGGTACTCGCGATCTGTCTAATATTAATTATACTTTGAAATTAAATATTTTGCAGAATTTCCATCAACTTTTAAAGCACACGTATGCCAAGAATTGTCACGATGAAATATTATAATTTCATTAAATAATTTGATAACATGCAGGCAGTATAAGATGTATGAGTAATTTCTAAAACTATTAAACAACACTAACATAATGAAAGGGAGCAAAAAACAACAACATACATTTGTTAATTTTTGTTTTAATATAAATTATGTTGCCTATATGAAAAGTGCATATTATGGTTGCATCTATTCCATGCATATAATTATAAATAAATACGCTTGGAGTATATGTGTCATTACTGTTATTAGTCACAGTTAGAAACAAATCGAGTACAGTTAACTAAATATATAATGACATCATAATAATGTATCATGGTGCTGATCGAACTAGTGTAGTAGAACTAATTTTAATAAGAAGTGGGTGTATGGGCAAGTCAGACATAATAGGTCGTGATGTCATACTTTCTCTGTTGCCTGTTTGCTTGTAGCGGGTAGTATATATTACTATTATAATATATAAATATAATACACTAGCTCACAACACCAGCATCAGCGAGAGAGGTGGCCACGTAAGACCGCGAACAAGAGAGTGAAAGTCCTCCACATCACGTCGGACTGGATCAAAGCAAGCAAGCAGGCGCTGCTGGGCGGCCGCCCTTTAAACCAGTCTCCAATATTATAACAATCGGTCGTGGGAACTTTTGCGAATTTCCAGTTTTCATAATTTAAATTGTATAATCTTAAGATATTTTTTTTATTGTTATTATTATGAGAGAATTGTTGTTTTAAGGAAACTTTTGTTTTAATTGTTATATATTATTTTGCTTTCATTTTTTTTGTTTATTATTTCATAATAAAATAATTTAATTACGTCGTTTATTCAAGCAGCTGATGGACCTGCGGCAGCTGCGATGTAATGGCAGCGGCTTCTCTCGCACCTCGACGGCGCCGAGCAGCTGGCAACTTCGTGACCCAATCTAACCGCCGCCGTAAAAGGAACTGAAATATTAAACGCCAAGCAACTCCAACAGCAGAGCAGATGAAACGCCCGAGATTTTTATAACACGAAACTTCGCAACAATAACAAAAACCTTTTTTTTTTAATATTCAAAGTGTTATTGTATATATATCATCATCATAGCTATAATAAAAACCATGCAGGTTTTATAACTTTTCTCAGATAGATTATTTATTTATTTTATCGAATGAAAATTTTATGTATATATATATATATATATATATGTTTTTTTTCAAGCAAAGTGATTTTTTTTAATAAACAAGGTTGATATGATAAATAAATTTATAAATATAAAATATTATAAAAACACAATATATAATATAAAAACAATATAAAAACACAAAAATACTGTTATTTTTTATTGAAAATTATAGTTGTGCATGTAAAATATAATAACAAAGAAATCAATCAAACTGTAACATATCAGATTTGTGTGGTTTATTACTGCATGCAAGTTAGGCGTCGGACACGCAGTGTGGGTGCTGAAAACTCGGTCAATTATATAAAGCGACCAGCTTGTTATAAAGTTACGAAATCTGTGCAGCCCCCGCGCGGTATATCGGGTGTGCCCGCTGTCCATATGTCGTCGCCTTGAGATGAATGGTGCATGGTACATACGGAGAACACTTTTGTGGATTCTTACCAGGATCAGGTGGCCGCAAGAGATCCGTCGAACCAGGATCCACACTTCAAGAAACAATCGCTAAAGTTACCTTTTATTTTGCAACCTGGAACAGCAATATGTGCTTTTTTGAAATTTACATAGTTTGAATACGACCAAGAGATATAGAACTTTTCAAAATTTCTAACTGTCACTCATGACAATAGACATGACAGTATGCACGGTTGCAGACAGAAGAATCAAAAGTATTCAATTCTTATATAGCTACACAATGGACACCCACGATGGGGTATTTACATAAAATAAATATCAATGATGAATGCACGTCAAGACTTCAATTCATTCCGTTGTTGAAATTTGTTTCTCAAAGTATTATAATATTGCTGCAATGACAACTGACAATATAATAATATAATTGTAATTACTTGTGATAAAAAGTGCAGGAGACTTCAACGCCAGCATTGCCGTTTTACTTGCGTGTTACCGTACAGGTACAAGATGTGATGCAATGTTGCAACAACTGTATAGACCACATTTAGTAGACCAGTGTAGACTTACAACTTTTGTGATTTATAAAATACCTGTCATAGTTCCTGCTGCATGCTTTAATATAATATTCTACGTCACTTTAAATCATAGATGCATGTTGTTGTTTACATTACATAAATTAAAAAAAAAAAGGTTGTGATAATCAATAACAAAGAGATTTTTTTTTGTGTCATCACTTAACGAAATCATGCTGAAGTTTATATAAATAAAGGAAATTATAATTTAAAGGGATTATGCAAAAGTTTTCTTTTTATTAATCCATTTTTAAACTTACCTCGTTTAATTGGAGTATAATTGACGACGATGGATTGTTGCTCCAAGCAGCTCTCACACACACACACATATACACACTCACTCTCGCTTGCTTGCTTGCCGAGCGACTTGTGAGGACTTGCTCTTGCTCCCACCGCTCACCGCTACCTACACCGTCCTCCTCCTCCTCCCACTACTCTGCCTACCTGAGCGCCGCTGTTGCTGCTGTAACTTGCTGGGGCTCACAGCCGCCGCACCAGACAACGCTAGTCGCCGCCGTTGCCGCACGACCGACGAGTACCCGCATGAACAAAAGCACCGCTTCGTTCGTTTGCCACCACCGCTCCGCACGTTGCACTCTCCACACAAACGCATGGATATTTTATATCAACCTGATGGTCAGGTAAAACATAATGGCAACTTCGTTAGATGTGGTCGAGTATGGATAATACGGATCAAGCTTCAGTCATTTTTATCAATATATGAAGATGTCATGATAATTTTATGTATAACTATAATAACTATCTCGATATACATATTGCAAGTTATATTGATTCTCACAAAACTTAATAGTTTGATTATAATAATATAACCATAAATTAAGTGGGTTGAAAAAGTAAATAATAATATTTAATATAATAACATTTAGCAATGGTAATAAAATGTCACCTTTTCATATATATATATGCTAATATATGCTGCAGTATACCTGTGAGTCTGTTTTGTAAATAGAAACAACCTACATAATTAAAAGGTATAATATCCATTTAAAAAAATATATAATATTTTATTACTACTACAGCTGCTCAGTTGGTTATAAATCTTTAATTTCACGACAAGATTTGTAAAAGTCTAATGGTTCCAATTTTCTCTTCTCTTATTTTTCTGTTTTCTTCATTTCGATCTGCTTCGGATATTGGTGAGAGCTCTATAATTTGGGGAACTTAATAGAACTCTACATAAATGAACCGCTCATGTAGAATTGAATTGGCTTAATTAATTAGGAGGATCGAAATCTGCAATTAAAGTTCGTTAGGAGTTCAAAAACTTCGTACTGCCCTTAGCGAGGCGCAGATTTGCAAGGGAGAGAGCCAGAGAGGCGATCCTCTGGCACAATTAAAGGTCAAAGGTCACGTATTAAGTGGAAGGTAAATATCAACACCCCCATCGTCCCGAAAGAATACCAATTATTCTGGACGCCCCCCCCCCCTCCTTTAACCGAGGGCTCTCTTACTCTGCATGGTCTGTACCAAATTGAGTGAGTTCAAAGAACACTGAGAATTGTGGTTATACACTTTAACTGTCCGAAATGAGTCATTACTAATTACTACTTTACCTTGTGAAATAGTATACAATTATTAACCCTTGTATAGTACAGATTACAGGTATATATAAAAACCTTTCAGAGAAAAATTACCGATTCTATTCGCGGAAATAAATGCGTGAGCTCCACAGTTTATCTCGATTGCTCGTGACGAAAACCTGGCAGGTCATCCTTTTGACACCCCACTTTTTCGCGGGTGGTCTCAAGAAAGACTCACGCATGATGCACTGCGGCCGCTGAGCATCGCACGTCCCGCGCTGATTGCGAGAGCTCACCGCGGCAGCTGCAGCCATATAGCGGCAGTCATAACAGTGCAAGAATGGTACAATTAGCGCAGCTTGCGGTCGACTCCAATCACCTAATTTCGTTCAAAAATAAATTCTCAAATTAATTAGGAATTGAAATAATGAATGTTGAAGTACCTTGGATGGAATTAATTAACACTGTTTATATTCTTACTGTATCACTGTGTCGATCGTAATGGAGAGTTAATTTGTTCGCATTCTTCTCAAACACAAAATTGAAAACAAACCATAAAATTAAATAAGTTAATAATATAATAACTTATGTTATGCACGTACATAATAATTATACATAAACGTAGACCAGTTTTAAGTGAAGATCGATGTTTGTACAACGAAACGACTAAGTAAATTGACTACTTCCTCGCGAACTAGTCTTATGCATGATAATAAGACTAATAACAAATAATATTTATTTTTATTTATTATGACGAAAAAGTACATTCTTCTTTATGCATGCAATCACAAATAAGCTGCACACCTAGTCGCACAACTATAATTAAATATTTCAATACTATAGACTCTATATATGACATATGACCTCATACAAAAGGTGCCAATTTGTTCACGCAATATCTCCCGGAGAATCGGGAGAATTGGTTCACTACTTCACTTACTTTTTATATTTTACCTGAAGCTATAATTAATTGTTTTGTATGACACATGTATTTAATTTGAAATCTGTAAGTAGTCTAGCTCTTACGCATGTTACATGCTAATTATATGAACTTTTTTTGCATAAAATTTGTGTTTTGTATAAATTGCAACGAAATTGTATAATAATAATAATAATAATAATTTATTTTCGAATAGCTGGTTGTACATTACACAACATGATTCACGTCCAGAAGAAAATTAATAGATAAAAAGTACATGCAAAATTAACCATTTATAAATCTAAATACTAACAATAACAAGTTATAACATAACACAAATACAATCTATTCATTAAAAGTTAAATCAATAAGAAATTACTTATCAACATACATTTTCTGGCAATTTGTTTGAATCAAACTCTTTTATTGAATAATATTCCTTGCCAATAAGCACAGATTTTAGTTTATTTTTAAAAAGAACATCGCTACCTATCTCTCTTAATGATTTTGGCAGGAAGTCATAAATTTTTGCAGTTTGGTACAAAGAACTTTTTTCAAGCAAAGCAGAACAGTGCTTTTCAACTGAAACTTTGCCTTTGTTCCGCGTGCAATATGAATGATTATCACTATTATGAACGTACAGGTCAGGATGTTTACGCTTATACATACAACAATTTAATATATAAATACCTGGCAAGGTTAAAATGTTAAGTCGCTTAAAGTGCGACACACATGTGTCTTTTTTTTTAAAAAATAATATTGTTCTCAAAGCACGTTTCTGTAAAATAAAAAGTCTATTAAATTGTTCTGAGTATCTACCCCAGAAAATAATACCGTAAGACAGATGAGGATAAACAAATGCGTAGTATATAGATAGCAAAGACTGTTGCGATACATGATTTCTAATTGAGTAAAGAACAAAATTTGCCCAGTTAATTTTTTTACAGATTTCATTGACGTGAAAATTCCAGTCTAATGATTCGTCTAAGTATAAACCTAAAAATTTTACATTAGAAACTCTTGAGATTGGTTTGTTCATTAACTTAATCAAAAAACTTTTGTCAGGCACTGTCTTTTTGGTGTGAAATTGTATAAAAACTGTTTTCTCAGTATTTAAAATTAGTCTGTTTTTCCCTCCCCAAGATTCGACTTCATTAACTGTAATATTAGCCTTACGAATCAGATCCTCTTCAGAGTCTGCAGTTACTATAGCCGTAACGTCGTCAGCATACTTAATAATTTTAGCATTTTTTACATTATTATTATTATTATTAGTAAATTTTTTGTTTTCAAGAAGGTGCGATATCTGTGGTATTTGAATCATGATAGAGGTATTTTTTGGTCAACAGTCGTAAAATAAAATTGTCATTTACGCTTCTCCCCCCCCCCCCTTCCCCTAAGTAGTTTTGCAGTTTGAAGACTTGGAAAACGTGACGTCACGTGAACTCAAGTGAATCCATCCGTTCGTATTTTATAATATCAAATTAAACGCCAGCTGCTGCTTTTAGCCCGAAGATAGCCGAAATAAGACGAATCTAAAGAATAAAGTAGAAACATGACTTTTTTTACCTTATATATTTGTTTGTTTTTTAAGAGCTGGCCTTCGTCTTACATGAGCGCGCGGCGGAGAGCTCTGGGTTCATGCCCCGAACCAAGCAACCTTGAAAAACGAGTTTGTCATACGGGATTGTTTGCCATCTGAGACTTTGATAACGAACCAAGCGACAGTGTAAATGTTGTATGTTCAATTGCACTACTCTTTTTTGTAAGTCTTGCGCGGCGGCAGCGATCATGTATCTCAAAATAATATATGGAAGGTGAACATAATTATACTTTGTTGAACATTAAATTACAGAGCTTTAAGAGAGTTTAAGAAGAAAAAAAATGTTGGTGATAGAATTAACAAGTTGGTATATACTTTTATAACAAAGTGCGTGATAAATATAATAAAATTCAACGAAGAAAAAAAGTAAATAAATTATTAGGTATTTTTTCATTTTGTTTCTGAATAAGTTAGCTGGACTGCATAAATTAATGAATGTTTTAGACGTTTTAGAACAAGCTCATGTTAATATTTCAAAATATCCTATGGTTAAATTATATATTATAATAATTTTTATTATTTTATGTACTATATAAACGTGTATAAACTTGAAATATTAATAATATATAATACAAATTGTGCAATAAAAACTATACAAATTTTTCTAGGCGACCGATTCTTTTTAAAATTTAAATACCCAAGTTGTCTTGCTCGTGCACTTACATTTCAGATGTCCTTTGTGCCTTTTCGTCTCGTGCCTGCAACTTAGTTTCTCCACTGGCTCACAACACAACTCGAACCATCGCGGTGCTCACTGCGATCTGTTCTGACGGTCTGTGCCCGAGCTGCCCTCGTCGCCACGCTAACGAGATTTCTTAGCTAATCTAATTATTTGTCGAAATGCCATTACTTCGTCACACGATGTTGCAACGTGCCCCTGAGAGAGCATGCGCAGACCCCATGTCGCGACACTGATAATAACTCGAACCATGGCTTACAATTAACACATCATACCAATGTCAGTCACGGCGAGGACCCAAAGAGTTCACCGTGAGACATGATTGAAATTTGGCAATAATGTTGAAACTTCAAAACCTCGGAAAGAAGAATCAAAAATAAAAAAAAAAAAAAAAATCCATATTGGAATGATAAATTATTTCTTCATTACTCCTTGGAGTAAAAATAGCTGCTTTGTGACTTAATTGTGCAACTCAGGACAGCACGAATTTTCCCCTTTTTCGTCAAAATGTTATGGTTATGGTGACGTGGAGATTTTTTTTGGGGGTGATGGCTTTTCTAATAATCATGACCTGTGAGTGCTTTTCTCAACACCTGAAATTACAAATCTGCATATTTTTCATTATCTCTTGGAGATAAGACTTTAGTAAACCAATCAGACAAAGTTATTGCTGTCTTAAGGTGTACGAACAATACAAATATAATATCATCAACTTAGGCGGAGTTTGAGAGCTGCCTGGTAACGAGAGCGCAGGGAACGCAACAAAACTGCAATTAACTTTAACGGAATTCAAGTTATTAATACTCTGCCCTGCCGGTATAGATAAAGCAAAGAAGACACCACGTTTCTTTGAGGAGATTATATTCCATTTTGACTGAGCCTAAATAATATATATAATAATGATTTTTCTTTAGGGGTATTTTTGTGTAAAATAGATTTTATTTGCCAAGGTTTAAAAAAAAAAATACGTTTATAATAAATCATAATTGCTCACAATTTTATTAAAACACTATACTCTGTGTATTCTGTGTGCATGTTTAATATAAACAGCGAGAGCAAGTATCTTGGGAGGTGATCTAAACTTATCCCCAATGTTTTGATTTTTTTCAGCTCTTCAAAGTCAACACTGAACGCGACAAAATACACAAAATCAAAACCTCCATTTCCGCCTCGCTGACATAATTATTAACAACAACACTTCTTATAAAATTTATTTTTAATACCAAGCTATATATATATATATATATATATATATATATATATATATATATATATATATATATATATATTATTATTATATTTTATATTCTATAAACATAATAAGATTAAAACAAACAACAATTGAATTTCGTTATTGATGATAATAAGGCTGGAAAATTACATTTTCATAACTTTTGTAAATCATCTATATTAACAACAACAAGGTGCATGTTATACACCCTTCGCCTTAGAAAACTTCCTATTTACAGCCTTGCCACCATGCCTTGTGTTATTCCTACGGGTATTTTAATAAACAAAGTCGCAATGGCGCAAGGCGCAAAGAGAAATTTTCCGAGGCGAAGACTGTACAAAATATATTTGAATTTAACGTTTACTATGTAGTCGCTGCAGCTGCAATAAAATATGAAATTTCGGATTAACGAGTACGATTTATGCCCTGAAGATGATGAGCATATGACTTTCAGCAGATTGCGTGAAAATTGTCCCACAGATGATCAAAGAAAACGTTCCGGCTGCATCGAGCTGTACGTTTTAGTCTAGGTGAGGAACAGCGCCCATAACCATCGCTCTGTAAGCTCTGTTCCACTCTGTGTGATTAATAAGTCTGTGCAAATAACTTGGATTTGTCAGAATAGTTGAAGCAACACTCTCACATATATGGAAATGTTGATAAGTAGAGTGCAAATTGCTAACGGAACTTTTGCTTCTTGTTGCGTATTATATACACCAAGACTCCTCCAGTACGTGTTATACTTTAACCGTTGTTTAACTGATGGCTTACTTTCACTGCGTCTCATGTTTTTGTTTTTAGCTCACAACTTTGTAATAACATTGAAATAATCCTTGAAGTTATACACTTATAAGTATAAACGTGTTCGAAAAGTAAATTGCGATTTAAAACACATAATATGACTTTTTTATATAATATTATTATTATAATATAACAAGCCAAGTAATATAATAAAATAAATTAAAATTGCATATTAAAGTTTTTTACGAAGAAAATTTTAGGATGTACAACATAAATTAAGAAAATTATATCATGAAAATGTTTGCTTTGAAGTTTTGCCATGATTTTTTGTTATTTCAGAAAATTGAAGAATTTAATTTGCTGCAGTATTAACTTCTCGGTGAGGAAGTAAAACTTTGCTCTATTACGGACTCATAATAATCCACCCTGTTTGAAATGCAGCCCCCTCGATGGGCTTAAATTAGCGGTATTATGTATGACGTAATAGTAATATAATTAAGGGACGAGTCACGCTGGCCCACTAACACTTGTCGTTAATGCGAGGACAATGGCGCAAATTGGCGGTCATTCTATTCATGCAATTGTCGTCTCTACACTTCAAAACAGGTTGTCCTTAAAATTCTTTAAAAAGAATGGTCTAATAACACACTGTTGACGACGGTTTACTTTCAGTTAGTGCTCTATTTAGAAGAGAATATTATCATACAATTAAATATTAAACATACATCAAATAATAGAAATTCCTTAATTTATATAGAAATTTATTTTCAGCAAGATTTAAAGATATTATTTATTATATTATTTATGCAGTCATGGTAAAAATTAATTCGTCCGTCCGTCTATAATCTTCAGATCTTCAATGTGGAATAGAGATGAAAACTTCAGAATCCTGTTCATAAATAGAATGGAGTACCGACCTCAAATTTTTTTTTATTGCAGAAATGAATAGAGGGTGCAAAAATATGCTACTCTGATTTTTTTCAGATTTTTTAGGGACCGGGAAGTATTGCTAGAAAATTTTGGCGAGGTCGGGTTCGAATCCACTTCCCTTTTGGGTCCTATCTTTTGCGGCAAGAGGCGGCACTTTTTTTGCACTTTCAATAATTTTTTAAAAATACTTCCCGGTCTCAGAAAAATCTGAAAAAATTCAGAGTGGCATATTTTTGCACCCTCTATCCATTTCTGCAATAAAAAATTTTGAGGTTGGTACTCCATTACGTGTACTCTTAAAATAATCATCGTTTTTCATTGTTATTTTACAGAAGAATTAAAAAAAAAAAAGAAAAGATTTAAAATTGTTTTGTTGTGATAACTTCACCAACAAAGAATTATCTTCGTATATATAATATATTTAATTATATTGTATACTGTGTTACTCGTGTATATAGTATATATACGTTATACGTTTCAAAATGCAAAAAATAAATAATAATAATAACAGCCACAAGAAACGCACTAACATTCGAATACATAGATTCGAAATTCGCGAATCTTATATAGTACGTTGTACCGATTGCTAATTTCAATTAATATTCATTACAATCATTACCAATATGTTTTTCTATGACAATTTCTAACAGCAAAATAAAAGAGAAAATACTCACGTTCAAGATAAGCATGAACAGCGAGACGATAAGTCTTGAAACTTGCTGCTTCAGCTCGGAGCAACTTGACGGATAGCTAGGAGCACATACGACAATGTTCGTCACCCGGCATGCACGGAGCGTTTATTCATCAATGTGGTCAAGTCACTCGCGGCCCGGCGTCTGTCGCGGAGTGAATGACGTCAGTGTCCGTCACGTTGCGGGCGACCCCGGCCGCGTGCAGCATCAAACGAGATCATCTCTTTCACGTCCACTTGTGGCAATTAACATGTCAACTGATTGACATAATGTGTAAGGAGCCAAGATACCGACGTCGGTCTCGTGATTGTAGCATGGCATATATATATATATATATATATATATATATATATATATACTATAATTTTAATTGACGGAAAATATATACCAATTATAGGTCTCCATATCTTTAATATCGTTGCATATATTATGCTTATTTGTTTTAATACAAAAATAAATTATTATATACTTGTATTGTTTGTACTATATTCTAAAACATGATTTTCCTTTTATTCGCCTCATCAAACATACAAATTATTTTGTATTTTTATATCTTTGTTTAATAATAAGAACAATAATGTTATAACATGAACAATTATATTATATGTATAAACCATATATTTATTATATGTATATGTATCGCCATTTTTGATATTTTTTTTGTATTCATGCTTCCTTGGAACGCGCGCTTTATAAGAATACTTTCGCTTATTTCCTCGCTATTTAGTTTGTTATATGTGTATAGTTATTCGGTTATTAAATTTTACGTAAAAACATTCCATGCATACCTTCATTACAACAACTTGTTGTAATAATAATTTTCATTTTAAAAAACAAATTCTTGTCTTAATTAACAGTAATTCTTTTTTTATATAATAATTATATAAAATCAACAACATTTTTAAAAATGACACTTTATAATTGATTGCGTGCATTTTTATATTTAGGTGAACCTGAAATTATTATATATATCCCTTTAATTAAATTAATTTTATCAGCAAATTAACACTTGAAATTTTTACTTCTTTTGTGTATAACAAATGAGACCTTTATTTTTCTTCCTTCATCTGTTATCACTCGTTTACACAAAGCGAGTATGTAGGACATTAGGTCATTGCGAGCAAATTGCAATATATGTAGTTCTCAAGGTATGAATTATGGTATATTATTATGACTTGTAGTTTCAAACTTAAATTATCTACTTCTAAAATACTACTAATTTTCATTTAACATCCAATAGACCGCAATATTATATACTCTCATACTTTTACTGGCCATGATATTATTGTAAGGTGTACACTACGTACAATGCGTACTGTCCTGTTTTGATTGTATCATGGTCTTAATATTATATAGCATATACTGTATATATTATTATTATTATATAAAATGATAATCACAGAATAATCTTTGCGAGATTTGTATAATTTATTTGTATATGAGTATGTTTTTTTTAGTCGATATGTCGATAATGTAAAAATAATATTATATTAGTTTGAAATTTTCTAGAAAGTTGAATTACAATTTTTTTAATTTATAACAAATAAACGATAAGTTGAAACGAAAATTGCCAACAACGTCACATTCGAGACAATGATATAATTAGCTCATCTCTATATAAATATATGCAGGATGACCTTGAAGCTAGGTCAGACTGCCTGGGTGCTTCGTAGGAAAGAAGCCTCAGTTTACCCAACGTGCTGAGGGGATTACTGCAAGACGAATTTAAATTACACCACGCCATGCAAGCTTCAGACAACGTGAAATATGTTCCATGTATAATATTTAATATACTGTCTAAAACATTAATATTTTAATGAGATCAATAATTTCAGAATCAGGTAGACCTTAAAATATACTAGAAACTCAAAAATCATAAAAAAATCAGAAGGGGATATTAAAATAATAGAAAGGGAAGGATTTTTTTTAAAGATATAGTGGGAAATTCACAATTTTGAGACGGAGTTCTGGTGGGCCCCTTTATATTTACGCCGAGCTGATGGTGTAAATGTAACCTCTATAGTTGATTATATTGATTATGAACATATCGTGAATAGATCGAACACATCACGTATATAACTGGTTACATCCAGGATTTAAAAGACATGAGTGGGGGAGCATTAGCCTCCTTGCCAGACTGAAGGTAAGTGAAATAAATTGTGTTAATTTTTTTTTGTGACGTACACTATAAGATATTTAAAATGTCTGGGATATACTTTAGTAGTTTAGTGTCTGTATGCTATGTTTGGTTTTACTATGCTAGTGTGGAATGTTATCACTCTGTTTATCACGGCGGCAGCTAGAGAGCGGCTGCCCGTCTCTCTGCACGTGGTGGGTTTAAACAAACAGAGCTGCTGGCACGCAGACCGCGGAGAGCGTGTGGTAACGACGTCCGCATGCACGAGCGCCCGGGCACGCGGCAACTCTTTCAGCACGCTTGCGCACTGGGTTGCATAAACACAAAGGCGCCGGATTTATAAAATATTATTATGTATTATTATAAAAATTTATGTAGCTAGTATTTTACAAATTGTATGCCTGTTAAAATATAACGTTTTTAAAATTATATAAGAGCATAACACTCATATTTTTAAGAGTTTCATTACTATGCGAGTATTTTTTTTTTCACTAATGTTTTACTTGAATGTCACTTGTCAGTCACTTGTGATTCTATAAGAATTTATTTATTTACTAGTTTATTTATTTATTTATTTATTTATTTATTTATTTATTTATTTATTTATTTATTTATTTATTTATTTATTTCTTCATTCACATTAAATACCATTTGGTACATTGTGACTACATACTATAATATTTACAATTAATTATCTGCATGAAAAGGAGAAAGATATTATTGACATTATAAATATTATAATAGAAAAAAAAAAAAA
Organism: Siphlonurus alternatus; assembly: GCA_949825025.1. Lineage (NCBI taxonomy): Eukaryota > Metazoa > Arthropoda > Insecta > Ephemeroptera > Siphlonuridae > Siphlonurus > Siphlonurus alternatus. The sequence continues at coordinate 17,915,224 of OX463779.1, read as the reverse complement.
TACATAATGGAGTACCGACCTCAAAATTTTTTATTGCAGAAATAAAAATGGATAGAGGGTGCAAAAATATGCTACTCTGAATTTTTTTCAAATTTTCTGAGATCGGGAAGTATTTTTAAAAAATGATTGAAAGTCCGTTTTATGACGTCACGGGCGTTAATGTCCTATTTTTGCTTAAGGGAGAGGCGCCTCGTGACGTCATCAAAATGTACTTTCAATAATTTTTTAAAAATACTTCCCGCCGGTGCGCCGGTCTCAGAAAAATCTGAACAAATTCAGAGTAGCATATTTTTGCACCCTCTATCCATTTCTGCAATAAAAAAATTTAAGGTCGGTACTCCATTATGATTTACAAAATTATTATTATTATTACGAGATTATTATTTTAATTTAGACACTTTCTATATATTTTTTAAATTATCTGGAAGTGTGTTATTCAACAAAGATCAAGCTCAAATAAAATAGTCTCTTTTAGTTGCTCATATATGCTCCATATTTTTTATGAAGAAGATTAAATGATTATATAATGATTAGATTATATATGTGTCCAGTCCAGTCACATATATTCCAGTCTTTGTTAATTTGAAATGTATATATTATATGATAATTTCTTTTAAGTTTTAAGTCTTTTAACATAACATAATCATAAAAAAAATTCAAATACATGGACAATTTAAAATATTAAGTTGTTCCCATCTTTCTTTACAACTCTGCCAGCTTTCGCTTGAGTCATGCTTCTAATTTTTTTCTTTTTTTTTTTTTTTTTTTTTGCTAACAAATACCACTGTTTGTATGAGAAGACGATCTCCTTACAAAAGAACACCATAAGTGATAGTAGAATATGACATAACCATTGAAAATTATTTATTATATTATAAGCAGTTCCAGTGGAAATTAAATTAGTAAATAACTTAGAAATAAATGTTATTTTAGATGCCATCCAGGTACATTCTTCGCCTCGGAAAATTTTTCAGTTGCAGCCTTATAATGTTAATTACCATGCTCTCATGTGTTATTCTTACGGAAGGCATGGTGATTAAGAAGGTCGCAAAGGGAAATTTTCCAATTTTAATATATTTATGAATATATTTCTATATTCCATGCGTTGATTAAAAAACGGCATTCATTAAAAAAACATAATTATTACAATTAATATTTTTAGACTCGTGAATAATAATTATATTTTTTTAATGAATGCCATATTTTTTAATCAACGCATAGAATATGATTAATGTAATGTTCATGCAATATATAATTTAACATCAAAATATTTAGATTTAGACTAAAAAGATCGAACAGTAAAAAAAAAAAAAGCATTCTTTCACATTTTGCTCATCAAAAGGCACTGCGAGACTTACGTAAACTGTTATTTGCCATTGTATTAATTGTGTATATTTACCCAAAGTGGCGTTTGTTTATATACTCACGAGGATTGTTATTCAGACGACGCGTGTTTGCGTGGGTATCTCGTCACGTGTTGGCATACACGTGCAGAGGGGCGGGGCCAACTTGCAAACGAATATGTCAAAGGACATATATGGTAATCTCACTGTTTGTGAGCTGCTAGGTCTTCCCCCCTAGCTCTCTCCCAACAGCCTGAGCGATTTAAAGTCACGTTGCTATCAATGAGTAACCTCACGTGTGGACACGATCGAATGTGACAGTTTCGATCGTTACATATATAAGAATATGACGTACAGTACACACTTTTATACGTAGCTACTGTCACACATCGTATTTCTCAGAAAAAAGTAATTTCTTAACAATAATTAAATTGATTACTTTTTCATTTTTTTATTATTAATTATGACAAGTTTATACTGTGTTCAGCGTACGTGTTGGAAAATTAACATAGTCATTTATTACAGCCTATATGCAAAAAAAAGTATTAAATATTTAATTTATTGCCATGTGTTATATTATAATGTTATTTACTATAGCTAATTACTCGAATGAGAGATTAGAATGTGAAAATTTTAGTAATCAAAAGAAGGGGTAAAAATATGGGACTGTGATTTTTTTCAGATTTTTCTGAGACCGGGAACTATTTTTAAAAAATTATTGAAAGTCTATTTTATGACGTCACGGGCGGCACTGCCCTCTATCCTTTTTCTTAAGGAGTGCCGCCCGTGACGTCATCAAAATAGAATTTCAATTATTTTTTAAAAATAGTTCCCGGTCTCAGAAAAAATTCACAGTACCATATTTTTACCCCTTCTTAAATCGATTAAGCCACTAAAATTTTCACATTCTAATATCTCATTGTAAGTAACTAACGTAACCATTCTAAAAGTGTTAAAAGAATGCATTTTCTTCATATATTTCAGATATTAAAAAACGATGTAACAATTTGTTATATTTTTTTTGTGAATTGTTGACATATTCTTTTGACTTCTTCATTTTTAATTTAACTCATATTGTTTGTTTATATAAATGAACTGCTGCAAAGTTGTGAATAAATATAAATTTTAGAAAGAGGTTCGAGGAATAAAAATAACGCAATGTTATGTTATATTATGTTATATACCTATTAATAACGGAAAAAAAAAAAAAAAATGCAAGTTCTTGGTAAATTGATTAATAACATTGCTACAAAAATTTCTATTCTTTAACTCTTACAGAAGGGGAAAATTTTTATTATAATATTGATTAGTTAAATTTTTGTGGACAAACTTGTCTTGCTGTAACTAAAAGAGAAAATTTTGAATTAAAGCAGACTGCCCCATAATGATTTATTAAGCCATACTTAAACTGAATATCACATTTATATGATTAAATTTAAATTATAATGAAAATTAGGAACATACAGCATAAAATGACACAGTAAAAGTATATTATTATCAATTTAATTTTAATAGCAACATTTAATAAATATACATGACATGGTATGGGCTACTAGGGAAGTATAATATAGACATTTCAAGTACTAACAACATCAGTCAAAACACAAATTTTGACTAATAGGCCATTATATAACCAGAAGCCCAGCCACTCTTAACATAACACTTTTATTGTTTCTACTGCGAGTTTTTACACATAAAACAAGCTAAATTAATCATAACTGAACAACATTTAACTAAGTTAATTATCAATAGAACAAACCTAATAAAATAGGAACTGAACTTTATATTTATTAATTGAACTTATTTTGAAACAACAGTGCAACAAATACCCACAGTTTTGTTGGGTTTGCTTTGTTAAGAAATTAAAATTTCTTAACAAGCAAGCAAGCAAAGCAAGTAGATTACTTGCGAAATATCACCAATTAGTTTAAAGGTGAATACATCAAGTTTTGTGCAAAATTGTACATTTTTGTGAATAATAATTATTAAAATAACATATGCATATGTATATACTTAATTTAAATATTATTTAAAATCAGTGCTAATTGTAGAGTGTTGCATAAAATAAAGGATCGGCGAAGATTGCCCAGCATACATCAAATGGTATGTAGAACAAAAATAGTTTATAAATTAAAATTTGACTAACTTTTGTAGTATAGCTTTACACAAGCTAACATCAATAATCAACAATAACTTTGTGTTAAATAGGGAGTTTTAAATGCTTAGGAAGCCAGTTTTTTTTTTATCTGCTTATTTTTTATTTTAATGCATTAACAAAATATTCAAGTCTTTAATTTCAAAACTTGGAAATATAAAACAGAAAAATCTATATTACACGATACAATTTTGCTTACAATTTTTCCTTACATGAAAATTTCTTCACCATAAAAACAAATTGAGTTTAAGTTTACTTGCAAGGAAAAATTGTATCGTTTAATATAGACTATAAACCCGAAAATTACCCACTATAGAAGTTTGTACAAGTTGCACTGTTGTAATCATAATATAAATGTTAATTTTAGTGTCATATTATCTAAGATTTTTAATTGTGTTATCATAATTTCTAATTTTGTCTATAAATGAAAATGCTGATGAAACTTGTTACTGAAATGAAAATAAATAAAAGAATTTATCCAAAAGCATCTAAACTGTGCACATTGCTAACAGAAAAATATTGACACCACTTTATAAGTGAAGGTTGAAAGTCAAAAATAGGTCTATGTAAGACTTAAAATAATTTAAAAAATTTTACCTTAAAATTGAATAATGTCAATGTTTTACTAACAGCAATTTTGTGTCCTTGAGTATTTGCAAGTAAGTTATTTACTAAATTTAAAAGTTTGAGCCTTTTTGTTTTTGTTGCATTTTATATAGCAGCTATAAAATAATTGTATTAAATGACATAAAAATATTCACAACCTCCAGCAATTTTAACGTGAGAGGAGAGGTTGGTTATTAAATTACGATTCACATTAGAGCGCCAAGATCTTGGAATGACACATTTAAAAAATAAAAAATCCAAGCAAATATCCTCAGATCTTGGCCTAATACTAATTAAGCATGCAATAAAAACTGTTTTTAAATGTTTAAAACTGCCAAATTTATACAGCTTTAATTGAGAATACATAAAAAATGTTTAAATATTATTGCCAATATATTGCTTATAAACTTAGGCCTGAATAAAGTTTAGCAGATGCTGAAGTGATCAATAACAACACCATTTTTTTGTTTGTTAAATGATTGAATTAAAAACAAAGGGCAAGACTGAAATTTACAACATAATTATCAATCAAAATGAACAAGAGAGTCCAATATTCAACCAAACAACAGGTTTCAAACAACTGCTTCCCTCCAGTTTAAACCTCACCCATTGGCATTGATGAGCTCTAATAAAGTTGCCAAATATACATAAAAGTGGAAACCGGTCTTAAAATCACTACCAGAACTTATTATTTTGCCTCTCCGTGAAGATCTGGAAATCACAACAAAGAGTACCAGATTCCAACAAAATTTTAAATGTTATTTTAACTGAATAAATTATTTTATAAAAAAATCTTAATTAGATGTACAAGTTTTTACATAAATATCATAAGTTATTCACAGTAGGAAGGGGCAGATCAACAAGGAAGATATTGAGAGCTTGTGCAAAGGAGCGTTTGCACACAGGCACATCTGGTAAGACTACTCCACACAGGCTGGCAAGCCGAGCATACTTCACATAGGTCAACATATCAAGAAGTGTTGGCTGATAATTCACTTTGAAGATAAAAATAACTCAATAAAAATCTTGCCAAAGAGAAACAATTTAAAAGTTACTAAGTTACATTATATGTATTAATTATTTTCAGCTGACTCCATTTTTAAAATTTCTTTTTATGAGCTTTTGAGCAAAAGTGCTTTTAACTTATTTGACTTATTATTAATTTATTTTTATAAATGACAGAAGTGAAGTTGTCATAGCCTTTAAAACAAGTAATAATCTTGATTTTCCTGTGTCATGTCAGGACTTGCACAGCCCGTGTGGAGCATCTCTTGCCAAGGTGTCACGCTGTCGAACGCTCACCAGGTGAGTCCGTCAGCTACCTGCGACGCTCCCCTTTCTGTGTCTTGCGCTTCTCTTTCTTGTCCTGCTGAGCCTGCTTCTGCTTCTCCCTGTGACCAAATCATTCTCTTAATGATAAATTAGCACAGTAAAAAGGTTACACACAAATTTGTTAAATTGTAAAAGAAGACTGTCATGCTTTGCTTTAAATTCAAATTTTGTTTCATGACCTTTCTTTTGAACAAATATAAACAAATTCTGATTAAGTTTCTTCAACTACCGTACTCTCTAGCTTAATGGTGGGCTTAATTCAATCTAAATACAGTAAGGTGGCCACTTTTACACTAAATATGACTACACAGAGTAAAAAATTCCCAAAGGTTCCATACTTTTTTGTATTATAGTGCCACACATATAAAAATCCTTACTAAAAAGATGTTTATGCATAAAACATTTTTGGACACAACAGTTTATGTATGCAGTTTTTCTGCCACTCTGTTAAATTTTAGAATTTATGAAGGTGTAAGATTGCTTGTAACTGACACCTTACAAGCAATCTTTCAATTGTTTGACTACATGCACACTGGCTGTCTCAGCTTTGTTACCTGTCCTCCTTGTCCTTGTCCTTCTTGCCCTTGGCGTCTTGCTTGGCTTTCTCACGACGCTCCTTGTCGGCTCGTACAACGTCGTCGAAGTTGGTGTTGCGAGCAAGCCCCGCCCCGACGCGAGGAGCGGACGACACTCCTACTGCAGCAGCAGCACCCCCGGCTGCAGCTGCACTGGCGCAGTCTTCCTCCTCTTCTTCATGGTCAGACATCTGCACAAGTAATAGGCCTTACAATTAGAGAGTGGAAGCAAGTAAAGCTAGTGAATTCCATTTATTTTGAAAATAGGCAGGGGGGGGGGATCATTTTGTTAAAAAATGGTGCCCTCACTTAAATTACATTGTCGCAATAAGTTTAAAATTTACAAAAAATTGGCACCCGCCCAGTTTTGTGAATTATTATAGGTGATCGCTGACATCTAAGTTTACCTTTGCAAGACTACCTTACAATTAGTCTGGCCTGGCCAGTACAACAATCAATAAATTGCTAGTGAAGTTCAAGACATTAGTATCTTCTCTCATTACAAATTTTAGAGATTGGAGGTATGTTATTAGTAATTAGCTAATTAGTCTAATTACTATACTGTGCCGTGGAATGAGCATGTGAATTATGTTCTTTCACAACAAGAAGGTAATGAAAGTACCGTAATGAGGCTTTTCAGTTGTGGTATACTGTTGTACCGGTAGTATACATTTTTACATATGATTGTATTTCATTGGTCTCTTCCCTTTTAATCAAGAGAATTAATATAAAATTAGTACTGCTCAGTCTAGTACCAACAGAATATCATTCTCCGAGCAGATACCAGTACTGAATTTAAATGATAATAAATAATAAATTTTCACATCACAGGCATTCCAGAATAAATACGAGCTAAATATGTATCCTACTTACTATGCTATACAAAAAAGCTAATGATATGTACTGTATAGTAAAAGAAATATGTGCTGTAATCTTAAAAAAAATTTAACTCTTGGTGCCAGGCTGCAATAATGACATGTGAAGTATGTCACTTCTAGGTTATATTCAGACTCACGTGGCTGTACTGGGCAAGGATTGCATCTCTTAGTTTCTTCTCCTCCTCAGTGTAGCTGCGAGCCACCACGGTTGGCTTAGCTTGGTTCTCAAGCAAACGCACCAGACGATCATCCACAGCTTCATGGTTCACAGTAGAAGCATTTGCCTCTTCTAACTTTTGGGCATGAAGGCGCCAGCGCTCAAAAATCTCCTGGCAGTGCTTCAAAATATCCTCCTCCTGTAAACAATTGACAGCTTTAGATTTGGTTTCACGTCCATCTCCAGCAATAGATTGCTGTTATGAATAAAACATACCGTAGGGATCATTGTCGTTTGAAAGGTACAACACGCAGAGTTTTACAGTTTTGCCTTGAGGTGAGTGGACTTCAAAGACTACTGTATAATATATAGTCTGATGCTGTTTATATTCAACTAAATATTGGAATATAATATACATCAATCACCTTTCGTGCGGCAAAGATTGAATGTATGCATACTGTACTGATGATTGCTAGCTTTCCAGTAGACACAAGGTGTAAAAAATGTGTTAGAAAATAATGTAGTGTTGACACATACAGTATTGGCCCGACAGTCTCAGCACTGGACCAACAGAGTTGAGTTTACCACAGGTTGAGACAGTGAAGTCACAGACAAACAGCCACCTAACACTGACATCTTTAGGTCAGCTTAGATAAGCCGTGTTTACATCTAGCTGGACTGCCGTGAGAGGGATATCAGTGGAGGGAGATATGTTAAGAGATAGGGAAAACCAGAGCTTCCTTCTGCACTGATGTACTGGATACCAATAATACAAGGGAATAAATGGTGTACTGCGAGGGGAACGGGACAGGCACAAAACTCTCATTTGGTTACAGTATTATGTACAGAAAAAGGTCTGTTCGTAAATAATCAATTCTTTCTGAATGTGTATTTACGAACAGACCTATAGTTTAATAATAGTTTACATGTAGATTCAACTGCATGTGGCGATCGTCTTTTGCCTTATTCCATCCAGCTGGATGGCTGGAGACTGATTAAAGATTAAAGATTAAAGATTAAATAGCAGTGTGTACACACATTACATACATACACCACTGCTTGCGGCTATTGTGGGTATTCCACCACGGTGGCTCGCTTGCTTGCGGCTGACTCTCTCAGCCCCTCCCTGAACTCACCAACACTCCGAGCATCCACAAGCCCAGAGTCCAACAAATTCCACTCCCTCACCGTTCTTCTCAAAAAAGAATACTTGCCCACATCATTTTTGCTTCTCCTATACTCCAGCTTCCAATCATGGTCCCTCCTACCTTTATAACGCCCTTCCTCAGTACGATCGCTAAGCTCCTCCCAGCCCTTTTGGTTCCTAGTTATTTTATACATTGCTGTCAGTCTACTTTGCTTCCTCCTTTCCTCCAGATCCTCCCATCCCAGTTGCTCTATCATTCTAGTCACACTCTCTCTTCCCTTATAAATTTTGTTTTTATCACAGATAAAGCTCCAGTTCCCCTTTTCTAAGACCCTTCTTGCTGCTCGTCTTTGTATCTTTTCCATCTCTTTCTTCCCTTTTGCTCTATACGGGTCCCATGCATTACATCCATATTCCATTATTGGTCTAATCAGAGACTTGTATGCTTTTTCTCTTACTGTCCTGCCTGCCCCCTTAAGATTCCTCATTACAAACTCAAGATTCCTTCTGCTCTTTGCGGTTACATACCTAATATGTTCATCCCAATTAAGTTTGCACTGAAGCATTACTCCCAGATATTTGTATTTGTCCTCTGATTTGATTTCTTCCCCCTCCATAAAATATTTAACCTGACTTTGCTCCCTTCTTTTGTTGAACTTAACCACACTACATTTTCCCACATTAAGCTTCATTTTATTAGCTTCTATCCATATACCCACTGTCTCCAGATCCTTTTGTAGAATTTGCTCATCCTGCTTATTACTTACTGTCCTATAGATTACGCTGTCATCAGCAAAAAGCCTCATCTCCGACTCCAAATTCTGTACAATATCATTAATAAAAATAATAAAAAGTAGCGGCCCTAGCACACTACCCTGAGGGACTCCGGAAGTAACCTTCACTACCTCAGACAACGTTTGCCCTAGCTTGACTCTCTGTACTCTATCAGTTAAAAAATCTTCTATAAAATTTATCAAGCCTTCTTCACCTACCGCTTCTCTTATTTTATTCACTAGTATATTATGTGGCACCTTATCAAATGCTTTCTCGAAATCCAAAAATATTGCATGTATTTCCTCTCCTTTATCAATGCCTTCCTCGAGGTCCTGCACTAGCCCCAGAAGCTGAGTATCACATGAATAATTCCCCCTAAATCCGTGCTGTTGTTTGCAAAAATATCCCTTCCGTTCTAGCTTAAGTCTCATGTACTTAACTACTATCTTCTCCATTACTTTTGAAACTACTGATGTAAGGCTTACTGGTCTGTAGTTTTTAACTTCACTTTTTGCTCCTCCCTTATAAATTGGAATAACCCACGCCTCTCTCCACCCTCTCTAGCCATATGTCTAGACAGTCTCGAAGCAAGGCGCCTACAGGTAATCCAAGTATGTTTTAGACTGATGTAGGCGTCTGTTTGTCTGTGGTGCAGTACGTGTTACATATATATTAGTTGAAGCATTAATTAAATATGCATATACATACAGACTCATATGTAGCTCATATGCATCATATCATATGAGATCACGATATAATTGAATGCATGACATGTGATGTTGATGTATATTTTATGTACTGTTATTACCGGTGTGCATATATGCATATGTATGTATCATATATACAGTATATGAACTCCCAAAAATTAAAATCCATCCCAATATATTATTATGTATTTTTTTCCAGGACACCAATATTGCCAATCAGGTTAAAGTTAACCAGTGAGGTAACTAAACGAGTTGATTCAGTATGCATACTGTATATATTATACATCTCATATTTTAAGTAACCATCTATGTAGTCAATGCTTTTTATTTTCATATTGATTCCACATGAGTGACATGAGCATGAAGGCATTGTCTGTGATGAAGGGCACTGTTGGGCTTGGGCAGCATGGAATTAATCATACCGTTATCTCTGACAAAATGCCTTCCAGGGATTCATTTTTTTCTTCATCTGTTTCATCTCCTTCAAGTATTCCTTTAATATATGATGAAAACACTCCTTCATCAGTATTAAGAGATTTTAGTTTAATAATAAGCCAAGTATCGAACTCGTCACCGGCTGAGGTCGCCATTTTTCTTTTCTTTTTTTTTTTTTTTCCTGTGGCCACTGTTGCAGGGTCGCCAACTCAAAACTCAATCAACAAGGTCCAATAAATTTTAACAAATTTTATTATCAAAAGAATGGATTCTGAAGATAAGAAATTGATAAATAAATTAGATTTTAAATTAAAAATTTATCTATGTACTTTGAATTTTCATATATTTTTATTGTACACAAACCGCATCACATTATAAAATTATATTATATATTTTTTTTTTGTTATAATTATAACCACAGATTATTATACTTTATAGATTCAAATAAGTCTTCAATAAAATTGTGTTACTGGAAAAAACAAGCTTTGTTACAGATTACAGAGGATTGAAGAGGCACTTATGTGAAAACAAACAACGGAATGTCAAATGTGCATACAAATTTAGCGCTGTGCTGACTGCTGTTATATCCATCTATAGAATATTATAGGAAAATGCAGACTTCCAAAGCACATAATAGTTTGACCTCAAAAAAATTTTATTACAGAAATGGATAGTTAGTGCAAATATGCCACTCTGATTTTTTTAATTTTTAAAAGACCGTGAAGTACTGCTAAAAAGTTCTGTCGAGGTTGGGTTTACACCCACGCCCCTTTTAGGTTCTATAATATATTTTTAGAGCTAGAGGTGTCACTTTCTCTGTACTTTCAAAATTTTTTTAATAATAGCTCCCCAGGCTCTAAAAAATAAAATAAAATCATCATAAAATTGCACCCTCTATCCATTTCTGCAATAAAAAAAATTTTGAGGTCGATACTCCATTATGATACAACAATAATAATGCCCCAATTCATATATACATATATACTGTATTCCCAAATTATGTTATATATTACAGATCAATCATACGTTCACAAGACAGTGTTTAATATGGATTTTTCGTTGATGACGGGTGTCGGTATCCGGACAACTCGGAAAGCGGTCAACTGGGAGCCGGACAGCTCGGAGCCAAACAAGTTGCTAGGATAACTCGGAGCGCGGACATCCTGGAGCCTAGCTAGGACAACTCGGAGCATGGACAGCTCGGAGCGCGGACATCCTGGAGCCTAGCTAGGACAACTCGGAGTACGGACAGCTCGGAGCGCGGACATCCTGGAGCCTAGCTAGGACAACTCGGAGCATCATATAATTTACATGATTGAATAAATTTCAAAATTAAAATTGATGTATTAAGGGAATGGTAGCGTAATTTTTGCATTTAATTATTACATTACAAGTAATAAATATTGTTTTTGGGTTATAATATAAAATAAATATAATTAAAAAAAATTATTAAGGGCTCCATGCCATGGAGAGACAAACCATGGAGACAAACTAAAAATTAATGTCCCATCATGCAGCTGACTACCAAAAACTTGATTAAAAAAAATCGTCTCGTTAAATAGTTTTGAAACTTTTTATGGCTTTTTATAGGCACTAATATCTGCTTCTCAAAAAAATTTCAGAATTTTTGTGAATTTGCTTAACATGTTAATCAAATGGAACTAAAAAAAAAAAAAAAAAAAAAAAAAAAAAAAAAAAAAAAAAAAAAACACGATCGACATCATGTGTACCTTAATTTCTTTTTAAAGTTTCTTCTGTGCCTAATAAATTTAGTAATAAATAAAGCCCTTATTAATTATTTTTGCCTAAATGTTTATTTGTTCTGTATTATTTAATTACTAATTTTAGATACACAAGAAACTTTTTAAAATGAATTTAAGTGGATAAAAGTTGAAAAAGAAAATTAAAAACTTATTAGTTTTATTCATTAATAAGTTTTTTTAATTATTTATTTTATATTATACCCCAAAACAAGATTTATTACTTGTAATGTAATAATTAAATGCAAAAATTACGCTACCATTCCCTTAAGGGTAAGGTAACGCCACCAATGTTAAAAAAAATCCCTCTCACAAAAATTCTGAAAAAAATTTAAAATGTTCTCCTCTATACCCCCTATCAGTACCTAAAATATCAGGTATACAAATACGATCTAGTTTTTGAGTTATAAATTTTTAAAGTTGACTACTTTAACATGGAGAAATGAAACTCCCATGTTAAATTGGTCAACTTTAAAAATTCATAACTCAAAAACTAGATCGTATTTGTATACCTGATATTTTAGCTACTGATAGGGGGTGTAGAGGAGAACATTTTAAATTTTTTTCAGAATTTTTGTGAGAGGGATTTTTTTTAACATTGGTGGCGTTACCTTACCCTTAATACATAAATTTTAAATTTGAAATTTATTCAATCATGTAAATTATACGATGCTCCGAGTTGTCCTAGCTAGGCTCCAGGATGTCCGCGCTCCGAATTGTCCTAGCAACTTGTTTGGCTCCCAGTTGACCGCGCTCCGAGTTGTCCGGGAACCACGGGTGTCGTGTTATGCATAATATATATTACATATTAACTGCAATGGGTAAAAGTAATAGTTCAAATTCAACTTATTAAGTAAATAAAAAGAAGCAAAAATATATCGTAAATTATACATATAAAAAAAGCTGGCACAAAAGAAAAAAATGAAAATATATATATTATGAATAATATTATGAATAAAAGTAAAAAACTAGGCCAACTAATAGTACAAATTTTAATCAATTATTTAATTACTAGCTGTAACTTTTCTAACGTTATCAAGAAAAGTAACAGTCGCTTAATCAATACAGAATTTGTCATTAACTTCCAGCAGTTTGAGGTTTTATTACGTGGGACAAAAATACTTCACTAACTATCAGAGACTAAAAAAATTGTACAGTCAAAATTTGAATAGCGTTTTAAATAAGGAGAATTAACAACTGCACACCTTTTCGAATTTGATAATACCGCAGTATAGTTTACCTTTACTGGGCTCTTTAATGTGCTCCAAGTAGAACAATGCCAGTAAAAACCATTTATAGAAATATATTAATTTCTCCTGTTCCAAACAACATCCACATTCGTTTAAGAACAATTCTATAACCGAACATGACTAATACAAAAAGCACCATTTTTAAAATCTCATTTAACAAAAAATTTTGAAAGATTAAATTCTGGGCCATCTGATATTAACAACAACATTTTAAAGATATAACCACCTTTAATTTGGCATATAGTGGCATTGGGGTGTAGTAGACTTCATTCCTGTCCCACCACTTTATGGAAACATGTTCTGATTCTGCCACTCGTTACGTATAGTAACAAAAATACTTTAAACAAAATTTTTTAGGCTTGATCTTCTTCAAAACACTCAAAACTGCCTATATAATTATGATAAAGTAAAATTTAACTGTCCATGTTTGAATTTCTCTACATTATTATAATATCAATCAATAATCATAAAGAAATGCAGTGTGAAATTTTTTATAAAATTTATGAAAAAAAAAAAAAAAACATGTACAGTACGAAGAAATGAAGTAAATGAACACAAATAGTATGCATTATACATAATTCCAATATTATTCCTTTTTTTAAGCTCTAGGCCAATTTGTAAAAAGTAAGCATAAATATGAACTTTGAGGTTTAATTGGGGGGGGGGGGGAGAGTTAAGAATTTTTCCACAATAAGGTCTCTTTAAGTGCAATATACATACATTAGGAAATGACCAAACCCCATCAATCTCCTAAAATTGTTTTTGGGGCTATATACTATTGCTGACATTTTATATAATATAAAATCATTTTATGTTATAATAAATATCAGAGAGACCATAAGCAGTTATAATGTTAGTTAGCTATAAATTTTACATCAGGTTGTGAGGTTTATTTTTCAATCAGCTGAGCTTCACTCGTGACCGTACTTGGAGCCAGTAAAGAGTCGTCGCTTCTTAGGAGCATCTCCGTCCTCTGGCGGAGGCAAGATGATGGACTCACTGCAGAAAACAGAGACTCGTTAGATCTTGTAAAATAAGACACTTATCATATGAAAGTAGCACTATATAATTTTATTATTCTAAATTTAGCTGCATTGTAAGAACAACAGAATGTATCTTCAAGAAATTTTAAAATGTCTACCTATCATTAAGGGCTAGGTAGAATTTTCAAGTCTTATGAGGTCACATATTTATATTATGTAACAACTGATGCTGAACAAGTTGCCTAACCTCAAGGTACCACAGGACATACCACATTTAGCTACAAGAGGTGAAAATACTTGGAGCTGAACTTATATGGTTTGAGTTATGACCACAATGATCCAAATTTATTTTACAACTTGAAGGAAATTGTATTATTAATTTGAAAGGAACAAGCAAACTATCATGACACTGCTTATGTCAGTCTATTTAAGAGATTAAATTGAATTAATATTACTGCATATTATTTTACCCAACATAACATTGCAGTATACAGTTATACTATTAAAATGAAGATATTGCACGCAAGACAAAAATTCTTAAATATTTAATAGGAATAAGCTTTAAATGACAAGTTTTAAGAATTTCCTTTGTATGTGATTGGTCAAGTCTTACCAAGATTAAACAAGACTCGGTTCTCACTGTCAGTTTAGGATTTGAAGCAGGTTTGCTGGCTGGGGATGGGTGGGTCATGTTAGCTGCCCTTGCAACTGCCCCCTTCACATGCACGCTTGGGGTGCTAGAGCTGAGGTTTATCAGGTTGGTAGCACTGGAACTCGAGGTAGGGTGGTTGGTTGACTGTACAGCTGGCTCTCGGAAGTCCATGAAGAATTCGTCAAGAAGAAGCAAGGAATGGGAAAGGCTTCCAGGCACAGGACTAGACAAAAGTTTTGCAGAGTCCATATAGGCTTAGGTATCACAAGGGCAGGTAGACATTCCAACAAATGGCTTACCTCAGTTCGGTGCTATCACGTTTCAAGTTAAAGGTGGAGTTCATAATGATCGGAGTGCTGTTAAGCTGGTCATATGAATCTTGATCCTGCAAATAATAATAATAATTGTTACCAAAAAATTTAAACGTGTAAAATGTAAGCATTAGAAAGAACTACTGTCTTCACTGACCATAGGAACAACTACACAAACTAAAGAAACATTAAGTATAACATTATCACTGAGCAAAATAATTTTCAACAACATGATGGAATAAGTGAAAAAAGACACATTTAAGGGGCATTTCCATGGAGCGTGGAAAGCGAGAAAATCGCGTGCCATTGCCAATCAGAGGCTCGGAATTTCCTCGCCTTGCGGGGAGCGTTTTTTTGCCAACATGGCTACCATACGAGATTGAAGCAAGTGCGCTTTTCTCGCGCCGCCAAGCCCCGCTCGACATCGCTCCATGGAAATGCCCCTTAATAATAATTAAATAATAATTAATATATTTCAAGGTCTTTATTTTTATATTTCTCCTATTATGCTGCTCCATTAACCCCATCAGTGCATTGAAAAAATTAAAACAGCAGAAATAAATAAAAATTATGATTTTGGTGTTATATTTTTTTCTTTTTTTTTTATGGGCAAAAAAAAAAAAATAGAAGTTACAAGCTATAAAAACTTTATAGTAAAACAAAAATCAGTGAACCATTATTTCACACATGAGTTCAAAAGAATAGATAAATAAGAAACTTTTGTTCACGATACCACTCAGTAACCTTAGTTTATTTGAATCCCACCTGCTGTAAGGGACAATGAACAAGCTCAGAATTGCAAGTGCTAGGGAGGACACAGTTAGGAGAGTGATGTACCTCTGCAACAAAAGTGGGCCTGTTCTGGCAGTGTTTGGCACTGCAGCCACAGTTCTCAGCGCAGGAGCCGTTGGTCTTGACACAGCTGCATCGCTTCGTCAAGCACTTGCCCTTGCACGAGCACCGGGCCTGACCAGAATTCTCTTCATTCTCCTCCTCTTGTTCCTCTTC
Organism: Siphlonurus alternatus; assembly: GCA_949825025.1. Classification (NCBI taxonomy): domain Eukaryota; kingdom Metazoa; phylum Arthropoda; class Insecta; order Ephemeroptera; family Siphlonuridae; genus Siphlonurus; species Siphlonurus alternatus. The sequence continues at coordinate 17,899,151 of OX463779.1, read as the reverse complement.
ACTGACGCGCTTCCTTGCTTTCTAGAATATCAGGGTTGCAATGTTAGCACTATTGTCCAAAGTAGGAAAGGTAGAGAACTACTAATAAGAAATTACCTGAATTCTAATATAAATATACCTCATCCCTGAATAATAAGACTTTAGATAAAAATTTTAATGATTTGAAGAAATTAAAATATAATTGTAATTTAGTTATTTTAATATACTGTATTAAATACTGTACTGTATTATAAGCTAACACAGTATGCTGTTAATGCTCATAAATATCTTTATAGTTTCCACATTTATTTAAAAAATATGCCAACTATAACAACTACAGTATAATGTTTTTCATGGAAATACATGTAAGAATTTTAAAAATATTGAATGAAAAGGCAATTAAAAGGTGAACATTATAGTTGAGTAATGTTAATAATAATAAAACCTGGGTGGTCCTAATTTTTAATGTAAGGTATTCATATCAGTACCCTGGCACGTTGCTCTTTTTCTGCGGGAGTCAGCCGCCAGTCAGGGTCCTTTTCAGGGTGGTCAATCTCAGGCTCAGACTCCTCGTCCGACATACAAGGGTTGGAGAACAATGACATCTGCAGCAGTGGCAAAACAGTGTCAAAACAATCATACTTTCCTGCTTCTTTTAACAATACAAACAGGGAATCAAGCAAATTTTATTACTTAGGAGTAAACTTTTAAATTTCTGGTACTGTAAATTACATATAAATTTATAAATTAGAATTTGTACATAATATTACACAGTATGTAATATAATGTACAATAGTTTTTATTAAAGGGAAAAAGAGGCAAATAACTTGATAATAAAAATATATACGTAGTGTTATGCAGTCAACTGATTAATAATGACATTTACAAAACCATTAGAAAATTGTACATTTATTGGATTACATAAACATTGGGGTAAAACATACAACATGAAATGTGTAACTTCTGTATTACTGTATTAGTTACAGCAGTATATAATTATTATTGCAAATTTCTCTATGATTTTGTATGAAGAAATTGCATAATATAACAATACATGCTAAATATATACATCACAAATTATGCAATATTAACCCGAACAAGCATTATAGCTAGCATTGTCACAAATCTGGGACTCACCTTTCTGCCTTTGAGGATGGAGGCAACTGCTTGAGACCGATTTACTTTGATTTGTTGGAGGGGGGTACACGGCACAGCAGAGGGTGGCGGCATCTGGAAACATCATAAGTCAGCTTTCCATTGTTCAGCATCATTGTAAAGAAGTACAAGTGATAACAAAGTAGTTCAATAGAAAAAAAAAGACCAATCTTTGGCATGACTGATGATGATAACGTGATAACTTTTATTTTTAAATAGCCCATCAAGTTACTGTGTAAATTAAAAGGCTATAGCATACAGCACTGTATGTGTTACCTGGAAATAGACCAAATAGAGTCCTAAAAGCACAAAAGCTAATTTTGTTTTGTTTATCTTATTAAAAGAAAAGGATAGGAATAACCAGCAAGGCCTTACCGATCGATGATTCTACTTCTTCTTGTGACTGAAGAAGCATCTCCACGATGCGAAACGTTTCAAAAATGTAAAAACTTTCGAGTGAACCTCTGTGACCGCAAGAATTTCCACCTGCTGTGACTCTTTCAATCGGTAAGGCCTTGCTGGTTATTCCTATCCTTTTCTTTTAATAAGATTATCACAACCTAAATGGTTTATTTTCCTTAATTTGAATATTTGTTTTGTTTATGTTTTATAATAATTTTGGGGCTTAAAAAAATAATATCTGACCAAGGAAAGAGGCGACTGCGGGGCCACAACTTTTTTCTGCAACTGGTTTTGGGCTTCCTTCAGCTGCTGGCTGAGCTTCAGTTGGGACTCCTGCAAATAAGACGAGTTAGTCATCACACAAATATTTCATGCAAAACAATTGAGAAGGAATTAAATTACCTCCAGTTCCACGACTCGCTCGTTTCTGGCGGCCAGCTCTCGCTCAGTATTGACCGTCATTGAAAAGAGGGAGCTGAGAAGCAGGCGAGCGTCATTGAGACTCGTTACCCCTGCCCAGCGAGCATGTGGAGACTTAACATCAGCTAAAACATCAGTACAAAATTAGTTGTGTTCTAAGAGGGTCAAAAACTGATTCATGAATATTTTTTAACAATTAATTAAACATTAATTTACTCAAAAAGCACTCTACAGTATATAAAAATATGTTACAGTATTTATTTAAATAAATCAAAAATACAGTACTACAAAAAAATTCATGACTTAGCATGATGTACTGTATTGCATAATATACATATTATGATATTTGAGACAGAACCATGTAAAATCTAGTCATAAAATACATATATGTATTCTTTATGTCATTAATATGTCTCACAATTTTGTCAATATGTATAATTGCTTTATAATTCATCTCTATGCTATGTGCAATGTATACTGTAGCTAAATAAGAATTTAGCTTAAGATAACTCTCCCTATTAACAAATTAAGTTGCCACTCACAAATCTCAACTCCAATCAGCTTGGTTTCCAGCTCGTTGATCTGGCTACTTTGCATATAAATTTGAGAGCTTATTTGCCTCGTCTCGTTCAGTCTCTTGTTACGACTCACGCGGTCCTCCCAGCACTTGCTTGACTGCAACAAAACATTTGAAATTAGCACAATTATAATTATACTGGTACTATAGGACGAATTTGTTCATATTTAAAGGTGTGAAAATTGTGACCTACATAAAATTAATTTTAATTTCATAAAAGTGGAGAACAAAATGAATATTGATTGATTTGGTGAAATAAAACCAGAATAATTTTATACCGCATACAGTATTAAATTAACACGATGAACTATTTTATTCAAGCTACTGTAGTTTCTGAGACATTTAAATTTTAGCGTAAAATATATTTTGACTTAACCACTATAATGGTCACTGATCTTCCACTCACTTTAGTACTTTTCTCTTTCTCACATTCTAAATATTGTAAAAAAATAAATACTGCAATAACGTATGACTCTCTTAACAAGTTATTTAGCTGCATTCAAATCTCGACTTTGGGACATTTGCTTTGGTATCCATTATCCTGTATGAGGAGGAATTTTACAGAAGACATCATGGGGGACTGGTGACTCACCCCCAAGTCCTTGACCTTGTCCTTGAGGCGTGATCTCTCGGCCAGCAGTTGGTCCAGGGCTTCTCTGGTCAGCGCCAGGCTTCGCTCCACCTCGAGCTCGTGTTCTAGCCACAACTGCAGCTTCTCAGCATTTTCTGTGGCTGATCGCTGGCCTGCTACCGTGGCATTGGCGTTACGACGGGCAAGCACTGCCTGCAGACGTTTGTTCGAGGCCATCGCCTCTTGGTACTGCAAACAGCAACAAAAATTGTAATTCATACAATAAATATTTTATTCACAATTTTACAAACATCATGCAAGGAAACTTTTCAACTTTTTTTTTTAAAAGTTTATTTTATTACCTGCATGTCCTGGATAAAATGTACTGTTTTTTTATGCAATAATGAAAAAAATAGAATAGAATGTTTTAAATATTACATAAGGATCCATACAATACTTGTAGTGAAAATCAGAGATTTAGGTATGAATTTATTTAAATCTTTGGTTTTAAAAATGTTAAAAAAGAAGTTGTGACATGTTAAAGGTGAACTGAAGGGATTGCTTTTTTTTTCCCTTTGGGGAACCTTATATTACCTATCCCATCCATCTGCACTAATTTTTTCATGGCAGATACTTATTGTGCTGCTGTAGGACAATTAGTAAAAAAGTGAAGTTGTGACGTATTAGCGACGGTTGGTTGACTTAAAACTCGCCGCCGTGAAAAAACACACGAGCGACCGCGAGCGACCGCGGAAACTGCCGAGGGAGCGGCGATCGGCTCGCGATCGCCACTCTCTCGGCAGTTTCCGCGGTCGCTCGTGTGTTTTTTCACGGCGGCGAGTTTTAAGTCAACCAACCGTCGCTAATACGTCACAACTTCACTTTTTCACTAATTGTCCTACAGCAGCACAATAAGTATCTGCCATGAAAAAATTAGTGCAGATGGATGGGATAGGTAATATAAGGTTCCCTAATGGAAAAAAAAAAGCAATCCCTTCAGTTCACCTTTAAGACTTGCTTGGATGGCGCTACTCTGTACCCACCTTGCGCTGCAGCACGATCTGCTGGCGTGCATGTAGTGAGGCCTGCTTGTCCAGCTGAGTGCGGCCTTTACGTTCTGCCTCTTTGAGCCGCCCCACCTCGCGGTCCTGGCGCTGCTTCCACGAGCGGTAGTTGTCAGCACTCTTCTTTATCTCACGAGCAAGGCGAACACGGGCCTGCTTCAGGGTCTGTAATAAGAAAAAGAACATTCAAACTCATCATCAACCGGATGAATTTAAAGAGGAGTAAATTTTTGAAATATTACTAGACTGTGTGGCCGTCATCAGGTCACTTCAATAAAGTTTTATTGACAAAGTATCTGTTTCTGATGTGGTGATGACTGATCACATTGTGTATGGGCATTTGCCTTTTTCAGTTCACCTATTGGGATAATATGATTTTCTCTCTCTCTCTCTCTCTCTCTCTCTCTCTCTCTCTCTCTCTCGCCCTCCCTCCCATGTTACTGACTTCTCTATCCCAACAAACAATTATTATTATTATTAAAGTAATGAAGGTCAATAGATGTTGATAAATTTCTAATAAATTGTACGACTGCTCTAGGTTAATATGGTGTGGATCATATTTTTTCTTCCTTCAAATTAAAAAAAAAATAATAATAAATAAAATAAAAATATTTAAAAAATATATGAATTAAAATGTTGAAACAACCAGTGGTATTGATTCCATAGCACACTCTGATATAAATAAATAAATAAATAAAAAATAAATAAATAAAGAAGCAAAAATACTGTAAATGAGTGATAAACTGATAAATAATAAAATGTTAACAACAAGCTAGGCTACTTCTACAAAGTAGCTTTGCTCCCTCCTTCTCCACAGTCCACTTACCTGAATCTGAGTGTTCAGGTTGGTGATCTTCTCAGTGTCTCTCTTCTTATCAAGCTTGAGGCGTGACAAGTCTGTCAACTGCTTGTTTTGGGCAGTGATACGACGCTCAAGCTCCTTAATCTGCAGTCGACGCTGCTCGGCCAGGCTGTAAAAGAAGACAATATTGTGCTTAATGCTAGCACAAAATAGATTTGGAGTCCCTTGAATTTTAGATATCTGTAAGAGTAATACAAATTTCACCTTCTTAAAAGTTATAGTCTTATAATTTGTTCTATTTGAGTAATTCCAAGAACAAATTCAACAAAATGATTTTACAGATTACAGTTTTAGATTTTCAATATTATAAAAGGACTCACTGTGCAGAGGCCTTGGTGTTCTGTCGCTGCAGTTCTTGCACTGTGGCCTCGAGTTCATTCTTCTGACGCAGCAGCTCAGACACTTGGCTCTGCAGTTGTGTGCATTTCTCCTCTACTTCAGCCAGCGAGTCATCTCCCAGTTCTGTCATCTGAGCCTCCTTGTCTTGCAGCTCTCTCTCCAGTGCCTGCAAGGAACATCCCAGTCACTCTCTAAACCACAACTAAGTAACTTATTTCTATATAAGGGCTACAAATTTAATCTCAATATTCAGGCGATTGCAGAGATGTTGCTCAAAGTTAAACAGTTGCTTATCCTATGCTATAACATAGGATAAACAAAGGATAAGCAACTGTTTAACTTTAAGCAACATCTCTGCAATCGCCTGAATGATTTCCAGATAATACAAATGCACCATCTCTAATGCACCTAACTCCATCCATACCTGCAGCTCGTCATCCATACCTGCAGCTCGTCATCTAGCTTTGCTCTGTGCTGCTCGTAATCTTGCTCCTGTTGGGCCTCGTCCTCAGGATCCACTGGCAGCTCGTTGGGACTCAGGTCAAGGCCAGGCAGACGTGGGAACAATGAAGGCTTCTCGTCCTCCACGTGCTCTATGTCTTCTCCTTGCCCAGCCTCCCCCTCTTCCTCCTCCTCATCAAAGTCAAGCTGCAGACCCACTTGACGCTGCAAGCACATATGAACTTGACTCACGAGAAGTAAATTGTAAGATATTATACAAGATAATCTCATTATTTGGATCACAAGAAGCTAATTAAAAATAAGTACTGTATGGGGCTTTCTAAATCTTTTAAATCTTAATAAATATGTTATACCATATGAGGATTTTTTTTTTATTCAATCTTTGGATTACATAGCATTTTAAAAAAAAAAAAAAAAATACAGCATAATGTAGATGATGTTCAATAGTCCTAATAATTATATGTCATCTATGAAAAATATATTATTATTGCATTATTGAGTGGTGGGGTACACTTTTTGAACTTTTGATGCTATTGTTTTATTTTGTTTTTAAAATTATTAGCACTTCATTTTTGTTTTTCATTTTCTTTTTTTATGAGAAAAATATAGAAACTAACAAACTAAAATGATAATAATAATAATAATAAAATAAGTAATAAAAAAAAATAATAAAAAAATGTAAATATTATATACGTATACATACACATGTCATATACTAAAAGTTTAAGTACATACATACTGTACTCACTCTGGTAAAATTACAATTACAATAAGTAATTGACTTTGAATGAAAACAGTTGCCAAGTCTGTATAAATTAAAGTGTATCCACTCACGAGGTAGTTCTTGGTGCGTGGCGACGCTGCTTTCAACTTGTCCAGCAGGGTGCTCTCCTGGGTGTGAGTCAGCTCTCCACGCACCATGTCGACGAGGCGCTGGTGGCCAGGCGGGCAGGTACGGAAACCCTTGTTCCGCTCCAGCCCAAGCAGCTGCTGCAGTTGGTTCACCTGCCAAACAAACAGTTCTAAATGCTGATTGCTGTATCTCTTATAAATTAATAAATATATTCTTAAGTTTAGCATTTTAAATTTATTTCCAGTGTATTAATTTTTAAGAAAAAAAGGTTACTGTGCATAATGTGCAGTGTAGTGTATTCTGATATTTTAAATGAACTCTAAATAAAAAATTTAAATTTTAAATTTCTTGAGAAATTTTGAACTATGTACTTTTTCTTCTTCTTTTCTTTCTCTTTGTACGTATTGTTTTTAAGTTCATGGGGTGCAGTTTATGGAGCAGTACAGTTAAATGGAACCAACCTGACTCTTCAGTATCCCAATTTCTGCTGCTTTCGGATCTGCATTTACAACTGGCTTGTTCTTGATCCGGCGGGCACGGTCTGCGTAGCGGAGAGTGTTAAGACTCTCGTTGATGTTTCTGTCTGCCGGGCTGACACAGGCAATCATAAGGGTGTAGGAGTTGCCTCCTAAGGAGTCTGAAACCAAGCACATATATATATATATATATATATATATCATATGTATATTGAGAAGAATAAAAAAAAGGACATTTTGTAATGTATAGTTGTTGCACTTATTGCACTTTTCAGTATGAACAGTACAGGAAATTATGTACCGATCATATAACAAAACAAGTACTGGTAACAATAGGCAGGGAAATCGAAACCTGATTTTTTTTTTATTAATTTTTTATCAACTCTTCTCAAGTTTTTAACAACACAATTAGTGTATTATAAATATAAGTAATTACTGATACTCTCTGGGCATTAAAATTAAATCTGATCCATAACATTCTTTGCATCCATGATACTATGATACATACATAATGAGCTAGTGTTGAGAGCCTACCTTGCAATAGCCTGGTTAGCTTGCTGTCTCGGTAAGGAATGTGATTGCTACGTCGATTCTCGTCACCCAGGGCTGAGATGACATTGCCTAGCGCTAGCAGACCCATGTTGATGTTGACGCCTTCCTTGAAGCGGTCACCAGTTGACATTGTCTTCTTGGCACGCTCCGAGCCAGCCAGATCCACCAAGCAGAACTTGGCAATGGTAGTGCGGTCACTGTAACAAAGTCTATGTTATACCATACTTGACCTAAACTATTACTTAAGTCTTCAACTCTTCTAGAACTAATGTTACCTACTTCTAACGCCATAGTACCTATTTAAATTGTAGAATGAAAATGATAACTTTTCTCCCCGGTAAAAAAACAGCCATCAGTTATTAATCAACACTATTACTGTATTTTTTATTTACTACTATAAAAAAGGAAATAATTATTTAACACAAGACTAATTTTAGAAGTGGAAGCTGTCAATGTACCTGATGTACTGTACTTTCAATACTTTTATATATTAAATTTATTTTATTACTTTTGTGCATAAACAATAAATTATCTCAGAGACCTAGCCAGTCTAACAATAACTTTTGTTCTAAATATAAATGGCAGCAATAATACAGTACAATGAAGAGTTAACTAACCAATTTAATAAATACAGTATTAAACCTTAAATCCACACAATTTTCCTAGATTCAATTTGAAATACAAAGGAAATATCTACTGGCCAACATACCCATCAAGTGGTGTCCTTTCAATTTTGATTGTGAAGACAGCGTGACTGCGACTTGAGGTTTTGTTCATGGCTGTCGCCCCCGTGCTGCGAAACTGCGAGCCCTGCAGGAATGACAAATGTTACATTTCTGCAACTCTGATAAAAAGCACTTTGGTCTAACCAGTCAGCAGTCAATAATTTCTGTAGATATGTAATAAAAAATTATGAGCACAAATCATAAGCAAATAAAAAATTGTTATTCCTGTATTTTTTCTGTAATGTATACTACCAGTATGCACTCCCAACTTTTTTTAGTTCTCCTAAAAAAAAAAAAAAAAAAAAAAAAAAAATCTAAATACATATTCTGCAAACTATCAAGGAACAATATTTTTTTTTTTAGACTTGACCTTTTTTTCCATACAAGAAGTAGCTTTTTGCTTTGATAAGAAATTATAATAAATTAAAATCATCATCTGATGAGGCGTTACTATCAGAAAGGACAAGGTATACTAATAAGATCATAGAAGCTGCAAGGTTTCTAGTTTGTTAGGAGTGATGAATTTGTTCTGCCCCCCCCCCTTCCTTCTAAAGTAGCTAGATTAGCTAGAATGTACCTGAGCGAGGCAGTTCAGAGTGTCTTCCACGCTGTGCACCTCCACTTGAGTCAGTCCAGGAATGCACACACCCCCTGAAGCATCTTCACGCACCTCAAGACTAGCCGACACTTGCCCGGAACTCTGCTGCAGCAGGTCGCGGATCTGCTCATTGTAAAGCTGCAAAATATATATATACAAATAAATAAATATATATATATATATATATATATATATATATATATATATATATATATATATATATATATATATATATTTAAAAGGTCAGGGCCTTAAATCTGAAAAGAATATTGCAAGCCGCTGAGAGATTATGTTAGCAGTGAATCATTATAAATGTATAAATAAACTTGGTATAGCTTTTTGTTGGTGAAAGTTACAAAATAATAATAATAATAAAATTAAATAAAAATAAAGAAATAAATACAGTAAAAACTTATTGTTATACAAACTTATTGTTAGGTAAAACTCTATTTTAAATAAAGGAGTTGCAGTCCCATAAAAAATAATTAGCATTGCAGGTATTGGAAAAACTCGATATACAGTAAGGTATGTACTTGATATAAGGTAAACCTAATTTCCTGGGTCCCTTGACTTTATGTAATAACAAGTTTTTACTGTAATTGATGTTATTTTTCCACCAAGTTACAGGCAATAATATTTATACAGTAGTATGCAGTACATACAGTATTACAGATCTTAGTTTACGTGTAGATTCGACTATGTGCGACAATTTAGGTTATTTAGTACAACTTTTATTAGTTGCCTCTTCTTTTTTTGGGGTACAGGACTCAGTATGGGCTTTGCCTTTTCCTGTATCCTCTTGAGTAGTTTTTTCTTATTTTGACCACGGCATTATGTACTGTATTTGTATTTTGTCTATTTCTACTCAATAAAATATATATTATGTATTATATTATTAATCGTCTTTTGCTTTTTATCCCAGGCAGAATACAGTCTGGAAAGCTACCGTAGGCGCCATAGTGTCTACAGGTATTCGAAGATCTGTTAGACTGTAATTGCTGATCTACTCAACCAAATATTTTTTAGCATTCATTGTGTATGTCTATACTATATGTAGCTGTTAACATATTATTATTAATATTACAGATATAAAGAATAGATATTGCAGCTTGTGCCAAAAATTTAACAATATCAATAATTTAAAAGTACAGTTTTATTTTTCTAGAGCTCAGAAAATTTATTAACTGTCCTAGCAGTGACAAATAGTTTTGGGAAATTGTTCCAGAGTGACACTGAACAATCATATAATAATATACGTAAGCTATAAATTGCTAAAATATTTACCTCCAGAAAGGATACATTCACTGTAAATTCAGCGTCACAAGATTTCTTGATCATTTCATAAATTTCATGAATACTTTTTGGAATTACTCCATCATTGCTGCCATCATCTGTTCCACAACTTGTACCCATGGAATGGGTCTTGCCAGATCCTGTTTGGCCATAGGCTAGCACAGTCACATTGTAACCACTGAAGAGGTTGGGAATGAGTGGCTTCACTGCCGACTTGTACAGATCTTGTTGCGTGTGGGTAGTGCTGAACACATGGTTGTACGTGAAGGCCTCGTCAACATTGAGACCTCGCACCTGCACTTGCGACACAGCTTGCAATACAGTGAGGCAAGACTTGCTACCGGCATCAAGCTCATGTTTTAACAGAGGCCGGACTCTCACAGCAACCTTAATGCTGTCTTGCGATGTCATCTAGGCTGCAAAGCAAAAAACAAAATAATGAATCACTTTTAAGAAAAAAACTTCCACCTTGCAAGAAGCATGTCTGTAATGTAGAGCTAATGCCAAATCAATGACCCCCCAAAAAATTTGGTCGGTATCATGTAGTGCTCCTCCATATAAAACCAAAATCCAAATAAAAAAAAAAAAAAATCTTACATAGGCTTAAAAAAAAACAAAAAAAAAAACTGTAGTCAGATTGAATTTAACATAGGACCTTCTGGTTACTCGACAAAAACTCTTGATTTACTTGGATAAGTGGTGCAGTATGAGAAAATATACTGTATGATATAACTATGAATACAGTAAAGCTTAATTCAATAAAAAGCTTTTAAATTACAGTATTTCACTACGACACTAGTTTTCGATTAGAAATGCAGAACTGAAAACCTCTTTTAGGATATAATTAACATTGACGATATTTTTAATTTTTGCACAGGAAACTACGTAGTTCAGCAATTAAATTATGCATATTTTAAGCATTTTTTTGGTTAAAGCTGCAAGTCATACTGTACTACGGTATATATTTTTATACCTGATGGAGAACCTATCTGCTATCTGCTCTGTGATATTTTTTTTCTTTTGATTCCGGTTTCAAATGAACTAGAAGTATTTTAAAGTATGTACTGACTAAATTTTGTTAGGGTCATTCATTGATGTTAGTTTTACTTTAATGGGACAATCAGTTTAGATGATTGGTGTTGAGTTAGTTACAGGTCCCGATGTAGTGTGTGTCTCGTACACGAGATAACAATAAAACTATCCCGGGCCTGCCGAGACGCCTTCTCAGGATATAAGGTGAAGGTACGTAATGGAAAAAGAAGTCTTCTTTGCGGAAGGGCGATTGTGAAGGTGACAAAGGCTTTTGCCGTAATGGCTACTCTCCAGTCCGTCACTGAGAGTGCGAGTGAAAATGAGAGGATTATTGGACTGTAACAGTCTGTAACGCAGCCTGGAGAGTTGTTTTTTAGATGGAAATAAAGGAAATGACGATATAAGATTCAGTACAATATTAATTTGAAGAATAAATGAAAGGAATAAAAGCTAGCTAGAAGACAAGAAAGATTTCTGGAACGGCACAGGAAAAATGATGGAACAGGTTCCAGCACGCATTGAGGAATCCCAATCAGTTTAGAAAAAATCAGCCCTGCATATGACCATATAGTACATATTATAGATTAGGGTGACCAGATATCTTGATGTCCAAAACGGTACATGCCCCCAAGATAGAGGCCTGAAGGGCCAAAACCCCCGCCGGAGGCGCGATTTTTTTGGGTGCCACGCCCCCTTTTTTACTTTTTTTCTTAATGGATTTTCAAATTAATTTTTTTTTTATGAAACCGTTTTTTCCGAAAAAATTTATTTTATTTATAAATCCATTAAAGAATTTTCGTCATAGATTATACGTAAGTATTTTTTAATTGATAGTTCGGACGAAGTTTGAGTAAAACGCTGTTTTCTGTTCCATAATCCATAAGGCTGCATGTTAAAGGGCTCAGGAAAACCAACTTTGGGATTTTTTTGCAATGAAGCTATTTGAGATGAAATTTTTTGGTTTTCATTTCTCAATAAAGCAGGGCAGGTTAAAATTTTTTAAGGAAATAAAATAATAAATTATGCAATCGCTCACTCTACTTTAAATAATATAAATAATTGCATTTTTTTATATATACATTTTTCATAGAATTAGAAAAAAAGAGATTTATTATAGTCACCATGCAAGAAAACTGTGCCAGTGAGTTGATTTCCTAAAATTAACCTTTTTTCTTGGCCTGGCCACGATTCTATTCATGTTGTAAAGTTACATGTAAAATAAAAAGAAACAAAAGCAATACAAGAAATTTATTATATATATACTCAAAAAGCATACCTTCGAAGGATACTTTCCCAATACAAAAATTATATTTAAGGTAGAGATAATACGGATCAGCTGGTCCAATGCTAAAAAAATCCCATTCATAAAAATTATGAAAAAAATTTAAAATGTTCTCCTCTACATCCCCTATCAGTGGGTAAAATATCAGGTATACAAAAACGAGCTAGTTTTCGAGTTATTAATTTTTAAAGTTAACTAATTTAACATGGAGAAATAGAACTTCCATGTTAAATTGGTCAACTTTAAAAATTAAATAACTCGAAAACTAGCTCGTTTTTGTATACCTGATATTTTACCTACTGATAGGGGATGTAGAGGAGAACACTTTAAATTTTTTTCATAATTTTTATGAATGGGATTTTTTTAGCATTGAGCCAGCTGATCCGTATTATCTCTACCTTAAATATTTTAAATTGATTTTTTTTTTTTTTTTTTTTTTAATTTCGTTATCAAATTTTCCGTCTCCATTCACAATAGGCCTGTTCGTAAACCCTGCTCGGTGTACACTTTCTGCACCTAATCAACCTTATGTACATGGGATATAAGGTCGATTGGGTGTAGAAAGTGTACACCGAGCAGGGTTTACGAACAGGCCTAATATTTCTAAATGTACGTGTTACTTAAATAATGCAATATATATTTGTTTATAAATAAATAAAACTTAATATAATGTCACGAGATAAATTATACAAAAAAAAAAATGGAGTATAAAGCAAGAAATTAATTTGAATTAATACTTTTAATCGAACTGCAGTTCATTTTGCAAATAGTGTGAACTCTAGTTATAGAGTGAAATAGCTGAATTAATTTATAGCATTCAAATAGGGCTTAATAACAGCTAAAATTACTTGATTGTATGAATAATATTTGTGGCGTTTAATTTTCCCTCATATTATTTTCCATTTATTTATTTACGTAATATCCATGCACGATTATTGTGAAAAAAATAAAAGAAAGACAAAGAAATTTTTGTCTCAGCCTCGTCACAATGCATAAGAATGATTTTTTCAATTTCATATATTATTGGAAATTTCCATCAAGTGAATATCATCAATATTAAAGGAGATGATATTTTTGTGCAAAGTTTTTTACTTATTTTTTATTCAAAATTTAATCGAAAAGTAGTGACTTCATTTCACGTAGTATATGCATACTTGCGCGTATATGCAAAATATATGTCATCGTTGTAGCGCTCTTTTGACCAATCTAGCTTTATAAGTTTTGACTTTTTGACCAATCTAAAATTATAAGTTTTGACCTTCTGACCAATCTCTTTTTATAAGTTATGACCTTTTGTCCAATCAATTATTTTCTTAATTTCTTGTACGAGTGGTGCCATCTTGTGGCAAATTTTACGCTCTTTCGAATGGCGCAATAAAAAAAAAGTTGTAACTTTTGAGATTTTGGACATTTGTCCCTGCCAAAATTTTTAAAGATTGGTCAAAAGGTCAAAACTTATAATTTTAGATTGGTCAAAAAGTCATAACTTATAAAGCTAGATTGGTCAAAAGAGCGCTACAACGACGATGTATTCCGCAATTTTTGAAGAAATATGCTGTTTTGCGAATGCGATCGACAAAAAAGGGGCATGGAGTTGCAAAATCATTTGCGTCCGTACATTTTCGTAAATATTCAAAACCACATGATTCCTATGAATTTTTTATTTTTTTAATGATAAAAATTTTAAAAAATGTCCCTTTTATAAATTTTGTCCGAAAGCGGTACATTTAGGCGTCCCGAGAGCCTCTTTGGGGACACCGGGACATGGTACTCTAAAACGGTACTGTACCGGTCAAAACGGTACGTCTGGTCACCCTATTATAGATGATACAACACCAGAGGACAACACATTAATTAATTACTGTATGATACAATTTAGTATCATACAGTATACATATATAGACACAATGATTTGCATAATACTGCATGCATTTTGTATGCATATATACATGTATAATTTAGCACCTCTGAAAGTACATAGCTTAATTTTGTTAGGATCCTTGAGGGCGTTATAAGGTTATTATAAGGGCAGATCGAGGGACGGAGGGACCATATGACTGCATAGAAGTTGAAGTATGCATACGAGGGCAGCAAAAATTATATGGGCAAGTATTCCTTTCTGAGGAGAACAGTGAGGGAGAGTAACTTGCTGGACTCTCAGCTGGTGATGGCTCAGAGTGTTGTGAACTTCAGGGAGGGGCTGAGAGAGTCAGCCGCAAACAAGGTAGCCACCCCATGGTGGAATTACCCGCAATAGCCACAAGCAGGGGTGTATGCCTGTTTATGTATACACACTGTTTTTCTTTACTTTACTCTGAGCATGCCAATATGTGCATATATACATTGCAGCATATGATATACAGTACTGCAATGTGTGACTGTAGGCATATGCATATCATACATTGAGTATGATTGAGTGCATGCATATATGCATACATTTTAGCAGCAACTCCAGCACATTTGAATAAACTTTTCTGTTTTTTTACAACAATTTAATTTTGCAGTGATTATAATTATATAGTCTCATTAGTAATTTAGATTATGTTATTAAGTATAATTATTACTTACAAATAATGAGGTTGTCTCGTCTGCCAGTCTGCCAGCGATGACAGTTGGAGGTATCGAAAAACGCGGGGAAATTTAATGGAACATCTTGCGCTCCGGCGTCAATATGATGAACTAAAGTGAAGTGAAACACGAAAATTGTCAATCACTCTCAGCTGGTGCAAAAAAACAAAACAAACATAAACAAAAAGGTTGAGCATTGAAGATTTTTTTCAGCAAATTATTAAAAATGAAACCAACTGTAGTTGCTGATGAGATGTTTCCAGAAGGAGCAGGTCCTTATATGGATCTTGAAGAAGTATGAACATTTTTAATTATTTTGGATTAACTGAAAATACTGAAATCTTCACTTCAAATTTCTGTTTTAGGCGGGTGGATCAACTGGTCTCCTCATGGACTTGGCAGCTAATGAAAAAGCAGTTCATGCCGAGTTCTTCAATGGTTAGTATGATGGTATCCTTATTATGCATACGGTATATGTACATTATATAATATATGCATATATTATATTACATTGATATTCATTTTAAGGGCTCACTAAATTCTGACACGGAAGAATTTAAATTAAAAATTGAGCCTCAAATCGGGCCTTAGATCAGGCTTTAAGGCTTTGTGAATGCCCCTTAGTATGTACAGTATAACAGATCTTAGTTTACCTCTCGACAGTTCAGTAGACTAGACGGCGCCAGCCAATGAAAAGGTGGCCAGCTGACATTCTAGCCTTTTCATTGGCTTATATAGCTGGCGCCGTCTAGTCTACTGAACTGTCGAGAGGTAAACTAAGATCTGTTATACTGTACTGTACATACATCAAGGATTTTGTATGTATGGATAGGTTATCTCTATACCCATAGCATTAGAGCTACTGAGGCAAATCTCCAACGTAAGATGGCGACCGAGAGCAACCATCTGCATTGTAAATTGTATGAAAGTTCCCCAACATAAGATGGCAGACATCACATTGGTTACTGTTGTAACCGCCACCCAATTCCTCCTCACGACTGTGCCTCACCGACGGCAGCACCATCACCTATCCATACATACAAAATCCTTGACATACATATATGAGGCCATTAGGATCAAAATAACAGCATATATTATATTGAATGTATTATATATTTCACTTTTTGGACTTTTACCTTTGTCGGTGTTCGATATGTAATCCTTCTGTATATATGTAGTATGTTGCAATGGTAACTTAGTGTTTGTGCACGTCACTAACACTTGCATGTACTACACATATCACTACGTTTCGAGAGTCAACCGCTCTCTTCCTCAGGTGATCTGAGACTAAATACGATGTACCTGAGAGTACTTAGAGATACATGATGTAAGACTTTGAGAAGGGACGGGGGGAGGGGGAAAGAAGATGCTATTCGTCTATGATATGTGGAAGAGGAGAGGAAATGAGGAACATATATTACATACAGAAGGATTACATCGAACACCGGCAAAGGTAAAAGTCCGAAAAGTGAAATATATAATACATTCAATATGAATACCCTTTGCACGAAAAAGTTATTTACTAGCATAATATATTATGTATATCCAAGGCAAGTTGGGATTGAATTTTTGAGCCTCAGTTATATCAAAAATAAATTTTTCAGATCACTTTTGAATCTGGATTTGGAAAGTTAACTATACGTAGAATTGTCTTTCTGAATCCAGCTTTGAAAAAAGTCTAAAAAAATATTGTTAAAGTAGCTAAGGCTCAAAAATTTTATCCCAGCGTGCCTTGGATATATGCTGTTTTGATCCTAATGGCCTCATATTATCAAATATCATACTAATCATACATTACTACTGTATGTACATTACGTACGCAGGCATGCCGTATCTGGGAGAATGGAATATATGACAAAAAATTAATGTAATATAGGGATGTTAATTTCGAGTGAATTGTAAAAATGACATTGGCAATTTAAGTAAATTCTACCAAGTTGAGATCAGCAAACTAACACTACCACAATGATATTTTTGTACTAGGTATGAATATGATGCATATCATATACACACACATACATGACATACACACACTGTGTGTGTGTAGTGTTGTAAAAATGTGAAAGTTCACTGCGAACATTTAAGAAGTTCGCTCGCGAACATGTAAAGTTCACTCATGTAATGTTCGTTCGCGAACTTGTGAAACCTAATTCAAATATCCCGCGTAAATTTCAGCGTTCTGATTGGTAACATGTGTGCTCTTAAATAAAAAGTTAAAATTTATTAGAAAATTGAATTAAAACACCTTATTTGTAACTATTACTGCTATTTTGGGTGCCAAAAATGAAAGGACACGATACTAAATGTATATTTTAACTCCCAAAGGCTTAACCAGGACAAAAAAAATAATTACTTTTTTGCGAGGGTAAATTTAATCAATTTATATCTTTAACTTGCTTTCATCGCTTTCATGAAGTTAATTGTCATTAAATGTGAACATCTTGCTGTTTAGCTTGCTGAATATCGAATTAAGTGTACTTCTAAACAGAATTCAAACGTTCCCGGTTTTTTACATGTTCGCGAACTTTGTAATGTTCGCGAAGTGAACTTGTGAAAGTTCACTCATCACAAGTTCCTTTCGTTTTTTACAACACTATGTGTGTGTGTGTATGTCATGTATGTGGTCACACACACACACACACACACACACACACACACATATATATATATATATATATATATATATATATATATATATATATATATATATATACAGTATATATATAATATACAGTATTATATATATGTATATTTAAAGATGTACAGTTTTGAGAGTATACAATTTAAATACATTGGCTAGATAGGAGAAACTATATTTGGCCCATAACTCAGGTAAAAATTAATTCTAGGGTACAACCTTACCTTCAGGTGTTGGCCAAGTCAAGGGCTACTTACTTCGAGAGAAATTGTTCACGTCCAGTCTTTTCCACCCCCTGCAGGGGTGAAAATGTGTTAAAATCAAATCTTGCCCTAAAATTCTAAAAACTGAAAATTTGATATAAAAAAATATTTGCAATTTTGTGGTGAATTTTTAAAGGGTGAAACTACCCTGTTTCATCCCTAAACAACCCTAAAATAAATTAATTTTAATTTTTTTAATTGTCAGATTTGTGATTCCCATGATCAAATTTATATAAAACCATTTAAGGGTAGAATAACACGAAACATTGATTGTTGTAGTCCCATTTGATTAACATGTAAACCTTAGCAACCTCATAATAATTTTTTTTTTTTTTTTTTTTTTTTTTTTTTTTGAGAGAGAGAGAGAGACAGTTCTTAGCACCAAAAAAACGTAGAAAAAATTTCAAAACAATCGGACGATCCAATTTTATAAAATTAAGTTGTTAACTTTTCAGTATAGGGCTTTCCCATGGAGACGTAAACTAATAACTTAATATAAAAAAATTGGATCATCCGATTGTTTTGAAATTTTTTCTACATTTTTTTAGTGCTAAGAACTGTCTCTAAAAAAAAAAAAAAAAAAAAAAAAAAACAATTATTATGAGGTTGTTGAGGTTTACATGTTAATCAAATGACTACAACAATCAATGTTTTGTGTTATCTTACCCTTAAAACATAAAACATAAATTTAAAAATGAAGGGTAACAAACCCCTTCGACAACCCCCTACTAAATAAAGGTGTCTATTTTTACAAATTTGAATACGGGGAACACGAATCTGACAATTAAAAAAATTTAAAATTGAAAATAATTTAGTTTAGGGTGGTTTAGGGATGAAACAGGGTAGTTTCACTCTTTAAAAATTCACCACCAAATTGCAAATATATTTTTATTTCAAATTCTCAGTTTTTAGAAATTTTGGGCTAGATTTGGTTTTAACACATTTTCACCCCTGCAGGGGGTGGAAATGACTGAACGTTAGCGAAGCTCACTTGCTTTAATATCGTATGGCGGCCGTGTTGGCGACAAAATTACAACCTGCCGCGCGAGCAGTGATTTTCTCTCGCCAAGATGGCTACCATAAAATATTGAAACAAGTGCGCTTTTCTTGCCCTGCTCAATATCACTCCATGGAAAAGCATTCTAATTACCTTAAGTATCCAGAAGTATCCTGGATCCCAGAAGTATCCTCTGGGGCAAGTGTTTTAATGCAGTACAGTTTATCTTACCCTCCTACCACCAACATAATAATGAAACCTTGGACCTTGGTAACCATTTGATTGAAATTGATTGAGGATCAAGTTGATGTGGTATAAAAAATAATTTCCAATTTTTGCAGATTTTGAAGATCTCTTCGATGATGAAGATTTGCAATAATGAACCTAAGAGTGCTGCATTCCACATTATTTGTAAAATAACTACCTAAAGTATTTGATTTAAAATCTAAATGTAAAACCATATTCAAATAAAAACTGTCTTATAAAAATGTGTAGTTTAATGCTTGATGTAACCTATTAACACAATTTAATATTTTATGTTCTACACAAACTAAACGTCATTATATATTTATAACACATGATACCTCTTTCTGTATAATAGTAATATTTATAACACGACACCTCTTTCTGTATAATAGTATGCAATGTTTTGTTTTTATTTACTAGAAATGGAATAATTAAAGATTTTTTTAAGGGTAAGGTAACGCCACCAATGTTAAAAAAAATCCCTCTCACAAAAATTCTGAAAAAAATTTAAAATGTTCTCCTCTATACCCCCTATCAGTACCTAAAATATCAGGTATACAAATACGATCTAGTTTTTGAGTTATAAATTTTTTAAGTTGACTACTTTAACATGGAGAAATGAAACTCCCATGTTAAATTGGTCAACTTTAAAAATTCATAACTCAAAAACTAGATCGTATTTGTATACCTGATATTTTAGCTACTGATAGGGGGTGTAGAGGAGAACATTTTAAATTTTTTTCAGAATTTTTGTGAGAGGGATTTTTTTTAACATTGGTGGCGTTACCTTACCCTTAACTACTCTCTACATTGTCTTTGGAACTTGACTTATTGCCTGCATGGTAGCCCTGGTAACATAAAGAGAGAAGAGAAAGAAATCCAGTCTATTTAATTGTTTCCTAAAAAGTAAAATAGCTGCAACACCAGACCAAACCATGGGCATAAAAAAAAAAAAGCATTTAATTAATCAGGCAACGTCTGCTTGGTTTGCACACTCGAAGTCAAAACATTAATTCAATTCTATTTATTATCAAAGTTCACTAATAATTTGAGATGTTGAGATCCACTAGAAAGTACGGCACACTGAATTTTCAATTTATACAACAGTTATCTTTTTAAATCCTATAAATTTGCCGGCATTTCTACCAGGTTTTTTTTTATAATACACCATTAATTAGACTATGTCTTAAGATCCACTTAATTAATGAACGGGGAAAAAAGAAAAAAAAAGAGCGAAACTTATTTATGGCCTTGTTTATTCAACAATAATTTTGAATCTATTACAAAGTATTAGTTCTTATTTTTCTTTAGATCTATATTATGTTATTATAACTCCAACTTGTTGCATGCATTTACATGACATAGTAAGATCCTTTTTCATTATTCTGTACATACACTTGCCAGACCTTACCACACAACTTATGATTAGTGTTCACTGTTTAATAAAAAGAAAAAATCAACATAAAGCAGGAATGTTTTAAAACATGCAGGAGATAAATAATGTTACAATTATTATGGTGAACTTATATGTATAAAAAAAAGTATTGAACTTAAAAACTGCAGCATAATTATAAAATAACATAATGCAACTTTGGATTCTTTTTATTTAAAATGTAAACTAAATTAAATTATATATAAAATATAAATTAAGTTGCTTGAGTAACTCTCGCATGCTATTCACCCACAATGTATTACACCACGATCTTGAAGTTGGAACTTACTTCAGATTCCGAAAATTAGCCAGATAGCTACACCAGTTCATGTTAGTCAAGCCTAATATATAAGCACACATACAAAAAAAAAATATACAAGGGAGGGAAAAATGAACATTGCTACTGCTAGAGATTAATTAATAAAATGCCGAAGGTCATAAGTTTGTTACTTGCAGTGATGACTTGACTCTCTTCATTTTTACTTTGCTCCGTTTGGTACTTTTTTTGTTGCACCCCATTACCAAGTTACACATGGTAATAGTAACTTGTAATAATTTCACCAGCAACCATTTGGTTCAAACTTAGCACACTTGGTATTTCCAGGAAACTACGAAGCTAAATATTTTAAGTGCAATGTATAAATATTTATACAGAATTGAAATTTATTATTTTCTTGTACTATGTATTTGTTGAAAAAGTGCACATACATTTTTAATTACATATTTGTCAATCTTGTCATATCTTAAATCAACATTTAAAATTTTGTAAAAAATAATAATAATAATAATAATAATAAAATAAAAATATTATGAATACATGTTATTATTACACACCAAACAATGGAAATTGCTACACAATTTTACACCCCGAATAAATTATATACAAATAAAAATGGGGTTGAAAAAAAAAGAAGGATAACAAAATTTTCACCGAGATAAGTATAAATCAGCAGTAAGCATACTGCTACTCTTAATAAAAAAAAAGTAAAGGCACACAAAAATAAACGATAAAACTCTGGCAGTACTCTCAGATTGCTCTAGTTGACCTCAAGGTCACTGGAGGCGTCGCTCTCCTCTTCGGAGTAGTCCCCAAAGGGAGAAGCAGACTCTGCACGCAATGTGTCGTGCAGGTCAGTGTGCGACGAGTGCTCAAGCTCCTCCTCAGTAATATGGCCCTCAGCGATGGCTGCAACAGTCCAAGAACCATAAACTCACATGAAAGTGCGTGGCTATCCCCCTTAATTTAAATTTAGGCTGTAAATCCAAGAAGCCCCTCTCCAAACACAATGAATGTTTCAAATGAAACATATTTATACAAATTCACAATTCTGCATAAATAAGCCATCTTATATTTTAAACATTCACTGTCAGGAACACTGAGGAGCTACTTATATTTAGATCCTTAATTAGGACAACAATGAAAATGAGGGTGAAAAAAACAAGTTTTGTTGAGATCATTGACGAGGTGGGATAAAGGTCAGAAAAAGAGGAAAATAGGCCCTTACCTCTCCTTCTGCTAAGGCTTGGTCCAGGCCTGACATCCACGGGGAAGTCTGGTTGCAGGTTGCCGTGTGCCAGCTCTGTAAGTAAAAGTCATGATGCTTTACAAGATTATAATACTAATCTCCATCATGGAATAGCAACCTTAATAAGTTTACCCAAATGTGAAAATGTGAGAAAAAAAAAATAAGGTGATAAACTCACAGATTGAATCCAGGAACTTAAACAGCAAATTAAGGAGTATTGTGAGAACACAAGACAGGGCTACTTACGAGTGACATAAGTCTCGAGGGAGGTTGGCACCATGGACCTGGCTCGCTCCAAGTCATCATCCTTGCAGGCTCCCTTCTCTAGGCCAAGTGCAAGACCCATACGCTTCAACACCTCCATGTCGTCATGGATCTCAAACTTGTTGTCAAAGTTGAACAAGTACTCCCGCCTAAAATACACAACATTAATAATCAGGTAATGTTTGTTTTAAGTAATAATTTCTTTAAGTCAGATTACAGATAAATTTATTACCTGTTAAAATGAAAATACTCCAAATAAAATAATAATAATAAAAAAAAAATCCATGAATTATTGCTTCTTAAAATATTCAAGCAAAGCTTACTTCAAACAGAAGTGCTTCACGTGATACAGAAAAAGTCATGAACCCATGAAGAAGTGATTCTTCCCGATTTTCTGCAATAATTTCTTTTCAACATTAATGTAAGTTTTCATGAAACTCACTTGTCACTAGAGATGCTGCAGTCGATGGTTGTATCCTTGGCTGTGTGCACTAGGATGAACGGAAGCTGGATAGATGAGTTGGGCCCTGGGGGACCATTGCTTGCCTCCGCTGCTCGGTTACGCTCTACCAGGTTCTTGAATGCAATTTGCTACAACACACAGGATTCTGTCAGAGTTGGACACCAAGGATTTGTATCCCCTCTCCCCCCCATTCTTCTTACAATGCACAGACAAATTTCAATATCGGAAGAATAATACTCTATTGTAATGCTTCAAAAGTCTTAATGAATTGATGTTGGCGAGCGAGGCTTTAGATAGCAACACAACTGCTTAAAAGCAAGCAACATCAAACATACCGTCCAAAAAGATTGGAGAGATTTTGATAAAGCTTGTGATGTTAGAAAATCTTCCTTTGGGCATTGAGAAGTTTGCTATAATGTAATTTTATGTATGTATTAACTATGTAGTTTATGATGTTACCCATAAGGCCTGTGTATATAATATGTATACAAATTTAGGTCCTCCGTCAGTTAATGATGAATTATACTTTGGATGAATGTACTGAATTTATCACTAGCTTCACTCTTGATAATAAAATTAAGCATCATAGTCAAATTAAGTCAACTAGCTTCTTACACAAAAGAGACGGTTACAAATTGATGTGTAGGCCTATGTCTTAGCTCCTGATCTATAAGGTTATTTACTTCCTTGCCCTGAGCTCACCTGCAGGATTAGGTCCTGTAACTGTTGCATCTTCTGGGAGATGGAGTTAGCGCGACGTAGCTTGTCTTTTTCCAAGGCTAGGCACTCTTGCTGAGAGTTGGTGGGTAGCCCCAGCCACCGAATCTCCTTCTTCTCCTTTGAGATAATGTTCATGGCCATCAGCACGTTCAGCGCGTCATAAACCCGGCGCCGGATGTTCTTCTGGTCATACTGCAAACATAACGCCTCACCTCCATAATTATTTGAGCCCAAAACAAGCCTGATAATTATATAGAGTAAAATATATTCATGTAGCCACTACCTTTCCGTGTTTCCTGAAAATATAATTTTTCCTGACATAGTTTAGGCTTTACTTTATTAAAATTTAATATGGTTTTAGAAAGTAAATCATCGTTGTAGCGCTTTTTTGGCCAATCTCACTTCGTAAAACTTAAATTTAAATTTTTTGCGCCATGGAGACCATATGTGGATTAAATCAGGTCCGATCATCTTCTGTATGTAGCGAAATACTTGTAACTAGCTCATCCGAATTCATCCGCGGTATCATGAAAACTTTCGGCAGCCTCCGTCAGATGGCGCGTCGATCAAGTTTGGTCGATTTGCGCTTTTCGTTTCTCAATTGCTACACTAGAATAAAATGGCTACCGCTTCCGGTTTTATTATTTTTTTTATTTTGCTTACTAATTTGTTTATTTATGAAAGAACACAGAGAAAATGGGATTATAAATTGTATTGAAGAAATTTTACATTAAAATAAAATATACAGTTGTCACAAAAAGGTCCCGAGATCGTCTCCTTGGCACGCCAATCCAATGGGTGGGGTGGGTACAGCGTCCAGCTTTGCCAGCTGCAGCTTGGGCTTGTTTTCTGCTGTAACACGAAAATTATAGCTATAAACATGCATTTATAGGAAATTATAATATCATTAGGATACACAGAATGAACGTATAGTGTAACAAAAAATTGTATCTTGAACAAAAGCGATGAAAACGGGGTAAAAACAATGCCCAATGTTCCCGATCTTTTGGTCACGTACTAACCTTCAGTTCAGTCGTTCATATCAGGATGGCTGCATCTCTTTTCTCGGTTATATATTGTGGTGATACAGTTCTTGTATTCGCAATAGAGGCTTGTAGATATTACACACACATTTATAACTCTTCAAATCATGAAATATAAGACATAATCGAGCCGATGGTGAACGCCGAGCCGCAGCTGCCGCCATGTTGTCATACTCGCAAATGGCGAGAGATTCTTTGAAAAATAAGTTAATTGAGTTTATTAATTAAAACACATTTTTATGATTGATTATACTAAATTAAAATATTTAAAACATTAAGAAACAAAGATAATTATTATATAATAAAAAAAGTGGGAGATCTAATTTCTGAAGCGCAGGGATAGGGTCCGAAGCGTCCGCTAGAGGGCCAAAATACAAAACTTTGAGCCGCTCGGAAAGATGCATCGACCTGATTAAATTTAGTATTTTTAGTCCATTGCGCCATCTGTTGAGTAAATTTAGTACTAAATTTGATTTGCGTATTGGATGACGTTATAGCGCAAAAAATTTAAATCCGAAGTATTACGAAGTGAGATTGGCCAAAAGAGCGCTACAACGACGAAATGCTTCTTTTACAGTAACTAGGTCTATCATTTGAAAAGCAGCACATTTTTTTTTTTTTGAACTTGGTTTTTCATGTCACATTACAAAACTTAAGCATTGAAAGTTGATATCAAATTCCACCTAAATCAATTAAAATCTGTCAATAAAATTGCAAATTGTGAACACCACGTATCAAGACTTCATTAAAATAATAACCCCATTAACACAAGATTTAAATTAAATTTGTGTTCCTCATCCGAGTATTATTTAGTCTCTATTAAAACAAGGCACACAATTCACCTGGTCTGCGGACGTGGTGAAGCAGTTGGCGGGATTGGTGAACTCTGCAACCAGTTCGTCGGCCACCTCATTGTAGCTCGTGGTGCCTTTGCGACGCACCTTCTCGCACACTTTCTTGGAGAAGTGGCGAAGACCTTTACCTCCCTTCTCAGACTTACGACGCTTGCCGCCACCTCCGTGATGATGATGGTGACTGCTGAGAAAAGGTTGCAGCATTATGGACCATAACTATTTAACACTTAACAGAGTAAATAATTTCAGGTTAAAGACTTACTATTCTGTAGAATACTCCGTCTCTGCCTCTTTACGTTTTCTCGAGTGGTCCAGGATTGGAGAAATAAAGTGCTTCGGGCTTCCCACAGATAGCTTGCCTCCAGTGAAGTGGAAAGTCGACTGGAAAGCAAAGTTGGAAACTTGTAACTCTTTTTAAAAGAAGGAAAGAAAAAAAAACTATCATATTATGTCTGTGTTTTACAGGATCCAATAACTTAAGTTTGTGCTTTTATATGTTTAGCGCATCAGCATCAGCTGAAAAAATATTTTAAGGCTTATTGTACTTAAGGATAAGGTAACACGAATCAGCTTTTTTTTAGTCCTATTTGATTAACATGTAAACCTTAGCATATTCACAAAAATACTGAAAAAAATTTGAGACAGGTTTTAGTACCTAAAAGCCATAAATAAATTCAAGACAATTATTCGAGCCATTTTTTTTTTTTTTTTTAAATAGTTTTTAGTTTGGTGCTCCATGGGAAAGCCCTACTATACTGAAAATTGAAAAAATTAATTAAAAAAATAGTCTTGAATACAGTAATTGCCTTGAAATTTTTTCAATGGCATTTAGGTACTAAAATCCATCACTCATTTTTTTTTTTTTTGTGAATTTGCTAAGGTTTACATGTTAATCAAATGGGTCTAAAACAAACAGCTGATTCGTGTTACCTTATCCTTAAAAATTAACAACATTAGTTACCATATAATGTTAGGGAAATTCAAATTCAGTTTCAACAAATTCAACTTTCCCTAAAATCAAAATGTCATAACTTACATTAACATTTGCTTAGGTTTAAGACAAGACAAGTAGAAAAAGAACCAATACAGCATTTATATTTCAGATTATTCTTTTCTTTACAAGTTTTATTTTTGTTGTTATTGTTATTGTTTTTTTTTTTTTTTTTTTTTTGTAGTAAGTGTATACAGTAATTACAATATATTTTTTTTCATCATACTATTGCTTAGAATCATAGGGAAGGATATTATTTTATCTTTTATACTAACATATATTTGAATTAAAAATGTTAAAATCGGTGATAAAAAGAAATAAATATTACAGTACGTAATGTTAAATTGATTGTGAAATAATGTTCACAGATCTGATAAAGGTATTATTGTTAAAATTACAAAATGAAGTAAAAAATAAAATAAAAATAAATAAATAAATAAAAAAAAAAAAAAAGTATAATAATTTTTATATTTAAACTGTAAATTTGAACATTTTTTTTTTTGAAGGAATAAAAGAATTTAGAAAAGTCAGTTAGAATAACGAAGGTCATTTGTATGGAAATACTATGTATTTATTCAGTCATAAAAAGCGACAACGGCCTTGTCGCGTTGAATGCACCGGTTCTCGTTAGATCACCGAAGTTAAGCAACGTCGAGCGTGGTTAGTACTTGGAGGGGTGACGCTGTAAAAAGTGACACTGCTGCCATCTACTGGCACGTGCTGTATGTACGGCGGCACAATTGATCACGGTGCTGCCATCTCTTGGAATATTTCCGAAGGAAGTGATCACCCCTGTAAGTTCAAATACTGCAGGCCTCACAGATCTGGTAGTCGAGCCCAGAAGAGTGCAGGAAAGGGTTCTGGGAGCCTGGTAAGCCCCAGCTCGGTCGCAAGATAACTCTTACACACAAGGTTAAATACCTGGCCACACCCGAAAGTGTAAAATGGCGTCAAGGATATTAACTTTAACAAAAAGTGTTTACCTTGTTAGGATCTATGGAGAGGGGTGTGGAGGTGATCCCCTTTTGCTCACTCTTGATCAGGGTGGCCTGACGCACAGATGGTGATGAGGTGAGTATCTTGGCATTGCGAGGTAGGATCAAGTGATCACTGCCAGGAGAGGCGGAGTTTGGAGTGCCCCCCAACTTGTGGGGTGAGCTCACCAGCAGCTTGGTGGGCGTTCCTGTCGAAGAACTGCCTCCTTGCTGGAAGGGGATTGTCACCACATGAGTCGTACCTGTAACACAATAGTTTTTTTTAAAGGTTTATTTTTAGAATAGGATAAATAAATACATAGTGTGTGCTGTGTGTAGTATATTGCAACCAATGTATTGGGTGACTGGACACTTTTGTGAATGGGATATGTATCTTTTTTCATGTCATCCTTTGGGCTTTGTGCACCGTTTTTATTTCTGTACCAATTTTCAATAAACAACTTTCAAATAAAAAATCAAGAACATTTTTTTTTCTTAATTAATTTTTTAGTGTAGCTTTCCATGGAAAAGCCTTATACTAAAAATTTTAAAAACTAATTTAACAAAAATGATATTGATTTTTTATTTTTATTTTTTCTGTGGCTTTTCTTTTAGTTGGTTGGTTGGTTGGTATTTTGGGGCAATTGACACATTTTGGTCATGTATGCCCCCAGCGCGGCCATTTCTTGGCCGCAATTTTTTTCTTTTAGGTACTAAGGGCTTTCAAATATATTTTTTTGTGTGTTTGCTAAGCTTTACATGCTAATTGAATGAGGATAGGTCAATCAGCTGATCCGTGTTATCTTACCTTTAAGGATGAAACTCACGTCAGTTGATTGAGATCTTGGAATCAGCTCCATTGAATTTAACAAGACTTGCAGAGTACGTTGAACTCTACATCAGTAAGTGGCATATAAATTTTGAAGGTGATCTGTCTAACCGGTTTTGTAAAAAGTGAGGTAGAAATTCAACATGGAGCCTTATGAACGGAAACCAGAAATAGAGCTGTTATGAGAAAAAGAAAACCACCTCCTTGAATTTTTAAAATTTATTTCATTCAATTTCTTCCGACTAACAGAAATATCCTTAGACTTTGAGTACCTGAGACCAATTGTTAATCAGTGACAACAAAGCAATGATTGTATGTTATCTGCCACTTTGGCTGCTTGGTTCTCTAGTTTGACTTACGTTGTCCAGCTGTGTTCTTAGTGGCTGGAATGCCAATGGTCCTCAGCACTTGGTGTCCAGAAGCCAAAACAGTGGTGCCCGCCTGCAAACAATTAGCAACAAATAACAAATTAGTTCTACACTACACATTGTACAGTACATTTAGACTTAAAGGGTGGGACAGAGCATTTAGTGCAACCTCAGGAGAGTAAGACATGATACATACTTTCACCTGACCTTTGACACTGAAGCTCCATCAAGTCATTTACTGGTAAACCAATCTATTACTACAGTGCAGTGTATTGAGAGCTCCTTGATCAAATGTATAAGAAATTAAAAAAGAAAAAATGCTAAAAATATTAAATCTGTATTGAGGATTCTTTTTTCTTGGGAAACTGTGAGAGCAGCTATGAAATTACCTGAGAGGACTCCTGGGTCTTGATGATGGCTTTGACGGACTGATTGCTGATGGCAGAGCCGACTACAGATATTGGCTTGGAGGGGCTCGACGTCTGGGCCTGTACCACCTTGATGAACTGCGGCTGACCTATAAATACCACCATAATTATACTTTAATACACCGTCAAGTTGTCTCATTATTTACGATGAACACAAATGCTATAAAAATGTAATATTTTTATTACATTTTTTTTGTTGACAATTAAAAATATTCCCATCAATTTTTTTCTTATATCGTTGTGGTAGCATTTGGTTCACTGATCTCAACCTAGTAAAATTTATTTGATAGGCACTACCATATGCATACATCACAAATTTTAATGGCATTTTAAACTTTTTGGTATGTATTGCAACAAACAATCACTTCATGAAAGTTATTATCACTCCAGCAAGTACTCTCAAATTGCCCAGTTAAAAAACAAAAACAATGAAAGTAAGCATAAGAGGCTTCCCAGTGTTATAAAAGATTCCAGCCCACTATAGCTAGCCTACTGTATGAACTCCCCAAACTTACTAAGAGTGCATAATATATAATATACAGAGTATGAATACATAGGCAAATACTGTATAATAAATCTTCATAAACCGAACAGTGTGGCACGATTGGTTAAGTGTTGGACTTGTAATCTGGATCGTCTCCAGAGCTTGGGTTTGCTCCTGACTGCCTGCCAGTTTTTGAGTGATCCTGAGTGTGCTCGCCAGGTGACTGCAGCTTGCAAGTTGAACACTGTTTTGGGAGGAGCTAACTGATGCCGTCTGCTTTGATGATGATTTTCTGTGGTTTCCCATCGTCACTCCCAGGCGAATGCCGGGGCAGTTCCTAACACAAGGCCACAGCCGCCTTCTTTCCTATCCTAGTATCCAACTGTTAATACTGTTGTTAAGTTTGGATGCTTACACTAATATGTAGCAGAATATGCTGTAGTAAGCTAACGTTGTAAATAAAATAAAATCCTGCCGGGTGAACACTTCTGCATTCTTATCGACCTCATGCTGCCCAGCCCAAGCAGTTCAAGTGCATAATGAAACTCAGTGCAGAAAGTCTTCAGTTCAAAGTTTCATGAACAGACTACTTAACGACTGCATGTTCAGGTGCAGAAGTAAACAGTTACGGTAATTAATATATACTGACAAATCCCAGTTTGTGGAACCTCCCCAAAATTAAACACTAACTTGATTGCATTTATTAAGGGATCAGAGGAAATAGCTACTGTACATTGAGATATTTTAACGTTTGAGAGTAATATGATATAATGCACGAGGATCAAAAATATTTTTATATGCATTTATTAAAGGGATACAGGTCTCAAATTATACATACACTAAGTGTTGATTGAGTTTATAGTCGACATTCGCATACATGTATGTATGATACTGTAATTTTTAACCACACCCGGTGTGACCATACAAAGTTGTGTTGCTAAAACGGTCCTTGCTGACCTCACAAATCACAGCCAGCCCCGATTGAATAAGCGCACGGACAATAATCTTATACAGTGTGGTAGGGCATCTGTTTGTCTCTGCTTTCACATAATCATAAATTGTTATGTATGGAATTCACGCTGCATCACGCCATAGAAAATATAGCTCCATAGAAAAAAACATTTAGATTTAGATTTTTAACGATCTGCGGCAAATGTGGCTAAACCACGGTGGCTCGCAATATATGCATAGTATTACTTACTCAACGCCAACGCACTCTTAAATCCCCTGTAACTCTCCGCCTCCACCAACTCGAATGGCAGGGAAAGAAGAGTTTGATTTCTCTGTTGAGTGCCATAGTAAATTTTGATTATGAAAGCTCCTTTAGAGGTTGTATGCATAGAGAACTATGCCAACATTGTATCATTTGCAAAGATTTCAAAGCAAATTATTTTTAAGCATGAATGCATGATGTACATATGCATATTTCTCCCGATTTAACTTCAATATTATTAATGAGACTTTATTCTTGAAAATACTATCGATATTCAAACAAGATAGATTTTTATATCAGCCTTTTAACCAGGGCCGCTTACCCTCTATGTATGATATGCATTCAGCAATCTGGAACTGGCTTTCAAGAGTTTAAAAAACAATTACTTACCATTTGCATCGTGAATTAAGAAGTTCACCGTATTATTTGATTGTGCCATAGTAAAATCTCTAATTACTGTAAAATTAATAAGTAAAGACGGCTTTTTGCACTTTTAAATGCTTCGATTACACCCGCTTTTGATCCCCCAAGACCGCGATCCTACATCAAAATGGCGACTCAGAGTAACCAATTTAAAAACGTTAAAATCTGCCTTTTGCAACTAAAATCTTCAGCTAAATAACTTGTTTTACAGTAAAAGAGATTTTCATTATGTACAGATCAACAATTTTAGTGTAAAATATTAATAAATGCTTGCAAGAAGCCTAAATGAATTTAACGCAAATTTAATGCCCTCTTCTGGAAACGAGCTTGGCGGTAGAGTCTCGAAAATGTCCTGATTGGGTGCTTGCAGTCATGTGACCCAACCAGCGCCTGCGTCGATCTCTTCTTGCCTAGTAGTCCTGAGTCAGGCCTGTGTTAATTCATGGACGGTCAAAATAGTTCAAAATATGTACACTTCAACGGAGAGCGCTGCAGTACTAATCAAAAAAGTAGAGGTGCCAATTACACAAAATATTCCTAAAATTGTGAACTCACATTTAAAGGCCATAATAATTTTTATTTGCCCAAGTATATTACGTGTAAAAAACACAATATTATTTGCAGTTTTATTAAAAAAATTAAAATACAATTTAAACAATATCAAAAAATATTTTAGTTCTCATTTTTATGTTGGCACCAACGTTAATTTCAAAATTCGCCGCGCAAAATTGTAAAAAGACGATCGCAACTGTTAGTACGGTGGCGCTCTGAGAGCATTTGCGTCAATAATTGGAACTACGCTGCAAGATATCCCACCAAATCGCTTAGTGCAAGGCAAGAATCTATCGACGCAGGCGCTGGACCCAACCATAGGGCGGCGTTCAAGATTATTCTACATAAGGTTTGACGCTCCGCCATCTTGGCGCAGCTTTTGTTGGAGCCTAAGACGTCACGACCAATCACTGACTGCTACGAAATAGGCTCGAGGATAACAGCTCTCTCTGATTGGTTCTGCGCGAACTGGGATGAAAATGTCCAACCTTATGTAGAGGGACCTTGGGCAGCGTTCTAGTCCGCGTTCAAAACAAGCATTTTATAAACACGTCATCAATTTATATGAAAAAGACTTATCACAGTACAAAATTAGTTGAGTATGCTATAAATGGGATGAGAATATGGTCATTTTAACGTGTTTATGATAAGTCATAAGCGTTATGAAACATTCTTCTTTTACTATATTTTTGGCGCAAATTTATCGTCAAATCGTGAGTCGTGACGCGTCGTGACGTCACGTTGTTAATACGAGCGGTTTATTTTAAACAAAAAAGTTGTGTCGCGTACCAGACTTACCAGAGACCTTCTCCGTGTCTTTTATGGCCAGAAATTTGTTGGCCTGACCTCCGTGTCTTATGGCCAGAAATTTGATGGCCTGATCGAGCGGGGTCCAAGTGTGGCGGCGCTGCTGCTGCGGTCCGGCACGACCCGGCCAGGGCTAATCCTCTATTGTAGGGGGTAAAGTCATGCACTCCCTTCCGGCTTATGGAGACCCGGGCCATTGGACAACATACATGAAAAAATTTTACTGCAGAAATGAATAGAGGGTACCAAATTATGCTACTCTGAATTTTTTCAGATTTTTTTGAGACCCAGAACTATTTTTAAATTAATTATTATTGAAAGTGCGGCCACGCCCCCTGGAGGCGTCAATAGGCGTCCAGTCTCTATCCTTTTTATTATTATTATTATTATTAAGTCATCAGGGGTGCCAACTGAAATCACAGGACTTTCAATAATTATTTAAAAATAGTTCCGGGTCCCAAAAAAATCTGAAAAAATTCAGAGTAGCATAATTTGGTACCCTCTATTCATTTCTGCAATAAAATTTTTTCATGTATATATGTTGTCCATTCTGAATTCTGATTGGCTTAAAAATAACCCTTTTTGCCGAAACGTCTTCCTATTGGCTAAAAAGGGGTTATTTGCTTGTTGTTTACAAATTTCAACAAAGAATAACCCTTTTTGCTGAAACGTCTTCCTATTGGTTAGAAAGGGGTTATTTGCTTGTTGTTTACAAATTTCAACAATCAAATTTTTTTTGTAACGGTCGGGAGTGACTTTACCCGGTTCAATAGAGGATTAGCCCTGGACCCGGCTCTCGCTGGCTGCCGGCTGCGCGTGCCGGCGCGTGCAGCTGAGAGCCGGGCCAAAAAAATGTGGAAAAAATTTCAAAACAATCGGCCGATCCAATTTTTTTAAAATAAATTCCTTAGTTTAGGTCTCCATGGGAAAGCTCGATACTGGAAATTTAAAAAATTAATTTAAAAAAATTGGATCGTCCCATTGTTTTGAAATTTTTTATACATTTTTTTGGTGCTAAGAAATAATGCCTCAACAAAAAAAAAAAAAAAAAATCAGAATTATTAATATGCGAGGTTGCTCAGGTTTACATGTTAATCAAATGGGACTACAACAATCGATGTTTCGTGTTATCTTACCCTTAAGCTCCAAAGCCAGGGGAACCACATTAGTGGAAATGCGCAACAATTTACTCCTGGGTGGGAAACATGTTTTTTGTTGAAAATGGTGATGGCACCCATCCAACTGCTAACCACGCTCAGCGTTGCTTGACTTCGGTGATCTGACAAGACCCGGTCAAATGCACTGCGCCACAAAATGAATACAGTATATTGAATATATAATATTGTATAATATATATATATATAATTAAGTTATTATTATGTTACAATTAAATATGGCATTATTCCTTGCATATATGGCAAAAGTTAAATTTGGACATATAATTAACATAATATATTTATGTAATAATTATAATATGCATTACATTTTTTGAGTTGATACTCAAATCAATAAAATATACTACAGTATAATATATAATATAGACTATAAGTGTTTGGTTTGCTGGGTATGTAATGTGTATTTCTTAATATTATTCTATATGTGCACTTTTGTGTTTTGTGTTTAGTAAAAGACTTAAGGGTAAGGTAACGCCACCAATGTTAAAAAAAATCCCTCACACAAAAATTCTGAAAAAAATTTAAAATGTTCTCCTCTACACCCCCTATCAGTAGGTAAAATATCAGGTATACAAATACGATCTAGTTTTTGAGTTATGA
This sequence comes from Siphlonurus alternatus, assembly GCA_949825025.1. Taxonomy (NCBI): domain Eukaryota; kingdom Metazoa; phylum Arthropoda; class Insecta; order Ephemeroptera; family Siphlonuridae; genus Siphlonurus; species Siphlonurus alternatus. Next base: position 17,864,651 of record OX463779.1, on the reverse strand, counting down.
ATTTTTAAAGTTGGCTATTTTAACATGGAGAAATGGAATTCCCATGTTAAATTAGTCAACTTTAAAAATTCATAACTCAAAAACTAGATCGTATTTGTATACCTGATATTTTAACTACTGATAGGGGATGTAGAGGAGAACATTTTAAATTTTTTTCAGAATTTTTGTGTGAGGGACTTTTTTTAACATTGGTGGCGTTACCTTACCCTTAAAGGGGTACCAAAGTGAATACTTTTTTTCATATTCGGGCAGCTACGAATTATTCTGATATCCCTGTGGCTCAATATTTTCGTACAATGCCTAGTTATTTTACAATTAATTATTTAGTTTGAAAAGTGAGTTTGATAACCGTTGGTTGATTCAAGCCGATGCGCTCCAGCAGCAGCCGCTGATACGACGAGAATCTCCCGCGAATCGGTGGAACCTCCTCCCCGCCCCCTTCTTGTCGTATCATCGGCCGCTGCGGCCGCGGGCATGCTTGAATCAACCAACGGTTTTTCAAACTCACTTTTCAAACTAAATAATTAATTGTAAAATAACCAGGCATCCTACGTAAATATGGAGCCACAGAGATGTTAGAATAATTCGTAGCTAACCGAACATGTAAAAAAAGTATTCACTTTAGTACCCCTTTAATATATATACATATATAGACTACTAGGCTTATTCTAAAAATAATTTGTAATGAAACACATATATTGAGAACCTATAATTTTTATTATGGCAAAAAAAAAAAAGAGCATGCTGTCTGTACTGTCTAATATAATTATGTACATACCCAATGAAAATAAAAAAGGGTTAAGTTTCACATACATGTCAAAAGAAAATTTTAAAATTCAATGGACAACCTACATGAAATTTTTTTGTTGCAGGGTACCAAATTATGCTACACTGAATTATTTCAGCTTTTTTTGAGACCCAGAACTATTTTTAATGAATCCTTAATAATAAGGATAGGACCGAGACGCCTATTGACGCCTCCAGGGAGCGTGGCCGCACTTTCAATAATTATTTAAAAATAGTTCTGCATGGGTTTAAAAAAAAACTGAAAAAATTCAGAGTAGCATAATTTGGTACCCTCTATTCATTTCTGCAATAAAAAATTTTTCATGTAGGTTAATTGTCCATTTACAGTATTTCAAGTATAATAAATATATAGATACCTTTAAGGAGACGGTAACACAGATCAGCTGATTGATTTAGTCCCATTTGATTAACATGTAAACCTTAGCAGACACATAAAAGTTCTGATAAAAGTTCTGAATTTTTTTTTAAGGACAGATTTTAGTACCTAATTAAGCCCACAGAAGAAATTTCAAATCAATCCTTTGATCTTTTTTTTTTTTTTAAATTAATTTTTTAAATTTTTAGCATAGGGCTTTCCCATTAAAAAAAAAAAAAAAAAAAAAAAAAAATTGGATTGAAGAATTGTTTTGAAATTTTTTTCTGTGTCTTTTAGGTACTGTCTCTCAAAAAATTTTTAGAATTATTGTCTGTGTCTTTTAGGTACTGTCTCTCAAAAATTTTTTAGAATTATTGTGTGTCTGCTAAGGTTTACATGTAATCAAATGAAACTACATCAATCAGCTGATCCATGTTACCTTCCCCTTTTACTCATAAAGGAAAACAAATAAAACAAATCTTCACATAATTTTTTGGCATAAAATTCAATAACTTTAAAACTTTTAACACAAATGTATACTTTGATTTGAAATCAGGTTAAAATTAATACATAGTATTAATCTATTAATACTACACCACTATTATAATGTTTGTTTATGCATGCAGTTGGAAAATATTTAATGTACGCCACAATGTACACATACAATATACATAATTATGTATATACTTAACAACAATTTCATATATAGGAAGTCTGGCTTAACTTACTTAAAATGGAGACCTTTCATATTCATTATAAATGAGTGAGCTTCAAAATAACAGTTACAGTGGAGACAGTCTATTCAATAATTTTATATGACATCTGGGGTTATGACACTTCGCTCTCTCTATTAGGCTGAGTCCTCGAAGTTGATGCTGAAGGCTGTTCCACCCTCTTCACCCGGAGTTGAGATTAGCTGCACAGCTCTCCCATCTTCTGTCACAAGTTGGATCTGCAGGTTTTCCTCCCCCTCTTCTTCTCGTGTGTTCTCCGTCTTGTTTCCCCCCTCCACCTGTGGCAAATGTTAATTAATTTATTAGTTGAGTAATAATAATTATTAGTACATAGCTAATTTAATTCCATCAGTTTCAAACTTATGAATGCTAGAACATGTTTTTTTAAAGCAGTACTTTATTTCAATGTAAAGTGTTTTCTACCCTTATTTTTAGGATTAATTAATTATTTAAGTGTCACTACACTAGTGTGATGTTATTACTACAGTGATGGAGAGACAAAAGGTTATATATATGGCTCTAGTTACGCTCAGCTCAAGCAAACAATATATTTCTTTTTTAACACCATGCTATGCACTAATAATACATATTTTGCTTTAAAAAATTGCTTCTATACCGTTACAAAAGCATTTTTTGCGTCCTTATCCATTATAATTACATTGAACATTACATTGTTGAACAGTGACTGAAATGCCAGGATGAGACATACCTTGCTTGAGAGAAACTGGGCGCCCGAGGGGATGTGAGCCACAAGCTGCCCATCTTCCATGGTGAGGGTGACCGGCATACTCATGCCACCATCCGCCGAGGCCATCTGCAGCGTGCCAGAGCTTGCCCCCGTCTCTGCAAGCTGCCAAACACCCCGTTACCACACATATCACTCACGGTACTAAGCCAAAGTTGCCTGCAATACCAGATGCTTCACTGTCCTCTGCTTCTGCATTAAAGGGCAGTTATAAACAACAATTTGATTGAAAAAACTTTTTTTTTTTAACATTAGCTTGTATTTATTAACTAATGTTAAAAAAATCAAGTTTATGTAGTCAAATTACAGTATTTTTTTATATTTAAGGATTAATGCCAGAGGTAAGAAAAATAGGCTTAATTGATGGTGTACTACTCTTAAAATTGTAGCAATTAAATCTTTCTGACACATCAAAACTAATTTTATTACCGAAAATTAAGACTAAAATTGGTGAAGTTTTAGAGATATTCAGCATCAAAGTTAAGCATTGTTTAAATGGGGACATCTGTGGCTTTTATTTAAATCAGTATATTTTTCACAAGAAAAATTTACCCTTAATTACTCAAAATCTACAGCAAATTTGGTATTTTTTATATCAGAAAATAAAGTTAATTCGTATTATGAAATTAATTATAAATCCAATGATATTTTATAAATATTATCAATTAACACAATACATAAGACCAAGATTTAAAATATGCACAAGTTTTTTGTTTGGTTAATGATTGTGGTATTATTATTACATGAAATTAATAGGCCTGTTCATAAATACACAATCAGTTAAAATATGAATCAATAATCAGATCAAGAATCAAAGCAAGTTTTGAGATTTGTAATGGGGGCACAATACACATGGACAGAAAAATCTACCTGTAGCTGAGCCTCTGAAGGTACCACCATGGGCAGCCCACCTCCCAGGGTACCAAGCAGTACTTCTTCTCCCTCTGATGTACCAAGCACCAAACCGCTGTTGCTCTGCACATATAGATAGTTCGATAATATAAACTTTCTTGCAGAATACTAAAAAAAATGGATAATTGCTACTACTGTATATAAATATTAAGCTGTAAGAAAGAAACTTCTATACGTTTTAAATTTACTTGGTATTCAACATAATGTGTACCATTTTTTTTTTAAGCTGGTAAATAGTAAAATTATTGACTGACAAAAATTAGAGCAATGTTGAAATATTACAATTTACAGTATGTAAAATTTTAGAAGCTACATTCCTTTGATATTTTGAGATAAAACAAATCATAGGTACAGTATTTAAAAGGAATAATTTATATTAAATTGCAATTTGATATTTTATTCAGTTTAATACAGTACATAATTATGTATACTGTGTGTTTAGAGATAAAACATGTTTTTGAAAATTTACAAAATTATGCATTCGAAAGATAAGACTGTAGATTACGAAGTATTTCAGGGTTCACCACCTGACATCTAGGTCCCACCATACCTGAGACAGTTGCTGCAACAGATTGTTCTGCTGGCTGGGCTGCTGCTGCTCCTCTGTGGTTTCTGTGGTGACCTGGCTGCCCTCCTCCTCTTCTTCCTCTTCATCTCCCTGGTATGTCACATAGATGATGTGCTGCGTCCGGTCATCCTCCCCGTCAGTCTGCACCAGCTGCCACACTACCCCCTCACCCTCATCCTCCTTGAGCTCCTGTGTCGAGCTCCCACGGTGAATCTGCCACACACAAGGTACACAAGGTTGTTGTACCAGCAAGAAAATACATGTTGCAGGGTATAGTCTGTATGCCTTTTATTTATAAATTTAATAATATAATATATACTTTGTTGGGGAGGGTAAGAAAGACGGAAGAGGTGAGGGAGGGGGGAACATTCAATAATAGACAAGTCAAGCAACATTGATTTATTCTGTGAAGATTTAAAGCATTGATATTTTACTGTTATATCTTCATCTGTTGTTACTCTATTCATGTAATTTATTGCTAATTTTTTATCGTTACTAATCATGACATTACTTGGTTGACTGTCTTACCTTCTTGTGTTTGGTCAGGTTAGAGCAGTCTGAGAAAGCCTTGCCGCATGTTTCACAACTGTAAGGTTTCTCGCCCGTGTGGATACGGAGGTGCTTCTTAAGGGCCCACTGCTCCGTGAAGCCTCTCTGACAGAATTCACACGAGTACGGTCGCTCCCCACGGTGGCGTCTCACGTGGCACTTCCACGTGTCTTTGTGGAGGAACGCCTTGCCGCAGAACTCACACTTCCAGGGACGTTCTCCAGTGTGCCGCTTGATGTGAAGCTTGAACTGTACAACACATGGTAATAATACTGTGATCAAGTCTTTAGTGATAGAATAGACAATAATGGTTGCATTTTTTTTATTTCATAATTAGAAAATATACTTAAAGCGACATTCCGGAGAAAAAATCGATCATAAACTAATGTAATATTACTATTCCTAGCGTCATTGTAGTAAGTTCTACAAGAACAAAAAAAAATTTAAAAAATTATTTACGTGCATAATTGCACTTTTAAATTTAAAGTCTTGGGTCTCATCGGGGCCAACTAAACGTCGGAACTTGTAAATTTACAAAGGATTACAAAGGAAAATTGAAAGAGACTCTGTTTGGTATGCTGTGGAAGTGCCCAATCTTAACGTAGGGAGTGGAAACTTCACAGAATTTTCAATTAATATGTGGACTAAAATACTGGCTAGTGTCAATATTTTCGGAGTGCCTCGAATGAAGTTATAAGGTTTGCAATAAAACGTAATAATTCAACAAGCCGCCAAGGTTCCCCCACTACAACCTCCCTCTTGCTCGCAAGAGAAGGCGGAGGAGGCGGAAGAGCGGGGTGCCACACGTGGCGAGGCGGCGAGGGTAGTTTTTGCCTGGACTTTACAAAAAAAAATATCGGGAGGTAACAATGCTGTAAGGAGGACTAAAGAAAAAGACGGATAGCAGAATAATGTTTCTTTTAAATAAACAACTGCAACAATTTGAGCCTTAAGGACATTTCTATTATAAATTTCTACTTGTAAAACTTGAAAGTTCTACATAGATAATATAGATTTAACTTCTAATCGAATGATGAATATATAGTATTATTATAGATATATATAGTTCTTCCATGTATGTTGAGAACAATTGAACGTATTTTTTTATCGTTTAATATAAGTCATATTTACAAGATATCGAATGTATAAAGTTTGACCCATATAATAGATATTTTTTTACGTAAGTAAAACAATTCATAATTTAGCCTTGTAGTTATAAAACAATAAATACTCTGTAATTCAATATATACTAGTAAAGAATATTACAATTTACTTGAAGACCGAATTAAAAAAAAATAATAAAAGTATATTAATTGTTACGAAAAAAATCAGTCAAATTAAATTACTGTTAAAATATATTTTTTAAGAAAATAAAATTCAAAACTTTATAAATTTTAATGGTTTTTTGTTTGCGCAGCAATATATACGCGGCACAAAATGCACGTTGGCATTATGAAAAGCCGTGACAACTGAAATTCAATGTTTACAAAATGCAAGCTCGATACAGACCATGTTTATTGAAGTCCATCCTAGAAAGTTGAGGACAAGTATTTTCTACATATTATTATATGCATATATATATGGTAAAATTCTATCTTTGAGGGGGCGAGTCAGAGTCGTACAGTTTTTATTAAAGTGCAGGTTTGACAGATTTACATTAAAATTTTTCTCTTTTTGTATAATATAATTTGTTTGCAACTTGGAGCAATGTTCTGCTAATTATTATATTTATCACAAAGAGCAACGAAACATCGTGTATTTAATCTGTTATTATGTAAATTTAATATTTTTTATTTAATATAGAATTATATAAATATTATATATATATATGTATATATATATATATATATATATATATATAATTAAAGTTTAAAAATATTAATTTATTATTTGATTTTATTACGACTTGGGGGAAGAGTGCAAAAAAAAATATATTATAAAAGAGTATTGTGTCTTGTAAGTTGTAACTTTTTTTTTTATACCTATATTATACAAAAGAATGTTGGCTTGCTTGTTTATTTTAACCGTGACCACCACTCCTCACCCCCTAGTTCATCCTCAGCAGACGAGCTGGTAGAGAGGGTAGCAAAAGAGGGGTCGGAGGGGAGGGTAGAAGAGGCAACTCTAGCCAGTTGGCCCTCTTGACGTCATACGGTCAGAATAAAAAAAAATTACAAATATATTCTGTTTTTTGAGTTTGCGATTTTTTCACCGATAATTTGTACTATCAATGGGTAATGAACTTATAAAAAAATTAAAGATTTTTTCCGGAATGTCGCTTTAAAATTATGCTTTTCTGAATTTTTTCAGAATTTTTGGAGTGCAGGAACTAATTAAAAAAAAATTAAAATATCTGAATTATGGTGGTACACCTGATGGGACAACCGTGACATCATTTTGTTGTGCTGTGATTGGCTATTGATGACGTCATGGTTGTCCCATCAGGTTGTACCACCCTAATTCAGATATTTTAAATATTTTTTAAAATTAGTACCCGCACTCCAAAAAATATGAAAAAATTCAGAAAAGCATAATTTTACGCGCGTTTTCTAGTTATGAAATAAAAAAATGCAACCATTATTGTCTATTAAAGAAATTAAGTGTTGAATTTGTTAAGCAATTGTAATACATTAATAATTACTTCATTTCATATTGAATTATGACAGAAAAGATATTTATACATGTTGATAATCACTGTAGTTTTATAACTAATTAAAATGTACAATAATTTCAATCCACAGAGAGGGAATACAATTTTTACTGTTATACACATAATGTGAGGGCTTGACATTAAGAAATGGACAAATTATATGGTTACAAGGTATATGAATGATGCTGCCTTTATTAATAATTAATGGTTTAAGTCAACCATTTTATATATCTAGTCAAAAGCACAAGTTTATATTTAATAATCCATTCTTCAGAAGTACGTAATTATTCTCACGATTAGCCTTAGTAATAAAAGGCTGCCAGGCTGCTACATAACAGCTGACTGATAAGGTTGACTGTATAATAGAAGGGGTATAGTCACCTGAGAGGAGGTGGTGAAGCGACGCCCACAGAAGTTGCAGAAGAATGGTTTCTCGCCAGTATGTATACGCATGTGCTCCATGAGGTTGCCATTCTGAGAAAAGTTCTTGCCACACACCTGTGTAAAACTTTCATAAGTCAAAATAGAAGATAACTTCCAAGTCATCTTTAAATGTTTTTATCAAATATTCTATGATAAATATCTCGCTATAAAACTTTTTAATTAATTTTTTTTTTTTAATGAATGCTTCTAGTGCAGTGCTTCTGAACCAACATATATATATTTAATTTCTTGCACTACGCTCTGCATTTTTTCCCTTGAATGAAGTTCAGGTGCATTGTACAAAAGGTGACTCCTTTGTAATTTAATCTTGATCCCATTAGTCTAACTACCTTGCACTGGAACGGTTTTTCTCCGGTATGCCAGCGGTAGTGGAGTGTGAGGCTCGTCTTATGGGCAAACTGTTGGCCACATAAGTCACAGAAATACTTTTTCTCTCCCGTATGGGTTGGCAGATGGTTCATGAGGTTTGCCTTGGTCTTAAAGCTAGCATTGCAAGTTGTGCAAACGAACGGGCTGCAAACAAGAAGTAATGATAAGTAATAATATTAGGGTTATATTTTTTAATGTACCTGTACAGTATTTAAATTTATCCTGCACACAAATGAGTCTACTGGTTGCAAAAACCTCTAAAGACAAAATTTTCAAAAATGGGTTTATTATTGATACATAGTCTTTAAAACACATTTTATTTGGTATAAAAAATAGGGTTGCAAAAACCTCTAGTTCCCATGCTAAATATTCCACATCCTCAATTAGCATTATATTGCTTGTTTAAAAAATGAAGTGAAAGAGTCTTCTCAAGTTAGTATGTACAGTATTAATTAATGCAATGCACCTACCATTTGTTGTATTTTAGTATGTATAATTTTATCATGAACATCATGTATGAAGACTATGAAGTAGTAACTGTTTTAGTTTGAATCTTATAAAAAAAAATCTACATACACGAGAATACAATAAAATATAATTCAAAGATTTAGAATTTCGTAAATAAAATAAATTAAACTAAATTAAAAGCATGATTATTTGAAACTGTAAAACTAGACACAAGACTTTTGAAATTTTCCTCTTTAGAGTTTTTGTGACCAACAATCTTTTAAATTTATCTGCAGGCTGGTATATCAACTTAAAAATAATAATAATAATAATAATTTTAAAGCTTGGTAAAGCATGCACTGTAATTATAATAAAAGTAAAGTTTCATGCTTGAACACATGGCTTGACTGACCGCTCATCTGTGTGGACCAGCTGGTGCCTCTGCAACAGCTGCTTGTGCTTGAAGGCCTTGCCGCACTTGTTACACACAAAGCGCCGCCCGTTGTTGTGCTCTGCCTCCTTGTGGTAGATGACGGAGCTCGGGTGGTTTAACACCTTACCACATATGTCGCATGTGCACCCCGGAGGAGCCTTGGCAGAAGACAAGCTAACCGAAGGTTCATCTTCTTTAATTTCTGACTTCATTCCCTGCAAAAAAAAAATGAACTGTAATTGAATATAACACCTTTAAATATTCACCCAGGAAGTAAAATTTAATAACCTTGCAGTTTCAATACTCACTGAGTGCATGTCACTTTTTTTTTTTTTTTAATTTTTTTTTTATTGAAAACATAATTTTCAAGTGAGAAGAGTTTTTTTCCTCATCACTTTATAAGTTATTTAATAATAAGGAGTATGGCATTATTTACTGTAAAATTTCCTCACAACTTGTCCCAATACATTGCTATATGTGATTCCTGATGTGTAGTATACATGTTTTTGTTAAGACTTAAAAATAATAAGCTACAAAATATATTGTGCAGTTATAAGCAGTTAACCAAGACAGAATGGAGTAATGACCTCAAACAAATTACTGCAGAAATGAATCGAGGGTGCAAAGGTATGCTACTCTAATTTTTTTCAGATTTTTCAGAGTTCGGGAACTATTTTTAAAAAATTATTTAAAGTACAGGAAGAGTGATGCCTCTTTTAATAAAAAGGATAGGATAGGAACGCGCTCCGTAAGTTCAAATTCAACTTCGGCAAAACTTTTTAGCAATACTTCCCGACCTCTAATTTTTTTAAAAAAAATCAGAGTGGCATTACTTTGCAACCTCTATTCATTTTCGCAATAAATGATTTTAAGGTAAATACTCTATTGCATTGAATATGATGGTGTCAGAAAGGCAGCAAAATTAAAGGGTTGTTTTGGGAAGTGTCTGATTCAAATATGGTTGGTTACCAATGGCGGAACTTGTTTTTCAACATTGTTCACAGTGCTCTCTGGGACTCCTAATACCCAGTCTGCACGCCAGACACTTAAGACACGCAAGTGCTGTTTCTCATTGGGGCATGTATGTTGTTTGCACAACATTCCGTCTTAATCACCCCAGCGGAGTATAGAGTCAGGCCCTCTAACCATTACACCATAGAGCTGGTTGATTCAAATAAAAATTAAAATAAGTAACAGAATCTTCCTTGCATTATGAAAACATACATTTTATTTGACTTGATAAAAAAAATATATATATATTTGTCATCTTACGTGTGTAGCTGCCATGTGCATCTTCAAGCTGTTAGAGAAAGAGTAAGTTTTCTCACAAATGCTGCAGGCGTAGGGTCTGAGTCCTTGGTGTGCAGCTTTGATATGGTCCTGAAATCAAGTTAAGGGTAAGGTAACGCCACCAATGTTAAAAAAAATCCCTCTCACAAAAATTCTGAAAAAAATTTAAAATGTTCTCCTCTATACCCCCTATCAGTACCTAAAATATCAGGTATACAAATACGATCTAGTTTTTGAGTTAAAAAATTTTTAAAGTTGACTACTTTAACATGGAGAAATGAAACTCCCATGTTAAATTGGTCAACTTTAAAAATTCATAACTCAAAAACTAGATCGTATTTGTATACCTGATATTTTAGCTACTGATAGGGGGTGTAGAGGAGAACATTTTAATTTTTTTTTCAGAATTTTTGTGAGAGGGATTTTTTTTAACATTGGTGGCGTTACCTTACCCTTAAAGTAAATAATAATAATAATAAAATTAGTATTTTGATCCTCTAGTATTTACTGAAGTAAACACCATGATTTAATCAGCTGATTATGAATATATTGAGTGCGTTTGAATTCACGGGCCAGCCTGGGCTGGCCTGGGCTGAAGCGTTTTTTGTCGTCAAGTGGGGCCAGCCCGGCGGCCATTTTTCCTCCTCTCATGACGTCACTTCCTGGCTGGCCCAGGCTGACGCGGGCGGACTCTACAGTGCGCCTGAGACCTAGCGGACAGACTGGGAACTAATTATGACGAAATTATGACGTTTCATACCACGCGACCAAGGTCACCGCCATTTTACCCAGCCCGGGCCAGCCGAATTCAAACGCACTCATTATTATACAGTAGACTTGTGCCTTTACAGTGGTTGTGAATATTTAACTAAATATTGTAAGATAAGATGTACTGAATGCATTACCTCGAGGAACTGTTTGTTGATGAAAGACTTGGTACATTCAGAGCATGTAGAGACCTCAGCAGATCCTTCCTGCCCCTCTGGCACCCTCCCCTCTTCCTCTTCTTCTTCTTCTTCTTCCACTTCCTGTGGCTCAGACGGAACTTCCTCGGACCCTGAAAACAATGTGACGATAGAGTGGTGTGATTGCACAAAATAAATTACAAATAAATAAATCAAACTTTGGGACTTTTAATGTTTCACTGCAGGCCAGTCAGGAGCTTTATTATGTATTCAAAATGTAACTTCAGAGCACAAGTATTAGGAGTGCTTTTTTAATTTTCAAGCTGCTGTAGTCAAATCAATTTACCTTGTGTCTGTATCTTTGCTTCTTCTTCCTTATCCTCATGCACCATCATTCCTTCGTGTCCGAGATTTTCGTGGTGAGAGTCGAGAGACAACTTGTCTGGGAACTTCTCTCGACACGTCTCACACTCAAAGTTCCACTTGTGATCCAGTCTGTGAACAGCACATTCTTGCTGAGTGACTGCAGTAGTAAATGAGGAAAGAGAGGACATATAGCAATGGACAATTAGAATAAATTCTTTTAATACGCTTAATTGAAAAATCCATATTTGAATTTTATGCAATTGTTTTTAGTACTGCATCATGCCTAAAATAGAGATCTAATGAAGTCACCTAACCTAGAGGCGGCGCCCGTGACATCATTGACAACAACAAACGATTGTCTATATAACGCTTGTTAACAATTACATAATTAATTGTTGCTTGTTTCCATAGCAATGTGGTTGTTTAGAAGTGTTATATGGACCAACAGTTCAATGACGTTTTAGGCATCACGGGTACCGCCTCTAGGTTACATGACTTCATTAAGTCTCTATTTTAAGCATGATTAAATGCTAAAAAAATTTGCATAAAATTAACAGGTGTATTTTTTTACATCCTCTTTCTGTTAAGCTAATAAAAAATTGATGCTAATTATTCATTCTAATTAACAAGAACTGTTAGATGGGTTGCTTAATAAGTGTGAAATTTGAAAAATTATATCCACTCATTCATATTATTTATACCTTAATACTTAAAAAAATAAATAATGGGTACTTCAAACTTTGTACAATTTGTTTAACTGAAATTTTTACATCAACGGATGCATCACACAAATTGACTTATGAACAGTATTGTAAGAGAAACAGTGCTCTGCTATGCTATATTATAAGTAGCTAGTAGATTGGTTGAACAATATTGTTCACTATTACAAATTACAAACTAATATTTAAAACAGTTCAAATTTAAGTATTTTATATTAGCTGATGAGTCTCACCTGTGCATGTGAAGCTTGCTACGACTCGAGAATGTTTTGCCGCACACCTCGCATGCTGACGTGACTGCAACAGAGCCCTTCTTGCGACCTCGAGTGCCGGTCCCCTTGACGGGGCCTCCGCTCTTTCCCCTCGACTTGGAGACAACCACCAGTTGTCCCAGATCATGCCCCTCGGGGGTCTCCATGTGGCCTATCACCTCTTTCACACCTGTGAATATAAGTCAACTTTACATGTGACACGAGATTATTTGGATTTAAACTATATGCAACTTAGCTTGTATATCACAAAAATTCAAATTATTGGATAATATAGGAATTATATGTTTCACTAAAGTTTATCTACTATCACATGATTTTTGAAATTTAACTGTCAGTATAAAAAAACTTGCATGATTGATTGTGATGAAGTGGCAAATGAAATCAAAACATCATTTTACATTTGGATTGTCCTTATTGAAAATAGAAGTGTGATGCAACAACCTGTGTAAGCTGAAAAATGAGAGTCACAGCAATGATTAAAAGCCTTACTTAGACAGCACTCACCCTCTTTCTGTGGCCCAGGGCTGCGTACACTTGATGCCTCTTCTGCCTCCTCCTCGTACATTAAGTCATCCTCCTCAGGGTCAATGACCCCTTGCTCTCGGAAAATACGGTCCATCTCCGGACCAGCCACGGATTCACGATACCTACAAACCATTGACAAATTAAAATTTCAGTTTTCGTTGAAATGATTTAGATAGATATAAAAATAATGAAACTTTGTTTTTTGAACATCTGTATACTGTATTTAGCTATGGTACAATTATATATTTAATTTAAAGGAAAATAACCATCAAGGTGTATTATGTATTTGAATAAATATACGGTAATAAATACTGTAAAAATAAATAAATTATTAAAAGTAGATCCATAAATTAGCAATAAAAATTGGGGAATACTTAAAAACACTAAAAACAGTTGAATAATGCAAATATCTAAAATTTAAAATAAAAACTTAGGCAATCAGTGTATTTTTTTATAATATGGTATAAAATCAACAAAGTTACGAGTTCTTTAATGGAGTATCAACATAATATATCCAAGAAATATTGCAGATAAAGATAAAACACACAACTTTATATATTATGTAATTCTTTTTTTAAGGGACTGTTTTTTTTTTTTTTTTTTTTTTTTTTTTTTTTTTTTTTTTTTTAAATATTGAAAGTTTAATTTTAACTAGATCCTTTGAAGAACAGGGGAGTATGGTTACAGCAGATCGAGAAGAGATGTATGTATTTTGAAAGTTACTGTTATTTTACAAAAAAAATAAATTTAAAAAATCTGTAAATTGTTTGATAAATATTAACTTGTAGAATTAAATGATAAAAAAGGTGGAGTAGAATATGCTCTAATTGTTTGAGCTAGTTTAATTTACCCTAACACCATCAAATAGTGCCACAAAAAATTCCAGCGTAAGGTGCAATGCTTTTTAAGGGTAAGGTAACACGCCCAATGTTAAACAAAATCCGGCACATGAAAATTATGAAACAAATTTAAAATATTCTTTTCTACATCCCCTATCAGTATTATAGCTCAAAATATCAGGTACAGTATACAAATTTGAGCTAGTTGTTATGTTATGAATTTGTATACAGCACCTGATATTTTAGCTACTGATAGGGGATGTAGAGGAGAACATTTTAATATTTTTTCATAATTTTCATGTGTGGGATTTTTTTTTTAACATTGGGAGTGTCACCTTCCCCTTAAAGAAAGCACAAGGGACATCAAGCTCACCTTCATTTGTTTTTTATTCTCTTGCTACTATTGGTGAGAAGAAAAGAGTGACAAAACGTAACTATTAGAGCTGATGTTAGTTTTAATGACCATGCTCCTTTCTGTGACGGCAAAGTCCTATCTTTTAAGGAATGATACTGGAAAGTAGTTTTTTTTTTTTTAATATGTAGTTTTTAAATCTACAAAAGTTAATACAGTATGAAAACTTTTAAAGAAGCATAATTTTGCACTCTCTGTCTCTGTACTAACAACATTGCAACTACTCCCATAGTACATAATCATGGTGACTCTCAAAAACTATAATTATGACTAAATTGGAACTTATAAAAGGTAAGCTATGATGGTCAAGAAAGACGAAAAACCCAGCCTCAAACCTCAAATATGGTGAATGACTTATGTCAGCATGACAGAGGGGAAATCTGATAAGATGATAAGGAATTGTTACCTGAATGGCAGTTTACGCCTCCTTCTTCTAGCCCTGCCCCCCTCTTCCACTTCCTCTTCTGCCTCCTCAGGCTCTGGGGGAAGCGGGGGCGGTTCTGGAGGTGGCTGCACAATCTCCTCAGGGTCCACCTTGGGCTTGGGGGGACGCCCTCGCTTGCGTCTTGGTTTCTCCAGGCCCTCCATCCTCAGGGCCAGCTGATTATCTTCTGTGTACATCAGCTCCCCCTTGTCTGATGGCACCGCTACAAACATAACAAATTAGTTAAATTAACCACAGCTCTAGGCAGGATATACTTGTACATATGCATATGTGTGTGTACAAAATATCAAGATTTACGGTATGCTTTTAATCAATTTTTATTGAATTATTTTGATAAATTGTAGTCTCTTCTTACTTATCATCATGTAGATATTCCCGTCCTCTCCTTGAATTCTAGTGGCTTGAATCTCAATCTCTGTAGGAGCTGCTTCTTCGTCTTCTTTCTTTTTCTTCTCTCTATCAACCTGTGGGCCATGGAAATCTTAACAATTTTTTGTTCACATTGATTACATTCTTTAAACCAGACAGCCCGATCCCCCCATAAATAGATAAAAAATTATCTTGGCCAACTCCTGTAATTTGCACATGCAGCTACTGTAATTGAAACTTGATTATGATCAGGGAATTTTTTAGGGCAGGGAGTATTACATGCATAATTAAGGAGAGATGGCATATTTTTATAATAAAATTAAAATGTTCACCTGCTCTTTCCAAAGCATTCTGAGCTTCTTCTGACCCTCAACGAGAAGCTCAAAGAATTGTACAGTTGCTTGCAGCTGGATGTTACAGCCTGGACATACCGTCCTGGGCAGCTTGCCATCATCCTTGACCTGAGAGAATACAGAGATTTCTATAAGCCAGAACCTTTTTTTTTTAATTATTAGAAAAGAAATGGTCAATGTAACACGGAATAGAAAATTATAATAGTGACAGGTAAATTGAGGTACACTGTATATAGTAAATTAAAAAAATATATTGATTATATATATAATGAAATCAACAATTTTTTTTATGGACGTAATATACAATGTCTATTGGAGAATGATCAAACACCACCATTCTCTGCTTTGCGAGCTAGCATTATTTTTTGGTACATGTGTACCAAAACTCCCTTGGCGAAAGCACAGTACCGGTAATTAAAGCTTTCAGCTTTCAACTAGATACAGCTTAACTTCTCTTGTTTTCTCAATTAAGGTTTAACACATTGCATTGCAGATTCCTTTTCTTTTACAACTCGCCTCCGTCAGTGTATGATACCTATATAATATACTACAGTATGCATACGTAGCTGAATGGTTATCAATATACCGTGTACATATATGCATATATGAACTAGCTGGACTGTATGATAAATTTGATACTGTAATTAATAATAACATACAGTTTAATTATGAAATCATAAGCATACATACAACAATATCATGGCTGCAGGTATACAGTAAAGGTCAACATATTATGCAACGGTATTTTATGCATATGGGTGAAGTGACAGCTAGAAAAGGGCAGATACATATGGGGAAAGGAGAAATATATCAAGGTTGGAAGCACGAGTATGAAAAGGTCGTATATCATACTAGAAGTGACGTGGACGTGGAATTTTCTTTTCTCAGGTCGAGGAGAGGATATGGCATGAGAAAGTGGAATCAGCTGCACCAGGAAATTATGGAGGCGGGTAGTATGCATGCCAGCTATAAGGAGCTAGTTCAGGAAAAAGCTAAGGAATGACAGCCTGCAGTGGCGGGCTATATCAAAAAGGGTGATCCAGGGTGACCACAACTGCCGCCGGATCAATCTAAGATCTGCTACCATTGCCATACAGTACATATTATGCATATGATAATAATGACATGCATAATATATATAATTAAGCATAATCATCTAGCATACATTTTTTTATGGATCTATGCATGTAGCTAAGTCTCTTAGTAATTTTATCTCAAACTTGAAAAAATAATACATAAACAGTATACTGTACTGTATGCATTATATTTATTTATGCATACAGTACGTATGCATATTATAATATTACTGTACATACCTATAATAACAAAATACATCAATTTGTGGGCTTATTGAGCAATTATATTTTGAATAATTTGCCACCATTGCCAGCGAAGTCAAAAGAATCTCACAGCTCCCCTCTCCCCTCCCTCCACGGCCCCCACATTATGCAATATGCATAATATGATATATCATATATATGCATTTATGATCAAGATAAATGGATAAATATGCATAAATGCATTGCATTATTATAGTTGAATAAGGGATTCAGTGTCAGAGTTAATTCTTTGGCATAATTACATGTATATGCATACATACTAATTTTACGAATGTGTGAATGTAAGAGCATTACAGATTAAATGCATAAAAATTATTCCCTTGATGGTCTGAGAATGAGACGAGTATGCATACAGTACATAATTATGTATGCATATTAGTGAAGTGTACCGGTATGCATACATATGCATACATCACGTGATAAAATTCAGGCAGTAAAATATATATTATACTACTCAACTCGTAAAAACGCAAATTGTAATAGATTATGATTTGTGTGGCATTATAGCGAATTATGTATGCATGTTAAGCTAGTGAGAATTATTGGGCAGCATAAGACTATAAGACAGACCGACAGAGGCATAAGAACGAAATGACGCCAAAAAGTAGCCATTTTGTGTCATGTAGTACATAGCAGCAGGAAATGCAAAATCAACTCACTTGAAGTGGCAAATATCGATTCACCAAGCTGCATAAATCTGTTTCTACTTCTTCTGTAGGATATAATAATTCACCACTTGAATTATTTTCAGCACATAAACGACAAACATTAGAATTATACAAACACTCTCCCATTTCTGATTTCTGCAGTACAGCTGAACGTTGCCAAATTTTCTGAAAACACAATCGTAATTTGGAAGGGTGGCAAATTTTTAAAACTTTTCAAAGAATTTGGGGGGGGGGAGGGAGGGGGATGAAGGAAGTACTCTGGAGTTTGTCTGGAGTTCTGTGGAGAGTCTGGAATGGAGACCTGCATGGATGAGCTAGTACACATATTATTTTATAATAAATATATTTATTTATTTATTCATTTATGCATTAAGGTACAGTACAACAGATCTTAGTTTACCTCTAGACATCGCAGCTCAGTAGACAAGACGGCACCAGATATATCTGCCAATGAAATGGCTAGAATGTCAGCTGGCCACCTTTTCATTGGCTGATAAATCTGGCGCCGTCTAGTCTACTGAACGGTCTCAAGGTAAACCAAGATCTGGATTAAAAGCTAATTTTTTGGACTATTTTTCTGAATTGTTTTCATATATTTCGAACCATGGCGATGATCGTTTCTGATATGTCCTAAGAAACTTGGCAACGCTCTCAAGGACTGTAGTTACCACCCCCTCCTAATCTTTTATTCGCATTACTATTGCAACAGTGTTGTCAGATTTGCAGGTGTAGCCACGCCTCTTGACCTTGACAGACAATTTCTCAGGTTATACCTTAAAGTTTTGGGTTTTCTTTTTTCTTCGACGTCTTCGACTTTCACTTTTCTCATTCTGCGCATGCGCTCTTTTCTAAAAACAAGACATCCGACCAGCTGATTGAGCGATTGAGGGACTGAGCTTATTTTTTGGAACTGTCTGCTGCCACTTCGGTTGGGGGGAGAATCAAGATGGCGCGCCAGAGTGAGCAACGCCGACGTGACTCTCCGCTCAAATTGTCTGTCCTCTCCTGGTAACTATCCCTATCCTATTCTATATATTAATCGTCTTGATTTCTATACTCCTATCCCCAGTCAATTTGATTCATAATCATCATCTCGCCTCACCGCATCCACATAATCCTACTTTGACCCTGCTCTTCGGTCGGCCCACAGGAGTCGACACGTTGAGAATCTTTCAAATTCCTGCCATTCCTTGCATGTTGTCGCCTGCATCATCAACCTACATTATTGCACCCCACACCACACCGTCAACCCAATGTCCTAAAATCCAACCAATTCCTTGTGTGGTTTTGGTTCACCCACGGTAACACGTGGTGGGCATATAGGTACCACTTCCATCATCACCTTGCATCCCACATTCCATAATCATCCTATCCATTGTTCGTCCATTATCCTTTACAAGACCCTGCAAAAAACAGTTCAACTATACAATTGATCCAAGTTACTCAGTACGTGGAATTATAGCCGTTTAGGCTCCTTCCAACAATTGTAAGAAGAAGAAGAAGCTGCCACTTCGGTCGTGGTAGCATTAAAGATACTTCGGTTTATTTTCATTGGCTAACAAACGATGACGTCATAAAACGAAGTGGCTGCATTAAAGATACGTCGGTTGATTTTTCGAAGTGTAACATATGATTCATGACGTCACTAATGTAACAAAAAAATATAAATGAACCCGCGAGACTGTTAAAAATCGTACTTGGCGTGTTGTACGCTTTTATAAAAGATTAGTAATATTAAAAAATTGCATAAGCATAATAGTAGCAGGTATATGGTCCCTGTGTCTGTTGGTGTAAGTATTTATAATATAATATATGATGTATTATTATTATGTATATAAACAATTAATGCTGCAGAGCGCAGGGCCCGGCACTTACAATATTAATTATTATAATATGTTATTTAAAAAATACGTAATAAAATTATAATAAAATATAGCTAGAAAAAAAATGTACACATGCAAAATTAATAAATTTCAAATAGCTTTAATAATTAAGTGGTACAAAATTTACATAATTTTAGAAACATAATTAAATTATATTATATATGAGTTAATTATAGCACTTTTATAAGAGTTATAAGTTAATTGTAGCACAATCGTTGCTAATATTTTTCTTTGGTAGAATATAAATAAATAAAATGTTTATAATAAACAATCCCAGGGACCGCAGGTGTATCCCCGGGGCGTTCCAGGGATACCCCTCAAACGTCCCTCCGGAGTGCCCCAAGGTGTATCCCCTATTTCCATGCACAAAAGGGTACCCCTTGGGGACATTCCAGGGATACACCCTGAAGTCATTGCAGGGATACATAGGGTTATATAGCAAATATGCTTATAATTACCAATTAAAAAATGTTTTTATCAATTATAATGATGTTATCAAAGAGAAAGAATAGCAAAAAAAAAATTAAAAAACTGGCATAGGTGAGACTCGAACTCGGGACCATCAGATTTGAAGTCTGGTGTCTTTACCACTAGGACACATGTCTTCATACTAAAATGTAGAAAACTTAACTTTATAAACTATAAATTATGAAATCGACTTGTATATTTTTGATACTTTAGGATATTTTACAATCTATGGTTTCTTTTATAAATTTTAATAAAAATAATGAAAAACTTCCAATACGGCACATAAATAATGTTTATCTTCAAATTTTAACAATTTTTTATTTTTTAATTTTTTAGAAAAAACCACGTCTCATGAATGACCCCCAGGTGCACTTACGGGACATTCTGTTTACTAATTAAAATTATTCAAAATTGTGATTAAAAATTCAATCAGCTACATACTTAAGCAAAGAAAATTGTTATTTTACAATTTTCGACAATACCCCCCGTGTGTCCCACAGAGACACCTGCGAGACATTCATCGATAGTTATCAAATTAATCAAAATCTTCTCGAGATGAAGCTAAACGTTTTAAAATACTATAATTTCACCAATTAAAACCAATATTAAAAAAACAGTAACGTCCTAGGAGTGCACCTGCGGGGCATACATGGGATACCCCTGGTGTATCCCTGCGAGACACTCAAAGGACGTTTGATCCAAAAGTTCAATATAATTGCGTTATTTTCTTCTGTGTCCCTTCTACACTATAAGTTAAGCAATTCCTAAAAATTTTAAATTTTAAAAAGCATTAAATTAATATAATATAGACCACGGGACATTCGCGGGGCATTGCAAGGACGTTCCGCTGTGTCCCGGGGATACCCATGCGGTCCCTGGGATTGTTTCCTCAAAATATAATTCGCGGTTAGCGCGAATGACACCACGCGGATGGAGGTGAAATTTTCTTGCAAGGAAAAATTGTATGCAAAATTGTATCGTGTAAAAAAGCCACTATTACACGATACAATTTTTCTAACTATTGCATACAATTTTTTCTTACAAGAAAACTTGAACCCCATTTATTTGTATGGAGATGAAATTTTCTTGCAAGGAAAACTTGTATGCAAAATTGTATGGTGTAATATAGGCTTAATCTACCGACTTTAAATTAAAATGATTCAAAAATTGTATACGATGTGCACCAAATTTCTACTCAGAGGTTAATTGGCCTTATAATAATGGGTGCATGAACTGCATGAACACTTGCCCCAGCATGGACTTATATTTGTATATTCAATTTTGACTATAATATATAATATATGCTACATTATTATATTATAGTGCCCATGAAAGGTCCGAGATAATAAAATAATAAATTCTTAATCTGTTAGGTGTTAATTCAAAAATCAGACTACCGCGATTACTTAATTTTTCATATTTTTATTATTAGCACACATATATTAAATAAAATTTACACTGAATCATTATGTATAGGGCAAAGTTCTTGATGATTCCGTAACAGGGGCGTATTATAACTTTAAATTATGGGCCCAGGGGTAAACTTTCAGAGTGGGCCCCCTTGGCGGTGTGGCCGCAGCGTTTAAGGGTAAGGTAGGGTAAGGATCAGCTGACCCAATGCTAAAAAAAAATACCACACATGAAAATTATGAAGAAAATTAAAATGTTCTCCTCTACATCCCCTATCAGTGGCTAAAATATCAGGTATGCAAATTCGATCGAGCTATAATTTTTTAGTTATGAATTTTTAAAGTTGACTACTTTAACATGGAAAACTCAAACTTCCATAATAAATTAGTCAATTTTAAAAATTCATAACTCAAAAACTAGCTCGCATTTGTGTACCTGATATTTTAGCCACTGATAGGGGATGTTATAGAGGAGAACAATTTATTTATTTTTTTCATAATTTTCATGTGTGGGATTTTATTTTAGCATTGGGTACCTTATAATTTATATACCCTTAAAGGGTGAAGCCGATGGTGTGATTTTTTTTATTTATTTTTTATTCGTCGTCTTTTTAACTTAATGACAATATTTAGCAATAAAAGTAAAATCAACAACCGTCCTTTTTCCAAAAAAAAAAAAATAATAATAATAATTAATTGTCATTTTTAAAAAAATATATTTTTTTGTACTGCATGGAACCGAATATCTAAAAAAAAAAAAAAAAAATCCATTTACAGAGGTTCTCCAGAAAATTCAAAGTCCGACAACAGGCTCTGACAGAATGAATCGTTTTATACGTTTTACAATGTATTTGGGGTTTAACTTGACTTAAACCACTCGATTTACTCAAAGAATTTTCGTATATTTGTGTTACGAAATATATTAATATATAGCAGTATTAGCAGTCATATCCCCTGACATGAGCTTTAATCAAAGAACGTCTAAAATAATTTTATTATACGAAACCAATTTCCAGCAAGAAAATTAAAAAAAATATATTTAATGTTGAATCCCATATATATATATATTTTTTTTTTTTTTTTTTTTTTTTTTTTTTTTTCAAGGATACACTCCTAAGAGCTTATAACAGCTCGCGGCGGGGAAATGGGTATAGGGATAAGGTAGGGAACGGATGATGGCCACGGCCTGTTACGCGTTCCAGCATTCGCTGAGGTGAGACTGAGGGAACCGTGGAAAACCTTAGTCAGGACGGACACCTCTACTTTTTCTCAATGGATCAAAGTGATGTCCAAAGCCTGGGGAACCAGAGCACATTAAGTTCGGGCCATGTATTATATAGAACGTTGTAGAGCTATATTTTTTTTCGTACCATCAAAAATCCATAAACTTTCTGTATGACGGATTGTAACAAAATAAATCTCTGTAATTTTACTTAACTATAAAGTGTAGAAAAATAAAATGAAGCAAGATGCAAATGGGGCAAATAAGTTACACCTAGTTCATGCAGCAATTAAATCTACGGAAAAATTGTTCATTTTTTTAATTAATCAATTTTTAAATAATCGAGATCGAGATGCTGTTGAAACTATTATAAATATATAATAGCTGCTGCTATGGTCCCTCTTTTCCCTGTTTGGCCAGTCTACTGTTTAACTATGCTACCCAGGGCCTACCCTCCTCGGTCCCCTAGCTTCTGCATTCTGCAAATATACTTTAGTTACGTTGTTACTTGCTCCTTTAGTTCTGTATTATATATATCCCTTAATTATATCAATTTTTTACGATCGGGTTGATTTGCTTGCTACTTGATTTCTAAAAGATCTGATACGAAAAAAAAAAAAGAAAAAAAAAAACGTTACAACGTTCTAATTTTGAAACTTATAAAATCAAAAAATATAATCTAATTTTTAATTTTAATTAATTTTAAATACTCAAGGAAATTAAGACATCATTGCAATAGCAGTCTTTATGCGCCTGCATGTGTGCTATGCCAAGGGGCTTCGTTCGGCCTTACTGTTGTGGTTATACGCCCCTTTTGCAAATTGGCCACCTCGGTAAGCCCTTGGGTCCGGGGCAGTGCCCTCTCTGCCATCCTGGTAGTTACGCCTCTGATCCATAAATTACGCACACGGAAAAAGAGATAGACGGTCTCCAAGCTGAAAGAGTTGCCTATCTTACAGGCGCATAGTAAGAAGAACTCCAATTTTGACTCCGATCCTAGCTTATTTATTATATTTATTATAATATATTTATACAGTCTTTGCATTGCTTGTAGGGAGGGGGGGGAAACGATATACCAAGATTCAAGAATTATTTTGCGAGTCATGTTTATAATCAGAATGAATGAATGATCGACAAAAATTAAGATATTTATTTTGTCCCGGGCCCATGCAGTTAGTTTGAGGATAGGCATCAGTATATTTTATATAGCATGCAAAACATGACTTTACGGCGTACGTATAAGGTAGAGATAACGCCAGTCAGCTGTTCGACGTAGGTCCCTTTGATTAACAGGTAAACCTTAGCAAATTTACAAAAATTCTGCAATTTTTTTTTAGAGACATATATTAGTGCCTGAAAGCCATAGAAAAAGTTTCAAAACAATTTAACGAGCCAATTTTTTTAATTAATTTTTTAATTTGTCTCTCCATGGGAAAGTCCTGTCCTATATGCTGTAAATTAAAAAAAATAAATAATTAAAAAAAATCAGCTCGTTAAATTGTCTTGAAATTTTTTCTATGGCTTTTGGGCACTAATATCTGCCTCTCAAGAAAATTTCAGAATTTTTGTGAATTTGCTAAGGTTTACATGTTAATCAAAGGGACCTACGTTGAACAGCTGACCGGCGTTATTTCTACCTTAACTATATAACTTTTATGTTTAATGGCAAAATAGACTCACTTAATCGACTCAATAAAAAAATAACGAAAATATTAACAATCTTAATTTGTTATATATTATAATTCTGTTTTGAATAGTACATGCTATGGCATTATGAATGAACAAAAAGTGCTTAAAATATTTTATATAAAACTTTTATACAATTTGCTATTATACAGTTTGTACTTTGGGCATAGAAAAATGGCTATTTATTAGACATAATTCTGCTCCTTTTTTAATCACGTTGGAGTCAATCGGCTTTCGCTTTCTTAGGGGGCTTGGCCGTCATTGCTCATTTATATCAAGAGGCAGGAATAAGTCAATTTTTTAGAAATTAAAATATTTCCTCCAAGTCATTCTTAGGCCTTCCTGAAGACACTTGATTTGTTAGGCAAAATCTAAGGGGGTGCTTGGGTGTCACAGCTGCTCATGCTAAATAGGCCGACCCGGCAAGCTATATATCATAATTCTTTTTTATATAAATTATTTAGTGAACACAAAGATAGTTTACAGAATAGTTCCTTTTTTATTTTCTAAAAAATTAACTTATTATCTCTGCCTCTTGATATAAATGAGCAATGACGGCCAAGCCCCCTAAGAAATAAGCGAAAGCCGATTGACTCCAACGTGATTAAAAAAGGAGCAGAATTGTGTCTAATAAATAGCCATTTTTCTATGCCCAAAGTACAAACTGTATAATAGCAAATTTTATAAAAGTTTTACATAAAATATTTTAAGCACTTTTTGTTCATTCATGCCATAGCATGTACTAATCAAAAAAGAATTATAATATATAACAAATTAAGACAGTTGTTTTCGTTAATTTTTTATTGAGATTAAGCGAGTCTATTTTGCCATTAAACATAAAAGTTATATACTTAATACGTACGCCATAAAGTCATGTTTTGCATGCTATATAAAATATAAAATATTATACTGATGCCTATCCTCAAACTAACTGCATGGGCCCGGGACAAAATAAATATCTTAATTTTTGTCAATCATTCATTCATTCTGATTATAAACATGACTCGCAAAATAATTCTTGAATCTTGGTATATCGTTTCCCCCCCCCCCCTCCCTACAAGCAATGCAAAGACTGTATAAATATATTATAATAAATAAGCTAGGATCGGAGTCAAAATTGGAGTTCTTCTTACTATGCGCCTGTAAGATAGGCAACTCTTTCAGCTTGGAGACCGTCTATCTCTTTTTCCGTGTGCGTAATTTATGGATCAGAGGCGTAACTACCAGGATGGCAGAGAGGGCACTGCCCCGGACCCAAGGGCTTACCGAGGTGGCCAATTTGCAAAAGGGGCGTATAACCACAACAGTAAGGCCGAACGAAGCCCCTTGGCATAGCACACATGCAGGCGCATAAAGACTGCTATTGCAATGATGTCTTAATTTCCTTGAGTATTTAAAATTAATTAAAATTAAAAATTAGATCATATTTTTTGTTTTTTTATAAGTTTCAAAATTAAGCTGGGACGGCTGGGACCATAGAACGTTGTATCGTTTTTTTTTTCTTTCGTATCATTTCTTTTAGAAATCACGTAGCAAATCAACCCGATCGTAAAAAAATTAATATAATTATGGGACATAATACAAAACTAAAGGAGCAGGTAACAACATAACTATAGTATATTATATTTGCATATAGAAGCTAGGGGACCGAGGAGTGTAGCATAGTTAAACAGTAGACTGGCCAAACAGGGAAAAGAGGGACCATAGCAGCAGCTATTATATATTTATAATAGTTTCAACAGCATCTCGATCTCGATTATTTAAAAATTGATTAATTAAAAAAATGAACAAATTTTCCGTAGATTTAATTGCTGAACGGTGTAACTTTTATTTGCCCCATTTGCATTTTGCTTGATTTTATTTTTCTACTTTTTAAATTATACAGAGATTTGCTACAGTCCGTCATACAGAAAGTTTGTGGATTTTTGATGGTACGAAAAAAATATAGCTCTACAACGTTTTATATACATAGCCCGAACTTAATGTAACCAAAAAAACATCTGAAATATTTTTATTACGAAACCAGTTTCCTGCTCAAGAAATAAATAATCTTATATGGGATTTAACATTAAACATATATTTTTAATTTTCTTGCTGGAAATTGGTTTCGTAATAAAATTATTTTAGACGTTTTTTGGTTAAAGCTCATGACAGGGAATATGCCATGACTGCTATATATAAATATATTTCGTAACACAAATCTACGAATTTTTTTTGAGTAAATCGAGTGGTTTTGTTAAGTCAATTAAGTTAAACCCCAAATACATTGTAAAACGTATAAAACGATTCATTCTCTCAGAGCCTGTTGTCGGACTTTGAATTTTTTCTGGAGAACCTCTGTAAATGGATTTTTTTTTTTTTTTTTTTTTTTTAGATATTCGGTTCCATGCAGCACAAAAAATATGTTTTTTATGACAATTAAAAAAAAATGGAAAAAGGATGGTTGTTTATTTTACTTTTACTGCTAATTATTGTCGTTAAGTAAAAAAGAAGTTGAATAAAAAAAAAAAAAAAATCGCGTCTCCGGCAAGGTTTCTGCCTCCACCCTTTAAACGGAACGCTGCGGCCACCGCCAAGGGGGTCCAATCTGAAAGTTTACCCCCAGGCCCATAATATAAAGTTCGCCCCTTTTATGGAATCATCAAGAACTTTGCCCTATACACGTAGTACCTATTTAATGATTCAGTGTAAATTTTATTTTAATACGTGCTAATAATAAAAATATGGCAAATTAAGTAATCAGTAATTCTGATGTTGGAATTAACACCTAATGTTTTAAGAATTAAGGCCAATTAATAACCCCTACGTAAGTAGAAATTTGGTGCACATGGAATACAATTTTTGAATCACTTCAATTTAACATAGAAATCCGCGCGGTGTCATTGGTCATTGAAATAATATAATAAGCTGGCCGAAGCTGGTGCTAACCGCGGTTTATATTTTGAGGAAACAATTGTTTATTATAAACATTTTATTTATTTATTTTTTTATATTCTACTAAAGAAAAATATTAGCAACGATTTTGCTATAACTTATAACTCTTATAAAAGTGTTATAACTCATCATAATATATATAATATAATTTAATTATATTTCTAAAATTATGTAAATTTTGTACCACTTAATTATTAAAGTTATTTGAAATTTATTAATTTTGCATGTGTACATTTTTTTTCTAGCTATATTTTATTATAATTTTATTACGTATTTTTTAAATAACATAATATATAATATAATTAATATTGTAAGTGCCGGGCCCTGCGCCCTGCAGCATTAATTGTTTATATACATAATAATAATACATCATATATTATATTATAAATACTTACACCAACAGACACAGGGACCATATACCTGCTACTATTATGCTTATGCAATTTTTTAATTTTACTAATCTTTTATAAAAGCGTACAACACGCCAAGTACGATTTTTAACAGTCTCGCGGGTTCATTTATATTTTTTTGTTACATTAGTGACGTCATGAATCATATGTTACACTTCGAAAAATCAACCGACGTATCTTTTAATGCAGCCACTTCGGTTTATGACGTCATCGTTTGTTAGCCAATGAAAATAAACCGAAGTATCTTTATTCTTTAATGCTACCACGACCGAAGTGGCAGCAGACAGTTCCTTATTTTTTTTAAAGATATGATAATTTTATGAGACATGCATGCATAAATGTTAGACAAAGCAAATTTTTGAGAAAATAAGTTCAATTTTATGGCATTTACATTGATTTGATAGTAATTATTTTCTTCGCAAGTTTAACTTCAAGAATAAAGAAGATGTCACACGTCCAGTATGTTGATGAACTAACTCGTGAATATCTTCTATTTCGTGGTTTTTGCAACACTTTGAAAACGTTTGATGCAGAACTAAAAGCAGACAAAGATAAAGGATTTAGGGTGAGTTTAGTAATTTTTGCTTGCAGAATCAAAATGGAATTGTCTACTGCATGCTCTGTTATTGTGTGATTCCTAGGTTGACAAAATTGTGGACCAAATTTTGCACTTCATAGCCACTTACGATCTTGCATCTTTGAGAGAGCTTTGGAGCCATCTAGACCAAAGGATGTTTTCGAAACTAGAACACCACTTCACACCAGGTATGCATATGATATATATAATATATATGCATATATAAATATAATGATATTAATGATGTTTATTTAACCGATGGGTTTATAACTATAATTTAATAATGGATACACGATCATACACGTATGATACACTGTATATGTACAGCTAGTATGCATACTTATCATTGTGATATTTATTTAATTTATACCATGTGATCATGAGTTAGTTACAGGCGCGGATCCAGAAAAAAATTTCGGGGGATGCCCTCTTCATAAGGCCAATGTTGAAAAAAAAATATTGGGAGTGGGGGAAATGCCTATATTACCCATGTGAAATCCAAAATTTGGGGGTGAAGGGGGGGAAGGCCACGACCCCATGGATCCGCGCCTGGTTAGTTATATATCATGCCTTCACTTTTTTCTTTTGTATCTTCAATAAGCAGTATTGCAATATTCCCTTTATTCGCCTTCTCATTGTGAGTATAGCGCTGCAGTTTCTAGCACGCTGGAGGGTATATTCGCGAAAAAATACTATAAGTTGAGGATGTGAGAAAAACTTTGTGAACCGGCAGTTAGGTAAAAAAGATTGAAGCTAAAAACATTTTCCACTGTAAAAACGTGGTATATTTATGTATCTTTTTATATAGTTTAATTGTTTCAGTACAGTACAGATTGTTTTCACCCTACACTGTTTTAACTATAATACAAGGACTACAGTATATTATATAAGATAGGGACTTCTCTTTATCTCACTACATCCTTGTAGTTTAGCGGTACGTGCCAAAGTGAAGACAATTGTACTGAAGCATACTAGAAGATACATACCACATTTTGGTAGTGTACGATGATTTTATTTTTTTTTGTACCTATATATAATTCCCGATCACAAAGTTTTTCCCCCATCTACCCTTTGTATTTTTTTTCCGAGTAGAAATATATACCCCCAAGCGTGCTGGAAGTTGCAGCACTAATACTCAGAAGGAGGCCGTGATCTTAAAGGAAATATATTGCTTATATTTTTAGATACTGATGTACATTTTAATATTTCAGCAATTCGAAAACTGGAGTCGTCAATACTAAAACTATACCTTGTTAACACTGCCACAAACAATAAGTCTGACAAGATGATCGAATTTTTC
Organism: Siphlonurus alternatus; assembly: GCA_949825025.1. Lineage (NCBI taxonomy): Eukaryota > Metazoa > Arthropoda > Insecta > Ephemeroptera > Siphlonuridae > Siphlonurus > Siphlonurus alternatus. The sequence goes on along the minus strand of OX463779.1, from coordinate 17,835,246 downwards.
AACAAGATGTCAGCTGAACTGCAGGGGCAGCCCGAGTGGAAGGATTGGTTTGGTAATTAAGTTTACTTCCTTTATTTTATTAATAGAGTGCATTACTGTATCATACAGGATAGAATAGACCTCGGTGATTATCGTGTAGCATAATACATGTATGTATATGTGCCTATTCTGTTTTCAGTTTATCAAGTTATTGAAAACTGTATAGTTTATGCAGTCTTAGATTACAATTATTTATTTTATATTCTTACAGGGTACTATATTAAATTTAACTGTGTTTTTAATTTTTACTTCCACAGCATTACCATACGTGAAAAATCCAGAGGAAAGTCCTGTATTTGCTGTCCACTTTACACGTCACTGGCAAGATACTTTACTTGCATCACTACACAACTTTCTGGCTATCATATTTCAGGTAACTTCCTCACACATTTGGTTCTAATAATTAAGCTGACGAAAATCATCAAAAATAAACCCAGTTGATGAAAAGAACAATTAATTAAATACCACAGTTACAGTTAGATGGGGTTGGACAGTTGTTATTGATGCTCACACATTACTTTTACATAAATTACGTAAGTGCATTTCATTTTTTGTTAACTTGCAGAGTATGCCGGTACCGACACTGGCCAGCTTTGAAGAAGAAGCTGCACGAGTGAAGCGACTCTCGGAGGAGAATGATGCTCTGCGAGCTCGTCTGGCCGCCCTTGGAGACTGCGAGCCTCGAGCAACTGTCCCAGAAACAGCAGCAGCAGAGCTCATGGACGACTTCTACATAATTGCCCAGTAAGTGTAACTTTGAAGCATATTATGGATTCTGTGCTTTGTAACAGTTTCTCATCAGTCAGTTTTGACAGAGTTAATGAGGGGAATTAAAGAAGACTTATCCGCGAGGTTTAGCCGGCGGATAACTTGTCCACGTTCTAGTCTGGATAACCTAAATACTTAGCCGCATGGACAAGTATAGGCCCAGACAAGTGTTTGGATAAGTTACTTTGGACAAGTCACTAAGCCAAACATGTTGGACAAATTCTCGTGGCTAAGATAGCCGCGCGGATAAGTATCGCGGACATCTCTCCCACCTGGATCATTTTTTAATTAGGACGCCATCTTGGATTACGTCTTAAATATGGAGGTAATTGGACCTCGATATATGGTGATTTGTTGCTAATTTATTTAGCAATTGCATGTGTTCAAATTTGATTGAATATCAATTTGTGTAGTTGTTTTGTATACAAAGGTTTGATTTAAATCAATTTAGCACTTATTTTCAATTGTTACCGCCCCTTTTCTATGACATCAATAAGCCCCGCCCTCTCTGAAAGGTAGCATATGTTTTGCTGTGCTATATTTTTTAGTAATTAGAACATAAATACAGAATATTTGTGTTAAATAATTTCATAAGACCTTCCCAAGGACACACTCTATGCCATATAAAAAAATAAGTGAAATATCTATCGTTTAATTACTCATTTTGATGATTTATGAGAGCCCTTTGTTCTCTATGATACAATTTCTGTCACCTTTTCCGAGACTTCATCTGCATATTAATGTTATATTTACATATTTAAGCATGTAAATTTACTAAAAAATGCTCGTTATTGGCCTGGCAGAAGTTCATGAAGGAATACAAACTCTTTTGTCACAAATATAAGTAAAATAAAGCAGGCAGGAATTGTCGAGGGGAAAAAAAGCAAGGTTGTACCATTGTAAACGAGCTCTCAAATATCGTCAAAATAAGCAATTTTCTAATGGATATTTCACTAACCTCATAATTAATATCATAATGGAATATGATCCTGTAATAATATAAATTAATTAACGCCAATCTTGCGTATGAATAGGTATAGGTGCAAATTTAGTGAAAAATATGACACTTCTTTATTATGTCAGCCGAAATAGAGGGATGAGCTGGCAGCTGGATGAGGGGAGCGAGGGGAGGGAAAAGAAATAAAACAAACGATAATATAATAGGGAGGCGCTAAAATTTAAAATTAGAGTCTTCTAAAAACTACACATATTGATACTCAATTGCTAAATAAAATAGCAACAAATCACCATATATCGAGGTCCAATTACCTCCATATTTAAGACGTAATCCAAGATGGCATACTAATTAAAAAAATATCCAGGTGGGAGAGATGTCCCAAAATCCGGCTTTTTTGTTTGTGATTGAATCTTCAAAATTCCTTCATATTCAAACTCCTAGGGTCCAATTACATGACGTCAGGTGTTTTCAGCATGATCGAGCTAAAATTAGAAGTTTTGGTTTTGTCAAGTTTTGCCGTTTTCACTGTTTTGAAGTTTAAGGCCTCAAAATCCGGCTCTTATGTTTGTGGTTGAATCTTCAAAATTCCTTCATAAACTCCTAGGGTCCAATTACATGACGTCAGGTGATTTCAGCATGATCGAGCTAAAATTAGAAGTTTTGGTTTTGTCAAGTTTTGCCGTTTTCACTGTTGTGAAGTTGAAGGCCTCAAAATCCGGCTTTTTTGTTTGTGATTGAATCTTCAAAATTCCTTCATATTCAAACTCCTAGGGTCCAATTACATGACGTCAGGTGTTTTCAGCATGATCGAGCTAAAATTAGAAGTTTTGGTTTTGTCAAGTTTTGCCGTTTTCACTGTTGTGAAGTTTAAGGCCTCAAAATCCGGCTCTTTTGTTTGTGGTTGAATCTTCAAAATTCCTTCATATTCAAACTCCTAGGGTCCAATTACATGACGTCAGGTGTTTTCAGCATGATCGAGCTAAAATTAGAAGTTTTGGTCTTGTCAAGTTTTGCCGTTTTCACTGTTGTGAAGTTGAAGGCCTCAAAATCCGGCTTTTATGTTTGTGATTGAATCTTCAAAAGTCCTTCATATTCAAACTCCTAGGGTCCAATTACATGACGTCAGGTGTTTTCAGCATGATCGAGCTAAAATTAGAAGTTTTGGTTTTGTCAAGTTTTGCCGTTTTCACTGTTGTGAAGTTGAAGACCTCAAAATCCGGCTTTTTTGTTTGTGATTGAATCTTCAAAATTCCTTCATATTCAAACTCCTAGGGTCGAATTACATGACGTCTGGTGTTTTCAGCATGATCGAGCTAAAATTAGAAGTTTTGGTTTTTGTCAAGTTTTGCCGTTATCACTGTTGTGAAGTTGAAGGCTTCAAAATCCGGCTTTTTTGTTTGTTATTGAACCATCAAAATTCCTTCATATTCAAACTCCTAGGGTCCAATTATATGACGTCAGGTGTTTTCAGCATGATCGAGCTAAAATTAGAAGTTTTGGTTTTGTCAAGTTTTGCTGTTTTCACTGTTGTGAAGTTGAAGGCCTCAAAATCCGGCTTTTTTGTTTGTGATTGAATCTTCAAAATTCCTTCATATTCAAACTCCTAGGGTCCAATTACATGACGTCAGGTGTTTTCAGCATGATCGAGCTAAAATAAGAAGTTTTGGTTTTGTCAAGTTTTGCCGTTTTCACTGTTGTGAAGTTGAAGGTCTCAAAATCCGGCTTTTATGTTTGTGATTGAATCTTCAAAATTCCTTCATATTCAAACTCCTAGGGTCCAATTACATGACGTCAGGTGTTTTCAGCATGATCGAGCTAAAATTAGAAGTTTTGGTTTTGTCAAGTTTTGCCGTTTTCACTGTTGTGAAGTTGAAGGCCTCAAAATCCGGCTTGTTTGTTTGTGATTGAATCTTCAAAATTCCTTCATATTCAAACTCCTAGGGTCCAATTACATGACGTCAGGTGTTTTCAGCATGATCGAGCTAAAATTAGAAGTTTTTTTTTTGTCAAGTTTTGCCGTTTTCACTGTTGTGAAGTTGAAGGCCTCAAAATCCGGCTTTTATGTTTGTGATTGAATCTTCAAAATTCCTTCATATTCAAACTCCTAGGGTCCAATTACATGACGTCAGGGGTTTTCAGCATGATCGAGCTAAAATTAGAAGTTTTGGTTTTGTCACGTTTTGCCGATTTCACTGTTTTGAAGTTTAAGGCCTCAAAATCCGGCTTTTTTGTTTGTGATTGAATCTTCAAAATTCCTTCATATTCAAACTCCTAGGGTCCAATTACATGACGTCAGGTGTTTTCAGCATGATCGAGCTAAAATTAGAAGTTTTGGTTTTGTCAAGTTTTGCCGTTTTCACTGTTGTGAAGTTGAAGGCCTCAAAATCCGGCTTTTTTGTTTGTGATTGAATCTTCAAAATTCCTTCATATTCAAACTCCTAGGGTCCAATTATATGACGTCAGGTGTTTTCAGCATGATCGAGCTAAAATTAGAAGTTTTGGTTTTTGTCAAGTTTTGCCGTTATCACTGTTGTGAAGTTGAAGGCCTCAAAATCCGGCTTTTTTGTTTGTGATTGAATCTTCAAAATTCCTTCATATTCAAACTCCTAGGGTCCAATTACATGACGTCAGGTGTTTTCAGCATGATCGAGCTAAAATTAGAAGTTTTGGTTTTGTCAAGTTTTGCTGTTTTCACTGTTGTGAAGTTGAAGGCCTCAAAATCCGGCTTTTTTGTTTGTGATTGAATCTTCAAAATTTTTCATATTCAAACTCCTAGGGTCCAATTACATGACGTCAGGTGTTTTCAGCATGATCGAGCTAAAATTAGAAGTTTTGGTTTTGTCAAGTTTTGCCGTTTTCACTGTTTTGAAGTTTAAGGCCTCAAAATCTGACTTTTATGTTTGTGATTGAATCTTCAAAATTCCTTCATATACAAACTCCTAGGGTCCAATTACATGACGTCAGGTGATTTCAGCATGATCGAGCTAAAATTAGAAGTTTTGGTTTTGTCAAGTTTTGCCGTTTTCACTGTTGTGAACTTGAAGGCCTCAAAATCCGGCTTTTTTGTTTGTTATTGAACCATCAAAATTCCTTCATATTCAAACTCCTAGGGTCCAATTACATGACGTCAGGTGTTTTCAGCATGATCGAGCTAAAATTAGAAGTTTTGGTTTTGTCAAGTTTTGCCGTTTTCACTGTTGTGAAGTTGAAGGTCTCAAAATCCGGCTTTTATGTTTGTGATTGAATCTTCAAAATTCCTTCATATTCAAACTCCTAGGGTCCAATTACATGACGTCAGGTGTTTTCAGCATGATCGAGCTAAAATTAGAAGTTTTGGTTTTGTCAAGTTTTGCCGTTTTCACTGTTGTGAAGTTGAAGGCCTCAAAATCCGACTTTTATGTTTGTGATTGAATCTTCAAAATTCCTTCATATTCAAACTCCTAGGGTCCAATTACATGACGTCAGGTGTTTTCAGCATGATCGAGCTAAAATTAGAAGTTTTGGTTTTTGTTAAGTTTTGCCGTTATCACTGTTGTGAACTTGAAGGCCTCAAAATCCGGCTTTTTTGTTTGTTATTGAACCATCAAAATTCCTTCATATTCAAACTCCTAGGGTCCAATTACATGACGTCAGGTGTTTTCAGCATGATCGAGCTAAAATTAGAAGTTTTGGTTTTGTCAAGTTTTGCCGTTTTCACTGTTGTGAAGTTGAAAGCCTCAAAATCCGGCTTTTTTGTTTGTGATTGAATCTTCAAAATTCCTTCATATTCAAACTCCTAGGGTCCAATTATATGACGTCAGGTGTTTTCAGCATGATCGAGCTAAAATTAGAAGTTTTGGTTTTTGTCAAGTTTTGCCGTTATCACTGTTGTGAAGTTGAAGGCCTCAAAATCCGGCTTTTTTGTTTGTGATTGAATCTTCAAAATTCCTTCATATTCAAACTCCTAGGGTCCAATTACATGACGTCAGGTGTTTTCAGCATGATCGAGCTAAAATTAGAAGTTTTGGTTTTGTCAAGTTTTGCCGTTTTCACTGTTGTGAAGTTGAAGGTCTCAAAATCCGGCTTTTATGATTGTGATTGAATCTTCAAAATTCCTTCATATTCAAACTCCTAGGGTCCAATTACATGACGTCAGGTGTTTTCAGCATGATCGAGCTAAAATTAGAAGTTTTGGTTTTGTCAAGTTTTGCCGTTTTCACTGTTGTGAAGTTGAAGGCCTCAAAATCCGACTTTTGTGTTTGTGATTGAATCTTCAAAATTCCTTCATATTCAAACTCCTAGGGTCCAATTACATGACGTCAGGTGTTTTCAGCATGATCGAGCTAAAATTAGAAGTTTTGGTTTTTGTTAAGTTTTGCCGTTATCACTGTTGTGAAGTTGAAGGCCTCAAAATCCGGCTTTTTTGTTTGTGATTGAATCTTCAAAATTCCTTCATATTCAGACTCCTAGGGACCAATTACATGACGTCAGGTGTTTTCAGCATGATCGAGCTAAAATTAGAAGTTTTGGTTTTGTCAAGTTTTGCCGTTTTCACTGTTTTGAAGTTTAAGGCCTCAAAATCCGGCTCTTATGTTTGTGGTTGAATCTTCAAAATTCCTTCATAAACTCCTAGGGTCCAATTACATGACGTCAGGTGATTTCAGCATGATCGAGCTAAAATTAGAAGTTTTGGTTTTGTCAAGTTTTGCCGTTTTCACTGTTGTGAAGTTGAAGGCCTCAAAATCCGGCTTTTTTGTTTGTGATTGAATCTTCAAAATTCCTTCATATTCAAACTCCTAGGGTCCAATTACATGACGTCAGGTGTTTTCAGCATGATCGAGCTAAAATTAGAAGTTTTGGTTTTGTCAAGTTTTGCCGTTTTCACTGTTGTGAAGTTGAAGGCCTCAAAATCCGGCTTTTTTGTTTGTGATTGAATCTTCAAAATTCCTTCATATTCAAACTCCTAGGGTCCAATTACATGACGTCAGGTGTTTTCAGCATGATCGAGCTAAAATTAGAAGTTTTGGTTTTGTCAAGTTTTGCCGTTTTCACTGTTGTGAAGTTGAAGGCCTCAAAATCCGGCTTTTTTGTTTGTGATTGAATCTTCAAAATTCCTTCATATTCAAACTCCTAGGGTCCAATTACATGACGTCAGGTGTTTTCAGCATGATCGAGCTAAAATTAGAAGTTTTGGTTTTGTCAAGTTTTGCCGTTTTCACTGTTGTGAAGTTGAAGACCTCAAAATCCGGCTTTTTTGTTTGTGATTGAATCTTCAAAATTCCTTCATATTCAAACTCCTAGGGTCGAATTACATGACGTCTGGTGTTTTCAGCATGATCGAGTTCAAATTAGAAGTTTTGGTTTTTGTCAAGTTTTGCCGTTATCACTGTTGTGAAGTTGAAGGCTTCAAAATCCGGCTTTTTTGTTTGTTATTGAACCATCAAAATTCCTTCATATTCAAACTCCTAGGGTCCAATTATATGACGTCAGGTGTTTTCAGCATGATCGAGCTAAAATTAGAAGTTTTGGTTTTGTCAAGTTTTGCTGTTTTCACTGTTGTGAAGTTGAAGGCCTCAAAATCCGGCTTTTTTGTTTGTGATTGAATCTTCAAAATTCCTTCATATTCAAACTCCTAGGGTCCAATTACATGACGTCAGGTGTTTTCAGCATGATCGAGCTAAAATTAGAAGTTTTGGTTTTGTCAAGTTTTGCCGTTTTCACTGTTTTGAAGTTGAAGACCTCAAAATCCGGCTTTTTTGTTTGTGATTGAATCTTCAAAATTCCTTCATATTCAAACTCCTAGGGTCCAATTACATGACGTCAGGTGTTTTCAGCATGATCGAGCTAAAATTAGAAGTTTTGGTTTTGTCAAGTTTTGCTGTTTTCACTGTTGTGAAGTTGAAGGCCTCAAAATCCGGCTTTTTTGTTTGTGATTGAATCTTCAAAATTCCTTCATATTCAAACTCCTAGGGTCCAATTACATGACGTCAGGTGTTTTTAGCATATGATCGAGCTAAAATTAGAAGTTTTGGTTTTGTCAAGTTTTGCCGTTTTCACTGTTGTGAAGTTGAAGGCCTCAAAATCCGGCTTTTTTGTTTGTGATTGAATCTTCAAAATTCCTTCATATTCAAACTCCTAGGGTCCAATTACATGACGTCAGGTGTTTTCAGCATGATCGAGCTAAAATTAGAAGTTTTGGTTTTGTCAAGTTTTGCCGTTTTCACTTTTGTGAAGTTGAAGGCCTCAAAATCCGGCTTTTTTGTTTGTGATTGAATCTTTAAAATTCCTTTATATTCAAACTCCTAGGGTCCAATTACATGACGTCAGGTAGTTTCAGCATGATCGAGCTAAAATTAGAAGTTTTGGTTTTGTCAAGTTTGGCCGTTTTCACTGTTGTGAAGTTGAAGGCCTCAAAATCCGACTTTTATGTTTGTGATTGAATCTTCAAAATTCCTTCATATTCAAACTCCTAGGGTCCAATTACATGACGTCAGGTGTTTTCAGCATGATCAAGCTAAAATTAGAAGTTTTGGTTTTGTCAAGTTTTGCCGTTTTCACTGTTGTGAAGTTGAAGGCCTCAAAATCCGACTTTTATGTTTGTGATTGAATCTTCAAAATTCCTTCATATTCAAACTCCTAGGGTCCAATTACATGACGTCAGGTGTTTTCAGCATGATCGAGCTAAAATTAGAAGTTTTGGTTTTGTCAAGTTTTGCCGTTTTCACTGTTGTGAAGTTGAAGGCGTCAAAATCCGGCTTTTATGTTTGTGATTGAATCTTCAAAATTCCTTCATATTCAAACTCCTAGGGTCCAATTACATGACGTCAGGTGTTTTTAGCATGATCGAGCTAAAATTAGAAGTTTTGGTTTTGTCAAGTTTTGCCGTTTTCACTGTTGTGAAGTTGAAGGCCTCAAAATCCGGCTTTTTTGTTTGTGATTGAATCTTCAAAATTCCTTCATATTCAAACTCCTAGGGTCCAATTACATGACGTCAGGTGTTTTCAGCATGATCGAGCTAAAATTAGAAGTTTTGGTTTTGTCAAGTTTTGCCGTTTTCACTGTTGTGAAGTTGAAGGCCTCAAAATCCGGCTTTTTTGTTTGTTATTGAATCTTCAAAATTCCTTCATATTCAAACTCCTAGGGTCCAATTACATGACGTCAGGTGTTTTCAGCATGATCGAGCTAAAATTAGAAGTTTTGGTTTTGTCAAGTTTTGCCGTTTTCACTGTTTTGAACTTTAAGGCCTCAAAATCCGACTTTTATGTTTGTGATTGAATGTTCAAAATTCCTTCATATACAAACTCCTAGGGTCCAATTACATGACGTCAGGTGTTTTCAGCATGATCGAGCTAAAATTAGAAGTTTTGGTTTTGTCAAGTTTTGCCGTTATCACTGTTGTGAAGTTAAAGGCCTCAAAATCCGGCTGTTTTGTTTGTTATTGAATCATCAAAATTCCTTCATATTCAAACTCCTAGGGTCCAATTACATGACGTCAGGTGTTTTCAGCATGATCGAGCTAAAATTAGAAGTTTTGGTTTTGTCAAGTTTTGCCGTTTTCACTGTTGTGAAGTTGAAGGCGTCAAAATCCGGCTTTTATGTTTGTGATTGAATCTTCAAAATTCCTTCATATTCAAACTCCTAGGGTCCAATTACATGACGTCAGGTGTTTTTAGCATGATCGAGCTAAAATTAGAAGTTTTGGTTTTGTCAAGTTTTGCCGTTTTCACTGTTGTGAAGTTGAAGGCCTCAAAATCCGGCTTTTTTGTTTGTGATTGAATCTTCAAAATTCCTTCATATTCAAACTCCTAGGGTCCAATTACATGACGTCAGGTGTTTTCAGCATGATCGAGCTAAAATTAGAAGTTTTGGTTTTGTCAAGTTTTGCCGTTTTCACTGTTGTGAAGTTGAAGGCCTCAAAATCCGGCTTTTTTGTTTGTTATTGAATCTTCAAAATTCCTTCATATTCAAACTCCTAGGGTCCAATTACATGACGTCAGGTGTTTTCAGCATGATCGAGCTAAAATTAGAAGTTTTGGTTTTGTCAAGTTTTGCCGTTTTTACTGTTTTGAAGTTTAAGGCCTCAAAATCCGGCTTTTTTGTTTGTGGTTGAATCTTCAAAATTCCTTTATATTCAAACTCCTAGGTTCCAATTACATGACGTCAGGTGTTTTCAGTATGATCGAGCTAAAATTAGAAGTTTTGGTTTTGTCAAGTTTTGCTGATTTCACTGTTTTCACATGTTAAAAAGATTGGGACCCTTGACGTGCAAGAATATAGCTCTAATGGTCGTAAGTTGCAGCCACCTATCCGAGAATAATTCTAGGATTATCCGTGGATTATTTATTAATTAACATTAAATTTCTCGGATAATTCTCCGATTTTTCTAGGATAGGTTGGCTGCAACTTACGGCCATAAGTGAACATCATCAGTCCACTCGCTTGACGTATCTCATGAAAATATTATTTTTATATATTTTTATTTTTATAACACTGTCAGAGTTTAGGTGAGGTGACTTGCAGTCATCTCCTCTACCTCCTCAAGTCCACAACGGGGTACTGACCAAAAAAAAAAAGTTTCAAGTTTATGTCTTCATTTCAAAAGGCACGAGAATTTCATGAAGAACGAGCCCTATGAAGTTGCTTTCACATATTCGAAAATCGCTACGGAGTTCCGTAGCTATGCCGTAGGCCTTTCACATATTCTCGTTCATCTGCGGCAGCTGCGGCGGAAAATCATGTGAATGCCGTAGCAAAATCAAACTCATCTTGATTTTGCTACGGAGTTCCGTACATCGATCGCGAGGTGCTACGGTTGCAGCTACGGTGCGCCGCAGCAAAATCAACACATTTGCTACGGAGTAGCTACGGAGTGTTTCCGTAGCGATTTTCGAATATGTGAAAGCACCTTTACAGTTTTACAGAGCATTCTACGACAATTTTCTGATTTTACATGAATTTTTAAAACCTCTCAAAAATGATGTCATAACATGGAATCTTAAATGGGAAAATAGATCAGTTAACATTGCCAAATCCCATACTTAATATTGAAATGTAACCAAAACTTCATTTGTGAGGTTTTTAGGTGCTAGAATCATGATAATAAAGGTTTCAAATTCCTACCTCAATAACTTTTCATTTTAGCAATGTTAACTGATGCATTTTCCCATTTAAGAAGCAATGTTGTGACGTTCGTCATCAAAAAAAGCTTAAAAAATTCATATAAAATCAGGAAATTGTCGTAGAATGCTCTAATAGAGCTCGTTTTTTGTAGAATTCACAGTAATTTTTACTAGTATTGCTAACTCAAATACCGGTCAGTACCCCATAATAGACATTTTTGACGCTCAGTGTCACAAGTAAACTCTCTTGCTCTCACGAACACTAAGTGTCTCAGTGACTCTCAGTCTTATTGACCTTCTCCAGCTCATGTGCATAACGTTTTGTTTCACTTGTTTCTTTTTAGAGAAACTCCGTCTTCTGAAAGCCAAACCAATCCCTTCAAAACCCTAATGAGAAACATAGGAGGCGGTATTCCAACTTCTCCTATTCTTGGACGTAAACAGCAGCCCTCAGGTGTGTACAGATTAAATGTTAGTCCTATATGCTCCGAGTACTTTGGTAGACAAGGTCCTTTTTTTTTAGGCATTTTAAAACCGGCACATTAAATATAACACATTTCATTTGTGATTTGATTTATACTTTGTAATATATTTAAAAAAAAAAAAAAAAAAAAAGAGTTCTCAGGTTTTTTTTTATGATGAATTGTGTGAAGTATTCAAAGGCTTCTCATCCAGTTTGAACAAAAGTGGACAAAATTTTCAATTGAGAGTGTTATTTTGTGGTACAGGTCCCCCTGTCAAGAAGCAGTTGAGCTGCAGCAACGTTGAAGAGAGGAAGGGCAAGGCGCGTCCAGGCTCACAGCAGTGGGAAGGTGCAGCCAAGAGAGACACCAAGTCACTGGCCAAAGAGTCAGAGGCAGAGGGAGGCAAGCGAGACAGCAAACCTTGGGCCAAGGAGGTGGAGACCGAGGCAGGCAAGAAGGACAGCAAGACTTGGGTCAAGGAGGCGGAGGCTGAGGGGAGCAAGAGCAGCGAGGATACCAGTCCTTTCCTGCTGCTAAGTCAGGTGACTGCACAGAAATCTAGTTAATTGGATGAGAGATAAAAAAGTTGTCACAAAGTTTTATAACTGATATATTCTTTGTCTCTGTGGTAGGAGACTCATACGGAGCACCGGGCTGCAATAACTCAGTGTCGCTTCAACAGCTCTGGTTCCTTGGTGGCCAGTGGGGATGCAGATGGGGTGGTCAAAGTCTGGTCCACCTCTCCCTCCCCTAAGTAAGTGACAGAAGAAATACTTGCTAATGTTGATAGTTTGCTAGGACATTTTAGTGCTGGGCAGTTGACATGAATATTTGTAGTACTGTTAGGTCTTTGTTTTGCAATCATAAATAGTATTAGTTGCAGAGATTTCCACACCTTTACTCATTTTTGTTTTTAAATTCTATTTGTTATATTATAATTATTTAATTTTCCAAAATACAGTATAATATAAATAATACTAATTAAAAATATTAAAACATTAAATAATAAAAAGATTATCTTGATATTGTGCTGTTCAGATTGTTGATGCTAAATATTTTTCTTACATATTGTGAACCGCAATCTTTACCCAACTGTAGTGACTGATAGAGGTTGAGAACACATTATTACCAATGGCATGAAGAATTCCTTCTCCCCCTTTCCTCTATATTATTGAAGCATGGGTTAAAATACAAGAAGCAGGGAGGGTTGCTCTGTATAGGAACATCCTATACTACTTACATTTATTGAGAACCCATTTATAACCCTTAGAATACATATTTCTTTTCTGGCAACATGCATCAGTCTTTTACTGTTGCCATTTTTTACCTCTTTAATGTTCTGACTTCTAATGATGTATACCTCATAGGACATCTGCAACCTTTACATGCAAGTCCAGTGTAGTGGCGCTTGACTGGCTGGGCAAGCATGAGCGGTTCTTCGTTCTCGGCACACGGTCAGGTTCTGTGCACCTCTGTGACTCTGCCGAGCGCAAGGTGGTGTGGGAGCTGGGGAACCAGGCCGGCTCTCCTCTGAGAGACACCAGGTGAGTGTTACGTACTGTATTTACAAGCAGGAAATGCTAGCTTATCACTAAAAATATGACATTAATAGGAGGTTAATTAAAGCCGAAGTATGTTCATTTAGTTGATTTTTCAAATTCATATATTACAGATTTTTGTTTTCTTTCTGCTATTTTGCATATAGCAAGCAAATGTTTTGGTGTAAATAATGTTATTGTTTTCCAAATGTTTAATAATTGAAAGGAAAGGATATCCTTTTCTTTCAATAGTTTACATCAACCTGAATGGTTTATTTTCCTTGAATTGAAGTGAATAATAAATGTTAAATAATGTTATTGTTTTCCAAATATTCATTATTTATTTATTTTACAAGTTGCTTCTTTACGAACTCAACACATTTTTGTAGGACCATCTCTCCGATTTTGTTGATTCTCACATCTTGCATGTGTATTAAAATAAAATTAAAATCAGCTCTTATAAATCCATCCTCTCCCCTTATTTTTGGCTTAACAAACGTTTTTTTTTTTTTCAATTTATTTCTACGCAACCCAGATTAAAATTGTACACTTCAAAGACAAAATACTTTGATCTAAAAATGAAGTGAATATTAGACATTTCTTCTGATAGATGCAACAATTGCAGTAACATACATTGTATGTTTGTATTATCTGTACCAGCTAAAAGCAGCAAGATAACTCCTCTTTCTGGTGCAGGGTTCTCCACTTGTGCTGCAGTCCAGCTGAGCCTCAATTTGTGTGTTCGACGGCCACCAGGAGTGCCCCGGGAGGAGTTGCCGGCGAGGTCACATCACAGGGCAAGCTGCTTCTGTTTGACGTTAAGACCAGGAGGCTTGAGGTACCTTCAAATGATCTTTGGAATGATATGTATACAGAATGTAAATTTATAGCTCGAAATAGTGTATGTAATTAAAATAGAATTACAAAGTTTGCTAGCTTGCTGAAATGTTTTGGGATTCATATATGATATAACTGAAGATTACCGCTGAAGACTGTAGTCATTATAGGCCTGTTCGTAAACCCTGCTCGGTGTACACTTTTACACCGTTTTCTTACACCAGCGCAGATGGTGGTGTAGCTAGGGAGTTCAGTGCAAATGACGTCACGATTTTTGTTCGTAAACTTGCTCAGAGTACACCGAGCAGGGTTTACGAACAGGCCTTATATAACTTTATTTTAATATTCCAATTTTATAATACATAAATAAAATAGGTACATATTAATTGTTTCAGCCTATTCAGTATATTTATTACTAAAAGGAAATGTAGCACTATATAAAAGAAAAAGTCCCCCAACCCTATACTTAAGATAGAATTGTTGGTTCGCAGGTGCTGATGTTTGAATGGTAAAATTTTAAATACATGTATTTGTAAATTTTATACAATATGTATTGTGCTGTGTATTTATATTATACAGAACATATTTTACCACTGTGAGTTTAACATGACTGCATCAAATGGCAACATTCATCACAAGTTCGTTCCAGCGCTCGTTGCCACTGCCAAGTGAGGGGGGCTCAGTGCTGGTTGGCTGCTGCACATACAACCATAACGGTCAGCTGCTGGTAGCAGGAGCCAGTGACGGAGTGGTTCGCATCTTCGACCTGAGACGCTCCGAGTGCGTGGACTCTTGGCTGGCACACCTCGGCCCGGTGCTATCCTTACAGCTCTCAGTTGACTACACCTCGTGCTTCACCCTCGGACAGGATGGCAAGGTGACTCAGATCATCATCTTACATGATTAACTTTTTATTTATTATTTAGCATTTTAATATCTCATGGCAAGATGATATTGGATTGTTAGCATCTCATTATTTTAAATATTCATATTAAATTGCAGCAAAATTTATTATCAGGAAATACTCCAAAATAGCTTAATATGTAACCAATTTGAAATGAGTAGTTTAATTTTGGCAATGGTGTTAAAGAAAAGCTACTAACATTTAATGTAAAATTATTTGCAATGTGAAAGTAAACTTCGAGGTTAACAATTACTTTACTACAATTACATTATTATAGAGCTGTGTAATATAACACTGTGTCCCTGAAAATTAATTATTTTTTCCTGACAGTTCTGCCAGCGCAGCCTCAACCAGACTGGACATCGAGTATGGGAGACGACCCTGGCTGAGCCTCTCGCTGGGGGCGTGCATGGTCAGCTGTTCACCTTCGACCAATCAGGTCGCTACGTTCTCATGTGTGGACGCTCTGGAGAGGCAGTCTACCAGGTAAAGTATTGTCATGGAAGATACTGGAATAAATTATTGTGAACTGAAAGAATTACTTTGATGTTTATTTATTTTAATTATTTATGCATCTATATTATAAGAAATAACTAGGTTAATTCAGAAATATGCAAAAACGAAGTGCTTTCCAGCCCTAATATAATTACATTTATATTTAATTCCTCTCTGTAGTGTATGGTTAGTACCCCTGGCTCTGGTCCAAGAGGTCTCCGGTTCGATTCTCGAACTTGGCAGACTTTTCGTGACTTGGGATGGGTGTGACTGATTACTAGATTATGGAGTTGGTAGGAAGAAGGCAGATGACAGCTGTCTATACTCTGCTGCCCTGCAGTATTGCACTGCCACTGCAGGCTGCACAGATCTGGTAGTAGGAGCCCAGAAAAGGGTTCTGGGAGCCTGGTAAGCCCCAGCATGGTCGCAAGATAACTCTTAACTGACAAGGCTAAATATCACAATGGCCACATCCCAAAGGGTAAAATGGCATCAAGGCCGGGTATTGATTTTTTTTTTTTTTAGTATTTAGTATACTGACTGTATTTTAATATTTTTTATATCAATAAAATTATGTAAATAATGTTTCTGGTAATGTCACATATCGGACTTACTGTGCAATGTGGAGGGAAGCAAGGCAAATTGATTTTTTTTTTTTTTTTATTATTTGCAGAGGAAATTAATGAAATTATACATAAAAATTAAAAATATTTGTGATTTACTTTTATCTCTAAATGATGCTCAAAATGTTGTGAAAATTTAAAAATCACTGCTAATATCAAACGTTTGTTGCCAGGTGGCACCACAAGGACTGGTACCTGTGCTTCCTCTTGGCTCAGCGGTGCCTGGTGTAGTCCTCTCGGTGCATGCCACAGCCGTGGACTGGTGCAGTGCCAATGATTGCAGCACCTGCTTGGCTGGACTAGCTGATGGCAGGCTCAAACTCTCCACCCTCCTGCAGCAGTAGCAAGAGTACTGCTAAGTCTCCTCAACATTCCAGGAATTTCCCACCATACACTTAATAACATTAACAAAGTCATTATATACGAGGGTCGTATGATAAGTTCCTTATGTCGTATAGAAAAAATCCGGCTAGATAAAATTAACAACTGTACCAGGTTAAGTAATATTTCAGTAGGTCAGATACAAATTTTTACCCCGATATCACTTATATTAATTTCTGGGGGTCAGTTTTCGTGAAGCACGGTCGGGAAATTAAAATTTGACCAAAAATTAGTACTTTTTACCAGTTTCAATATCTGTTGCAGAAAAAAGTTGATGCATGGGAAATTCATGAAAATCTCGTGAAAACATCAGAAAACCTTACTCTATCAGGCTCTAGTGCTGTTTATTTGTTACCTAAATTTTTAATAGGATATATGCCTCACTGAAGTGTACCCTTCACTGTTTGGCCAAAATCATCTGTCATTTAAGATTTCATTAAAAAAATACACAACATTTTGAATACAGACAGTCTTATGTAACATCAGCAAATAGCAGAGATCATGGGCTTTCTAATGATATAATTATATTACATCTCCAATGAAAAATTACGACGAAAAAACTTGCCGCGTTAGGGGTGCCGTAAATGAGCTTTTTAAGGCCCAAAAAAAGGGTGGTGACGGTCCATGAAATTTCATAATTGCTTGTTTTTAAAGCAAAAATCAAACTATTTGCGGTGTCTGGTGGCACAGAATAGATCATTCGATCACGGCGCAATACCAAAGATAAAAAAACATCCCTGGAATATCACAGCAGTGGGTGTTATACTGGTTCAAAGTTCAAATTTAGTCAATTTTGAGGGAGCTTCACGAAAACTGACCCCCAGAAATTAATATAAGTGATATCGGAGTAAAAATTTGTATCTGACCTATTGAAATATCACTTAAGTCGGTACAGTTGTTAATTTTATCTCGCTGGATTTTTTTCTATACGACTTAAGGAACTTATCATACGACCCTCGTATTAGGATTGGTTGAAGTTATGATCGGAAGAAAGCTAATTTCACTCAATTATTTTAACAAGTATTCTGTGCATTCAAAATCATAAAAAACAAAAGGTAAAATTCTGTTTGTGTTGTTCTTATGAGTTTATAATTTCTTAAAAATTAAAATGAGATGTTACAGTATTTTAAAAGATAAATGATCACGGAGTATGGAGGGAAACAGTTCCTTTCTCTTATTAATTCTTTAGTTCAAAATTAAATATAATGTTTAATTTTATTTTTTATGTAGCAGTTTCCTATATAAAATATAAAGTATGTATGTATACCCATACCAAGTTTCTATATTTTTGTGATATTTAATATTATTATCTCATTATTTCTTTTGTTAGCTTGGAATTTACTGTATTTTATAAATTTATTTGCTTGCTTATTAAATTTGCTTTTACGGAATGTGTTTTTTTGTAAAATAATACATAATAATAATAATAATGTAGTGTGTATATATGTGCACCATAATAAATCTCTGAAAAACAAATTCAATTTGTCTATTTTAATAATTACATATTATACTATATAAGGGATATGCAGGCTATCATTAAAGCTCTGAACTCTCTGAATTAAGGCAAATATATATATT
This sequence comes from Siphlonurus alternatus, assembly GCA_949825025.1. Classification (NCBI taxonomy): domain Eukaryota; kingdom Metazoa; phylum Arthropoda; class Insecta; order Ephemeroptera; family Siphlonuridae; genus Siphlonurus; species Siphlonurus alternatus. The sequence continues at coordinate 17,817,563 of OX463779.1, read as the reverse complement.
TGGTTTATGAATCAAATAAACCTTGATAATAAACAAAAAATTACCCCCACCCCCCTTCCCCGAGAAAAAAAAACTTTTTTTTTTTTTTTTTTTTTTTAACAAGTCATAAATATTTATTACATTATTATTTGTACAAGAATATATTTTGCTGGTTAAACAAAGGTACACAGTCAGGATAAAAAAAAAAAAACAGGCTATAAAGATGCCAGAAGTGTACACTACATCATATAAGCAACATATATAAGTTTTCCCTGTAAGGAATAAAGCTGCAATCACTTGAGGAGGATATGGGGGGCTTAAGTGATGTAATACTCGTTGACTGACTCGACGGTACATCGGCACATGGGACACTTGCGCTCAATGGCCTGACTGCAGTCGTAGCACAGGCAGATGTGTCCACACGGCAGCAGGATCACCTCACGAGGGTTCTCACAAACGATGCATGTTGGCTCCCCAGGAACTGCCTCTCGACTGCGCTGGAACTTTCGACTGCGACGCTCCTCTTCCTCCACCTGTAGAGTTAATTTAATACGATAAAATTTGTAACAATCGTCAATTAATAATTAATTGCTGACAACACATAAAATAAAAATCACCCAGAAATCACTTAAATTTATTATTTTTTAGAAATTTCAGACTAAAATTATTATTTTTATTTTAAATGTTTGAAAACTGTCTCAGGCATAATTATAGTTCTATTTCTTTTGTTGTGTTTATTTGTTAAAGACAATGACACAAAGACAAAAAAAAAAAAAAAAAAAAAAAAAAGCTGAAAGAATTTAAATATATTATACTGTATAATAATATATATTTTCCATAAATAGAAATGAATTGAAAGAGATATAATACTGTAATTAAAAATAATTTCCAGTATAGTATTTGAGAAATAGAAGATAATTACTTATTTATTTGTTTTAATTGAAGTTTTATCAGATTTCAAAGAAAATGTAATAACTTTATTGCTTTGAAATGAAATAAAATATAATTGAGAGAATTCAATTTAAGGTATAATTGATATACCTTAAATTATACCTGGATATAATTTTATGTGTATTGTATTCGTAAAATCACTTGTAATACAGTATGCAATGTGTTCACACATAATATGTATCATATTTTTTATCTTGGTCTTCATAAAACACTCACTGTACAGTATAATAATGTATTTAAATTAAACACCATTGCTTCAATTTCATCCTATAATTAACTTTAGTACAGTATTCTAAGTAATTTTTATCTGATTTGTTAAGCTCAAGTTTTGATACTTAATTCTAATAATTAGTACTGATGCAGTGTTTGCAGTCATATGACGAGGTACATATAATCCCGCAATTAAAAGGGCATACTGCAGTGGTGAAAGTAGTTTCAATCTCTTACCAGTGCGCCTCAGATAGAGGCCTGAAGGGCCCAAAACCCCCGCCGGAGGCGCGATTTTTTGGGAAAAAGGGGCGTGGCTTTATTTTTTTATATTAAAAAGTGGTTTAAAATTCATTTATAACATTTGAATGCATATCTTCATTTTGAGTAAAATTAAATAATATTATCCAAACTTTGAAAAAAAAAAAAAAAAAAAAAAAATGCAATGAGTGATTGATTTTCGATCACATTAAAACATTAAATTCATAAAAAAAAAAAAAAAATTAAAAATGTTATAGCTATATAGCTTTTAAAAAAAATAATACGAAAGAAAATCCCTAGTGATTTAAATTGAAAACACTTTGATCTTCATTGATCATATAACAGTAGTATTTAATATAATAAAAATACTTTAGTTAACTCTTACGATTTGGGATGCTTTATAATTTAATCAAATACGTCAATTATTTAAAATTTAAATTAATATTTTGAATATGTCTCAAAAAAATTATTTGAACAAAAATTAAAAAAAAAAACGCGAGAGAATTCTTTTTATAATTATAAATTGTAATGTTTATATTTGTTTCGGTAATTAATTTTTATTTACTCTAGATCTTGTAGCAATTATTGTTCCCCTTTGTCATCGATAGAAATTAAAATCTAGCCATATTAAATATGCTCCAAACGTGCAGCCATCTCGGCCCTAATAGCGGCTGCATTTATCTATCTACTCTCTTCTAGCAATGCTTGCATGAGTCGCATTTTATGCATGTGACTAAATTTTTGTTACACTTATTCTTTACAAATTCATTTAAAAAAAAATGAGAATAAAATTTTTTGTTTGCTTTTCTAAAAAATTCATTACTATGAAGAATTTTTTGAGTCGAAGACTTAATATATTTTACTAACCTAGCACTGACTGCGATTGATCTTCTATACGATCCCAAATCCTTTGCCCTAATTTTTTTAAACTCCTTGCGTAAATGAACCCTCTAAACATCGGTGGGTATGTGGGCCAGAAGAGGCACTCCCCCTTTGCCTCTTGACTTAATTGTAATTAAAAATTAATTTGAATAAAAATGTGTTAATTTTGTGCAATAAATGATACAGAAAAAAAAATTTAATAAAATTCGTGATGTAGGTATATATAACGCATCATCAGCAAAAGATGTTTTGAATCTATTTTAATTAATTTTATTAGTCATTCAAGAATTAAAAAATACAATAAATATAAATATATTGAAAGAAATTTAATACTATAGTAAATATCTATCTCTTCATAAAAATCGAAGATAAAATAGTCAACCCAGTAGGCCTACAGAAATTTAAATAAATTTAGAAACACATTAAAAACTATTTCTATAAAAAAAAATCGTCAGCTTGACATAGCTAATAAATAGTTGATAGTATGTAAATAGTTGATTTTATTTTTTTTTTCCTTTTAGGAGCTTTTTAACTCAAAAGAATTTAAGAGTAAATTAAATTTCGTGAGACAAAAGTACGAAGTATAAGAAAATTGTCATTCATTATTTGAGCATGATTAATGTTTTACAAAGTAACTTCTCTGATTTTGAAAATTTTATTAAAAATTATTGATTATTTTTAATAAATTTCAATCAGTGTCTTACCAGTGCGCCGCACTGGCGTCAAATGTCTTACCAGTGCGGCGCACTGGCGCGCACCGGCTTACTTTCACCACTGGCATACTGTATTTTCACGAGTAAGTCACGGGGCAACACCTCACCTTCTTTCTGTGCTCCCTCAACACCTTCCTGAGGGTGAAGGCCACAACGGCTGCACCTGCTACCCCCGAGAGCAGCAGCAAGAAGGTGCTCCAGCGAGCCTGCGAGCAGAAGTGGCGTTCCAACTCTGCCTTGGAGAGCTCCGAGAGGCAATGAGGCTTTAGGAGAAGGTCCTTGGCCCCCACTGTGTGATCTGCATTAACATAGAATGAATTAAAAAAAATGTTGTTGTTGAAGTGATTAAGGAAAATTTGTACATATATACATAACATATCCCTTACGGGGCAAGCCAGCAGCATTATTACCTCGGCCGTCTATAGATAGACTTCCACTGTAGTCTATTCTTACATACTTTACTAACTTGCTTCAGATAGTAGAAATTGTAATTTTCAATATTTGGTATAGTACTTCATGTGGCACAAAAATCTTAAGCTTCAAGTCTTGGTGCTACTAATGAAAATATGTAGGGCTTAATGAGGGCTCAATGGCACAGAGAATTAAGGTACTGTATTATACAGGTATATTGGTATATAAATAATGTCTTTATATTTCCCTACATTTCCATTCATAGCTAGCTCTTTGTTTATTAAATTTAATAGACCTACCCTTAGCTAGAGTGCCTATTCCCGTAAGTGTAGTGCCACACAGCAGCATATGCTCTGAGCTCTCGACGCCACGCTGTCGGGTGCCGACCAGAAAGCTCCACACGTGGTCCAGCAGGTGAGAGCTCTTCTGAGTAAACTCAGATGAGACCGTTCTTAGTGTAAGCAGGCCTGTATTGAGTGGTTCCTCCACCTTGACAAGCTGCCGACCGACACGTAGACCAAACGGCACTGTATTCACCGTGTCTGCGATTACACGCTCCCCATCTTGCCTGAAGAAAGAATTAAGATAAGAAAATATTGCAGTACCAAGTCAAACCAAACTCAATCTTTTGAAATAATATCCAGTATGTATAATATGTATAACCTAGTACAGTACTGTATTAATATGCACATGCAACCAAGAATTGCAGAATTTAATTCCTTTTAATTACCAAAAGCCTGATGTGTTTCTGGCAGTCACAAACTCTTTTATTCTTAAGCGCTGAATTACTCCCTTGATGGATTTATCACTGAAACTGCGGATGACAGGACCAGCTGGTTCAACGAAACCCTGAACAACAGCCCATGAGCCCTCCGCACCATTTCTTAGCCATTGCTCAAGTGATGCATTGTCTTGCAACACGGGCCCCTATAATTGGAGAATATAATAATTAATAACAGTAAAAAATTTAACTGATCCTTAATTGGTAGAGTTAAAAAAATTCTGAATGTTATATCATACAGTATATGATAATATGCATATTATAAATATATGCAGATACACAGATAATATATATATGCATACTATGTAGCAAAATCTATTTATTATTTATGTATTTATTTTGGTCTAACAGCTAGCTGCAGAGTAAAAATAGAGAATCATATAATATGCATGCTTATAATTATATATATTATTATATCATACTTTTTTTTTTTTTTTTTTTGTACAGAGCTTACCAAAAGAGCTTGTTGGGCCTTGCAATTTTGACCATGCCATCGGTACGTAAAGGCAAAAAATACTGCATCTACTGTAAGAAAAATTATTTCTTTCCCATAATCAAAAATCATTCCTGTACTTAATTGTAGATATATAATGTTATAATTAATTGCCTGCAAGCTCCAGTCCACAGACACTTTCAAAAAGAAGCAAAATTAAAGGGTAGTTATTCAGCCACAAATGTTACGATTAATATATATGAAGGCCTTCCAATATGTTTGACTGCAATTCCAAGCTTTCAATAATCAAAAATGACATCAGCAAATCAGAATTTAATTGCAAAAGTTGCAAAACGAAGAGTTGAATATTTCCATCACATACGGCAGTCAACAGTGTCAACACAGACCCAGAGGGTATGTCTTCACGATTACTTTAACCCAATACTTAAGTAAAAGAAGCTAAAAAAAATGTTGATAAAATTTATAAAATGAATCATAAGTTGACTTTATTCACAAAATATAAAATAGTGCAGCATTATTTTTTAAAAAAAAAACATGCAATTTATTGTATCATGGCAATTTATAGTTAACAAGGAGTAAATGATAAATTAAACTAAATTAAACAATTTCTAAATTATTAAATCATGTCTAGAGTCTAGACAAGACACGTCCAGTTTTCATTTGCGATGCTCAGTTTTTCCAGGATCCAGCGCTCCAGCTCCAGCTGTAAATAAAAAATGGCCGATAGAAAGTAACTTTATATTCGTGAAATGAAATGAAATAATCTTTATTTAGCTTTCGCTATTCAGTACAAATATAGTTTATATATTGTTTTAATTAAACAATATATTTAATTATTGTTTAATTTATTTCGTTGTAAAAATACTGCAATAAATTAGAGTGAACTGTTTTAAAATCATTGGCAATGGGATCATTTGCAAGTAGACAAAATGCTGGGGTAGAAGAAGTTGATATTTCTTCGAATCACGCTTACAAGTACCCTCCAAGATCAGGTACAGTATGCATACTGTACATATATGGAGAATATGCATAATTATGAGATAATAATTATAGGGGAGAATGCATGGATGCTGTATTCATGGCATATCATAGATTAAATAGCAGTGTGTAGATTAGATTAAAGTACACATAACGGTATGCATATCATACAGTATGCATACATATTGTATGCATTCTGTAAAATATGTATAATTATGCATTATTATATTGAACAGTATATAATATATATTATTATACTGTACAGTATGCATAGTTGCATGTTGACAACATCACCTTTCTAACGTACCCCTTTAACAAGAACCTTCAACTCTGATAAAACAGTTCTCTTAACCAATGATAATCTAACACTCAAACTGTGCACGATGAAATGTTCCCTGATGTTGAATATTTTAAATTAACTTTTTGGACTTTTACCTTTGCCGGTGGATCTGAGTCTCAGATCACCTGAGGAAGTGAGCGGTCGACTCTCGAAATGTTGTGATGTGTAGTACAGCTGTATAAGTATCATACAGTATGCATATGCCTACTGTATAATAACATAATGTCTGTTTCTGCTCCATAAAATATTACACATAAATATAAAATATATGCAGTAAATATATATGAATATTTAATATTTTATATACTGTACCGTACATTTGCATTTACAAGATACCGGTATTATTTATTATAGTAACAAAAGTGATAGTGACATGCGTGAACACTAAAAGATTATCTCAGCATTCTATAACACACAGAACGATTACATCCAATACCGACAAAGGTTAAAGTCTGAAAAGTTAATTTAAAATATTTAACATGAGTACGTACCCTTGCACGAAAAGTTATTTATTTACTAATATGTTTTCTCAAGCTCCCTATCCTTTAACCCGGCAGTACTTCCCCCCCCCCTCCCCAAAGGTTCTAATGATGGACAAGGTTAATATTTCATAAAAGCCGCATCAGTGACCATTAGAAGCCAGAAATTTGATCAAGGTTTTCAGACCTCACGAAGCTCTGAAAATCTTGATCAAATCTGGACATAAGACATGGAGGTTTCTAATTGTCCCTGCATGGTGCTGCATAGAATTTGAATGAAAAAAATAAATAAGATTTTTCTCGTAACAAACCTTACGGAACGATGTAAGAATGCAACGCTACGACATTTGCTTTCATTAAGCAAGGGCGAATCGAGCTTATGTTTTGGATTGGCCTTATCATACAAGTTATTTCTCAGACTTAAAAAGAGAGAACAGGTGGTGTGAGAGTGCAATTTACGGTATTCTATTTCTTTGTATCTTTGGTACCTTTTAATGGGCAACAAATAAAGGTTGTGATATTTTTTTTTTTTACTTAGTTGTGCTGTATTTTCATTTGTAAGCCTTAGATTATGCTAGGAATTTTTAAATTTTCACTCAATCCTGCTTCTGTAAATGGGATAAAATATTGGACAAGAAACAAATGCAACCAGAAAAGCGAAAGGGATAACCTACATGACTTTTATAAATATAAAAAATGAATATTTGTGTCCGGGAATTATTTAAAAAAATTATTGAAAATGCTGCCAGGCCTTTGGAGGTCCTTAAACCTCAATAAAAGGATAGGGTCTAAACGCTTCCATAAGTTGTGTTTGAACATTCAATAATTTCTAAAAAACTATCTTTGAACTACAAAATATGAGTAAAAATCAGAGTAGCACAATTGGACATTCATATAGTAATAATTTTTATTTTATTTAATAAAATAAATCAAATAAAAATATATTTTACATATATGTGTTTACTAGTTTCAAAACCCGCTTTTGACCACTTTCCATAAAGCTCATTTTTATAAGTAAAAATATTTAAAAAGAAGCCTTGCTGGCAAGTGGAAAAAGCGGGTTTTGATTCTAGTTGACATATATATATATATATATATATATATATATATATATATATATATATATTTCATTTCTAGGTGTAGTCTAAGGCTGTATGTATTGTATCATAATATATACAGTAGTTACAGTACAGTAGTGGAGGACTGATGTAAGAAATATTGAACATATTATTTGAACTTTGTTTCCACGCCCAATTGGTGCCAAAAATACTGTTTACATAGTTCGTCTAGGTTGTCAAAGAAATTTATAGTACAGTAAAATGTGTTTTTGTAGGAAACTACTTCGGAAGTCACTTTATAATGGGAGGTGAAAGATTTGACACTCCACAGCCGGAAGCTTATCTCTTTGGAGAAAATGCAGACTTAAATTTTCTGGGAAGTAAACCAACGCCTGTAAGTATCACCTTCCTTGTTTCTTCAAATTAAAAAGTACAGCATGAAATATACTGTAACCATCCTTGTCAAATTTCAGTTCCCATATCCACCACCTCAACCTAATGAGCCAACAAAGACACTGAAGAGTCTAGTAAATATCCGTAAAGAATCGCTAAGGTTTATTAGGACAGCTACAGAGCCTGTCTTGAAGGACTCACCTACTGAAAATAAGTTAGAACCAAAAATTGTGGATCCTGATGAGGTGGAGAAGGGGGTAAACATTGAGTTTATGTTCGACTGCGATTGCCGATGTGCCATTACCATCTACTACCTGTGTCAAGAAGAGGTTACCGCCACCGGAGTAACGTAAGTGCCTCCTCGAACAAGGTGAAACTTAAAAAACATGACATTGTGCAATGTCATTGCAGGTACATTTCGAGCAACCCCACACTTACTTCTGAAACATTCCACTACAAGAAGGGTTCAGGCCAGGCGTTCTGTCAGCCCAGCCACATGTGTTTCCCTGGAGCATTCAATGAAGAACAGCTTACTTATAATGCAGAGCGAGAGATCATTCCTGTTGCAATACACTGTGTGGCTGAGGAGCCAGCTGATGGTGAGATTATTTTGTGTGGTACTGGATTGAAACTTGAAGGTGAATTATTATTATTGAACATTTTTGTTAAATAGAATAGATAAGGACAAAGTCGTGAATGTTGCATACAATGCTGGTGATGTAGAATGAATTATTCTTCTACATCTCATCTCTATTCCAAACTAACAGATTATATGATTAAAAATGAAAATTAAAATAAATGTTACGTACTGTACATGACAATGATACATACTTAATTTAAAAGAAGCAAGTAAGATGACTTTAAAATGATGAAGGCTATTTTCAGAAATTAAATTACTATTGTAGACTCAGCGGAAATTGTTTTGAAGTATATAATGTACGTACATGCAAATTTTTAATTTTAAAAATTTCAGCCGTAACAAATGTTGTGCTTTATTTAATATGTCACTGTACGGTACATACAGTGGTTTGGAATTGGGAACGGCTAGAAAGTAAATTTTCAGTTTTTATTGTAAACCATCTGTTCTGTGTGTTTTTGTAACAACTGCAATGCTTTACAGAGCCTCGACAGTCCCACACAACCATAGCTGTGATCGATCGCCACTCAGACGGAAGTTTTGGACTGCGGGCACTCAAGCAGAAGCTTTATGTAGACGGGCTGTCTTATCTACTGCAGGAAATCTACGGAATAGAGAACAAGAACAGTGAGACCAACAAGGTATGACATGATCATGATGTAAAAAGAAAGGTGTCCAATGAAAATTAATTAAAGTGAGATAATAATGTTAATAAGTTCCCACTAAAATACCACTGGCGCCAACTATCGGTAGCCGCCGCAAGAAATCCTTTCGCGAGTAACTCGCGAGTTTGTTAACAACATTACCTCTACATCGCAAGCTCAATTAACGTTTCATATTACTACGAAATAACTATTTAAGACATAAAAAAATAAATAAAACGTTCAATTTCCTTATAAAATTTTATTTTCCTTCAATACAATGTGTATATATATACGTACGTATTAAAGCACCTAGCAACACGAAAAAAGTACATTACCCAACGTTGCTTTTCATTCGGAAGAAAACTTTTATTTCATTTATTGCAAATAAAACACGCTTTTCACACACATTATAAACACTATGCACAAATCTAAATATATTTAGGATACACCTCCTTTGCTACAGAAGGCTCTATTGTATTTTTTTTCACACGAAAATAATGTAAATGAATATCATCACATACGGCGAGTGACTTGGCGGCAAGCAGCTGGTTGGACCACGGGGATAGGATTTAGATTTTAACGCTCTGCGGCAAATGTGGCTAAACCACGGTGGCTCGCAATATAGTGCTCAACGCACTCTTAAATCCCCCGTAACTCTCCGCCCCCACCACCTCGGACGGCAGGGAATTCCACTCCCTCACTGTTCGGTTTATGAAGGAATACTTTCCCACATCGCTTCCACTACCCCTGAACTCCAGCTTCCACTGATGATCCCCCCTCCCAATGTATCTACCTTTCCTAGTTCTATCGCTAAACTCGCTCCAACCTGCCATCTCCCTGTTAACTTAAAACAAATTTCCTAATCGGTTGTACCTTCTCCTTTCCTCGAGTGGTTCCCACTCCAAAGTCTGAATCATTTTCGACACGCTTTCATAATCTTTCCACATCTTTTTGTCATCTGCAACTAATCTCCATTTTCTCATTCTACCCATAACTCTTCTAGCAGCCCTCCGCTGAACCTTTTCCAACTCCTTCTTTCCAATCTGCCTGTACGGGTCCCACACACTACATGCATACTCCAGTATTGGTCTCACTAAGGTCTTATAGGCCTTGTCTCTGACAAATACAGTCACCCCCTTCAGATTTCTCATAACTAGAGCGCGGAAAAAAGTCTCTTTTTTTTTAACAAATAGTCGCCTATAAAGTCTACTTTTTTTGCAAAAAAGTCTCTAAAAAAGTCACTTTTTTCGAAAAAAGTCGCCAAAAAAGTCCCTTTTTTTTAAAAAAAAGAGCAACAAAAATGCATTTTAATAGTGCTATTTCTGATAACTAAAAAATTTTTTATTCGTGTTAAATTACGACTTTGTACTTAATCGTACAAAATGTCTTTTAAATACCGTTTTAAAGTCAATTTTTTTAATGAGTGTTTTGTTATAGAAAGCCAAGATATTAAAATATTTTAATTTCATTCACTAATTTTATTAAGAGTAGTATGAAATTATTTAAATAATTCTATGAGTAATAAAAAGAACAAGACATTGTTTTAGATAATGTTGATGCTTTTTATTGTAGTGGGCCATACAGTTTTAAAAGAAAAAACAATTTTAATTTTCTTCTTGGTACTTTTAATACTCCTCCACCTCAGACTCACTGTCCTCTGCGTTCGCCACTAGCTGGCCGAACTCTTTGCTGTTGCGGCGGTTCAGGAAGTAGTTGCAAATCAAGTACATCTCCAAGTTTTCGACGGTGAAGCTCGTGCGCTTCTCGGTGAGCACGTTCTTATAGATGGAGAAGGAGCGTTCCACGTCGCAGGAGGTTAGCTGAGCGTATTTCAACGCCATCACCTCTTTGACAGCGAGTTTGTCTGTGACGGTGCTCGTGTCACCAGTGTAGGATCCTCCAAGAACCTGCGACACCTTTCGCATGAAAGCAAGTCCCACATTTTTCTGCATACAAGTCTTGAACTTCATTTGCACGGAGGCACCACGAGGACCATTCACTTCACTCAACTTGCACTCCACACTGTCCAGGATGGTAAAGGTTTGCTCCATGGATAAATTAGCGTCCTCAAGTTGCTTGATTTTTCCAGGCAGAAAACCAAAGTTGCTTGCCACGCAAACCAAGTCCAGAGGTAGATTCTCGTCCAGGATCAACGCTCTGGCTTTTTCCACGCAAAAAGTTATTTTTGACACGCATAACTGTGTTCAAAAGCTTTTTATTTTATTCTATTTTTTTAACTATATTTTCGAGAAGAAAATAACTAAAAAATATACTAGAATGTGTCAAAAAGTCTCAAAAAGTCACCTTTTGCCGAAATAGTCGTAAAATCACAAAATAGTCTAAAAAGTCGCTTTTTTTATAGGCTCATTTTAATCCATTTCCGGAGATCGGTGGACATCCTAAATGACATTAAAATAGGCCCCATATACACAAAAAGTCCAAAAGACTTTTTTCCGCGCTCTACTCATAACAAACTCCAAATTTCTCCTTCCCTTTGACGTTACATACCTAATATGTTCATTCCAATTCAGCTCTCTCTGAAGAACCACCCCAAGGTATTTATATTTATCGTCCTCCCTAAGTACCTCGCCTCTCATTAGGTATACCGCATCTTCTTTTACTCTTTTCCTACTAAAATTAACTACCGAACATTTGCCAACATTAAGACTCATACCATTTTTGTCCACCCACCTACCTACAGTGTCTAGATCTTCCTGCAGCTTCCTCTTATCTTCCTCATTTACTATTTTCCTATACAATACACTATCATCAGCAAACAGCCTCATTAAAGAATCTACTCCCTCCGGCAAATCTTCAATAAAAATCAAAAACAAGATTGGTCCGAGGACGCTCCCCTGCGGAACTCCTGAGGTCACCCTAATCTCATCCGAAAAAGTTGATCCAATCTTCACTCTTTGGACCCTATCCCTTAAGAAATCCTGTATCAAGTCAACCAAACATTCATCAAGCATACACTTTCTCCTTAATTTATCTATCACGATGCTGTGCGGAACCTTATCAAAAGCCTTCTCAAAGTCCAGAAACACCGCATGCATTTCCCCTTTACTGTCTAAGCAATCTGCTAGTTGCTGCACAAAACCCAACAACTGGGTATCACAAGAATAATGTTTTCTAAATCCGTGTTGCCTTTTGCTAAAGAACTTTTGGTTCTCTAGCTCTCTCATCATAAACCGAACAATTACTTTGTTCGGTTTATGATGAGAGAGCTAGATAAGTAGAAGGATGAGTATTACTTAGCAGGAAAAAAACTATGACCTATGACAATCCTGATGCCTCCCACCATAGTCCCACCACAAATTTGCCAGGTGCCAAATTTAATAAAGACGGTGTAAGTCAAACAATTTCTCTTTATTACTCTTTCAAAAGTCGACAAGAAATGTAGGAAGCACAATCATATTTATTTTATAATTGAATTTTTTTTACAATAATATTCTAATATGGAAGGAAAATGCATAATTAGGCCCTTAAATTTATGAAGTTCTATTTCGACTAAGTAAGTTTCTGATGCCTTTATAATCAGCTGATATTGTGGAATCCCATTGTGTAGAGTATACCCATCCTTCTACTTATCCTATCTCAGTGGTCACAACCAGCTGCTTGCCGCCAAGTCACTCGCCGTATGTGATGATTTTCATTTACATTATTTTCGTGTGAAACAAAATAAGATAGAGCCTTCTGTAGCAAAGAAGGTGTATCCTAAATATATTTAGATTTGTGCAGAGTGTTTATAATGTGTGTGAAAAGCGTGTTTTATTTGCAATAAATGAAATAAAAGTGTTCTTCCGAATGAAAAGCAACGTTGGGTAATGTACTTTTTTCGTGTTGCTAGGTGCTTAAATACGTACGTGTATATATACACATTGTATTGAAGGAAAATAAAATTTTATAAGGAAATTGAACGTTTTATTTATTTTTTTATGTCTTAAATAGTTATTTCGTAGTAATATGAAATGTTAATTGAGCTTGCGATGTAGAGGTAATGTTGTTAACAAACTCGCGAGTTACTCGCGAAAGGATTTCTTGCGGCGGCTACCGTTAGTTGGCGCCAGTGGTATTTTAGTGGGAACTTATTAACATTATTATCTCACTTTAATTGCATGTTAATTAAGGCTTGTTTGGCCACCTTTCTTTTTACATCATGGACATGATTAAAACAATGGAAAATAAATAATTAAATTAAAATTTTAATTTTTATAGAGGAAAAGAACTATTTGTTGTAATATTTTTTGACATCTTACTAGACAAAACAGAGTTTCTAATTTTGCTATACATGAGTGTGGGTAGAAAAGCAGCCTCCACCTTCATTCTTCTGAGTAGGCATTTGAAACAATTTTCAATAAAAAAAAAGTAAAAATTATAAAACTACTGTACTGTACATTTTCTTTTAATGCATAAATCTAAAGATTATTTTATAATGATTCTATCTGCATAAGGGCTCTGTGGACACTGAGACGGAAGACAACGGAAGTGAGTGCGTCATCTGCATGTGTGACGGTCGCGACACCCTCATCCTGCCGTGCCGCCATCTCTGCCTGTGCAACTCGTGTGCCGACTCTCTGCGATACCAGGCCAACAATTGTCCCATCTGCAGAGCACCGTTCCGAGCCTTGCTGCAGATCAGAGCTTTGCAAAAAGCCTCGTCTACTCTACCTGCACCAGCCCCTGCCCCTGCAGAGGTGAGTCAGCTAAATGTAAAGTGACGTACTGTATGCATTATGTACCGTAATGTTACAATACAAGAAGTCACAAAATATCACCAAGAAAATAACATTATAACAGAAAAATAAGTTGTATTTCCATGCTGCTTTTCTTTAGTCTTATCCCTTTGGTGAATCAGCAGATTCTGTGCAGTGCATATTTTTATATTAGTATTCATTTAAGGGCTTAAAAGTAACTTAGAAAACATACAAAGAATCCCTGAAACCAAAAAGTAAATTTTTATTTTCCATAAAAATTTTGTATCATTGAGAAAAAATATTATTATTGAACATTAGACAGATGACACAGAATCCATGATATTAATAAACTAAACATGAAAACTAAGTACAGTACCGGTACTGAAAAAAAAAAAAAAAAAAAAAAAAAAAAAAGTGTACACCTATACAGTTTTTTCAAACCATAGAATATGTCTGGAAATTGCCAGAGTGGCATAAATTTCCAGGAGTAATCGAAGGCTTGAGAGACTGAATGTATACTTAAGTAAAAAAAAAAAAAAAAAAATCATGCCTTACCTCCATCATCTACAAGAATACAAGGGATTTCTAACATCTGAATCGGTGTTGCGCATTATTGTCGCAGTTTGGAGCCATCCCGGCAGGCTACGAGGCAGTATCGCTGATTGAGGCCCTCAACGGTCCAAGCCAGGCCCCCAAGCCTTTAGTTGTGACGCTAGTGGCTGGCACCCCAGACACAGAGGGGGGATCAGCAGCCGTGCAAGCAGCAGAGGCTCTCAACAGGTGGGACTTAATATATTGTATAACCAAGCAAGAAGTGTAGTCAAGTGTCTCAAATAAAATTAAATTAAAACTTATTAAAATTTATATGACCAGTTAGTTGTGGTTCCATGCATAGTACTTGTCAGTATGGAAAAGCCTTTATCTTAAAATTGTTAAAATCTGATTTGATCTTGAGCCATTTTCATATTGTTGTGAGAAAAATAATTAGTTATACTAATTTTATTTACTATTATTGAGCTTTGACAATTTTAATTTGTACAAGTTAATGCTTATCACAGCTATTGTGTTCAGAAGCATGCTGGTTGATTGCTGATGTTGTTTAATGTGCTGCAGGTGTAGCATGGACTCAAAAGGGCCCACCAGGCCTGGCGAGACGAGGGACAAGGCAGCTAGCCCCTCTTCAGATGACCTCAACCTTACTCCAGAGGTGAGATGCATTCAATGATTGAGGGGAAAATTCAGCAAAATATTGCTCTCGTGGTTTTTAAGTGACTTCTTTTGTTAGAACTGCAATATAAATTTGTTACTGTATATTATTTTTAGAATTATTTTGGACAACATTAATTATGAGACAAGAATTATTATGCTGCTTAATCTTTTGCTAATTTACCTTTTCTTAAGGATTGACCTTAGTCGATTTGGATCTCGGAAACGGCCCCCTTGATTCTAATGAGACTTGCAGGAGTCTTTAAGCTTGCCACAGTAAGGCTGCTTAATTTTTTTGAAGTGGATCTGTTAGACCAGTTTTGAGAAAACTGAGGCGGAAGTTTAACATTGGTCTTATTGACGGAAACAGGAAATGGAGCTGTTGTGAGAAAACCGCCCCCTTGAATTTGCTCAAACCATAAGCGATTAAGCTTTAGAGCATCCTCGATTTTTTAAAATTTGTTTCATTCGATTCCGTTCGACAGAAATTTCCCGTTTCCGGTTTGTAACTGAGGTCAATCGTTAAATACTGTTGAACTAACTCCAATAATGAATGATTTCCAGTTCTTAGTGAGCAGGACTAGTGCAGCTTACTTGCAGACAAAAGAAACCATGATGGTAATAAATGATTTTTTTCTGGGGATTTTTGTAGCACATTTATATAGTCATGGTAAATTAAATGATAAAAAAAATGTGCCAGCAGTTTCGAATGTCAGTGCTGCTGGCTCGAGAGGGGGAGGGTGCCAAAGAGGAAGGACGTTCGTCGCCCCTTCTTACTGCCAAGCGAGCCTCCAAGAAGGAGAGGAGAGACACAGTGCTACTTGTCAATGAAACCTCAGAGGTAACTGTGCCTGCTGATAATGCAATTTAATATGTTTATTGTATTGGATGTTATGTTAAAAAAGCTAAAAAAAAATATAGATAAATAATTATTTTAAACTTGAATTTTATCAAATATCCTGAGTACATTGCATTGGCAAAAAGTACTTTTTAGTGAGTCTATGATTTAATAATAATAATAATTGTTTATTGGGTTAAAAATACTGTACATAAACTGGATGGAAAAAAATAATAACAATATTAGTTTGCACAACCCAATTGGTGAATGCAAAAGGCGGAACCCATACACAAAATGCGTACATTCACCCAGAGTGATTTGTGTATATCTAAATGAAAAATATTGTCTATTTTTTAATTGGCAAACTGTTTTTAATTTGAGAAGAAAATGAATCTCTTTATTTTTTAGACCCAACAAGAGATTATTGTTGTAGTTCACAGTACAATAAGGTCTTTGAATGGAATGAATGTTTTTATATATCATTGCTCGCCTGGAATAATGAGCTATCTAGATAGCCTACCATGATCATGCATGCAATTACAGTAGGAGCTTTAAATTGATAAAGCAGAAAGCTTATAATTGCACTCACCTGCTATAGCAGACAGCTTATTATTGCACATGGTCATGGTAGGCAGATAGGTTATTATTCCGGACAAGGGGCAATATTCCAATTAAATAAAATAAGCTCAACAAGAAGTTTCAGGGCTCATTACTTTGAGTCCAAGTCCATTTCTCACCAGCTGTTGTTCCAGACCGGTGACCACTCTGAGGGGGACAGTGAGGCGGAGAAGATGTCGCCACTGCTGGACCAAGGGAACAAGGTTCCGCCCAGTTCCCCTCCCCACGTCGCCTCTCCTCAGCTGCCATCTCCCCAGGCCCCTGCACAAGCTGACGACTCTGACTACTACACACCTGATGACCAGAGCCCTGGCAACCTGCTAGACTCTGACAAGGTATGGGAAAATCGTTATAACTGCTGGGCCTTTTTTTAAAGTATTATTTTTATAACTGAAGAAAATCTAATTTTGAAATGAAATGAAACTTAATTGGTAGCTTTCGCTAATTACATCATGAAGGTTACAAATAAAGGACATCTTGGCGGTAATATAAGAATTAGTAAAAAAGGTTTTAAAAAAAATAGGAACGTATTTACAAAGTTCATACTTTCTGAGATATTTAGTTTTTTACTGTGTAAAATTGAATTTTGTATGTAATTATTGTAAAAGCCCTTGATTATTATTTTTTTTTCTTTCATTTAAACATATTATAATGAAGTTTTGATGGATTTCTAAGACTAATTCGCTACTTATTGACAGTATAATTATTATTATAATCCTTTTAATTATTACTAATTACCTGTAGTACAGTGTATTAGTAATGTACATATTTTTATAGGTTTTATACTATTTTTCACTAATTAGCTGCTTTAAATTATGTTAAACCCTAATTATTTTCCTTTTTTTATTTATAAATGTAAAGTAATAAAGTAAAGCTAGATAATTGTGCTTTGCCACAAACTTGAAAAGTACCTTACTACAAAACTCACAGATCATGGTAGGTAATTTAAATTATTACAATAACCTCCGTATCAAACAAGGCATTTTAAAAGTTACCAAATTTTGAAGGAAAAGAAAAAAATATAGATTAATAAACACATGTAACTTTGCAGGAGTCTCGAGCACCCCCTTCTGTATCCGCTGGCAACACACCCGTGCGTGCACCAGGAACACCCCTGAGTGCAGCCACAAGCCACCGCTCTAGTGGTGACAGCTTCAGCTCAAGCAGCTCTACAAGACAGCTGCTGCCACCTGTCGTCCTCAGCACGGCCAACAGCCAAACTGTTGAAGGAGCCCTACATGATGTAGCCATGGTGTAGTAATTGACTCATACATTTGAGACTGTCGGCTTCAAAACTTGCTCTTTGAACTTCCTAATAAAAGATAAATTCTAAACACCTGAAATTTAAGGTAGACTTAATCAGAAAGTGCAAAGGGCCAGATTTGAAGCTGATGGTCTCATTTATTGAGTCTTAATGCATTTCATTTATGGCTACAAAGAAACCTCTAAATCAATTGCATTGTAAAAAGAATGTTAGATTAGTGCCTGCAAAAGTAATACAGCCACACGAGTTAAAACAAGTTTTTTCACTTGATTTAATTTAAGAATAACAAGACTCATCACATGTTAAATTATATTGTTTACTCAATGATCTAAATTTTTATATTTAGAAAAATATCATACGTTTTAGCGAGCTAATTGACTGCATCATAATAATTGTATATTTTTTTTAATTAGTTTTAGTTACAATTTAATTTATTCCATCTATTTTTAGTCCTTTTCTACTAAAATGCAAGTAATGAAAGACTTGTTTACTGTCTTGAATCTTAATAAATGTACTCACTATTTCTATGATTATTATACTATAGGTGCTGGCCTGAATTAGTTCAGATTAATACATCACATCAGTGAATTTGTTACATGTTTGTTTTTTTGTTGAGATGACATTCAGGCGCAGATCCAGAAAAAAAAAAATCGGGGAGGCCAATGTTAAAAAATAATTTGGAATGGGGAAATGCCAAATTGCCCATGCATATAAAATCCAAAATTTCGAGGGGGGGGGGGGGAGCTGCACCCCTGGATCCGCGCTTGATGACATTAAATGACATTAAATGTATGCAATTCTACAATGCTGTTTGTTTTGCATTGCTAATTTCATGATAATTAATCAATTTCCTCTGTGTCAGCTCTGTAACAGTCGTTTAAATTATATTCTAGTTGGTCACTTACAAGTATTTTATGTTCTTGATGTTATATTGTATATTATGTTCAGTCATATCTAATTTAACCAGCAATATTTAAAGAGTAAGGGCATTGGGTGTAGCACCGGTAGTTGGCAACACTGACCTATCTTCACCATGTTAATTTTTTATCCCCGCTCCTCGGAGTAATTTTTATGCTAGAGCTAAGCTGATTGCAGTAGTATCAAGGTAATTAGTAGCCCAAGTGCACAATTTGGCTTAGTAAAACCTGATTTAAAGAAAAGTATTTTTAGTAATTTTTTAAATTTACATGCATTTTTTTAAAATATAAAAAAAAAATACTTTTCTATAAACCAGGCTTTATTTAGCCAAATTGTGCACTTGGTCTACTAATTATCTTGATACTACTGCAATCACTAGCATAAAAATTACTCTGAGGAGCGGGGTTGAAAAATTAACATGGTGAAGATACGTCAGTGTTGCCAACTACCGGTGCTACACCCAATGCCCTTAAAAATTTGGATTTTTATAATACCTCCACAGCAGGTCTGTCAAGTGCTGAGGAGGTCTATTTATGGACTGATGGAAGAATGCTGCTGGCTTACCCAGTAAGGGATATGATGTCATATGTTGTGTATGCATAATATAGTAAAATGCAATTTTGATCTTTCCTCTTGTTAATGACCAATCAACAATTAGGGAGCACAAAACAAGCCTACTAGAAGTGTTAAGGGTAAGGTAACGCCACCAATGTTAAAAAAAATCCCTCACACAAAAATTCTGAAAAAAAATTAAAATGTTCTCCTCTACACCCCCTATCAGTAGCTAAAATATCAGGTATACAAATACGATCTAGTTTTTGAGTTATGAATTTTTAAAGTTGACTAATTTAACATGGGAGTTCCATTTCTCCATGTTAAAGTAGTCAGCTTTAAAAATTCATAACTCAAAAACTAGATCGTATTTGTATACCTGATATTTTAGCTACTGATAGGGGGTGTAGAGGAGAACATTTTAAATTTTTTTCAGAATTTTTGTGTGAGGGATTTTTTTTAACATTGGTGGCGTTACCTTACCCTTAAGCCTTCAATCGAAAGTGCAATGCCATTTCATTTGAAATAAGTCGGATACGGCTTCATATGTGCAGGTTTTACATACAGTACTGATTAAGGGTAAGGTAACGCCACCAATGTTAAAAAAAGTCCCTCACACAAAAATTCTGAAAAAAAATTAAAATGTTCTCCTCTACATCCCCTATCAGTAGTTAAAATATCAGGTATACAAATACGATCTAGTTTTTGAGTTATGAATTTTTAAATTAGCCAACTTTAAAAATTCATAACTCAAAAACTAGATCGTATTTGTATACCTGATATTTTACCTAATGATAGGGGATGTAGAGGAGAACATTTTAAATTTTTTTCAGAATTTTTGTGTGAGGGATTTTTTTTAACATTGGTGGCGTTACCTTACCGTTAAATGACAGCATTTGATTATGAAAATAATTTGATGTAAAATTACACAACACAACAGTATTAAAGTTGAATGTTATAACATAATATGAGTAGGCTTTTGAAATTTTATCCTGTTTATATTTTTCACAATTTGGAAAGTATAACTAATAAAATCCATATTAATTGTAAGATTTTTTTTATTTTTAAGATGTACCGTAGAAAGAAAAATATAATAGACAATAATGGTTGCATTTTTTTATTTCATAATTAGAAACACATAAAATTATGCTTTTCTGAATTTTTTTCAGATTTTTTGGAGTGCGGGAACTAATTTTTAAAAAATATTTAAAATAACTGAATTAGGGTGGTACATCTGATGGGACAACCGTGACGTCATCAATAGCCAATCACAGCAACCGTGATGTCATCAATAGCCAATCACAGCACGACAAATGACGTCACGGTTGTCCCATCAGGTGTACCACCCTAATTCAGAGATTTTAAATATTTTTTTAAAATTAGTTCCCGCACTCCAAAAAATCTGAAAAAATTCAGAAAAGCATAATTTTATGTATATTTTCTAATTATGAAATAAAAAAATGCAACCATTATTGTCTATTATATATATATAAGTAATTAATAAAATTACAATGCCCAATATTATATTTATTTGAACTATTCTGTCCAATCCATTACCCTGCATTATTCCAGATTGTAAAAACTCCATGGCTAATATTATTATCTATCTATTATATTAATATTATATATATATGCAGTGCAGAATACAAACTTTACCTTTAAACCTCAAACCTCAATCAGCAGGGTACTTAGCCTAACACTCAAATTTAAAGTAAGAACCTAAAAACTTTGACAAATGTTTCCAATGATCAATGCTCCAATGTATAACTAATATATTTTACATCCCCCGTCAGGTACAAAGAGGCTCATGTGGACAAGGTTAATAAGAGACAGGTTGTAAACTTAGAGGTTTATTTCACGGTACATTAGACATTGGCGAGCTCAGCCTGCCACTTCTTCCAGGCATTGAGGGGTCCGTGCTCGGGACGGTACTTGACGTTGCAGCCGTCCTGTTCCAGCCGGTTGTCGTCACGCAGCTGCTCATACTCCGCTCGCTCGTACTTGGTGAAGCCCCACTTCTTGGATACATAGATCTGGAACAGGAGAAACAGTCAAACGTCTGCTACTAGAAGCTAAAATCAATTTGGAAACATGATTGTATGCCCCCCTTTCCTATCTTTTCTTTGTCAATCTTTTGTGTTATTAGAACAAGGCCTTTCTAGGCATTTTTTTATCAAGTATAATCAAGCAATCAACTCAAGGAAGGGGGAGCTGTTTTGAAATATAAATTTACAAGGCTATAGGGACCAGAAAGGATTGATTATTTGTGATGAACCTTATATTATTCTATTTACGGAAGGTTCATCACAAATAATCTATTCTTTCTGATTGTGTATTTACGAACAGACCTATGGTAAACTTGCGATTTTTTTTTAAATAAGAAAATACGTAACCAACTACAAAGCTACATGAAACAAATTGCCAAAAATAAATTGGATAAGTGGTCTTCAGTCGTTGACAGATTCAATTATAATGTAGGTAGGGTCCCAGAAATTTTCCAGACTTTTCCTGACATAAAGTCTATGACATCTTACCTTCTGCCTGCCAGGGAACTTGAACTTGGCACGACGAAGCGCCTCAATCACGGACGCCTTGTAACGGTCGCTGGAGCGCACAGACATGATTGGCTGGCCGATACGCACGCGAGCCACTGTTCCCTGGGGTTTGCCGAAAGCACCCCTCATCCCGGTCTGCAGCCTGCAAGCAAAGGTTCATTAAACAAGCGGCCTGGAATCCTCATGAAAGTCATGAAGTTTTCTCGTGAATAGCATGTAGAGTGGAACCCTCTATACTTGTAACAGCAATCCACTAATATTCACAAAGGCTAAAATTTTAACTTCATTCACAAACAGCACAGTTAATGTACCAGTTATCGTCATGTTCAGCATGGTTTACATCTGGTCGATAAACATTTACCATGTACAAACAACATAAATATGTAGTTAACAATGTATGCTTATTATAGAAATAGGATTACTTGATTTCTTCAAAGAAGAGAGTATTCTTGCACCAACTTTTTTTTTCAAACAACGTAGGAGAAATTTTGATATTACAAGAGCATTAAGGGTAAGGTAACGCCACCAATGTTAAAAAAAATCCCTCACACAAAAATTCTGAAAAAAATTTAAAATGTTCTCCTCTACACCCCCTATCAGTAGCTAAAATATCAGGTATACAAATTCGATCTAGTTTTTGAATTATGAATTCTTGAATTTGACTACTTTAACATGGAGAAATGAAACTTCCATGTTAAATTAGTCAACTTTAAAAATTCATAACTCAAAAACTAGATCGAATTTGTATACCTGATATTTTAGCTACTGAAAGGGGGTGTAGAGGAGAACATTTTAAATTTTTTTCAGAATTTTTGTGTGAGGGACTTTTTTTAACATTGGTGGCGTTACCTTACCCTTAAAATATTTTTATTTTTACTGTGTTTCAGTCTTCTGTATGCAAAACTTTTAAAACATGAAATTCAGAAGATTGATTGTTTCTCATTTGTGCCATATCTCACAGACAGAAGGAAGGCGTACCTGTCAGCACCGGCACAGGACAACATCTTGTTGATGCGGATCACGTGGAAGGGATGCAGCCGCATGCGAATGTGGAACTGGTCCTTGCCACAGTTCTTCACCAAGTACTAAAAAAAAAAAAAAAAAAAAGACACCCAACCATTAGGAACATAAAACCAGTCTTAACTTTGCCTGGTCTTTCCCTGTACTATATTATTCTGGTAGACAAAATAAGAATTAAAATCACCCCAACAAACTTGCAATACTACCAAGTATGTAGTAATTTATAAGTTATTATTTAAGGCACCACAAAATTGATGAACTGAATCTTGGTTTACACCTCTGATTTGGTTTATTCGAGTGAGTCATTGTTGTCCACAACTGTCCTGCGTTATCACATTGAGCAGATAAGGAAATTACCATATTTGGAGGTGACTCAAGATTTGAAAGACTGCTGTATGCAGAATTATTAAGAAATACGATGCCTCACTAAGCCAACTTTTTTGACAAGGCCAGTAACAAGTTGTTTCCAACATCACAAACAGAAATGTCAGTTTACAGTTTTCTTTGGCTTCTCCCCTCAGCAGTGTGCCAAGTATTCCTTTGTATTAATGTAGACCAGTGCACCCATCCAGATGGCAGTACTGACTTTCCTTATCTCTTGACATATCCCTTCCCCCGATACACCTCTCACGGCAGTCCAGCTAAATGTTAACATGGCTTATCTCAGGAAAGAGGGAGAAAAAAAAAAATACTGAAGACTTATGGATCTGTGTGGTTGTAATGTTGTAAGTCATGCTTTAATGTCAAAGCCACAAATGTTACCACAACGTATGATATGGATACATAATTACTGTACTTTAAAACACCCCCTGAAAGAATGTGATTGCCATGTCACTGTATGGTTTCTAATATTGAAAACATAAACCATGTGAAAAATTATGCATGAACTCATTCCCAAGGCAAATACGCAGCTAACCCACATATTAATGAGAAATGCACACCTTGTTGCAGCAAATACGTCCAGCCTCAAGGGCTTCGGAGGAGAGCTGCTCGTACTCATCAGACACAAGATGAACACAGAGCGGGAAGTCCTCAACTCGCGCCTTCTTCTTGCCCAAGTCGAAGATTCGGATCTTCGGGTCGGGGACACCACGACAAAACCGTGACTTGGGGTACGGCTTGTTTTTGCAGTACCGATAACTGCAAGCATAAATACGTTTTTTGCAAGCTTGATATGCATACGTTGATCAAATGGAATGTCACATGCTGGGGTGCCCACTGTTGATGTGTGCATGTTATACAAAATGATGTAATAATGTTATACGAAATGTTTAACTGAGTTTATCATTCAAAAAAATAAAACCAATATTCAAAATAATTTCATTAGAGAATGTAAGCATAGAACTTGAATATATTTATTAAAATTTAAGTAAAACAAGGAAACAGAAAATCCACTTACCACCTTGCTGGACGTCGCCCCATTGCGGCGTCTATAACACAAAAACAACAAAGTTTTAGTCAACTTTTATTATCAGTTTGTATAAATAACTTAATGATGTTTGTTAATCAAGTGAGAAAAGTAAAATTAATTCTTTAATTTAGCGGATGATTGAAGATTTTATTACAAAATTAATGCTACAACAATTACACGTACCTTCTCGTCTTTGAGAGCGGACTGCTTCTGGAAAGTGCTGCTCGGAGAGAAATGCGGCAAAAGAACGAACTATGCCAGTTTCAGCGGCATAAGTTTTAAATTTCCTTTGTCCGACTATAGGGTCTAGGCCCTAGGGTACCTATTTTTTTTTTATTTTTTTTTTTTTTATCAAAACGCATATATATAAATCAAGTCTGATTTTTTATCAGAGACTCTATAGGGTCTCTGATTTTTTATTTTATGTTAATCTGTTTCCTTTTCAAAATAGTGTCGAATCTATGATTCTATATTGATGAAATCTATCATACTTCACGAGACGATCGGACACACGATCGCTCGATCGCTATATATTTATAATTTATATATATTATAGTTTGGTAGATTAATTTTTTTAGGTGCCGTGGCATGACGACTACTCGATGAGGGCGTATTCGTATTGACATGATACATCATAGAAAAAAAATAATATGTATTTTTTTTTTTCTAGAACTTAATTATTTAATTATGCACACCCTGCAATGTATAAATTATATTATTATATACTATTCTTCTTTTAAGCACAATGACGAATGACAAGCGAAAGAATCGTGTTTTGATTACAAACATAAAAGACTGGCTTCAAACAGACATATATGAATTAAGGACTTGGCTTCAAAGAGACATCCCACCTCTCATCTCCAAGATTCGCTCGCTGTTTGTTTTCTTTCCCTTACAAACTGCATGCATACTATTATTGTATCATTAAAACGCTCTTCCGTGTGTTAATTGCACTTTAATTTTTACTTAATTGCTCCAAAGTGCAGACAAAAATTAAAACAAATATAAGAGAAGCAATTATTTTTTTCCCACAACACCTTAATGGTGTAAACTTAATTATTCAATAAATTAAAAAAAAATTAAAAATCAAATTCAGTTGAAGGACATGCACGTATAACTGAGCGGTTCCAGAAATTACTTAAAAATGAACTGTGGTACAAATTAATTTTTATTTCAGTTGTGGCGTCATACAAGTCGAAAATAACGATAATCTAAAACCATGCATGTAGGAAAAAAATATGAATAAACTGCAATGTGTTTAGATTGTTTAGAAGCACCAGCACTACTTACTGTTTGAACTCAATTTTCTTCCAAAAAAATATCCGAATTACAGTATCAGTATACTACATATATAATACAACAATTGATAAGTATTGTATATAATCACGAAACTATAATAATAAAAATGATATAAAGGTGGTTAGGTGACTTGATTCAATTAATTAATTCAAATTATTTACTCAAAGCTTTATTTATTAGGTTAGTGCATGTGTTGAAAAGAAATTAAAAAAGTGGTGTGAAAAAAAATAAAAAAAAATAAAAAAAATTGCATCGTCAGGCCATACAATATCTATAATAGTACTTTGTTGCTTTGTTCATAATTTTACCTTAAAGAAAGGGGCTTGTCCTTAAAAAATCACGTCTGCATGCGGCGGGCTATTGGGGGCCTATGCCCCCCAAACCCCCAAGTGGAGAGTTTTCTATCTTTACCCAGTTTACCCTGAGAAACTCCCCCTTGGGCAAGTCCTGGCTACGCTAATACTACTTTCCTCATCACTCATCAGCATTTGCTTCAATATAATGGAAACAGCTCGGAGCAAGTTTTTTTAACGTACATATAATAATATATATATATGCATATGTGCATATGTCCAAGTACGGGTCCATTGCAAAATTTTGGATAGAAGTTAGGAAGAGGGAGGAGGGCAACGGGGAGAAGTATAATAATTAGGAGCCGGATTTCCAGTTTTTTAAAGTGTGATTTCCAGCACTTGGTCTAGTTCAGCTTTTTCCCCAAAAACAGATTTATCAAATTTCTCAAAAAATTTCGAAAACAGTTCACTCCAGTTTCCAGCAAAATTCAGTTTTCTTATATCATACTTTACCTCTACCAGTCTCTTATTAAAGATAAGACCACAAATATAATTGCCATAGATGCTTCTTAAAACATGAAAAATTCCGGCAATATATTTCGATAAAGTACCATTGTTTACATCAGTGAAGAAAATTTGCGTGCATGCATGAAATATCATCAACACTATATGCAGTGGCGTAGCCAGGATTTGTTCAAGGGGGGGGGGGTTCTTGAAGATAAAGTTTGAGAATATCCCACCGGGGGGTTTGGGGGGCGTAGCCCCCCAATAGCCCGCCGCAGGCGCGATTTTTTTTAATGACACGCCCCTTTTTTAGGTTAAGATTATTAAAAAATACTATTATAGAGGATGTATGGCCTGATGCAATATTTTTATATTTTTTGCATCCCATTTTTTTAATTTCTTTTCAATATTGTACGTGCACTAACGTAATAAATAAAGCTTTGAGTAAATAATTTTAGTTAAATCAAGTAATTCATCTAATAACCACTTTTATATTATTTTTATTAGTTTCATGGTGCGCGATTTTTTTGAAAAAGGGACGTGGACTATAATTTTTTTCGATGAAAAGTTGCAGCAAATTTCTCATATATTTGTAAATCGTTAATTATGTAGTTACAATATTTTTGTCACTACAGTATTTTTTCTTATAAAAAAATAGACCACATTTTAAGACGATGTACTAATGTACGAGCAAGAAAAAATATTTATATTTAAATTTTCAAAACAGGAAAATCAATTCATTACATTAAGTATACTGTAAAATTAATACATTTAAAAATCGGATTTTTTTAACTTCAATAATAAGTTTAAATATATACGTACAGTATTATACATATGACTTACATGAGACAATGAAACTAGCAATTGCAAGATGTAATATACCTATATAATTAATTAAAAAATAATAAAATACTATATATAATTTTTATTGTTATGCTGAACATCATGCGGGGAATGTTTTCAACATTTTTTATATACTTTAAATTGTTGTCTTTATAGTGTCTTTTCTTATACAAAAACAAAAATAACTTAATAATGAATACTACATAATATAATTATCATAATAGAATTATACCATACTTAAATAATCATAATATTGTAGACCGATTTTAAAAAAATTAAAGATGTATTAACAATGTGTTTCGGGGATATGAATTTTCAAGTTTTTTTTTTTTTAAGAAAATTTTTCATAAAATTTTAGCTAAATTGTATCCGTCGAGTACCATTTTTTGTTATTTTTCCCTTAAAATTTACTAAGGTTCAGCACTCAAGGGGGGGGTTATAACACCCAAAACACCCCCCTTGTCTACGCCCCTGACTATATGTCATGATGGAGTCGGGAAAAATATTTAGAAAAGTTAACATTGAATTCAATTTTCACTATGAAAAACGCTTGTACTTGTATTAGACAAAACTGTGTTTCCATTTTTATAAAAGTGAAAAAAGTTTTGAAAAACTAAAAAGAAGAAAAAAAATTTTGAAAAACTGAAACAGTTCACACTTTAAAAAAAAAAAAAAATCCAGTTTAAACTTTTTTACATTTTTGGCAATGAAACTTCATGATTCGTGAACATTTGAAGTCAGAATCAATGTAGCATACAATTTAGGAAAAATGGAGATCCGGACCCTAAATTGATAATATAACATCTTCCATGCACGCATAATTCAAGGCCTTTTATGGGAAGGGACACCTCGGCCTCGGCCCCCACCCCTTCACGAGGATCTGCCATCATCATGCATGTGCCATCTCGAACGAGATAATTAATTGCTACTGCGAGCGCTTCTCCGGTCCTGCGCTCAGTCAGACTGCACGCCCCGCCAAAGACGCACGCTCCTCCAAGTCAGTGCCCAGTGACACATGACCTGAACCCCACATTTAGCAAGGTGAGTAGAGTGAAGTGTATAGGGATGATTGACACACAATCAGTAGATTCAGTAATATGCCATATTAAAACCGAATTTAGCATTATCTCAATCATCCTTGTGCTAACGAGATATAATATATATCACTCGTGCTTGCTAGAAAGGTGACATGGAGTTTGAGCTTGAGGCGAGTGGGCGTTTTTCATGGTGAAAATTGAATTCAATATTAATTTTTCTAAATATTTTTCCCGACTCCATGATGGCATATATATCACATTGATGATATTTTATGCACGCAAGCAAATTTTCTTCACTGATGTATTTACCGTAATATTAATGTTATAGCTATGTGAGCAGCTGGATTGTGTTATCAAATTGAAGTTTATCAAAATGTATGTAATATATTAATTTTATAATTTATATGACACTGCATTGACTGCATGGAAACCATGGAAACTGGTGATGCTATAATTCAATCACCAGAAAAGGCGGCATTATTTGATTACTATAATATAACGCAAAAAATAACATAGTTTAATTGCTATGAATATTATGAATATATTATAAAGGCGGAAATTAAATCAATAATATTGTGTCTTAATTATTTTATAATAATATTAACAGTTAATACGTATGATTCATATGAGATTATTAGGAGATACTATATATATTTTTTATTCATTGTAATTGAAATTTTATGTCAGTCTACTTTACAGGGGCTGAGTGGAAACATGCGCGCGCATTCTGCCATGCCGGTGGAGTGGTAGAGAACTCTGCATGCAGGCAAAAGATTAAAAAAATACATTATAAATTATTTAAAATGAATATAAAAAATGTGAGGTGAACAAAATGTTTAAAATAAAATTTACAAACTTTTGCTCACCTCAGAATTCAGAATTTTTTCTTTATATATTTTTAAATATATATTTTTTAATATTTTCTCCTACATGGAGGCTTCAAGTGATGCGCTTTCGCTGCGCAACTGTTTGTCGCTAAGGTCCATCTTGCACTTGAAAATGAAGCAAAGTGTTTTTTTAACTTTTCTCGGTTATAAATCAAGTAAAAAATCTAAATCTTGAATTATCTACTTTATTTTTCAGTTTGGACCAAAGTTCCGTAAAGGAATTATCCCTGAAAAATCTTATTCTTGGTGAAAAAACGAATTCACGTTTTTTTTACATAGGTTTGGTATAGCGGGTGGGATCACCGAAAAATCAGCTGACTTGAAGCCTCTATTGCGGAGTTCCACCAGGCCACCATCGACGACTGGCGGACGACTGTTGAAACTCCAGATCCAAGGTCACACTGACGTCACACGCAATATTATTATTATTATTGGGGTCTGCTTGCAAATCGCCGAATGTCAAAGAAGGTCGCGGCGAAGTCGGAAGACGAAATAACGTTGTCCTCGTCCACCAGAGATAACCATATAATACAAACGAGGAAAAATGTTACCTTCACCAATTATGTAGTTTCCAAGTTTTTCAAGGATACCTACATACTAAAATTAAAAATATTGTAACGTCCGGGACGCTCGTCCACTTATAGGCCATGATGAACGTATACATGCAGGACACTGTAAATGTAATGCAGTACTACGTATTGGGGACTTGAATTTTCCGCACACTAAATTCCACACTTGATATAACGACCATCTTCAATGGATTTTTTTAAACACCCAATTACTCATAGATGCCATATGCAGATATAATTAAATGTTAGGTAAAAGACCTTATAATATGATACACAAGTAAATAAAAGCTATACTTAATTGCAAAGAAGTTTTACCAAAAATAGTTTTCGGCAAATTAATGTCACAGGTTTGGTGCATAGACAGGTTCGCGGTGCTCGACTCAAGGAAAGCTACCAAATTTACATCCATCAGAAGATGGAAATTAACTTCATGCGAGCGTGACCTTGGAAGTCGGTGTACAAAAACAAACAAACAAATTTTGCTTTGGTATCTCTAGTTTTAAATTCTATGTAAAGCAAATTGAAGTATTCGTGCGCGAGACTCTTTCCTTGTTCATTTATATTAATGAATTACAAATGCTGAGGGAAGGAAATTTAGGATTTTATTTGTAAATAAGGAAAAGTTAGATTTTTTTTAAATATGACTATGAAGTCCCGCAGTATTTTGAACTTATCATGAGCTCATTTGAAAAATACCTGCCGTTATTCATCCTGTGTATCGGTATGGAAGTTTCCCAAGACCAGAAGTCCAGTTCTTGTCAACGAGACATTAAAATTTAAAAGATCTACTTTATAATAACAAAACCCTATAATGAAATATTGAATCAATCTTGAGGTTTATTCACTGACAAATGTTTCCTTACGAACTGCATCTTCTTTCAGATGGAGATGCTGCTGCTCATCGTACTCGCCGTTACAGGTGAACAATAATTGAGTCTACTACATATATTTCTTCCACATTTTGATGCAAAAAGGCTTTCAAGATAATTCTTTTTAAAAATTAAATTAAGTAGCAATTTGGAATTGCAGGCTTTGGACTTCAGAGAATATTCATCTTAGATTGTACAAAAAAAACATAATTATAATATGTACAGGTAAATTAAAAGTTTTACATACAGATTACACAAATTATCAGATCAGTAAGCCACTATAGTTTGCCAAAACATAAAATGAAAAAGTTAACACGTATCATGCAAAAAAGTAATGTAGATTCAATTCATTTGCTTGAATTTAAAGTTGCATAATATTCGTTGTATATTACACCAGCAACAAAAACAATCAAATCAGAAAGAAAACTTGTGTTCTCTAATATATTTTATTTTTTCTGTTCCTAACTTCCCCCTCTCCCCCCTCTTGTATTCTTTTTAATACGCACTTGCATGATGCTGAGAAGCCAAAAAGTATAAAATATTATAATAGCGTAGAGAATGTTGAAGCGCTAAAATCGTCTCCATTGATAATTATGAATTTAAGTAAGATGATGCAATTATTTTCACTCACCTTCAATGGATTACTTAAAAAACTCTTGGCCACATGATCTTATTGTGAAGCATGTATACACATTTTTATTTTTTCGGAGTAGAAATTACCCCTGCTGCATTCACAGTACAACCCGCTCTGATTTCATGCTGAACAAGTTGCCTAACCTCAAGGCACGATACGAAGAATATAGAATATGGAATTGAATGATCGAGTTATCAGAATACATTTCTATCTTGACCAGATTGTCAATTGTGGTTTGCTTCGAAGGTATAATTTCATTTTTTTTTTTTTTCTGAATTCCGATAAAAATCTAAACTCCCTTGCAACGTACCCTTGCATGTGGATAAGTTCATAAGTTGTCAATGTAATTTTCAGCACTCGCGGCGGGGCAGCACCAGCGCGTGGTGTGTTACTATGAAAACTGGTCGGTGTACCGGGAAGGTCAGGGTAAAATGAGACCGGAAAAGATCGACCCAAACCTGTGCACACATCTGATCTACGCCTTCGGTGCCTTCAGTAATGAGAGTGGCCTCAGACCCTTTGACGAGTGGGTGGATATTGATCCAGGTGAGACTAACAATTAAGGGTAAGGTAACGCCACCAATGTTAAAAAAAATCCCTCTCACAAAAATTCTGAAAAAAATTTGAAATGTTCTCCTCTATACCCCCTATCAGTACCTAAAATATCAGGTATACAAATACGATCTAGTTTTTGAGTTATAAATTTTTAAAGTTGACTACTTTAACATGGAGAAATGAAACTCCCATGTTAAATTGGTCAACTTTAAAAATTCATAACTCAAAAACTAGATCGTATTTGTATACCTGATATTTTAGCTACTGATAGGGGGTGTAGAGGAGAACATTTTAAATTTTTTTCAGAATTTTTGTGAGAGGGATTTTTTTTAACATTGGTGGCGTTACCTTACCCTTAAGAGAGATTTTTCAGAGTACGAGTCACAGGGGGTTAATAGTTTAATTTTAAGTGCTAAAATATAAGTTCTCTAAATAAATGCAAAAAATATGCAATAACAACACTTAATTAAATACAGACTTGATATTAGTGATATCTTTTTTCTTAAGAAGTTAATCGATGGAAAATTAGACTGTCCTGAAATTCTGGCTGAGCTCAGTCTAAATGTACCAGCGAGACAAAACAGATCATCTCACCTTTTCTACACACCAAACCCAAGAATTGATATTGATAAATATGCTTTTTTTCCAGAGTTCAATTCTTTTGCAAAATGAACTGTACAGTATTAAATACGAGCTTGACATTTTCCATCAATCTTCGCAAGAAATTGCAAGGATATGTAAATAACTTAAATGCATGCTTAATTATTTAATATAAATATTAACTTTTATTTATTATTAAATGTTATGTATGTATTATATATGTTACCAGAATTTTAATTGTATAATATAATTTTTGTACGTGTGTATTTTAGCCAAGAATTTGTTTGTATGAAATATTGTATTCTTTACAATCGGATTACCTAACTAACCTGTAGTCTGTTTTTTGAATAAATATAATAAATAAATAAATAAATAATAAATTTAGATTATATTTTTTATTTAATTTAATTAGTTGCCATAATATAATTTAGCACTAAAAATATACTTTAATCATAATTAAACAGAACAGAAAATTATTTCAACGCATTCTTTTTATTACCAAGGAACGTCCCTAAACAAACTCCTCTCATTTATAATCAATATCACTTAATTGTTATAAATATGGAGTAGGAAGCTCAATATACATGGCCAAATTGTGTCGATTGCTCCGAAATACTAACCAATCATCTACTCAACAATTTATGGCATTAGTAAAAAGTAGATATAATATGACCAGAAAAAAGGCAATATAAAACAGAATTACTATTTTCTGAAATAGTTCATGTGGTCCTGGGATATCGAACTAAAATCCAAAAAATTATCCAAAAAAAATTTAACTCATTCCCCAGAAAAAAAAATACATATAAAGATTGAAGCGTCATTATACATGGAGCCTTACCTGAAACACACCCTCGATTTATTCGGGAAAAAATATATAGCATTAAAACTAATTAAACGGTAATTAAATTTGTATTATTTAACCCAATAAACAATTATTATTATATTATTATTATTATTATTATTATGAATTTTTTTCGAAAACAAAAATGTAGCGATGTTCTATAGCAGGAACTTTAACATATATTTTTTTTTGTGCCATTTATCCATCAAAATATCAAGTAACACTCTTTTGAGAATTAACATTGACAATTTATCAAAACAAAAAGTAACAATAGTATAATTATATATGTTCAACTTAACGTTTAAGTTCATATTTTCTCTCTTTCTCTCTAAATTCCCATTCCTTCAAACTTTGTCAAACAAATAATATTCTTATCAGATGGCTACCGTGGTGGCTACGCCAATTTCAACGATCTGAAACACCAAAACAAACAGCTGCGCACACTTCTGTCAATCGGTGGCACGGTCGAGGGTTCGGCGGAGTTCTCGCCAATCGCAGCAGACCCCGAGCGCCGCACATCGTTCGCGCGCAACGTGGTGCTCTACCTCCGGCAGTACAACTTTGATGGCCTAGACTTGGACTGGCAGAGTCCCGGCTCTGGGGATGGCGCCAATAAGACCGAGGACCTCAAGAATTACGTGCTCCTCGTTAAGGTGCGTAGACCTGCAAATGAAAAGTCGCAACGTGTGGACAGAAATAATTTAGTTCAACACATGGTGCTCTACAGTGCCTTGTAAGATATCCTATTTCACCGTTAGCCATTGTGATTATATACATATATATTTTTCTTATATTTATAATGTATACTTTGTATTGGTGAAATAAATACATGAAATAAAATAAAAATAACAATACTGTTCAATTTTAGATATTTTAGTATGTCTTAATTTCAAAAATGATGGCTGAATCTTGTATAGTTATAGATTTTGATGTTGTTCAATGCAGGAGCTGCGTGCTGAGTTTGAGCAGGAGAGCAGCAAGACGGGCCGCGAGCGACTGCTGTTGACGATGACATTACCGATCAAAAGAAAAACTTTAAACAGGGGATATGATCTGCCCTCGCTCATCAAGTGAGTTACAGCTATAAGTAAGACCTGGAGAACAGAGGTGACAACCCTCAAAAACTTTCATGCATGATTCTCTCGATCCTATAGCTTAATTGTCATACGGAAGGTGACTTTAAGGATGAATGGCATATAATATGAGGTTTTAACGGGTGGTTTTCATGGTATCATGAGGCAATAACGGTGTTTTTATACTTTATCCTCAGAGCAGTCAGCATGCAGTGAAATTTAGACATGGGTTATGGATTAAAAAAAATCAAGAACGTGTATGTTTTACATATATATTATAACCGTTATTGCTTATAATATTAAACTAAATAAATTTAAAATAAATTAATTTTTTAATGTTTATTGTTACGTCGTGATTTATAGACGTGCATATATATATATATATATATTTACCCCCCAAATCAACCATATCTTAAAAATCATAACAATTATGTTACTGAAATTTGTGTTGGTTAATTAGCAATATAAGAAATAACATCTTCCATGCAGGCGGAGATTAAAAAATAAAAATAAAAATTAAAAATATATATATCAGAGGAGGGGGGACGGGTAGTAATGTTAAGAGACAAAATAGGAGTGTTGAAATCGCCTACATGTTTGTGCCTATGTTAAATAAAAAAAATTCACAATTTCGGGGACGGGGGGGGGGGAGAGACCCTGTGGCTTCTTCCCCCCTACATCAGTGTCCTTCGTCTAAGTCTGCAATGGCAATGGACTTTTGCAGGGAAGTGGACTTTATGAACATCCTGAGCTACAACTACCACCTGGCCACCGACGTCATCGTTAAAGTGGTAAAGCATCACGCGCCCCTCAACTCCACTGGAGACAAACTTGCCATTGTGAGTTCCATCGCTTCCCTCTCTTGTCTTCAAAGTGCATATGACCCAAAGAGATCAAAGTTTTGATACATTTGTTGTGTTCATGCAGGAAAGCGTGAATTTGATGTGTGTTGTTCAGCATGATTTTACATTTTGGAATTTTTCGTCTTCAACACCGAGTCTGCTAGTTGCAAAAAAAAAAAAAACAAACAAAACAAAACAAAAAAAAAAAAAAAAAAAACTTCTTCCATTTCTGATAAGGTTTATATTTTACTGGTATAAACAACAATTAAGTCAACAACAAATCATATATCTTCCTCACTTAAAGTGAGAATGAAATGGATGAAAATGCCATAACATTAAATTTCATGATCAGTAAGAGGAAGAAAGACGAAATGTCGTCTTATTTCTTATTTCTTCTTTTTTTTTTTCCTTGGAAATGTTGGAAAAAAGAGGAATCGAATAGAATGTGAAATTTATTGCAACTCGGTCACCGGAAACGATTTCTTTAGTCAAATTAAAACTATAATTGAACTATTATTTTATTCAATATTTAAAAAATCCTCAACTGGATCTCAACTATATATAAAAGCAATATATTATATAATATTATATATGTAATTTCTTTTATTTATTGCATGGCTAATTTATTTGGTGAACTTCAAATTATAATTGAAGTATAGCTTTTGTGCAACATGTGCATTATTCGAAGTTGAAATTAGCTGGATTGGCCAATATCCCTCATTGAAATAAATAATAATATATAATAATAATTTTATCATCTCTTCTATAAGCTTTTTTCTTTCAGTTTAATAAGCTCAACGCGTTTTGCCCCCAGCACCATTCGATCGAATATTACATGACGCTGGGCCTGCCCCTGGACAAGCTGGTGCTCGGCATCCCCACGTTCGGCCGCTCATTTACACTTTCTGACCGCACGAAAACAAAAATTGGTTCGGAGTATGAAGATAAAGGAATCGCGGGAGAGTTCACGATGGAGGAGGGCTTTCTCGCTTACTACGAGGTTCGTGTTCAACTCTACATGTGCATGGTGATGTGATTGAATTGCAATTAAGAATTAGAATTCCTTTTTTATTTTTTTTTTCTAAATTTAAGTCTATATAAATAAATACTTTTAAATATAAATAAATATATTATATACCAGTATATTTTTTTTATTTACAAGGATACACCCCTAAGAGCTTAGGGGTGTAATACAATAATAATACATAATACATAATACGCATAATATTAATATAATAACAGTGCTATATTATTTATAAAGAAGTATCTTTGCTGAAAAATAAATAATAATCTCACTGACGTTCATCGAGTTTTCATGAAAGTGATGAATGTGTTCATATTGATGACATTTCATACATTAATTGGCTACATTGCTAATTAAGCGTCGTCAAATTATTATAATTTAGCACTGTCATGTTCACATGATAAGTTCAATTAGAAAATGAATGAAATATATAGGTTTTCTTTCTCACTGCAGATTTGCGACAAAGTGAAGAAGCAAGAGTGGACGATCAAGTGGCCCAGCCCCGACGACATGGGGCCCATCGCTTACAAAGAAAACCAGTGGGTCGGTTATGACGATGCGGATATCGTCCGAACTAAGGTAAACTTTTGAACTTTATGTCCAAGAACATTAGTTCTAATATATTATGACATTATGACACAGGCTCGCTACGTGGCGGAGAGAGGTCTTGGAGGAATCATGTTCTGGTCTATCGGCAACGCTGACTTCCATGGCAAATGTCACGGCCGTCCGTACCCTCTGATCGAGGCCGGCAAGGAAGAGCTGCTCGCTGCGACAAAGTGAGTCGGCGTCCGGAATCAAACGATCGGACATACTTGCGTGCTGATTGCAAAGATGTTCCTTGGCTGATTGAGCTCTTCTTGCAGAATAGTTTGAAATATTTTAAATTTAAAAACGGAAAAAATAGACAATATATATATATCTTATATATATATATATATATATATATATATATATATATATATATATATATACTGTATAATTTAAATTTATAATTTATTTATTTTTTTAAATCAAACTCTATTGGGTACTTCTACTTACTAATATATTACATACTATTTTGAAACCCTGAACCTTCCGAAATACTAACTTGAGCGTTTCGCGGGCTTTTCCGGAACGGGGGCGGCCACGGCCTTGCAATCCATCCTGGCATTTCTTGCGACTGAGGGAAACGTGGAAACCTTAGCCAGGATGAACGCTACAGCTTAAATTTTGTCAATGAACCGGAAGTGCAATGGTCTAAAGCCAGGGAAACCACATAGTGGAAAAGCGCAATGATTTACCCCTGGGTGGGAAACATGTTTTTTGTTGAAAATGGTCACCCATCCAACTACTAACAACGCTCGGTGTTGCTTGACTTCGGCGATTTGACGAGACCAGGTCAAGCGCACTGCGCCACACCCACTATTATACTTCATAATACACCCACTATTTTATAATTTATATGAGCCCTGCGGCATAATTTGTAAAATGATTATAAGCAAATTTCTCTATTTAGGTAAAATTTTACCACTTACCTTGCATGATACTTGCAAAATGGTTTATAGTTTTGTTTGATCCTCCAGATACTTAATTAATTTTAAATAGGTTATAATGCACACATTCATTCAGAATCCATTGTTTTTAGCATTTTTTTTAAATCATCCTGTTTTTATAACCATATTTTACCTAATGTTTTAACAATATTAGATACATACACGGTTTTAATTACAAATTTTACCCAGCAGCGTCAAGGGACACACTATATCCATGTCAACAACTACCCCCGTTCCCGGCAGTGGTGAGCATATATAATTATACTCCTTAATTAATATCTTGCTAGCAATATGCTATAATTATGTTTAATAATAATTTATAAAATATATATATAATTTTGTTATTGAGCAAAACAGCACAATATCTAGTCAGTATAAAATAATACGTATTTATTATATTTTTTTTTGCAATTCAGAAATTAACTATATTAATTTCTGGGCTAAATAAAAAATAAATAAATATGTATATAATTATACTTTTCCACTATTTAATTGTATTCGAGAGTTCTAACTCATTATTGCTTACAGACTTCTCTTGCAAAGGTAAGGGTCTGTTTCCTAACATGAAGGACTGTGAAAAGTACTTCTGGTGCCTGGACAGCGGGGACTCACAGCTGGGCATCATAGCTCACCAGCTCACCTGCCCTTTAGGTTTGTACCTCGATCACTCAATATTACTCGGGCGTGGACCCAGGAAAGTTCAGGATGCAATTTTGAAGTCTTTGCAGTTTGCACAATGCTCAATTTGAAATATCGTTAGGAAGGGGTTCCCTAACCCACCCCTGGATCCACGCCTGACATCCCCCACTTATAAACTCGTGCTAACGATCTACTTGCCACCACAGGTTTGGTGTTCAGCACGGCGGCTGAATCGTGCGACTATGATCGTACAGGCATCTGCACCGAGACTGACCCTGACCGTCCTGACGACGACAGCACTTAGCAACATCCTGGTTTAGCCTTCCAAGGAAATGCTTCAAAAATGTCTAGTGATTTTATCATATAATTCGATTTTCTCCACGTATCGCTGCGTCTGTTTAACATACTTGGAATATTTGAGGTATTTTATTTTAATTTTTTAAGAAATAATAAAAAAAATAAACGCTTGAAGATATAGATAATATAAACAGCAGGCTTGTTTTTGCTTTAAATTCTAACTTTGTATTTGTATTAACGTCAATTTGTTATAAAACATATATTTTGAATTTGAACAAAATCGTCCTAAAATACAATTTTTTAAGAAATGTTGTTTTCTTTTAAGAATATTAATTAATGTACGTATTTAGCTATCCTATGGAGCTAATGTTTTTTTATATTTTTATGGTGAAAGGATATGGTAATGGATATGGATATAGTAATGGATATATTTATTATTAAGTGCAAAGTTGTCAATGTTATTATATTAGTTACACATATGTATAACGATTACAATGCATTTAAAAAGAATCGTACTAAACCCAAAACTACTTTTAATTTTCTGATGAAAAATAAATAAATAAAAAATCGATAACATAATGCATTTAAGTTAATCGTGCTAATGAATGTTTCTTTGATTCTTTCAGTACAAACATTATAAATAAAAAAAATATAATATTTATAGTAAGACACTCGTCCATAATGCATTTTCACTATTTTTTTTAAAAAAAATCAAGTTGGTGCATGGTTATAATCATAGCATTAGTTTTCACTGTTCAAAGCTTGGTATACTATAGCTAAGAATATAGCTAAGATATATTTAATATAATATTAGAATATTTGAAGATTTTATATTTAAAAATTTATTTGGAGTGTATGTATACTTATTTTTAAACGAAATCATTTTACCTCTCTATAAAGACCAATAATTCAATAATAATAAAAAAGCCCTATCTATTGAATAATAATTGAGTTATGATTTAATTCTTATATATTCGTGCACTCCAAACTTGAAAACAATTCAAACCACACTATACCAAATTACTACAATTGAATAGAGAACTGCAAGAAGGATTCCAACCCTCCAAAGCGTCGGTCTTATTATCAGCTACGACACAGAGTTGCACTTAGTAAGTGCAACTCTGTGAGCTACGATTAAATGCCCCTTTTAGTTTTTTGTGGTTATCCAGCCAACGCCAACTCTAGGTAAGGTTTCTGTTTCGTCGTGAGCTGTTAATTTAAATTTATAACATTTAATTGATATGGTGTAAATAAATTGATTTTCAGGTGCTGCCTGCATTTTAGCCTCTCCTCATTGTCAGTGGTTCAGAATAAAAATGGGTCTTTTTTAGTCTAAAAGTTCGACACCGTAAAAAAACTCATTACCTTGACATATGTAATTATGATTAGTATATTAACAACCTGCATACGTTTGTTCCTTTCACTAACCTGTGAAAAGTTATAATATATTATATTATATATTATTATACCATATGTATGGTACTTTATAAGTTAGAAGAAAATGCAAGAAAATAAAAATATACATTACATAGCCTGTACAATAAAAATATTACCCATTATCTGTTGTTCTCTCTCTCTCTCTCTCTCTCTCTCTCTCTCTCTCTCTCTCTTGAATCCACACTATTTTGTGTGTATAATGGATTATTATTATACGATATATTTTCATATATTGAAGATATAAATCATAATTCTTCGTCAATCAACTTCTTTTAACAATAATACGTAAGAGTTTTTTTTTATTTAACTTATATAAAAGTATGCCCTGAGGGTATTACGATATATAGTAATTTGAATACTGTAGTTATGAAATTCCACTCAGCAAACCTACAGCGGATTCGTCTTATAACAGAAGACCATTTCTCTACGATTGCAAAGTTTAGGAGAAACCACAACACATTGACTGAAGTGACTATCGACAGAATAAAGGTCGCCACACGGAAGACATTACGTCAGGTGTCTCGATCTCTCGGCTGCACCTTCAGTTGCGTCACACTCGCGGCGGTCCACTCGGATTTAAATGTTCGCCAAAATCCACGGGTGACACTGATAAGTTGTTTCGCTTATAGATTCACATTGCTAGAATTGAATTTAATAGATAAGTTTCTATATTCATAAAAGTAGTAATGAAAACATTGTATTATAGCTAAATATTGCATGTAAATAATCATATAATATAACAATTAAAAGGAAATGATACAAATTGTATTTAATATATTCAAAGTAAATAAAATATTAGTAAACATTTTTCAATGCACGTAGTCACGCTTTTAGAAGCATAAATTTAGTATTAAATGAGAAATTTGCTATTACATGCATGCTTGTCAAAACAATTAAATATAATAACATACAAATTTAACAAATACTCCAAAAGTTAAGTAGTACGTATTATATTATTTATATCTAATTGACCAAATAAAACAACAAATCTATTTAAAATTATATAATTTTCCACGATGGTTTTGCATGGCATGTAAATATCCTGTTGTGTTACGGTAAGCGGTAAATATCTTTATAAAACCTTTCTCTTATCATAATAATAAGGGGTGAAAGGAAGAATATACTGGTCCTTGAAATTCAGAAGTTCAGGAATCTATATATTCGAGAACATAAGTACATGCATCCAATACAAATTCAGTTGGAAGTAGCATTTGTGATGAGTTTATTTTAGATAATATATTATAATTATTATAAAGGCCATATAGGGTGCGATTCACGAAGCAGTTAGCCATGCAGATTTCTAAGCTAAACGTGGTTATAGAAACCTGGCTAACTGTTTCGTGAATCTGACCCATAGTGTCAAGAAAATTGGATTAAACTTTGCTGCATTGCCAGCAGTTTCATCAGTTTTGAAATTTGAAAATACTGCCATAATTTTATAAAATTATATCTCATTGCAGAAAAAAAAAATAAATAAATATTGCTATAACAAAATAAAATGATTATATTTTGACATTTTATATCAACACCAAATTATGCAAGTTGGAAATTTGACATTTTGATCCTCTTGTAATATAGGAATTTTCTAGTCATTTTTTTACCTGCTAGATTTATTACGTCTCGTGAGCGGTGGCCACGTAACCGCCATCAGCCCCGCCCCCTTACTTTCTCCGGCCGGGCGTCTCGCGAGCGCTCCGCTCAGTTCAACTGCACGCCCCGCCAAAGACGCACGCTCCTCCAAGTCAGTAACCAGGTACCACGAGCAGACAGACAGGGATGAGCTGTTGACGTCGCCCAGCGACATACCTGAACCCCCACATTTAGCAAGGTGAGTGGAGTGACGTGGTGGTTGACACACGAGGCGTTCAGAACACACGTTACTGTATCTTCACAATCATGTTAATTTGAATTAAATAATTATCGAGGCGTAATATTAAAGTAATTTTGTAACGAAACATAAGTTCACGAAAATTTGTCATTATATTACTGTCTCATTAGGACAAATTGTATAGTCGAATAACATCACACGTCTGATGGCTCTATTTAGTAAGAGCGATTTCCCCACGTTGTTTCCCGAAGGTTTTTATTAAATACGCGTGTCTGCAATGCACTTTCTTATAACCAATAAATACTCTTCCTAACTCTATAAAAATTCTCTAAATATTGGTTTAATTTTATAGTGATGTTTTGCAATTTATTGGGAACAAATAATAAACTTTATTGTATATATGTTTTAAATTTGTACTTATAGAACATAAAAAGGCTATTTGATGAAAAGTTTCTATTTTGTGAACATCGAAATGTAAGTTTAGTGTTTTGATGGTCGCACGCGTGAAGTGGAACACCGCGATTAATTTCACGCTCGCTGGCTCTCGATGTACTTGTTATCTGATAAGACTGATGGTGCTCACCAGAACAGCTGGACATCGTATATATAGAAACTAATGTACTACATTATGTAAATATATTTTATTGGTATTACACAGGAAAAAAAAACTTTAAAATATATTTTGACTCAATTAGGGCAATAATGTCTATGTCATGAAAATAAAATAACAAAAATGTGTACTAAACATTCTTATACCAATTTAAATTAAAAAAAGATAAAAAAGTTATTTTTAAATAATATTAAGAATTTGTAAACAAATAAAAAAAAATGAGCTTGCTCTTTGAGAATGGACAAGTAACATGTTACGTTAAAATTTAATTACATGTTTCTTATATTCATTACTTTTAAAAAAAAAAACATGAGATCAAAAAAACATAGTCAACTCTATTTAAAATATTTAAATCCATATTTGAAAGGTGCAAACTGTACATACATACCAGATACATACATTACCAGGAACTTTTATTTAAAATCACGCAAGTGCAATAAAGTTTCATTACTAAAATACTTCTGGGGTGTCTAGTGAAGGGAAAATATACCGAGGACAAGTTTTTTTGATGGACGTCTGCTCATGCATAAAAATAAAATCCATGTCACCATGTCATAACGATCAAAGCTGCATATTGTAACACGAAGACCAGTGCGCTTGCCCATCTCGAGTGAACCGCTCTTACAAGGCGGGCGAGCGTCTTGAGGACTCTTGCACTTAGACTTAGAATAAAAATATCATGTATTCTCGAGGAGCTGCTAACGAGCCACTCTCACAGTTGGCCAAGCAAGTCTTCTGTCGCAAGCAGATTGCCCGTGGGAAATTAACAAACAGAAAAGAAATCTGGAAACAAGCTTTGTTTATTTCTTATTATATAATGAAAAATATACGAGAAAATTATAATGCTAATTATTTCACTGTTATTGTAAATTTTATATTACAACTCGGTCATGATTCCAAGGCAAATCAAAGAAATCATATTAATTTTTACCCTTTTCAGGACAGAATCTAATTATGAGATACCGAGTTTCAAATAATGAAGGCATGATGAAGGTAAAATACGTCAATAAAAGAAGATTTTCACACAAATAACGTTTAAACTTTAAATTACATAATAAATATAATTACCGTAAAAATATCCTACATTACAGTATTTTACACCAAGCTCTCGTCGTGAGATGGGAACGTGCTGATGTATGCGATGGCTGGCTCGAATTATTCCGCATTTGAAACAACTACAACAACCATCCTTTCTCTGACAGTCTGGTATTTCTGTAGAAAGAAAATTTGTTTTTTGAAACTTGAATTAGACATGCGTCGTACAATTTAAAACTTACTTACAAAAAGCCTACACACACTAAATTATTCATTCCACTGTGGTTAAATATTATGAAATGTAAATAAATTGCATGACATTATTTTTTTTAAATATCAGAAAATGTTTCATAATTACATATACATATA
Organism: Siphlonurus alternatus; assembly: GCA_949825025.1. NCBI lineage: Eukaryota > Metazoa > Arthropoda > Insecta > Ephemeroptera > Siphlonuridae > Siphlonurus > Siphlonurus alternatus. The sequence continues at coordinate 17,773,696 of OX463779.1, read as the reverse complement.
ATAAATGGTTATTTAGCGTGTATTTTTTTTTATATAAATTCTGATAAAAATGATCAGTGATAGTAATTTAATGTATTTTTCATGTTAAATATTTAAATACCTTCGTTATACTTGTCTTATAATGTAAAATATATTTGACAAACTAGTGACATTCAGATTTGGTGGACAGCAGGTTTTTGGTGCTCAAAGGCGCGTGAGAGTCACCCAAACAATATCCATCTAAGACCTTGGAAGTCTGAACAAATACGTCTTGCAAAGGCTTGCAAAGCGGTTGCTGTAATCGTGTGTACATTTTATTGCGGCCATTTCTCAGGGCGCCGTGCGTGCTGCAACTGCACCCGCCAGTTGGCTTTATCACACGCGGATCTCACAAGATTGTGGTGTCCAAAATAACTTCATCCTCTGTCTGTCGGCACGCGTAAAGAAATAAATTTAACGTATTATGAATATTATGATGCTGCATGTGGAGGTGGAGAAATCTTGGCATAAACAGGAGTCATGCTTTAAAAATACAGCTCGGCATATTCAAAGAAAAAATCTAAGATGTATTGCAATAGATATTGTTCATAAATGAGACCGCCAGATGCAAAACATGTCAACTGACATAAGAAGTTAGTTTGCGATAAAAGTTAAAATAAAATAGCTCTTATCAGAAATTGCAATAATTGTCTTGTGTCATGCAAGTGTTTCGTATCTGTCAGTCTCATATTATATGGTGTTTATTTTGTTTATTTTATGATTAATAAATTTAACGTTCCTGGAAAATGGAAATACTTTTATAGTGAGGCTATGCAATTTACGTGTAGTATTATAAAATTTAGTTCTAAATGTAATTATCTTGAAATGAAGAAATATCTTCGTTTTTATTGCAGTAAACCTCTTTTCATTTCTATTTTTTCAGGCTATGTGAGTTTTGAATTATGAATGCAATTCATTATTCATATATGTCGGGAGTTTCTGTACAGCTCGCGTGCTCCGTGTAAAATGCCGCAGTGCAAAATTACGCCCGCAATATATATACCTTGGTTGGCGTGACGTATCAGGATATAGATTTTTATGACATAAAAACGTATATTGTTTTTTGTATTTACTATACATTACTGTGTATATATAATCATATTATCATCTCATAAATATATTACTGTATTTTTTTATATTTCAAAACTTAAGACAAGTAAGAAATTATGCTGATGTTTTCTTTCTCGACTCACGCGATATTTTGAGGCTCCACGCAACGCTTCTAGTTATTCGTGACACAAACAAGATGTTATGACACACAGTGGCTTTAATATATGCGTGTGATAAACACTGTCACATGCAAAGTCTCGAGATGTACAGAGAACCAATTCGAGTACGCATATTTGATAATAACCTTTTTCTTATTGCCTCAGCGAGCAGCGAGAGTTCTTCTTGTAAAACGTTTCTGCACTTCACATCAACTTAGGTTTATGTAGATGTTTCAATTTTATTTAAAGCATGGCTGGATTAGTCTCGGTCAAATAGGCATTCGTTCTTAACTCTTTTCGCGGCTGATTACGTTTTAATTGTACTTGATGTACAGTTGACCGCGTAGAAAAGGAGACATGCAATGCGTTCATTCAAGCAGCACAATCCTCAATCACTTAATAATCGTCTATTAACTATCTCAAGCTTGCCTTTCCATTAGAGTATATTATATACTGTACACTTTAAAGCACCAAATTATACTTATTAGGTTCTGATGTACAGTTTGGCCACTAAAAAAAAAAAAAAAAAAAGGTCTATACACCTACTGCATTTATTTAGCAGGTGCTGTACGTACAGTACAGGGGCGTGTCTCAGAGCCGACGACAATAAAAGAAAGGCCGTTCAAGGAAAGTGTTGCTAGGAATTCTCGGCGTCGGTCATGGAACCATACAAGTAGGAGAAATCAGCGCCGCTTTATTTGTAGCGGAACAAAGGCAAAATCAATGCTGAATTTTAAAAACTGTGACTTTTCACTATCATAATTTTAATTTTGTATCAATCGAAATATTATCATCAATTAAATTTATTGTTATTTAATTTCTTATAGATGAAAACAAAGGCCAATGTATATTAATATTTACAACTAAAATGTTAATTAATTTGCTGGCTCGTGCATTCTAAAATTAACCTTTAAAAATTACTATATTGTTTTCATTTGAACTCATTATATTATGGTTTCTATATTTTACAACTTTACGCTCACATACATATCAGAGAAAGAATCTATCTAATGCAGAACCGATTATTTATAAGCTAATACTTACAACTCTCCCTTCAATCTATATATATGCTGAAGTATAATAAAAAAAACACCTATAGATACTTTTATATAAGACATATATAAGTGCAATAAATAATTGAAGAATCAAATCAACTCTATATACTTTAAATCATCTATAGCTTAAAGTTACATCTCACCCTAATTTGACTACCACTGTTATTCACTTGTACCGCCTGTATTCACAATATATAAAATAATAACTATTTTCCAATCTCAGGGCGTCAGGTTTTTGTAAAATTTTATTCATGCTATAAAATTTCATTACGCCACACATGCCTTAATTAAGACTCTATAGAACAGGAAATTCGTCGCTGCAAGTTCTCGCCTTTTGAACGAAAGAAGGTGATATATAATGAAATAAATATTATTAGGTGTTTGATTGATTCTGTAAACATAAACAGTCTCCAAAACACCTCATGCTTTAAATATAAATGAAAACAGCACGCGTAGTAACGATCGAGCTTCTGTACACTTCAATTAAAAGGGAGAGGCGTGACGGAGGTGTCAACATTAGGGTGACATGTGCGGCCTGAATCACATGCGTATTTGAAATACATAAACTTGGTCGTGACACAAACGTACAAACATTTATAGAAAGTAATTTTCTTGATGACCTTCGTTGTAAATGAATGATATAGAGAATGCAAAAGAGGTAAGTTAAGATTTTTCTCATGACCTTTGGTGCTTTTTTACACGAAAAGATAAACAATCATCAGTTCTCAGACCCCGTTTCTCACTCTCTCGTGCGCTTTTGTCTGTGAATTTGCGAGCTATGCGGTCCCGCCCACCTTGCCTGCATATTAGCAGGTCTTTTTGTAAACCCTGCCCTATAGTGTATATATATTATGATATATGTTACCTGATACACTCAATTTACTTATGTACTTGGACATAAGGTCGTTCGAATGCAGAAAATGTACATTGGGCAAGGTTTACGAACATACCTACTTATTTTGCAATGCTATAATGTGGCCAATATACATTATATTATATTATATTATATTAGTTTAGAAGTTATTACATCAAGTTTTGTGCAAAACTGTACTATTTTGTGAATAATTATTAATAAAATAACATAATATATAATGCATATTTATATATAATATACAATATACTTATATAGTACTTTGTTATACTGTATACTATTGTATTCTTTATAATCAGATTATCTAACCTGTAGTCTGTTTTCTAAATATAATAAATAAATAAATAAATAAATAAATAAATAAATAAATAAATAAATAAATAAATAAATAAATAAATAAATAAATAAATAAATAAATAAATAAATAAATAAATAAATAAATAGTTTATACATTATTAAAATCAGTGTTAATTTGTGGATTGTTGCATAAAATAAGGATCGGCGAAGATTGCCCAGCATACATAAAATGGTATGTAAAACAGAAATCGTTTATTAATTGTTAAATTCCTCCTTATTATTTCTGTGTGCAATCTCGAATGCTCGCTATTTAGCTCTGCAAGGCTCGCTCTGCAGGGCGCCACCCGCGGCTGGCATATCACGACACTGCCCTATATCCCCATATTGTGCATCAGTTACTTTCTATACTGTATGCATGACCTCGAGTGACGATCAGATCAGACCTGAATAAATTAGAGTACTGCCACCGCCATTGTTAATTAGACTCTGAAATTATTAAGGCGAGTAACTCTATTAATTGTTAATTGTGTGTATAAATTAAAAGTCACGGAGAATATTTTTGCACTAAATATAACAACAACAACAACTCGTATACTACGTATAATTACATGGTCTATAATATTAATTATTAACTGATGTATAATTAGTTAAAAATTAAAAAAAAATTTAATAATAATTTATTACACTCCAATAAACTTTTACTGTATATTGTGTTATTTAAAAATGAAATATTATCTCAATGTAAAAACTTCCGTTGTAAAAAGATGCTTAATTTACAACAAAACAACATTACCTGCGTTTAATGTTCATTTAAAATTCTTGATATGATTATAATTCCAATTACGAAGTTGGTTTGCAGCATCTTGAAAACAATTTTAATTCGCCGTTCGTTCTCGAGGTCGGTTTGATCGCGCCATGCTCGCTCGCCGGCCGCATTCCCCGCGCAAGGTGCGCCACTTTCTCTACCGTGCCGTACGTACCAGCAACTCTGTAGCTCCAACATATGCACAGATTTAGCATGTTTAAATGTGCTCAAGATCCTCCCACGTCTCATAATTTTATTATACGAGAAGAATACTTTTATAGTTTGTTTGTTTATAACAAATGATGGCGTCATATAAGTACTGCGAGAGATTTTTTCTATTAAATCTTTGAGACGTGCATTACTGGTATTAATTATTATATGAGGGAAAAAATTAGATAGCTATGAAGTTGTTTCAAAATAATTAAAAACGTATGAACCATAATTTATAATGTTATTAAAAACAATTGTATATATATTATAGATACGTAAGATTCCGCTGCCGGATTTGTGTCGGAGTCTCTCAGATTTTCAGATTTAAAAGAAACTGAATTTAAATGGAAAATAGAATTAAATAGCAATGTAACATTCAATCTAGTTTTATAAAAAAAGTTTCACTATAAACTACACACGTGTCAAAGCTCAAAAACAATTCAAGGGACAATTCGTGCGGTTCGTGTATGCTGTTGTGAGATTTAATATGTGACAGAATGTCGTTGTATACACTATAATATACATTTTAAGTTTTCAATCTATATATGTCTGTACACGCTACAAAACTATTATACATAATTAGCTACATATAATTAGCTGATGTACTGTGTATCCAAGAATACAACAAGTAATATCTTCCGATAAATGCATACATACAACTATAATACGATGATACATGCAGGTACCGAGTATGTGGCGATGACGATAGAACTTTGGAATGTGAATATGCGAGATTCATGTAATTCATATATGTATGATGTTATATAATTATTATATTATAGCGGTAATAACAGTAGAGCACGCTATCGTGAGCGACCCACACACTTCACAATTTTCAGACAATAACTGGTTGCATTGCATCCTAATTTATGTGGTTTTTTTTTTTAAATAATTCTCTGCAAACAATATCATGCAAGATTGGAAAAATTATTGCATTCAGTTTTCGTTTTTCCAGTATTACCGTTTAAATTGAATTTTTTTAAATTTGTATTGCAAAGAAACTTAAAAAAATACTCAGATGGACTAGAAATCTTAAGGATATACGCTGCAAAAATTATTGAGAAAAGCGAGCTAAATCAGAGCGGTCGGGACCTCCTTGTGAAGGGATAAGCCTCCGGCTTGGAGAACGATTTATTTGTGTAAACTGCCTGCAGCTGCGAGAATAAAGTGATGAAACTACTATGACAATGGCTATATAGCACTCGAGTAATTTGCAGGCCATAAGTAAAAAATGTGATAACAGGTCGCGAGAGAAGCAAAAAAAATTCGCAATCTATGTGCTATATTTTTATTGTTTGCAGAAGTTAATTTAATTTTTTTAATGCATTTATGCAATTTTATGCAGTAAATTACTTCACCTAATTCCATGAAAATTTCAAATTGATGTTGATTACAACATAACAAAATTGTTTTAACATATATACTACTTATAGTTCCTTATACTAAAAAATGTGAAATATTATAGTATCATACATATAATAAATATATAAAAAATCGCACAAAAAAAGTTTATATAGCGAACAAATCTCGGCCAAGTCAGATCGACACCTTTCTCCATCGCTACTTCCTGAAAATATGAATTTACATTTCCCGATGATCCAACCGCATGCTTGCAGATCACCACTTAATGATCAGGCCTCTCAAGTGGTAATTGCTGCACTTGTAGATCGGTAATTACTGTAGCGATGAGGTCTCGTCACCCACTGTTACTTTCTCCTGGCAGGGGAGTGTCAGCTAGCTAGCTCGCGGCGGCCGCGGGGTATACTGCTCTAACATAACGGCGGCTCCACTGACTCACTAAGCTTGCCCAAAACATCTTACCTCATCCACAGTTATTATAGCTCTTCCTTTTTAATGTTATGTAACTTGTCTTTTTAAAATTAATGACTTTAAAGAAGTCATTTTAATTTTTATTAAATTATCATTACGTAATTTTTTTTTATTATTATATAATAAATTTCACGCACATTACCTAACAGGTAGTATCTATCTCTAATTATCAAATAATAAAAAAACCTGTCGCAGACTTGAACAGGTATTTCAGGTAGTAAAGTTTTACATCATAAGCAGATCTCTATAAATGTGTGTTATTTAAATTGCTGCGTTTGCTCTATTAATAATTTAGTGGTCACAAAAATGAGCACGTTTTTCTTGTTTACTTTCAATATATATTTTTTACGAGCTATTTTAGCCACAATATGGGCACGAGCAATCTTAATGTAATAAATATCCCTTTGAATCATGTGGAAGGCTGTTTATTTAATTGAAATTTCTATCGTTATTTTACTCTCGTTTTATCAAATATTTAAATATCAATAGTTATATGTAATATAATTTTTACCCATAGAAACCTCTCCTGCTTGCACGTGGCGAAAATGTAAAAATTTAATTATGAAGTATAGGTAAATTAGTGCTAAATAGCCTTCTAAAATATACCGTAAGATATCATGCACCCAGTCGGTTGCATATTTAATATGAAATAATTATAACAGTTAAATGTCTAAATTTGGATCTCACTGCCAAAAGAGAAATGATAAACAATAATTATAAATACATCAGTGTAATTTTATAAAACGTTTTCACGTTAAAAAATTTCCAAATAATAATAAAATACGTTTCTACACATTAATTATTTCATTGTTTAATATGTTAATCAGTACTTAACTTATAAATAAATATAGAGATACGATAATATTCTTACAACACAATATCAAATCATCTCGTCATACAACCTTAATTTGTAACACGAAGAATTAAAAGGAGGATGAGTATCCTTGACCACTCGTCACTTGCGGCAATTAATTACAACATGCTTTTCTCGTAATATTTATAATTACACGCATCTGCCGGCGGTCAGTGGAACGTTGAGTCCTGACGTAACAGTGGTCACAACAGTTCCTAGTCCTTCCTGCTCCACGGAATTCGGCCTGGCTAGCTAGCTAAAGGTACCCTCGGGCCGGTTACGCAAGTTAACATATGTGGAGAAAGTGAGGGCCACTTTCTCTCGTACGTGCGAGTGTGTGTGAACGCTGGTCGCTCGCTCGCCCGCTCCTTGCACTACTCAAAACAATATTGTTTTATTTTAATATCGGAGAATTAACAGTAAACGTGATAAAAGCTACTGTCCTCCCCAATAATATCTATACTTTCTATTATTATATCTATTTTATATAATATAATTATTTTATTATCATGTATAGTAACAAAATGAATATATATTATATATAAGATCCTTGAGGGATATTTTCATGATTATAATATTTTATTTCATCCATAACTTTGTAACAATACGTAATAATTATTTTTTATTCTGAATTGTTTTTTTCTGTATATAAATAAAGAAAATTAGAACGAAATAAGATTATGTATTGTAATGTACTTGTTATTTTCCCCCTTAGACGTTCAAGTAGGGGGGTTTTAATGGGCCAAGCCTTTCTCACGTAATACTCCATTAATTCTCCCAGGATGTTAAATATTTTTATCTCAATGTTTCTTATAGTATTTTGCATTAATTATCCATTTATCCTACTTTAAAGAGCGGCAGTGCAAGCTGATTAATGCATGGTGCAAATCCAGCACCTCTGATGAAGGCAGTCCCCTACCTCACACATCAAACTGAGACCATCCAATCATGTTCATCTTGAGGCCGTTGATAATAATATTTTATTATACTTTTTTACTCGTCAGTGAAGTGAGAAAAAGAAAACACGTGCAGTGACAAACGGGATTATGTCCAATATACATATTGATTACTGCATGTATAATTTATATGTCCCCCAATTAGGCGCTTGCGTGTGACGTCAGAGTGACCTTGGATCGGGAGTTTCAACAGTCGTCCGCCAGTCGTCGATGGTGGCCTGGTGGAACTCCGCAATGTATAAGCATATAGGAGAAAATATTAAAAAAAATATTTAAAATATATAAAGAAAAGATTCTAAATTCTGAGGTGAGCAAAAGTTTGTAAAATTTATTTTAAACATGTTGTTCACCTCACATTTTTTATTTTCATTTTAAATAATTTATAATGTATTTTTTTAATCTTTTGCCTGCATGCAGAGTTCTCTACCACTCCACCGGCATGGCAAGCTGCGCGCGCATGTTTTCACTCAGCCCCTGTAAAGTAGACTGATTGCGTTGCTCATGCAACCGCCTTATAGTTGGATAATTTCACAGGGGTTGTGCTTTTGGACCCTTCTTGCTGATGATGAGACTTACGTTAGTGAAAAATTATTGATCATGCAGGTGTACATTGCCTAGGTCCCATTATATAGTTAGCAAAACAACACCCTTTTAAATTTTGCACTGCATTGCAGTATTATAATAATATGCTTGACAAGTGTAAAATTTTATGCAATTTTCTCCGTTTGTGCATGAGAAACTTTCAAGTACTATACATTGCTAGTTTATCAACAATTAAATTGACCCCGTTAAAAATGCAAGACTATAAGCTTTAATGATTTGTTTTATTTTCCATCAGCTAGCTCATTAAATTTTCTAATAAGGTTAACTTGAGGAAAATTTTAAAATGAATATTAGATTTGATTGATAACCGTGACTGAGGGCGGACTGTAACTTGTCACGAATCAACTTCCCATGGCACGCACTTTGCGGATATGGTTAATTAAAGAATCACAACAACAAGGTGCCTGAGGTGACCGGAAACTGGAGATGTCGACTTGTGTTGATAATCTCCGCATCATTCGATCGTAAAACGTAACCAGGCCAGCGAGAATGCAGGAGAGGCTTGTGTAAGTGCTGGAGAGATCTGTAACAATCGACGTATTGCCCTTAATACGACAGCAAGTGCATGCGTAGTAGTTGTTTGGAGCCAAGCCTATAACTCTTGTTATACATACCAAAAACAACTTTTTGTACATTAGAGCCCGCGGCTTAGCTGTTAACTTTTAAAAAAATTGGTTCGTTTTTTGAAACATAATTACATTTTCAAGGTCTTCTTTAAGTGCGAATAATAATACAGATGAAGTCTTTCAAGTATGAGAGTTGTTTTAATATATTGATGTTTATTAATTGAAATTACACCACATATCAAGTCACGATTTTTAATATATATACTCTTAAATCCGCATCATTTTGTACTACATAATACATAATAGCATATAATTTTATTACTTTATTTTCACCGCATTTCGATCACCGATTACGTGATTATATTATTCAAATTTCCACACCTATCAGAAGTTATACGATCATCGTGAGCTCAATTAATATACCAGCAGCAGCAGCAGATTGCAAAGTATTGAAAACAAATCTGCAGTCCGCAACTTTCCCGCTGGAATTCCATCCGGTGACGCAAGACAAGGTCGCGGAGGAAAGCGAAAGATGTCACCCGATCACCCGCGAGGAAGGTATTACGTACACATATGACCGCATCACAGACAGATGGTGACCGGTTTATGTCTGACTTGCAGGCCACGGTTCCTGCTTATAAAATCATGAGGTATATAATAGTACTTTGAAATGTAAATTAAGACCTACATATCTATGTCCCAGTGAATTAATGCTAATTATTTTTTATTACAATTCTATTAAATGGGTTGTTTGCTTAACTGGCTTAACATGTATATAGATATATGACTTATGTAAGTTATATATATATAATACTTTATTTTTTACTTAATTTATCATTCTATTGTTGTGGAAAAGAGAAACACTCAATTATATAGCAACCAAACAGAAAATTTCTCAACTCGATATGGATTATTGGATTATAGTTATTGCCTATAATATATTCTCCTTCTCTCGTTTCGAGCTGCGATAATAAGATAGCTCCTCGCTTTGTTGACAAGATAATTGCTACATATTAGATTGGTGATGAGAGATGTGTTGTATGTATATTTGAGTGATACCAAATATTAATTACATAATTACTCTCTATCTTAGTACGTAAACTAACAAAGGCCCGGAAAAACAACACTGACAAGAAGCAATTTGTTCCAGGCCTTGCGTTTGTAACCTGTCGTATCACGCAAAGTTTTGAATTATTTATACTTTGTATTTTAAAATTTACAGCTTTAATCAAGTTTAGCAAATTACGCAATAAAGTAACACGGAAATTAAAGTAAGTTCTCTATCGCTTTCTATGTTAATTCTATTCCTCAAAATAACGTAGGAAGAAAAATAGAAATTTTTATTCATTAATCAACAAATAAAATGAATACCAAAAATTTCACTTTAAAATGTTTGTTTCTGAATGATATTTTAAGAATAAAATCGTGAACTTTTCTTAATATTTATTTTTATATAATAATTGTCACCGTTGTTTGTAGAAAGTTTGGTCAAAGGGCATCCAGTTTGGAGAAGTGACCCAAATTATTAATACAGGAACTGCTATAGGCGCTGCAACAAAAATATTTTATTTCCATCGATATTTTTATGCTTTTTTTTTCTAGATAAAAATGAACAAACGGTCCAAGCCTGATGCGCACGCTTCATCAGCTATTTCATAAACACATCAGCTTTATATTTTGCTGTCAAAAAAACGTTTCCTGTGATATTAACTTATATTATGATATATATTATAGTAAAATATAATTTCTTTTTATAATACAATTTTTCATACTTTAGCAATACATATAATGCTTTGTAATCTTTGTATAATATAATATACCTGAGTGAAAATTTAAATGCAAATTTTTGTATGTTTTTGTTATATGTTTATGCAGGTCCAACAACTACGTTTTGTATACACTATAAAGTTTACATATAATAAAAATACTGCAAAATATTTCAGATGGATTAAAATTTGAAACAAGGTGACTAAAGTTGTTTTTAGAACAATTTAATAACTTTACTTTTTCAACCAAAGATAAAATAAAGACACCATGTAATGCAATTATAAATCTGCAACAAACGAATGGCAAATGGCTAAAAGTATCGACAAGGCCGACATAGATATAGCTTGTCTTTGAGTCTCCGAGGCATCCACAACTTTTGTGTATCTGTAGCTTCCTTAAAGTACTTCAAAAATTAAATAACTAGATATACACCTCGCAAGCTCTGGGACCCGCCCAGTAAGTTTCCCTATATACGTCCATTATTGCTGACAGGACACACACTGTATATACGGCCGAGCAGTCACCGTGCCCTTGTGCAAGGTCGCGGTGTGGACGCCATGTTTTTGTTGAACACCTCGACAAACCTCAGGCGGCATTCTTGAAGGCGCCTTTCAGCTACACAGTAAATAAATGTTAGTGAAGTTCAACATGTGGGCTTTTTAAATCAATTACATTAATTGCTTAGCTGTAAAGGGGTTAGATTGTTTTTGTTTGTTTTTTAATTGAGTATATAGTCTATAGAATCAAAACGGGCATTATGCGTTTTAGGAAGGGCCAATTTGCTGGTAAAGTCTCAATCTAATTTTATGTGTATTTTAAGATATATCCCAAATCCATAACCAAATCGACAGTTTTAACTGTTTTAAGCACAAATTATTTCGTAAAAAACAAACCAAATAAAAGTTGTAACAGATTTAATTCTACGCACTTTTAAAAAAGAAAACAAGTTGAAGATCTAAGATGTAGTATCATGTAGTACAGTTTTTAGCACAAGAGCCAGGAGTATAATTTTTAATTAATTAATACGAAGTTCATTCAAGACGCATGCTCCAAACAAAACGACTTGAATCATTAATAATTGGCGGGCGGAATTTCTCTTGATGTTGGGTTCAAAGTTCAGTCTGTCAGAATTGCAGCCGATCGTGACAGTTTACCTTTATACATCATCATTAAGTGCAGGTTTCTCTCGCGGTGAAGCGCAGTTAGGACCCAATTTCTATACAATGTTTCAATAAAGAATCTACAATCTGTTTCAATCAAAACTCTAATATGTATGGATAGAATGAATTATCTTACTAATGCTCTCACAATCAGTATAATATATGTATTGTATAAGAAGACATTGTATTTTTCTTATTGATATTAATTAATGAGCTTTGATTTTCTCCAAATTCTAATCTATGCAGTCCATTTAAATCTATAATATCTTATGTAGTATGTGTGCAATTATGACGTCATAATAGCTATTAAGTTTTGGATAGTCAAATGTTTCATGATGTTAACATAAAATTTGGGTCAGTGGAAGTTGTAAGCACAATGTTTTTCATAAGCGAAGTGCATTTTATTTCTTCTCAGTTTATATTGAATTTGAAGTAGAGTGTGATCCCGCAAGAGGAAAAGAGGGGGAGGAGGGTCGCCAAATTTAGCTCAGGGGAAAAAAACATGGTCAGAGTTTGGGTCTACTTTTCCCCCAAAAAATTATAGCCTTCTCGTGCCTCCCCTAAAACCCTCCGAAATTGCTTTACTTGCTACTGCCATGCACTTTGTAATTTTTAAGTTTCATATAATTCAAAAAGTTTCATATAATTCAAAGGCCTATAGTTTTGACACTGCCTGTAGAGTTATTGAGGGCTACATGCTCGACATACAGAAGCACGTATCCAGGACCTCGGCACCGCTGCATGTCAACGTCGGCCGCGACTCCCGGTGTTAAACATGTCATGCACCGTAGCCTAATTTCTCCCGGAGAAATTCACACCACTGAAGAAGGCACGTCGTAATTACAGTTCAAGTGCAGCCTGTGAGTGCGAGGAAGTCATTCTAAAATGAATTTACCCTCGGGTGTATGCCTACGTAACAAGTTGATGTGCTCATTTTACTTCCATTTTCACCTTCTTCATCATATTAAAATATAATAAAATCTAGTATTTTTAGAATTAAATTATAACTTGTATATAGAGACTTCTGGAAATCGTGTAGAATTCAATTCGTGTCGTCTGCTCGCGGATCACCTCCGCTCTCTTTCATTTCCAAGGTTACCATGCAAGCAAGTCCGGTCCACCTTGACGCAATGAGGCGCTACAATTTATACTTCAAATCAAAACTAAGGGTCTCGATTTGCCTGCTTGAGCACCAAACGACGCAAGTATAAAGTTATACTTAAAGTTGAGCTATTTTCTTAACCTTCAATTCTCACCACCACCACTACAATGTTTATATAATAACAAGTTTATAGGGCATTGTTTTACGTACATTGTTGATGACGAATGGAGACAACATGCACTATCTCTTGACTTGAATCTCGTTTGCCAGCAAAAATAACTAGAATAACATACAACGGTTTTATTACTTGAAATGTAAAAATAATATATAGTGCAGTGGAACAGGTTTTAAATAGAATAACATACTAAATAAGAAACAACATTATCATAATAGTCTATATTATAATAAACATACTGTATGTTATACGTATTTGTATTTGCTTGCAGCATGCTATTGCCATATATATTATATGACATACGATTTATGTTTTATGAGCTGCAAGCAGTAAACGTGAAATAAATAAAAAAATAAAAAATCATTTTTTTGTACATCGATTACATCACCAACAAATATAATGAAGCAATAACACGTACAGCATAATTGTATTTAAATAAATGAATGGGTAAACGATATAAGGAACTTCTTGAAATTCATGCATTTTGTCGTTCCATCAATATAGATAATACTTTTATAACACCTTTAATTAATTAATCTATTTTTTATCAATTTGATGTATAACCGAAAAATGTACTGTACACCACAATGAAGATTTTTTTTTTTTTAAAAATTCAATATATTTTTGTCACCAAGTCCTAAGAGTATATATTATCGAGGTGCATAGTTTTAAAACACACAGTAGCGACACAGTAAAGAAGAAGTGTCTGAACCGATAAATTAAAACTCGTCCTTTCTAATTACTCATCCAGGCTGAAAATGAGTATTTAAAATTCATTGGAAATCCCTTTGTCTCTTTAAATATAGTAAACATACAATCATAATATTCAAGGTTCGATTTTTTACCTCTGCGGCTTCACGCTAAGTCACGCTAAGTGAGTTTAAGATTGAGCGTGTGAGAATTCCGCTCAAGTTTCAGAACCAAAACAAACTCTCCTGCCTATTGTAATTTGTAATGGCTAGCTTTTGACTGTTTTAGGTTTAATAATAGCTCTTCACAAAAACAGGGAAACAGCAACAGCAAAGATGCCAAACGCGTTTAGTGAAAGTTGTAAAAAGATTAAAAAGAATGATTTGCAGGGTCATTGCAGCTACTATATTTTTTTATGAATACGTCCTTTAAATAAATTAGCATAATTATATTATATATTATTATGAAACTGTTTTAAAACAAACGTGCTTAAAATATCAAGCATTATTAAAATACGTAATTTCTTTTTCCTTGCGTGGCGAATTGATCTTGTGTCGTTGTGTCCATTGTGATATGAATTTCACGAGTCTCGCGTGGGAGCTGGCGATGAGTCAGCATCACAAAACGACAAAACATGGAACAATACTTTGCAGACTTCTATACATTCTATTCTCTTGGTGAAACCAGACAATCAGTGTAGTGCCCTTCCATGAATCAGTATATACGAGGAACACCTTGCAGATCTCTTCGTACTTCGTATTCTACCGTTATCGTCAGCCTAACTCAATGACAGTAACCGCGGTTATATAGTGATTAACCTAGCTGGATATGTTTCTGGTTTTCTGCTTCGTGAATCA
Organism: Siphlonurus alternatus; assembly: GCA_949825025.1. Classification (NCBI taxonomy): domain Eukaryota; kingdom Metazoa; phylum Arthropoda; class Insecta; order Ephemeroptera; family Siphlonuridae; genus Siphlonurus; species Siphlonurus alternatus. The sequence continues at coordinate 17,758,673 of OX463779.1, read as the reverse complement.
TATGACCCTTCTTTTCAAGTATATATACTGTAATTGCGACACAAAAACTGTGCAACTATTTAGGGTATAACTACTATAAATACCCATGGCACCCTTAATTAGCACGTTGGTAAATTTGTGTAGATTACCTCCACCTGCATGTGACGTCAGAGGGAGATATGCGAAATGTTAATTAGATGGAAGTAACGTTCAACACAAAGAGAAGGGCTGGAAAATGTTCAAGTTAGAAATAGTTTCCGCCTTCTCTGTGAACCCTCCTTTTAAACGATGGCAGCAGGAGCGATTGTGTTTCTGCGTCTCACATGAGAACATTCTGATTGTTCCGTGGAGTTCAACCACCACGAGCAGCATCTGAACGTCGTCGCACTGAAGATTTATAAAACTTTCATTGCACTGCACAATCTACCTCGTTAAATTAAAATATAAATCTACATTTAAAGAAACTATCTTGATATATATAATAAGTTAAACGCTTTCAATGAGAGTTTCCTCAAGGGTTATTTTACCATACAATAGCACAGAATGTTATCATGCTGATAATTTCTCCGGCCGTGGGAAACTCCCAGCTCTACACAACTTGGCACTCGATCGCTATATACTGTTACGCTCTGATAGCTCGCAGGTACACTGCCCGCAACATTTAATGTCAACTGAGCAGTGACAAAGCCAGTTATCAGAAGTGTATTAAGTACTTTCTGTCACTTACAAAGAGCCGAGAGAGCACTTTCACATGGCACGAGCTGAAAATTATGAAATGTACTTTGGAATTCAAATCACCATTATGATTATAGTGTCTCTATTTTTATTTAAGTTCTTGATGTGCACTTGCTATATCAACAGCCAGAAGGGTGATATCTATAACTTCAAGGAATAATATTCTGAATTTATATTGTGCCTATTTAAATTTATTATTATTTGTACCCTGCAATAATTTTACTAATTGATATGACTATTTAAAACGTACAATTGCACGTCCGCGGGATTTCCTTCCCCCGTAAATTATTTCAAAATTGTCACGATCTTGAATCCAATGTTTTCATATGTATATAATTATATATACGGTAAAGAAAAAAAAAAATACCATAGCATTAATAACTTAAGTCGAGATTCTCTTAATGACGCCATACCACACACTGTAAGTAAAATTAATTAAGTGATATTGTTAATTACAAGTGTAATTGAATTTAATATTTGTACCCAAACTTGCCTAACAAGCCATGTGTTTTTTTGTTGTTTCAGATGCGGCTTCTCCTCGCGCCGCCGCTGCTGCTGCTTGTCGCGCTCGCCGCCACAGGTGAGCAATAATTAACCACCGACTTTGGGGGATAATTCGTGGGATCGCAATAGCCTTGTACATACAACTGGCATAGTTACATCATGACCACAACAAATTAGAAAGCTTCTGTATCTAACTATAAATTGTTACATGCATACACTGCCATGTGATACAATTTTTAGAACAAACTGTCAGAATTATGATAAAAAAATCCTATACACTTTTCAAAAAGTTCCCAAAATTAATTTCCAGTATAGTATAATTATGCATAGATCAGCGGATCAAATGTTGGTTAGCAGGAGCAGCCGTTGAACTGTCAGGAAATGTTTTCAAACGAAAAATACTCAGAAGGACGTTTTATACAAATCATATTTTACATTCGAGTTTACTTCTCTCCTTGATAATTAACATAAAAAGGTTCTATAGCAGTTTATGTATTTGATTTATTAGCCCTTAATAAGGACATAATAATATACAGCTTTGATCACACGTTTAAACAAATTTGAAATGAACGTAATTTAGTTTCCTTCCTGCCTTATATATATATATTAATTTCATTTCTGTCTTGCATGCAATAGTAGCTGAGAACAGGAAAGAGGAAACAAGTAAATGTCTTTATAAATACTTTCGTGTAAATATTATTTATTGTGTAATATAGATGTTTTATATCTTTATACAAAATTAGCTTAGATCATTTCAAGCAATTTGAATACAATGGATATTGCACGTGCTGTGGCCGTGGATTTCCGCGCTTTGTTCTGGTCCACAACATAATAGATAATACAAATATGGACACAGCATAGCCTGAGGTAATTATTCTGGCTCGCGAGCGAGGGCGTGTACGTATATGCTCTCCTATAAGGCAGGATGACCCGCTCATAAAAGAGAAAATTTAAACAACATAGATAAATATGAATTTCGAATTTTGAATAACATCGAAATTAAGAGACCTTTAGGCTTTGCATCTTTCTTACTTTCTTCAATCAATTTCTTCTGCCTAGCAGCTAGGCGGACAATACAAGCACGATTTTGCTGAACTCTAACCTTCACATGCACGAAATTCTCATGTCAAGTCATAGCACGCGCAGACAGATTCTCTGAGTGTGGCAAATGATATCACAGAGACACTGCATGACTTATTTGAATCAAATAATAATAAAAAAAAAAAAAAAAAATGAAAATAGTGTATATTTAATTGCAAAGATTTTAGTCGGTCGGCTGTAATAATGGACCAAATGGGCGCGATTCGCGAAGAAGTTTGGATAGTGAGTATAGTAGTTAGTTGTGAGTTCTCCAGCTATTCACTATAGCCACGTTTGATATAATTAATTTAGAATTTCCCTAAACGTGGCTAGTCAGAAATAAGAAACCTATATAATTTTCTTCGTGAATCGCGCCCAATGTGTGTATATATTATATATACGCATATATATACATACACACACATATATATATATATATATATATATATATATATATATATATATATATATATATATATATATATATATATATATATACATGTATATAGTTATATTATATGGTACTGCATGACATTTGTCTGCGCTCCGAGTCACTTCGATTTTAATCATAATTCCAGAACACATCACAACCCTTTAGAATTAAGTTTATGCAATGTTGTTTATGTTTTTCAGCACTCGCGGCGGGGCAACACCAGCGTGTTGTGTGCTACTACACCAATTGGTCGGTTTACCGACCAGGAAACGCAAAATTCAGCCCACAAAACATTAACCCCTACTTGTGTACCCATCTGATCTATGCCTTTGGTGGCCTTACTAAGGAGAATGGTCTGAGACCTTTTGACAAGTACCAGGACATTGAGCAAGGTGAGTTACTAAGGGGTTCATATAATCAAAAGGGGATTGGTTGTTGTGTAGCTCGACGTACAAGAGTACAAAATTTATCATATTAATACAATACAGGCCAGTTTTGTTACTTAAGGAATCATTGAAAAAATAAGAAATTTCATTGCCTCTTATCGAGAGATTTAAGTCCAAAAATTTGTCTTAAGGCCCATGATTAGTGTATTTAACAAGAACAGAACAGCTTTTGAGCCCATTTGAGGATTGTTTATGCATGAAACTTTTATAAACACAACCAAAGGAATATTATAAATATCTTTTGATAATTGCATGCTTTTATAATATCGTCCCCTTCCTTTCAATTTATAAGCACACTTTCTGATCACATTAAGCCTTAACTAAAGAGCATCTAAAAAGCTTTTGAAATTCTTTATAGAAGTAATCCGAGTCTATAATTTAAAGTTTTTAAACAAATTAACAATAGAAAGTTCCATTTTTGCGGGGGATTCCTTTGCCACCAATTTTATAAATTATGTAAGACTAATTTAATTTCACGGTTGCGTAGGAGTTTCAATTCAAAATTTCTAACTAATTCTGCTGATTGGTGTGTCTTCTAATATCCATAATTTATACATACGCATTATGAACTTTTCAAAAGATATCTGGAATTCCATCTCTTTCTCTTCATTGATAATATTATTATTTACAATGGAGTATTGACCTCAATTTTTTTTATTGCAGAAATGGATAGAGGGTGCAAAGTTATGCTACCCTGATTTTTTTTCAGATTTTTTAGAGACCGGGAACTATTTTTAAAAAATTATTGAAAGTTCTTTTTGTGACATCACGAGACGCCGCTCCTTAAGAAAAAGATAGGACTTGCCGCCGCGTGACGTCACAAAAAGGACTTTCAATAATTTTTTAAAAATACTTCCCGGGCTTTAAAAAATCTGAAAAAAATCAGGGTAGCATAACTTTGCACGCTCTATCCATTTCTGCAATAAAAAAAATTGAGGACAATACTCCATTTATTGTATTTTATACTCCAGGTGGATACGCCAAGTTCAACGGTCTCAAGACCTACAACAAGCAGCTACGAACGCTGCTTGCTATCGGAGGCTGGAACGAGGGATCGACGCGCTTCTCGCCGCTCGTGGCTGACTCCGAGCGACGCGCAGAGTTCGTGCGCAACGTGGTGCGGTTTCTTCGGGTAAATAACTTCGACGGGCTGGACCTGGACTGGGAGTACCCTGCCTTCAGGGATGGCGGCAAGCCTCGTGACCGCGTTAACTACGCACTCCTCGTCAAGGTACGTTGATCACGAGAAAAATCGAAATAAATAAACACAAGTACATAGAAAAATTGTTGTATATATTATAGTTTTGCTGTGCGGGGGCCTTGTTTTAGAATGCAAAATTCTCAGTAATCATTCACTAATAAATAGGATCTCTTGCTTTATTATTAATCTGCAATAAAAAAAGAAAGTCTTATTTCGAATAAATGTACGTTTTAAACGCCTAAAATAGAAATTGAAAACATAGAACTTAATTCGTAATTATCATAATTTTATTTCCAATCTATAAACAATGCATTCCCTTTAAGCACATAGATAGCAATCTGATATACACATGAGAACTATTATTCAGTCCGCCTTTATTTCAGCCTATATTGATGTCTGAATCGTGTGATTGGAGATAGATATTGATTGATGATATGTTTGACCGTAGGAGCTGCGTGCTGAGTTCGACCGCGAGAGCAGCAAGACGGGCCGCGAGCGATTGCTGTTGACGATGGCGGTGCCGGCCGGTACGGAGTATGTGGACAAAGGCTACGACGTGCCCTCACTCAACAAGTGAGTAGTGACGAGCGAGGCTCGAACATCAGAGAGTTCACGTCTTCCTGTATGCTATGATCCTCTAAACACCGCAAAACAATTTTAAATGAGAATTCTCACTTCTCTATTATAGAAAGAGCTTAATTTTTCTCCTCTTTGCAGTGTATTGTATATTTATCTCAAACTCTGTACGTTAAATTCTTCTACACAAATATAAAATCTACAAAATATGGAAGAAGAGTACTAGTATTAATAATATGTTATTACTATACATGCTCTCATAATTAATATACTTGATCCAGCATGATAATGGATGAACACTCAGGATAATCAGAAATTGGTTGTGGCTAAGCAGAGACTGTTGCAGGGACCTGGACTTTTTGAATATTCTGAGCTACGACTACCACTCTGCCTTCGAGCCCGTGGTGAACCATCACGCACCACTCTACTCCGGTGGCGACCCCGATAACGAGTACAACTTCGACAAGGAGCTCTCCATCGTGAGTTTACACTATTAACTCACCTCTAATTATAGCAAAGTGCAGAATAACAGAAAATGATGTTTTTTTTTCTAAAATATAATTCTGTACGTAAAACTTTAAAATGGATAAGAGACAGATTCAATAAAAAAAAATGTTGAAGACACGAATTGGAATAAAATTGCTGAAAAATGCTGACGCCTGCCGTTTCAGCTAACGCAACTTCTTGTTGCTGGCTGTATTGCGGGTTGCATGATCAAAGCTGCAGGCGCTAAATTGGCGGCCATGCATCTTACAAAATTCGTATTGTTACACGAAGATTAAAGTTTTGAAGGTTCGCCACGCTGTATTAACCTATGTCTTTCAATTAAGGGCATTGGGTGTAGCACCGGTAGTTGGCAACACTGACGTATCTTCACCATGTTAATTTTTTATCATTGCTCCTCGGAGTAATTTTTATGCTAGAGCTAAGCTGATTGCTGTAGTATCAAGATAATTAGTAGCCCAAGTGCACAATTTGGCTAAATAAAGCCTGATTTAAAGAAAGGTATTTTTTAGTAATTTTTTAAATTTACATGCATTTTTCTAAAATGTAAAAAAAATACTTTTCTTTAAATCAGGCTTTATTTAGCCAAATTGTGCACTTGGGCTAATGATTATCTTGATACTACAGCAATCAGCTTAGCTCTAGCATAAAAATTACTCCGAGGAGCAATGATCAAAAATTAACATGGTGAAGATACGTCAGTGTTGCCAACTACCGGTGCTACACCCAATGCCCTTAATCCAATAATGTCATACTAAACTCCCGTGGTGTCTGTAAAGCCGCTAAACTCTAATAATGTGCACACGCAGGAACACACGATCAAGCACTACGTGGCTTTGGGCGCAGACCGCGACAAGCTGGTGCTCGGCATCCCCACGTACGGTCGCTCCTACACCCTCTTCAACCCTCTGTCCACGGAGCTCGGCTCGGCCGCTGACGGACCGGGAGAGCAGGGAGACGCCACGCGAGAAAAGGGCTACCTCGCCTACTATGAGGTCAGTATCACACTCCATGCAGTAATCTGATCCCATAATTAAAGTCACCTAAATGAAATTATGGATTAAAATATCCTGAGAGTTGTCGCTCGAGTTTTCTTGATATTTTTTGCTATAGTATAACAAAGATTTAGTACAGAAATGTGATACCAAATTAAAATACTAAATCTGAGTTTTAAAAATTTTAATGCTAAAATCTACGCTAAATCTTTTAGTTTTACTACAACATTAATTTTTCCCCGCATGAAGCCTCCATCAATTCTTTGCTAACTATCAATTTTTAAAAAAAAATCCGTGTCAAACACTCACAATGAAAATAATACCTAAAATGAAAAAAAAAAATAAATAAATAAAAAATAAATAAATAAAGAAAAGTTATATAAAAAACTATATGGTACGAGTTTTCTATAAAATTATAATTAGTTCCTGGATATAATTAAATAACGAAAAAAAAAAAAAACAAAAAAACACGAATGCTGATTTAGCTTCATGAATATTTGTAACTTAAGAGTAATTTGTTGTTTGAAGGTTATGAATAATTATAATTTAATCAGAATATAATATATATTTCAAAGAAAAAATTCAATTGTTTCGTTTCTAATCAATTTTAGTTATGCATATATATTAAACATAAATTAGGTTGCTATAAAACAAGAGATTATTATACCATGTAGTTGTTTATACTAATGTATTTATCTAAGTCAGGCAAGCAGAAAGCAAGGACACTCTAAAACGCACCTTATAATATTTTTATTGTATCCTACATTTATTGACAAATTAGGTTTCATCATATTTCTGTTTGTTCACATTTTTGTATATAAAATAAATTTTACTGTATATATTTATGACTACAGATTTGCGATAACGTGAAGAAGCACGGCTGGACGGTAGAGCGGCCCAGTCCCGACGACATGGGGCCCATCGCTTACAAAGGAAACCAGTGGGTCGGTTATGACGATGAGGATATCGTCCGAGTTAAGGTAAACTTTTGAACTTTATGTCCAAGAACATTAGTTCTAATATATTATGACACAGGCTCGCTACGTGGCTTCAGAGGGACTTGGAGGAATCATGTTCTGGTCTATCGATAACGACGACTTCCGCGGCAAATGTCACGACCGTCCGTACCCTCTAATTGAGGCCGGCAAGGAAGCGCTGCTCGCTGCCACAAAGTAAGTGATCACATTAGGGTCCTACTGGAGTTTCACTAACAATCTATTTTATAGGGGCAGCGGTGGCAAGCGAACCAAGCCTGCGAGCGGCTCACGTCGGCCACGTCCCCCGAGCAGCAGTAGCAGCACGGCAGTCACTCCATCCTCCTCGGGCAGCAGCAAGCGAAGACGTCCGTCCGGATCTCGCGTGACTACCAGCACCACGTCCACCACCACCCCCGTACCACCAAACTTAAGCCTGCTTAACACCCCCGAGCCCCCTACTACCCCCGACCCAGGCAGCGGTGAGTTTTGTTTATATACGTGTCATGTATACACTTTTAAAGAAGGCAACCAAATGAATAGTAGCAAAAAAAAAACAAAAAAAAAACTATTCCTTGCAAGTTAATGCATTATAATAAGACTGTATGTATACTAAATAATTTACATGCATGATATAAGATATAAGCTGATGATAACCGTTTATTTATTTTATAGAATGAATTAAATTTATTGTTTTTACAGATTTCCGTTGTGAGGACGAGGGTTTCTTCCCTCACCCCCGAGACTGCAAAAAGTACTTCTGGTGCTTGGACAGTGGACCTTCTCAGCTGGGTATCGTGGCCCACCAGTTCACCTGCCCCGCAGGTCAGTACCCTATCCTCACCTCGCACTGAGGAACTCGTGCTAACGCTCTAATTACGACAGGTCTGGTGTTCAACAAGGCAGCTGACTCGTGCGACTATGCTCGCAACGTGATCTGTAGTAAGACTAAGCCGACGACGGAGGCGCCTGTCACGGTAGCACCCAGTACTACTCCGACTTATCAGCGCACCACGAGTACCACAAGCACTACTACCACAACTGAGGCACCACTTGAGGAAGAGGAGGAGTACGAATACGAGGAGGAAGCAGCGGAGGACCCACGGGCAATCAAGGAGTTATTGGACCTCATCAAACGACTCGGTGAGGGGTCTACCATGCATTGTGTTAATCTCATATGAGTGAAAGATGGGGGACAATTTTTCGTTTCATTAGCTTGGTTTTAAATTTTTATTACAAACTTTTATTTTAATAAGTGCAAAATATCAAAGTATTGATCGAATTATTATTGGAAGCTGCTAAACCAATCTCTCATGATTTTTCAATGCGAGCACAATCTTAATCTTGTAGACAGACTTGTAAATTTTTCCCGCTTCATCAATGTCAATTAACTAATAAAACTTAATTTACCAGCTAGTATATATTATATATCATTACTCATTACTTTAAATAGGTCTAAATACTGAAAACGCTCCATTCTCACCTTCCAACAGTGAAATCATTAAATTTCTTTGCATGAGTATACCACAGAATACTTCAATTACTGGTCACATTAAAAGAAAAAAAAAAAAAAAAAAGGGAAACAATTCATTGCCAAAACTAGACATAAGAAACCTCTCTCTCCCTGAACACTGAAAGATAACGATCACCAACATCATGGTATTTTGCAGGCGGCGTGGAGCAGCTCGAGCGTCAGTTCGGTGGAGGTCGCGGCGAGGAAGAGGAGGTCGTGGTACCCGAGAGGCCCAACATCAGCAAGTCGCTTTACGAACGCGTTCTCAGCGGGCGTGCTCGCATCAGCAACAGTGGCGGAGCTCCTCCCCCCGTGGTGGAGAGAGACCGAAGCTCGGACAGGTGGGTCCTCCACATTGACTGAGAAATATAATTTGATTTATGTGTAGCTTTCAATGTTGTACGAGAGATGATATAAAAAGTAGCGACAGTCAACATTGAAAAATAACAAAAATATCATGAATACTATACGAAATTAATTAATATTTTTTTATCGTATTTTAAGCATTCTGTCTAAAAATTATAATTTTTAAACGTCTTAAAATATTATAGACGTCACGGCGTCACACACAACTATGAAATATTGATATTAATTATCACAAACGTAAATTCATTTGGTTATTACAATTAATTATTATATATATATTAGTAATTAATATATACTTATTATACTATAAAAAATATACTGAGTCAGGGACTACAGAGGGAGCTGCAGTTATAATTGTAAGCTATTGTTGGTTCTGTATTTTATATCTAAATGACCATATGGATGACGTTCGAGTCTCTCACTGACGAGAATTTCTTGAATATTTACAGCAAGGCGGTGAGTCGCAGTCGTGGTCCGCAGAACCAAGGTCTTGACAAACTGGAGGAGGTGCGTGGTTATTCTAAGGACAAGCCAAAGTACGTCGAGATCAGGCGGCCTCCCAGGTAAGTGCAAGTTGCATCAGACACCTGTTTTCATTGCAAAGTGATTTCTAAAAATAAATAAATAAAAAATACATTGGTGGAAAACACTTTCCTCATTTCTCCAAGCAACATACGCTCACCGAAACACTCCATTAAAGTTTACCTGAATAGCGGGTCTATATAAGATAGCCGACGTGTTGTGATTCGCAGGCCGCGCCCCGTCAGCGAGGAGCAAGACGAAGAGATCGAGGAAGTCGAGGAGGAAGATGAGCCCGCTGTCGTGACTGAAAAGACACGCAGCCAGCGACTCAGTACGCCAAAGTATACGAGCATCAGACGCGAGCGACCCTCCACCACGGCCGCTCCTGAGTCCGAAGAAGTGGAGCAGGAGGAGGAACAAGAAGAAGAGGAGCAGCAGGTCGTCCAAGAGCAACCCAAGAGGTGGGGACCCCAGAACTAGACTTCAGCCTTTTATATGTGCATGTCAGTTATCTGAGTTCTAATTTATTTTTCTGGACATTTTGTAGTATATTTATCATTTTCATCACTTGGATTATTATTAAATTTTAATTCTGAAAGTTTATATATATCATCATTTAAAAATGCATTTCATCTGCCTCCATTTTGCAGTGTCTAAAAAAAATTCATTGTATTTATTTAATGTGAAAAACTTCAGTAAAATAACAAAAAAAAAACTTGAGGCGGTAATATCATGATTTCTTAACTAGAGGGAAAATATGTTAACATACTAAATCAATTACAAGGATATAAACATTTAGAAATTATAGTAATAACATGAGTAATTATTTTGATTCTTACTCTTAATATCAAACTTAATAATAAAACTGTAAGATTTTGTTCGTTGTGGGACCAGAACTCATATTGTTAACTTCATCAAATAATATTGTATGGTCAAGTCCTGGTGTATCCAACTGCATTAGTCAGCAACTCAAGAAGGCAGTTATAATTCTTCATAATAATTGTACCATAGCTTCGTTATCATCATCACCATCGTAGGGAGAAATGTAAAATTTCTCCTCTACGTCATCACAAGAACGATTTTATCTCGTATTTAGATTTGTGTCCTACCATGTATCATGACAGGTCACAAACAAAACGGCGAGCGCTTTAACAAGAGGTCTGTACCATCATTTTCTATTTATTTATATATTCAATTGCAAATTAATTGCAATTTAAATTTTGTAGTTTAGAATGCACATTTGCATGAAGTAGATTAGTTTTGTGGGAACCTGAATGTATTATCATTTGATTTGTTGTTAGAAGCACTCATCATTCATTGCACGATATCATAAGTATGTAATTATCATTTAAAGTTCATTTGCTTCATAATTTCAGCATCCATGGCATGCAGCTTTCCATGCTTCTCAGCGAACTTTTGGGGGTCATGAACTCTCTTGGGCACGTGTTCAATCGCAGTCTAATATATGGAATTTGAAGCTTGCAACCAAGGATAATATTTCCTCCATGCTTGCAACGTATACTGCACAATTATTTATCTCGTTTTTGAGTGAGGCTTTACTGCAATTCCCCACTCCCTTTGTAAGATGTTAAAATTTGATTTTGTTTATCTAAAACATTTCAAAGTATATTGTGGTAATATTATAAATGTATCATATTTATGTATAATTGTTTATTGTAATTTTTTGTAAAGATCCAGTGAAAGCTTGCAGTGAGAAGAGGTTAAGATCATGTTCATGAAGAAATCATATAAACTAACACTGCTTAAAAATTAAAAACAATTTTTATTTTTAATGTACTGCGCTTTAATTATGCAAATATGTATTACATACAAGAAAATGTTTTGTAAACCTTTGTAAAGAAAATTTATTTTAATAATGAAATGCAATATCAAGATGGTAATGTCAGCATCCAGCGTTAAAGTCTCTATCCAAATAGTGCGTTGTGTTGAGTTCATCTCTAATAGCACAAAATCTTCAGTATTTGTTCTCATATAAGCTTTATATAATATATATAAAACGTGAAAATAACAAAACATTTTCTTATAGCTGTTCGGGCGCTTTTTTAACAAATATTATAATCTTTAACATGTTACTATGGGACCGCCAGATTCAAAACCAAACAGTTGACATTTGCGACGTAGGCAATTTCAATGTTAAAAGATACAAAGAATATATGTTATGAGAAAGTAAAATTACCTGGTTTTGCATCTGGTGGTATCATTTACTCAAAACATTTATACAATTTTGTGTGTGATAAATTCTGCCATAATGTGTAAAAATACCTTATCTACTTAAGGTATATAACATAGAAACCACCGCTTGCAGGAAGTACGTGTCTCCCCCGAGATCTCGAGGTACCACAGAGGCTCCACAGCCAGCCAGCGATGAGGATGAGGTGCCTGCCGAGGTTCGAGAGGTTCCTGCGCCACCCCCCAGCCGCCTGGAGTTCGAGGGTCGCGTACAGGAGGTTAAGCAGGTAGGCTACCGGAGAGGAAACGCACTGCGTAGGCAAATCTCAGCAGCTGAGCTGACAACGGTGACGTCTCCACAGAAAGAAGAAACGGTGTCTATCGTGAACGCCGAACCAACTAGAGCCACGGGATTCTTTATCACAAGAGCGACTCCATCTGACAGAAGTCAGCGCGTGTTTGTGGTGAACGCGGTGACTTCGACAGAGACTGCTGTGACAGAGACAGCGGCGGCGGCCACGGAGGTTCCATCCACTACAACAGAGACACCCACCACGCTGGAAGAAGCCACGACTACGATGCCAGAGACCACTACCACGCAAGCGCCGCCACGCTCTACCAGCACAAGCACGCGTATTGTCACTTCCATTACTGAGCTGCCAAATGTTGGGCGTACCGTAATAACTGTGCTTAGGAAGCTGTACAAGACACCACCCTCAACCAAATCAACCAAATCATACGTTACTTTGCCCTTAACTACTCCAGTAACCACACCGATGACCACGCTCAAGGACACCGAAGTGCCCACAACAACGTTTATACCAGAACAAGAGGACTTTGTTACCGAGCCATCGACAACAACCACAACCAAATCTCAGAAACGGCCACTGCTACGTAGAAGACCATCTTCGTATTCTCCTAGACCTGTTGTTGAGGAAACCTCGTCATTTAAGCCCAGTAGAATTCGCAGACCATCAACTATTGTTAGAAACAATTTGGAGGGGACCGTGACTGAATCTGCAGATGTTTCCACTCGTCGTTTCAACCGTCAGAGACTTCGAGTAACATCACCTGCTTCTGATGGTGTGGAGACATCCACTCGCCGCTTTAACAGAAAACGAGTCCGAGTAACCACCAAGTCAGATAGCACTACGGAAGAGAGCAGCACAGAAGCGATCAACAGCGTAAGCTTAGATGCAACCACAGAGGCCGCAGTTCTGTCCACGCGTCGCTTTGGCAGAAAGCGACTCACCACAAGGCCAGACATTGAAGAGAGTGCAACTGAGGCGAGCACTCGACGGTTCACCAGTCGGCAACGAAGCCGTTTGACAACGATCCCTGCGGAGGAGAGTACGATACGTCCTCGTAGAAGGAAGATTGTCCGCGTTAGAACCAGGACCACGACGACGACAGCGTCCCCAGATGAGAGCTATGAAGACAACCGGTCATCTGCTACCGGTAACGAGGTATCCCTGAACCAAGATGAAGAGGTGTTTCTTACCTCGAGCTCTCAGCACAACGGTCCGGACGAAGTGGTGATCGAGGACAATGAAATCCTCACGGCTACCACACGCAGCCACGAGGTAAAACCTTATATAAACTGGGCTAAAACAAAGCGGCTCCTCTTCTCTATATATTAATACTTCTTGAGTGGCAATGTAACCCGCATGCTGGCCGACAAGAAGAAGAGCTAGCGTCCCGACTGTGCCGAGCTAACTGACTGTCTGCCGGGCTGACTGCTGATGAATGCCTGCCGGTGCGCCCGCGCGTCTGCCGGGCTGGACTAGTGACTGGAAATAACCCGACGACACAAAGACAAAGAGACAGAATGCCAATATAACAATCTTGATTATTGATCTTCTGCATATTTCATCATGTGGTTATACTATCTGGCATGAAAACTATTTTAATAATATTTTCAAATAACAAAATTTATAATAACGATATAAACTTTTACAATTTTCCATGTATTTAAAAGGTTTTGGAAATTATTATTCTGTGTATTTTGCTGTGGAGTACGATTTTGTTTAAGTTTTAAGAGTACATAGAAATAATTTCATTGTTGCTAGTATTATTTGCTGTAGTACGCAGTAGCTTTACTTGTATGTTCATTGATATCTTGCATATATACAGTCAGAAAATTTAGATCAATCACGCAAGAATATTAATTGAATATAGTTAATTAAAGTTAATATACTATATAATACTATATACATAGTGTACAGTACTCATAAAAATAAGCAACTTGCATGATTTTTTGGATGTTAATGACAAAAAATATTCCGGGTATAGTTTGACGAGTTAAATCATTGCATACTTTGTATTTAACCCTCATAATTTGACAATCATTTCATCATTGTATAATTTGTGAGATAAAAAAATACATGTATTTTTTACAGTTTTTATTGAATAGGATTCAAGTCTAAAACACTATCATATTCATTGTGTGTTGTTTAATAAAAAAAAAAAAAAAAAAACTACAACCTTCTAGGCGTTACAGATATCATATGCAGTTATATGGAGGGAAGGGAGTTAATTATCTCTTTACTTATTATTTGAAGTCGTGTAATAAAGTATTTTGAGCAACAGTGGAAAAACTATTGGAATTATTCTACTTTTAAGTTTCACTTTCAGTTTATTTTATACCCTGAGCTGCTGAGCTCGCAGCTCTCCAGCATGCCAGACTTTGTGGAACAACCTTTGTCCAGGAAACTAAGACACCGGATTAACAAAATTTTCAGTACATCGACTGGTGTAAAAAAAAAAAAAAGAAAAAAAAATGCCAAGACAAGGGTTGGATCAAAACAGTCAGACATCTTGGAGGGATCTTTGCTTGCTAAATTGAGGGCGTTGCATGGGTCACGTTGTTGATGGTGCATGGCCGCTGACATGTCTGCCTTGCAGCCGAGCACCACTACCACCAGTACCACAACGACAACAACCACCACCACGACTACCCCCCGCCCACTGAGGGTGGTGTCGAGGAGGCCGTTCCTCCGCGTGACCAGCAGCAGCACCACCACAACCCCCAGCCAGGAGGAGGAGGAGGTGGAGGTCACCCCCTCGTCCAGACCGCGCGTCGTGCTGAGACGCAAGTTCAGACCCTTCAAGGTAAGTTGTGATGTGCAGCAACCTGCGGAACTTATATATTATATTAATAAGTGAAGTCTTCAAATGCTCCGAGAAGTAGTTGGAATTCAAATTTAATTTAAATGTTATGTTTTTTTTTTTTTTAATTTTCTCTTTTAGAATTGCAGCATTTATTTATTAGCTTGGTAACAAATATCATTTTACATATAGTGTATTAAAAATTAAACCAACAAAAATGTTTTATTTTTACAGTGAATACTTCTTTGGTCCTGTTTTTTTAAATTTCATTGAAAATAGCTTTAAAGTTTATAATATATGGTTATTGCTTTGTTTTCCATGTACGCGTCTCTACCAATCTCTGACTTCGGTACTTCAGCACACACCTAACAATGAAAGTGGTTACAGGACACTGAGAAAGGCCGCGAGATCGCCGCCACGTCTCCCCGTAGCTCGCGCCGCCGTCTGAGCACCGAGGCCCCCTCCGCCCCCGAGACGTCTCCACTGCTGGCCCCACAGTCACCCGCCGTGTATTACACGCGACAGCAGGAGGAGGCCGTGACGGAGCCGTTACTGCCCGTGACAGAGCTGGCTGACAACGACCGCGACCTCACAAGCGTGCAGGCCGCTGCGATTACCAGTCTAGCATCCTCGCCACGTGAGTCCACAGATTTAGTATCTGAATTTTGTACATACATTCATTTTCTGTAAGAGCTATACGATTAATAACAATATAATTTCCTAATAGAATGTATAATATATTTTTATGTTTAACTGAAAGTCTATGTGTAATACATATATATATATATAATATATATATATATATATATATATATATATATATATATATATATATATATATATAAAATTATAGAATATTGTAGATTTAATTTACTTTCGTTCTGGTTCAGCGAGCGCCCCTGAAGCCGAGATTGTGGACGTGGAAGACGTGGAGCTATTGCCCGATACAACCCTTGCCCCACAAACTACACCCGCCCCTCGCACCACGTCTGCACCACGCACTACGTCTGCACCACGCACTACGTCTACACCACGCACCACGGCGGCACCTCGTAAGGTCCTGCGTGCCCAGCGACCCGTGTCTGTGGTGCAGCAGCCGCAGGCATTCACACGTTTGCGCGGAGCAACACGACAGCAACAGGCAGTGAGGGTGCCCAGCACCACGTCAGCCCCGCTGGACTTTGAGGACTACTATGATGATGAGCAGGAAAGTTCGCTCCCCACGCAAAACTCTAAGGTATACAGTAGTGAGTTTACATAAAGAAGAAAATTATAGCCATGATTTGTTTCTTATTAAAAATCCTACAACAATTTTGAGCGGCGGAGCTCCTCCCCCTGTCTTCAGATTCAAATCTTAACAACCCTCTTCCATTATTTCAGGTGCAAATCCACGATGACGGCAGTCTGGAGTGCCTGGATCGCGGAAACTTCGCGCATCCGTTCTCGTGCCGCAAGTTCATCTCTTGCGCACTTATGGAGAACGGTGCATTGCTTGGCTGGATCTATTCATGTCCCAAACACCTCGCCTTCGACCCCATCGGAGGCATCTGTAATTGGTCCGGTGGCTGCAAGGAGTAGCCTCCATCAATCTTCCCACATCATCACTCAGTCAACAAAACTAACGGGATTGATGTCTCCATAGTTCAAAATTAACTAGAAGAATAATCCATAACAAAATTATTTTGCTATTTTAAATTAAGTGCATGTATAAAATATACATTAACATTTCAATTCATCACCCTAAAAATCCAAGTTTTTTATTATCTCTTTACAATAAGGTTTAGTGTTTTTTGTAATTGATATACGATAATGGCACTTATTGCAAAGCTAAAATAAACGACTTGCATCTTTTATAGTTGATGCAACGTTAAGTCATAGATACCAGTTCTCGGAGAACGATTGTATGGAAACCTTTGACACAACGAAGGAAATTAAATTTTAATGAACTGAAATAAAAATAACAACAATATAAGCAGCCCAGTTATTTGTCATGGTGGTGATATGCTGCCAATATTGGACATAATTTGTAAAAATTCTGAAACGATTAATTAGTATTCATTAACGCCACATATCACACATCACCTCACAGGAGATTTAACTGTCCATTCAGGCATATTAGATGCTTGAGAATGAAAGAAAGATTATTAAGTTTGCTCTCTAACTATAATAAGAAACAATAATTTTTTCATGAAGTATTTTATATATAATGCTCTATTTTAGTTTATTTATTAACATCTTCCAATAGCGATTAACTATATATATGTATTCCAAAAATAACAAAAAAATTTCCTTCAAATAAAAAATATTATTGTTTCTTTTTAAAAAATAAAAAAATACCATCACCAAAAATTATTATATTTTTAGAAATCATCATAGGGTGCAAATTGTAAAATAATACTTATAATTAGAAAAATATGTTGTAATTAATTTTTAATGAGATTTAATTAGAATTATGCTTAGATTATTATAATTATTGTATTGTTTACTTTGCTCATGTCGTCGAGATGCGACGACGAAGTTACTTGTTTGTGTGAAATGAAATGTAATTTACATACAGTAAAACTAAGTCTTTATATAAGCACTGTGTTTTTATTCAAATTATCCTGCATGTTAATTAGATCCCTAACAGCTTCTGCGCAGCTTGTTTTTATGGCTTCAAAACAAAATAGTATTGTTTTATTATAATTATATGCAAGCCAAGTATATATACAAAAAGTAATTTATGGGATGAGTTTCTCATAGGGCTATTGTTGTCAAGTATAAAATATAATGATAATTATAGACGGTATATTAGAATTACCAATAGAATCCTACATGTATGATGGTAATAATTAAATATTAATAAAATGATATACTATCACTTGAAATGACAATTATAAGGTTCTGCAAAATGGGTGCATGGGGGAGAGAGAGAATGCGAGAAAAGTGCATGTAATAAGGTAATGAGATCTATAACCTATAACATTGCATTTATGTATACAGAATTAGTTTGAGCTGTTGAAAACAAATCTCACTGTAAAGAGGAGGAAGGATAACCTTGTTATCTACATCCCGTCTGATATAGCGTATGTGTTTTTGTATCAACATAGGGCTTACATAGCTTATTATGACTTTTATCTCTCAAATGACGTACATAAAAATAAAAATTGACCGACTAGCATATAGGAAGTGTTATTACTTATTACTCAACTCAACAACCTCAAGTCATTGCTATAATTAAATATTAATAAACATCACGTTTTTAAGTCCCCAATTCTCAATACATTAAAATACTATTTAGTTGAATCTATTTGGGATATTTATAAGGTAGCATTCGATAAATGCATAGCAATCATTATAATGTTAATTAATAATTAAGCAGCTGGCTCTTTTTATAATTAGATATTACGATCAAATTTTTATGATATTCCCTCCGAAAGTGTAAGGTTTCTGGTCTTCCTATATATTTTTATTTCACTGTTACAATATTATGCATAGCTTAGTACTTCTATATATGTATACTTCAAATCACTCCAGCTGCGAAGTTTCAAAAACTGAATTAAAAACTGAAGAGCTGCAACCTTCACATTTCCGGCTACTTCCGGAGGGAATATTATGTTAATTTGAGTATATTGTATATTTCAAGAGCCAGACAAACACGTTAATTCGTAAGAAATAGAGGAAGCAGGACGAGCTATTAAAAAAGCTATTATGCAATTAAAAAAATTATTGGTTGAAACTTTTAAAATTATTGAAGGTCTCGATACTCTCGATATCTCCTTGCAAGAAACTTCGAGATGCTCTAGCAAACAATTTTTTTATTACGGCAGATCTAAATGAATTAAAATTTAATAAAATATAGAGAAGGGTCACAAAATTTCGTTAACCCTTGAAGTTAATTTTTTTCTGTCTGTATTAGTTAATTAATCTTGGTGCACGCACAGCCACCAGAGGCGCTGAGGTCCCTCCGACCTTGGTTGGCGGCCGCGAGATCGCGAGCAAGTCAAGCGGGCTCAGCTCAGTGCTGCTCGCAGAGCTCCAGAGGATACGAGCTACCAGACGTGCAGCCTTCTAGCCGGCCTTGCGCCATGTGAGCCGCCTGCCTGCGGATAGGGGGTAAGTGTCCAGGAACTGTCCATATAGGAGCTTACCGTCTATAAGATAATTTTAATATAATCTATAAGATCTATAATCTATATATAAGATCAGGACACCTCAGTGTCCATGGACGGTATGAGATCCGACAGTCTGCGATAGAAAAAAGTTTGTACAGTAATTTACTTTTAGGAAAATTATTTGAAATAAATGCGATAAAAATATACCGTTTAAAAACTTAAAAAGTTCGATGTCAAAAAGTTGAATATTGTCCAAAATTCATCGGGCCTCTAGACGCCTCTAGTAAAACTTTGCCAAACTTTATTTTTTTCTGGTCCGGCCGGAACTCTAGAAATTAAATTATATAAGCTAATAATTTTAATGCGCTATATATATTCACAATAAATACTTTAATTATAGCGTTTTACTATTGCGAGGAGGGGAATAATATTCCTCCTTGCGTACTTTACGTCATTATTTATTAAGCTCATAGATGACAAATATGAATAAGGCTTCTAATTCTCTAAGCAGTTTAACTCGAGCATGACGACCTGAAGTATACCTGCAAATTCCTGCAATGATATATCACGATTAAAAATTGTTTAGCAGCTAGGCCTTCTGAATATTTCTGTTTGGCAGTCATATTGAGTGTTTCGAAATTTTCGGCAAATCGCCTATCCTACATGCATGTCAACATCCTTAACACACAGCTAGCTAGAAGTTACACAACTTTGTTATTTATTTAGTTAATACATACACATTGAAGTGTCAAAAGCTGCGACGAGGGTTTGGGTAATCGAGGGCGGCAGCAGTGAAGTGATTGAGACGTTGATACGTGATGTTTACACACACAACAGCAGCAAATTTCTGTGTACGTACTGATAAAAGGATCATGCAGAGAGCATGCGTACACAGGTCCTTATATAGTTTAGCAGCTAAAACACTACGAGCAAGTACCTAGCATTGTCGCGGCGAACAAAAAGTCTTCATGCCAAGTCCAGAAGGAATATTACGAGAGGCATTAAATTTGAATTTAGGAGGTAAGAAAATAATGTCTGCCTAGAAAAGTCAAGAGGAGACGTTTTTATGCTTTTTTGTGTGTGTGGTTTTCCTTATTATACGACCTACGCAGATGAAACCTTAATAAAATTAATGTTCGTTTAAAAGGGGCTTGGTATAGCATGAGAAAGGTAAGGAAATCTTTCTCGGACAATCTCTCGGACACGTCTCAGGCAGTGGACCTCACGCAAATTTTTTCCAACATTAACACCAGGAACAAAATATCAGTCTAAACAGGCTCGTATTATATTAATAACGCGCACTAACTAAGAAGCATGCATTATATCAAAGCGCAATGATGCGAAAACTATAAATAATATATACCACGCACGTCGTTTAGAGAAAAAAAACTACTGCTGACCTTCTAATAGGACTTAAAGAAAAGAAGTAGAAACAATACAAAAAATACTTGGCATCAGATCATTCGTATTCATCGCAGTAATTTTGTTTGTTCTTTTTTTAATTTCTACATTGTATTTTGTTATATATACATATAACATATGTACTTCTTCTAATTTAGATTATTGTCACATATACATGATTTTCTACAACAATGTGGGAAAATAAGTCGTGTCACACCAAATATTGACAATTAGAAGTGGATTTATTTTATGGCATGCAGAATAATTATACAAAACAATCTTCTTCCGATAGTAATATAATATATAATGAAGTGTTATTTATGCAAGTGTAGAAACATCTGGCTGGCAGATTACGTATGCGAGCCTCAGCTGAGTAAGGAAAACCATTGCATCCCATGCGCTCAACCTTCCCACTTAAACCACTATACCATAATACGAGCTCAACTAAAAAAATGTTCAACCATGCATTTACATTAATTCTCCAAACAGGCTAAAGACTTCACTATAATTATTGTGGTGCAGGTTTCACAGTATAACTACACTATCAATTAACACGTCGATCAGTTTGAATATCTTTCGAGAGGGACGACCGGTAAATGCTATTTATAAATGTTTATAAAGCTTTTCGACGAGGGCTTGGCGATCAAAAATGAACATAAGACATTGTGTTAAGAACCTTTTACCTGAACGGTTTAAGCCCGTTTTTTATCGCAAAGCTCTCATGAGTACATTCCTCGGGACAACACAATCTTTACTCCTGTCTCATTTGCTGGCGATGTAGTTTCCAGAGACACGAAAAAAAAAATATTCGAGGGGAGGATAGAAGAGCACCTATTTTGGCCATACTTAAAATTTTTAAATTCACCACACCTAGCTGTCAACGCCCCCAAACAAAAAGCAGAAGTTAAGTTCGTGCTGTACTGCACCGTCTTTACGGAGAAGAGTACGTGTATAAACGCATAGGTACGTACATAAGTTATTATTAGAATTCCAGTGAAAATTCTCATAGCAAATACTTTCCGAGACGTCCGGGTCTTATGGTGAGATTCTTGCAAGAACGAACACGTAATAATTAAGTTGTCTGTGCAGCATCACATTACTGCACTCAGTTGTTCTGTGTCGCTGCGCTGTTGTATTTTCTCACAGGTAGCACTCACGGCTATAAATGTAACCGATGGTTCGCCGCCGTAGTCAGTTATTTTTGACCGCCCGCCCGCCGCTGCCTCTTCGTGTGGCAATCATCATTTCAATAACAAACGTTAATCGTTCTCCACACGAGCAGACTGAAGAGCTTATAATTTTCCACTTTATCTCAGTCGATCCTTACAAACAAAACAATCTTCATTATAAATACATGTTCATATTTCACAATGCTGACATATAATTAACATTACGATATTTCAGTATTGAGGATACATTTATTATAAACAGTTCAACATAAGGTTGCATGCTATGAAATATAAACTAGGAAATTGAAGACATACTTTACAACGTTTTATACATCAGTAACGTCAACATGTTGAAAATAGACAGGATTACTGCATAAATAAGTTGACGCCATGTTATATTTTTAAGACAGAAAGGAGTTTTAAAAATACACTCTTATATTTTAACAAACACTCTTTAACTCCACTTTCTTAAAGTGGTAGTATTATAGCAGTTTTTCTCAAACTAATAATATATGCAAATGAGATTATTTAAAAGGTTCAGATAATAATGAACAGAGCATTCCAGGAAAACTGTATATAGCAGAGCGAGGTCGTAAAGTTTGGTTCTTTTATAATATTATATTGTGGTGGTCTGCAAGGCCGGGCACCACCGTCAAGAAAGAAGCCCCGGGATGTCCGTGGTTCACCACATCCTCTGTACAGCCGCACCCCCATTTATGTATGTCCGGGACAATATTGAATACTTCATGCTGGCACAAAAGTTCATCATCACCCTAGGCCGGCCGGTTAATTAGAATTAGTAAGTGAGGAAGAGAGGTTTTGGCACAAAATATGCTAATATTTTGTTAATGGCTAATAACTCCTTTTATTACCAATAAAATGTGAACGGTAAAATGATGTCCAAGGGACAAATTTTGCTCGCAGTTTACGTGGCCATTTATGCATTGCGTCATGGCCAATCCGCACCAAGATGACGTAACCTTTTTGTTGACAAAAGCTGTTTGGCATTTCACACGTCGCGATTTTTTTTCTAAATATATAAAAAAATTAATATGAAAATTTGACTATTAACTATTAAACATAATTTATATGCACGGAAAATTCCAAGTTCATGCCAATGTATTCCTAGAAAGAAATTTAGAAATGAGTGAAATAGTTATATATAATGCTAGTGGGGTCCAAAAAACGTCATGAAATTATTTTATTACAGAATTACAGTAGTTAATTAATTAGTATTACTATATTAATTAGTATTACTATATTAATTATTATATAAAAATATATTGTTTAAAAAAATGTTATTCACGTTGATCACTCCGCGGCAGCTAGGTTTGTTAATAAACACACAAGTGAGAAAATTGAGACTCAAGAATAAGAATATCGTATTTTCTTTACGAATAGACCTTGTAAGTATATAAATAATCAATATTCCACATGCAACTTGTAATATGATTATTCTTATAAGTTATAATATATTCTTCATGAATACGCGTTCACATGACCGTTCAAAATACGTATTCGTTAAGAACGCTTCATAAATATAACTTATAGTTTATCCGTCATCACGTCATCACGTATTAAACACCGTCATGTGAATGTACACCTGATTCGAATAAAAATGTCCGATCCGGCCATGTTAATGTATAGCCGGATCGGACATTTTTATCTGAATGGAGTGTATACTGCATATTATTTGTAATTACTATAATATACTATAGATGTTTCTCTGGAATGCATCAATGGTAATTAACTTTAATATTCGTAGAGGAAAAATGCAATTTTTCTCAACTAATTTCATGGCATGTCACTCGTGCGAAGGATTGTGCTATATATTATATAGCTGCTACGTGCACGGTTTGAATCTGCAGTAAAACAACTCCAAGAGGTCACTTCAAATCATGAAGTCCACTGGTCAAAGTTCACGGCACGCGGTGCACTAAGCTGTGAGGCAAACATCGAGTGCACGCAAAATTGAGCTTTATGTCAAGTTGATTTAAGAGAGACTGCAGTGATGTAAATGGGACCGACAGACGCAAAATCAGACAATTGACATTTGCAACAGAGGTTCCTTTATAATTCAACGATATGAATGTTAACAATTTTCTGGTTTTACATTGCCTGATGATCTAAAATAATATGATCTGATATGAAATAGTCGACCGGGAGATTTTCAAGTTATAAAGCGCGCATATTAATAGATTTTTTAATTTTTTTTTTTTAAAGTTTGGAAGTAGAAAATTTTGTTAACATTACACATATATTTTATAACATTTTTACTAAGCTTAACTTATGCAGCGTATTAAATTAAATAAATGGCTTGAAATCAAAGAATTGTATAATATAACTAATTCTAAGTGCTATAAAATTAATTTACAGAGGTCTTCACCCAGTTTAATTGAAGCAAGTCAGGTGGAACGTTCGGTCATGCGTGAAAAGACACATTAACATATAGGACTGCATGCAGTACATTACGTATAGGGCTGCATCATGTAAATCCGGCTTATATACATTCAATGCACATCGTCTGCATGTAACGAGCCAAGTATCCCATTAGACACGATAATCGCATTGCGCAATGTTGTAGATGAGGTGAAACGCACGTATAAGAATAAGTAGTCGGGGTGGTCCGCCGCCCTATATATATATATATATATATATATATATATATATATATATATATATATATATATATATATATATATATATATATATATATATTATATATATACGGTGATGCGGGTACACACGGCCAGGTAAAGTTGTGGCCAATGTCATTGCCAATGCCCAATGCTGTAAGTTGAAAGTACAGTAGTTGAACGTTACAGGGGAAACCTTTTGAGAACAGCAAATCGTTGTTTGGTTGAATAATTTAAATACTTTATGCATAACTAGCGGCATAAATTACGAAGCTATAGAAAATCTCATAAAATTAATAAATTTGGTGTATACTGTATATATTCTTATTTAGTAAAGATGTGAATCAAATAAAAAAATACCATAATATTATTTATATTTCTAAAAAAATTGTCCACTTTAATTTATCAAGTTTGTTAATGACAATATATATTTTTAACTAAAAATTATATATTATATATCAAATAACGTCATTTTGAATTCAAAGTACACCTTTTGTACGCTTTTGATTTCGTTTTGTTTCACTGCACAGTCAGTTCGTTTTGTAGTCATGAAACACGATATTGTTATCGCGTATTTACGCCTGAGGATCGTTTTTCTGCTGCCCAGCCAGCAGTTCTCGGTTACTGAGGTGTTACTTGGCGCCGAGATGACGTCACTCGGTACCTGGGCTGCCAGCACGGACCCGCGACTGTTGCGCTCTGCTGGCTCCCCCGGCATCTGCAGCCGAGAAGTGCGCACCAGCCAACCAACTCCTATGTCACTGGGGCACTGGACCTCACTAAAGAGGTTGCAAATACTTTCTAGAGAGTCAGTAGCATCGTACTTTATTTATAAATGAGTGGCTTTAGCAAGATCCACTAAATAAATATTTATACCAACCTCTCCAACACTTGACTTTTCTTTTAGCGAATCATTTATTTTATTATACGTTCTTCAGGTCACAACTTAAAGAGGTTACTAAATCATAAAGTGGCATGGATTACTATAATTATTAATAATAGCTAATAGGTGAGTTATGGAAGAAAATAAAAAAAAAATCTTAAATAGATTCAAAGTTAATTATGATGTGAAATTTCATATATACATATTACATTTTTTTGCCAGATCTGTTGATGAGACAAATCATCAACTATTTTTTTCCCCCTTCGACGTGACAAGTGACAGCGTGCATGCGTGACACTTCAAGAAGGTAAATTAACAAGAACGTTCATGCGTGGAATTATGAATTAAATTAATACATGAAACTATATAATTATATTTTATATGCTTCAGCTAGTTTTAAATTAATCAAATGTTTATTTTCATCGCGAGATATTTTTGATTTTGATATATGACCTTGCTGCTATTTCCTACATGGAAGTTTTATATATACAAGAAATTGAGCAAACGAATAAAACTTGCAGCAGTTCTAAATTTACTATGCATGCAGACAGAGATTATATGTATAGATGCGATAAACGTTAAAATACATGACAGCTATTAACCAAAGTCATGAAATCTATGTGCTGCCTGTAAACATAATATTAAACTGGTTATACTATTTTTGTGTATATATATATATATATATATTTTTTTTTTCGTTATAAAATAATTAATTTTGACATCTAAAGGCGGATTCAGATGGCGACAACGGCGATGCGACGCGATTTTGTCACACAAGCTATGAAATCCTATGCGGCGGCGAAATCGCGTTAATTGCGATGCTCTTTTTTTTAAACGCCAAATATGGCCGCCAATGGATGTCACAGCAAGTGCGCATTATTCGTGTCGCGTCGCATTATAAAAATCGCCTTGTGAATCCGCCTGAAAACACTATTATAAGATTAAAAATCGCAAAACGCGCTATTATTTTCGAAATACACTTCCATGTCTTCATGATATACTGTAAAAAAAATGTTGTAAATATGATTTAAAATAAAATAAGTTAACACATAAAAAAAAAGTTTTTTAAAGTAAAGCTGTAAACTACAGGGGTAAAATTACAAAGAATTATATTTTAGCCTAGAAATATTGTCACGGTCAGGATAGATCACTCTGAAATACGCTGGCTATCTCAGGACAGTTCTATCTCTACACGTACGGAGGTACGTGGCTTGTGACAATATTTAGTACCAATTAAAAGTACTTTATTTTATTTTTCAAATGTGCCAACTATTTTTAGGATTTCTAGGCTAAAATCTGTTCTAACTTATTTGTGAATTTCTACGTATATTTACATGCAGCAATAGTTTCTCACTCTCGTCTTGGTATAAATATAAATTATTATCTATAAGTATTAAAGAAACCGAGAAAACGCTTTTTATTAAAATGATCGCACTCGGTAAAGTCAAGCTAGGCTCAAAGACTCTTTGAAGTAATTAAATAAAATCTCAGTGCATGGAAGAAAAGCAACAACAGTTTCTTATAGTTTGGCCAAAAAAACTGTAGAGACGGCTAGAGGATGGTCACACGTGCAAATAATTTCAATGCGTTATGGAGGAAGTGTTCAGGGACGGCGAGGTCGATCGGTCTGTCCCCCTCGCTACAACCAGTCATGGGTCTGTGGCTAGAATTCGCGTGGGCTCGATCGGCATACCCCACTAAGTTTACTGTCTCGTTTGTAGGCAGCCGGGCCAGATTATAGTGAGACAGCTAGCCTTGGACCTTGTCCCTAAATTGAAAGTCAGGGCTACAAAATAATGCTCACTCTACAACGTGAGGAAACTGCGATATTATACATAATGAAGTCAGTTATGAGCACTGACAGCTGCAACTATTACAAACAATATCACTCCAGTACGAAAAGCATGTTGTCACCAAGCATTAAGTCTCATTACATATGCAGCAACTGTCTTATTCTCATCAAATTGTCGTCATGGCTATTGTGACTACATTGACATGCTTATGACGTCTCGCGCTTGATTACATTGGCTCTGTAATCACGATCGACGGAACGGAAGTGTCAGACTGAAAACTCTCAACGAACCGATCAGGAAAACCGTGTTATTTCTAGCCGGCAACTCGCCTGACCACTTTTTACTGTGTGTGTTTACAAGGAATGTCGTCGTCGCGGCTGGTGAGCATTGTTGTTGTATTGGTTGTGATCGAGAGCTTTGTGAGACTATAATTTTATATCAACCAGGTATATAGTGGAAAAAGGCCACAAAATAATAAAATCAACAAATTAAGACACTAAATATCATATATCATATAATGATTAAAAGGTCTGTCTTTTAATGCTCCGCCCGCTATAAAACTGCTCGAGGCTCGAGACGAACTATCAAACAGTTGCATGAATAAACGTTGTGTTATTAAGCCACATCATTTAAACTAAAGCTAAAGTAGTGTGTACTATAAATAAATTCCTTAATGTTTTTAAAGCCTACATAAATCACGTGTTACATAAGCATAAGTACGTATGTATGAGCTATACTAACGTATATATTAAATATAAATATATAAACAGCAAGAGTTATCAATGTTATCATAATACATACGCAACGCGCTTTTAAAATGATATAATTTAATAGTATGTGAGCGAAATATTACGATTTTTACGCATGTTAGAATGCAAAATATATTAAAACTGCACAACTTTTCCCCGATACACTAAAAAAAGCGACTAGCAGTAGGCAATTAATGTAAGGTTCTTATCTTACCTTTCTGATGTGTAAACCTCGGAAAACAACGATACTGAAGGTCTACGCTTTTTTTTTTTTTTTTTTGTCTATTAAACTTTGCTTACGTCACACATCTCCGAATCTCTGACAGAATAATTGCGCAATAAGCGCGGGTCCAGCTGTGCATGTTATATAGCAGATACATAATTGCTCAATAAGCGAGCAGGGTCCAGTGGCCTCATGTTATATCATAAGCTTTGAATGGCTGGTCAAGATCGAGTCTGTATTAATAATTTAATGTACTACATAGAGACGTTGACATGTGACATGATTATCGCAACTCAAATACGAGTAGTTACAAAATATATTGGTTATGAGTGTCATGACGTATATAAAACAAAAACTTTTTATAAAACAAATTCTGGGCCTGCTTTCTGCATCAGGTTTCACACCCATCCCGGCTATCCAGTGAGTTGTCGCTTATCATCTTGTTTGCTTTAATATACAATATCTCCATCAATAAATGCAATAAATCAAACATTCATCGTATTTTCATCCGTATTTGGAAATGTTAGTTCAGTTTTTTATTTTACATAATTATCAAGCACGAATTTAAGTTTGAAATAATTATTTAAGGTATGATATAACTTAATACTGTTGGTATGAGTTTTTTAAGGAATATGTGTGGTAAAACTAGGATGGATAGAGTGAGAAACACATGGGTGATGAATGAGTGTGGAGTGAAAGAAAGCGTAATTGACAAGTATGAACGAAGTACACTACGTTGGTTTGGACATGTTGAGAGAATGGGTGATGAACGAATAGCAAAACAGGTGTTTAAAGGTAGTGTACAAGGCATGAAAGAATTAGGTAGACCTAAAAAGGTTTGGTTGGATGTGATTGCAGAATGTTTGAAGAACAGAAGTGTTAAAAGTACACAGTGTAATAGAGAGTGCAGAAGGCAAAAGAGTGTTACGAGTATTTCTGAAGCAAGTGGAGTATGCAAGAATCGAGTGCTTTGGAGGGCAATTTGTATATAGACGGCCGATGTAATAATGCTGCTGGCTTACCCCGTAAAGGGATATGGCGTCATGTTATGTATGTATATACTTAATTATTATATTGTTTTCTTTATGATTTACTGCTGAATTCTCTGCATATTATTATATAAATACATTTTTGTTAACATAAAATGATACAACTAACACAGGGGATTGGCATGCAGGTGCTACAAAATAGCCTAACACGCATCGACTATGTAATGCATGTTTTTTGTTTGCCATTTTTTTTTTCCAATCATGTAAGTACCTTGACTAATTAATTAGCACCTTCATCTACTTCCGATAGGTACATACATATTATACTTACGTAGTTGGGCTTTTGTATAGGCAGCACAACGCCTTGATCATCATGCATAAGGATCTTACGTCGACCACACCCGATAAATTATGAGGCCACAGCACGCACAGATAGGACAAATAACCAATTGACCCAATAACGTTCCTCACTGCAGTAACACATTCAAGGGCAATCTACTAACAAGATTACAGAACGATAACTTCCATTCAATTAGCTCAAATATGAAATGTTTTAAGGGCGTTGAACTTTCACCTATATATTTATTGTTTGCAAGTTTATTTATATATCGATTTAATACAGTAACCAAAAAAACAACAACATCTAATGCACATACATGACGTATATAAATTATACCAGATTATATTACGTATAATATATATATGAGGAAAACCACATTGTATGTAACTAAATCATTATTCAATACGGTAAATGGAATACTCAGTCTCACTTGTCAGTATAGGTAATAACATTTTAATAAAAATAATAATACATGCAACGATATATACGCAATAAAAGAGTCAGCATTGTTGATTTGAGACTAAAATCGATCATTTTTAGCGCAACATAAAATATTAGTTTCATATAAAATAATATACCAACAATAACTTTTATCGCTATCAGTATAGGAGCATGCAGAGATAAAAGTCACGTCAAATGTGATACGTTCATTGTTTTCCATGCAGACCTCAAATATCACTTTGAAATCTTATATAATCCGCCATTGTTCCATAAAGAGTTTTCAATGGACCGCAAGGTTAAAAGAGCAATTTTTACTGCGAAAAATTGCAAGGTCTTGCAGCAAAAATAAAAGACATTTCAAGGATAGAATTATCATTATCAATTATGACAAGAACTAGCTACAGCAATATATAATTGCACTTTATTACGCACACAGTTTTTAAAATGTTCTAAAAACAAATTCTATCGACTTTTTGCATCAGCGCGTTTTACCGGAGGTACGAATGTGTTAATTTCATAAACGTCGTGCACTATAATTTGACGGTTCCTAAATATGACTTTAATCTACATTAAATAAAATATTAAGCTTTCTTCAAAATAAAAGAAAACACCAAAGAATCGAAACTACACTTAATTATCGGTCATATAACATTTTAATAAATAGGATATATAACAGAGAATATATAATTAAAGAATAAAATATTATTTGCACGCGTTGCAATGCGACTGTCTTCTTCATCTAAAGCCGGGGGCTATATGGGAGTCACGTGCTATTATAATGATGAAAATATTATACGCACGCGAGTCTGCATGGCATATTATCCTGTAGTGTATAATATATTATCGAGAGAAAAAAATGTATGAAAATTTCCAAAAAGCTCAAAGCGTATTACAATATATAATTATATATATAATACCAATACCAAAGTACATTTTATCAATAAAATTTAGCCTGTTTGATATATATAAAAAAGCTATTATTAAACACTATGTGTACATTCGTACATTGTAAAATAATGTATAATCAAAAATTCAAATAACACTATCGCTTTTGTATTATGACGTCATCGCTCTTTTCTTCCATTTTTTTCCGTCACAAAAAAGTGTGACTTAACGTGTGATGACAGTAGCAATGAATCAGAGATGCCACACTATTTTTAAATAACATCCAAGAAAAATGCACTCGGAAGGAAAAGACGTCCAACACTTCGAAATGATGAAATGCTTCAAGTTGTTCAAAAATTTTAAATTATGCCGAGAATATATTATATAGACTTCCAAGTTTCACGTCAATAATAAGTTTTATACTAATTAAATATAACAATCAACAAAATAAATAATGGTGTTTTTAAATTTTACATTATAAAAATTATTTTTATGTTTTCCGAATAGTGATGAAGGTCATCAATTATTAAAATAAATTTATAAGTATAATTATAGCTTAAAATTCGTCAATATTCATTGAATCCTGTAAAATAAAAGTAGTAATGCAATAACTTATCATCTTATAAATGTTTAGTTCGGTAGTGTTAAAAATGGGATCAGTGTAATTTATTATTATATTTTGTAATGCATAATTTTATGTAATAGAGGTATTCTTTATTATAATATGTATAGTATAGTAGCTCTTCGATTTCTTTGGCGTAGGTTTGTACGACAAATGCGATTTATTTTAATCACAATATTATAATGTTTTAGATGTCACCGTTGCTGCTGTTGGTGCTACTGTCGCTGAGTGTGGCTGCAGACAGCGATTACGATGCGACGTGGTGCTACAACCCCCCGAGTGACGAGCTACAAGGTTGCTTACCAGCCCGACGTGGTTCTGTGTGCCACTGTGTTTTCAATGAAGACCGTGACGTGGCACGATGCTGCCACGTCGATCTACGGCGGCTACGTGATGAGGTAATAGGGTGTGAACAAAAACCACTAGCCTTACGCGCATTACTGCTGAGTAACTGCACAGCCGATCAGGACGAGCTGAATCTCGCGAATCTGGCACAATCGTTCCCGAACCTCACCTCGCTCACGCTAACAGATGGTGGATATACCAAGGTTAGAAAGGACGAACCCCCTGCCGCCTGGATCGAACTTTTCCCTAATCTACTCTGCCTCAATCTCTCATACAACGCCATCGTACTGAGAGAACACATCGCTGAAGTCATCGATCTCGTCCCAACTCTCAGGGTTGTTGACCTTTCGCACAACAACCTGACCTACTCGCCTGCACTGACGGAGAGGAACAAAACGCTTTGGCTGAACATTGCAGGTATGCACATTAATGTACACATAAGATGAAAATTTACCTTGTAAAATATTTACACGCCTCCCTGAAGTTAGGCAACTTGTTCAGCACCAAAGTTGGACGCGCTCGGTTCTGGTGATAAACAATCAAGTTGTCTCCCTGTCAGAGAGAATTATAATAAAAATTTATTTTCGAATAACTGGTTGTACATTCCAAATTTAATCTACCTAAAATATGGTTTAAGATTAATATGGATATCATATTAAAGTACCAATATTATGTATAATAATAATTAACTCTATTTTTAATTATATAGGTATTTATTTTTTTTTTTCAATTATAAATAGTAAATACTAGTATATATATTTTTTATACTGTGGTAAAAAAAATTAAAACTGTGACATAAAATCTTTCACATTATAATCAACTTATTAGGGTAAAGATTCAAAAGAAAAGGAAAAAAAAAAAAAAAAAAAAAAGAAAGAAAAGAGGGGGGGGGGGGGGGGAGAAAAAAGAGAAGGCTCACAAGAAAAAAAAAAGCTGAAATAATGGTGGAGAAAGGGGAAAGGCTGCACTGTCATATTATATTTCAGAATGATATGATATACACTTCTTGGTGCAGTTTTGATACATTTTTTTAACTTGACGTGATAACTACTTGTTAACTAACATCAACAGTTGTTTGTCACAGGTAACTCGGAACTGAAATGTGACGGGATCCGTGAAGCGATGCTGAAGAAGGTGCCCATAAACTTCCTGTACAAGAACCTCACCAAGTGCATCTCACGCTCTTCCTTCGAGTGGTTCAACTCCACTGACCCAATCACCCTGAAGCAGATTGAGGCTCGCCATAAGGTATTTAAAATTAATTACTATGTTGGTCGGTATAGTATACAGATATGAAGTATA
This sequence comes from Siphlonurus alternatus, assembly GCA_949825025.1. NCBI lineage: Eukaryota > Metazoa > Arthropoda > Insecta > Ephemeroptera > Siphlonuridae > Siphlonurus > Siphlonurus alternatus. The sequence goes on along the minus strand of OX463779.1, from coordinate 17,725,675 downwards.
TAATATACTTCACATCCTGTTAAATTTAATTTTATCAATCATTAAAAAAAAAAAAAAGAGACAGAATGAGACATTAGATTTCATTTAATGTAAATATATATTGAATGGTGCGTTTTCCTAAACACCACAAAAATATATAGTCAAAATTTAAATACTACTGGCCAGCAATGCAAGAGTTGTATATAGTGGGTGCAGCAGTGTGTCACTTACAATTGTTAGAGAAAATTATTCCTTTACTTTAACGCTGACAAAATGAGCTCATCATAGTGAAGCTTTACTAATTATACATAATATTTCTCAACACAAGTTTTCTTTCTATGGCATACATTTGTAATAATATTAAATCCTTTATAATTATTTGTATTTAGTTTCATCATTAAATTTAATTGTGTTAAGCTAAAGAGATGTGTTGTTTGCAGATCAAGGACTGCCCACCAAACTGTGTATGTTCCACTGAGCGACTAGTGTTTGTGGATGCCAACACGGATGAGGCACATTACTCCGTTAATGTGGACTGTTCTAAGTTAAAGTTGGTAGCACTGCCCACCCGCCTGCCATTCTACACCTTCACACTTAACGCAAGCAACAACAATGTAAGTAATAATATACACACATACATAGTGTAGATTATTTCTATGAGATTTTGCACATAAGACATCTATTTATTTCTTAGATCACAAATCTGGAACAGCTGATCTGCAAAGACTGCAACTACGAGCAAGTGAGGGTTCTTGACCTCGACCATAACGAAATATCCTCCATTCAAATCCTCGAAGGCTCACATTTCTTGCAAAACTTTGAGAGTTTAAGTCTGAGGTCCAACAAACTCAAGACTGTAAGTATCAACTTTTAAATAAACTGAAAGTTCTGATTATAACCGTGTCTTATCTAGTTGACAACACACGTGCTGAACAATGCTTTTTCCAAGAACTGGAACACTGCACATATTCGTCTAGGGAACAACTACTTCTACTGTAACGATTGCAACACCTTCATATCACTCAAGGTAATGATGCCAACAAAAGTTATCAAAACTACTTGAAAGAGTATTGATTACCAGACACTCTTGATGTAGAAAATATATTTAATAAATATATTATTTTTTAAATTCTGCAGAATCTGCTTTATAAATTTTATAACAAAAGTTGTAACTTTAAAAATTTTGATAAAAAGTCACAAAAAATTACAAATATGTATAGATAACTATTTGGAATTGTTTACATAATTATATTATGTTATTTTATCTGCTGTTGCAGGATTGGCTGAACAAACACAAGAAGCACATTGTTGACGATGAAGAAATTTACTGCCAGGAGTTTCAAGAGAAGGTGAGAAACAACTATAATGTATACTTTTGTCTCAGACCTCTCAGTTAATGCAAAGTCGGTAGATTTATTTTAAATATACAATATTAATACAATAATTATTATTCAATAACCTAAAAGAATTAGTTTAAACAATTATTTGTTTAAGAAAAAAAAAAAAAAGAAAAAGAAAAAGAAAAGAAAAAAGATAAGATAAGGATGAGTCTTCGTTAACTGACTGTGAGATCTTCGATCTGGCCCCCTTGATTTTAATGAGACGTGCAGGAGACATTCAACTCGCTATCAAAAGGTTGCATACAAATTATATATATACATGTAAATAAAAAAATTGGTCTCTCCAATATTATTATTTTTTTTAAAGTGGGGTACCAGTTAGAGAGTAGAGCCTTATAGACGGAAACCAAAGATGAAGCTATTGTGAGAACGGCTTCCTTGAATTTGCTCAAACCATAAGCAATTCAGTTTTAGAAATTCTCAAATATTTCCAAGTGTATTTCTTGCATGCAAATTCTTCTTGTAGTAATATTCTATGAATTTAGAGTACCTGAAATTAATTTTTAAACAAATAATTCCCATATGAAATGTATGCGAGTTATTTAAATCTACATTATATTGCTATCTCACAATCAATAATTTGTGTAGGTGCTGCTACAGCTGAATGATGCAGACATTTGCATCAACCAAGAGGAGTGGAATGGCTACATTTACTACGTGATCGCAGCCGAGGTGCTGTTATTACTGCTGCTCATTGGCAAAGTTTCCTACGATTACTGGGTTTTTAAGACAGTAGGCTACCTGCCATGGCCTGCATCCAAGATGCCAAAATTGCCTTGTGACTGTGTGCTCGAAATGTGAGCCCGTGTCTACGACTTCATAAAATGTGCAGTATCTGCAGTGATCAAACTATGATATTAAGACTAATTGTGCCTTCAAGTTTTACAAACAGAACTAAAATTATTGTGGGTTCTTTTCAATGAAATGTTCAGTGTAAATTAATATTGTTTTTATATGAATGTTTCATGTAATATAAATTATATTATATATAATACATACAGTGTTTTTCATATTATATACAGTGTTAATATAGCCAACTTGGTGCCATTAAAAAACTTTTAGCCCCTGATTTGATGGGCTGTAAACCTGTGATCTCTCTCTGACAAGAGTACAATTTTAGTGTTCACCTTTTTATTTATTTATTTTTTTCCCCCCGTTGGATAATAAATACATAATTATGCAGGTATTAAGAATAATGAATTTTTACATAACTCATTGAGGCTTCCCTCTATATAATTGATGAGCAACAATAAAAAAAGTTGTTTCTCATAATTTTTGGTGAGTGCTTGAACACGGTTATATGTAACATACACAGAAAGATTATACTCTGCTTGCAGTGAAGTTTAAAGATTTTTGGACATCAATATTAAACTGAGGGAAGTCCCAGTTGAGAGAAGAAATCATTGCTGATTTTTGCCAAGGTGAAGAGATTTAAAATTTCATCTATTCTAAAACTAAAGGTCAAAATATTAAAATTTACACAAAGACTTGTAAATAATAATAAAAAAAAAAAAAGAAAATATTAGCACAATATAAAAATCAAGCATGAAAGAGTAATGCCGTGACCCTAAATTTTCAACAGTCTATGCAACTTCATCATCTCTATCTCTCTGACTCTCTAGTTTTTTTTTATGCATATAGAATACAATGTTTGTAGCTGTATTAAAAAATTAAATTGATGTTAACCAGTGTTAAATAAAACATAAAAATAGCAGAAGAATGAATTAATGTTTGCATGTGTAAAATACTGCCTTTATTTTACTTTAAATTAATTAATGTTTAAAAATGTGTATAATTATATTTATGACAAAAATAAAATACATTCCTGTTTAACTTGTCTGATTTTTTAATCAAACTTCATACACTAATATTTTTTTTTCTGCAACCAAACATTACAATGAAACGTTTAGTTGATAAACTAAAAAGTTTGAATTAATTTGTTAATTAAATACAATGTGTATATTATTATAAGTATGTACAGTAAATATGAATTACAAACTGTACTGATCTCTTTTACCAGATCCTTCAGAAACATCAACTAATAAATATACTCACAGATCAGAGATTATCTAGGTCAATATAATCTGCCAAGATTAAAAGATCTAAGCTGATGACAATATCTTAATCGTAACCTGGCAAGCTTTTACGTTTAAATTTAAACACTGAAATTTTTAATCTGCTTATTTGACTGTGGATAAAATAAAATAATGTTCTCTATTCCATTTTTGTTGTATTCAATATTGTGTTTATATGTATTTGTATCAAATAATGAAATTATTTAGAGAAAAAATATATACAGTTATACAGTAGTGTGATTATGTGAAAAGGAAAGTTAGATCTACTCCTGTGCAAGCAAGGTGAGCTTGTTCTTATCCAGCTGTAAGATCTTGAGAAAATGGTGTACCCTGGCCCGTACGTGGGCTTTGCTGTTGGAGGTTAGGGCCTGGTAATGCGCGGCAAGGTGTAGTGTGGTCTCAATATCGAGTCGGTCACGTCGAGGGAACAACTTGAGGTAATTGGCCTTGAGCTGTACGACGGCAGGCAAGAACACACTGAGGGGTACGGGCCAGTCCTGCCAATTATTGGGCACCAAGGTGCTCCAATTGAACGAGCTGACCACCTCTTTATGAGCAGGTATCGGCAAGTCTGGTGCCACTTGATAAACTCTCTCAGCAGATTTGTTAGATTTGTTAAGATTAGCTGCAGAGCTAGTTGCTAATGGAGTTTTATTAATACCAACTTTTGAAACCATGCCAGATGGATTTGACATGCTTGGCTTCAATTTTTTACTCCCCTCAGAGTTTACATTGTCAGTAGCCTTTCTCTTCTCTACAATGTTACTAGGTAAGATGTTTGCATTTGTAGTTGAACTCACTTGCATGCGTGGTAAAGTTTGTAAATCTGGTGGGGTCCCAGACATTTTAGCAACTGAAAACTTTCCCGACTTGACGGCAGACTTATACATTTCTTTTGGTACAGCCATTAAGATTCGCTTCTGCCCGTCTGCAGTTGTGACGGTGATGGGCTTACCAGCACTCAGCACGGTAGGAGAGGAGGATGCCGCTAGCAGAGGGGTCTGCTTGGAAGCAACAATTGGTGGGATATCAATTGCAGCTGAATCCTCCTCAGCAGCAGCGGCACTCTGAAATCAGTGGCGACCATCTGTTAGTGCTTTTCTACAACTTAAAGAGCAATACTGGATTCAGACTAGTGCTTCAGAATGTATGGTTGTGTGCATTCAACTGAATATTTTTTCTTTAATTAATTTACTGAATTTAATTAAGGTAGAGATAACACCAATCAGCTGTTCGACATACTCCCCCTTGATTAACGTGTAAACCTTAGCAAATTCACAAAAATTCTGAATTTTTTTTTGAGAGGCATGTTTTAGTGCCTAAAAACATAGAAAAAATTTCAAAACAATTTAACAAGCCGATTTTTTTTTATTAAGTTTTTAGTTTGTTTCTCCATGGGAAAGCCCTAAGTATGCTGAAAATTAAAAAAAAAAATTAATTAAACAAAATTGGCTCGTTTAATTGTTTTGAAACTTTGTGTATGGCTTTTATGCACTAAAATCTGCCTACACAAAAATTGCAGAACTTTTGTGAATTTGTCAAGGTTTACACGTTAATCAAAGGGGAGTAAGTCAAACAGCTGATCCGTATCATCTCTACCTTAAATAACTTTCTTAAGCACACAATAGTCCATACAAAAATAATATAGTATTAACTGCTTAAAAAGTAGGATACTGTACTGCAAAGGCCAATTTAATTTCTCATATTAAAAAAAAAAAAAAAAAAATGTACAGTGTACAATACATATAATGGAAGTTGCCATATAATTATATTTTTATTACATTAATGTATAGTGTGTGCTTCGGTTACAAAAAATACAAAAAAAAAAAATACAACAATTATACTGTAAATTAATAATGTAACTTGACTATTGTTATGGCCTGAACCAATACTAGCCTTCACTATTTAATGTACTATAAGTATAAATGCAAAGGAGAATTCAACTTTTGAATATTATTAATTAATTTACTGTATATTAAAAAATCAAACCAAGCCATATTATTTATTTTTTACTGTGTATTTAAATAAAGTTAATAAAGATAACAGGAACACTTAAGGCTTAACCTGAGAAATTGGGACAAAAAATTCGGTACAACAGAACTGATGTTCTTCAAATTAATTTGGTGGACTTAGAACAATCATCAAATTAGCTCTGAATTTTTTTGGAATTTTTTAACCGTTGGTTTATTTATAATTAATTAATTTAAATGAGAATTTTGTATCCTTCTAATATTAAATTTGTTAATTAGCATTGCAAACAAAAAACTATACAACAGATTCTTTTACTTTTTTTTTTTTTTTTTTTTTTTTTACTAATACCTAATTTTTTAGACCATTTTTCTGAATTGTTTTCATATATATAGGGCGATGATTGTTTTTCATATACCCTAAGAAACTTGGCAACGCTCTCAGGGACTGTAGTCACCTCCCCCTTCTGCCAGATTATTCGCATTACTAGTGCAACAGTGTTGCCAGTGTAGCCACGCCTTTTGACCTTGACAAACAAATTCTCAGGTTATACCTTAAGATAGAAAAAGATCTTTTGGGAAGGGAGATAGTTAAAATGTTACATACAAAATGCTGTGCAATAAAAAATTGATTTTCTCTTATACAGTACAGTGTACTTAGTAACTAGTTAGTACATAATTTAGTAGAATAACTTTACTGTAACATAATTATATGTACATCAATGTATCCAGCTATTAAAAAAATTAAGAAACAGACACTAATGAATACTTGGTGAGTTGAGAAGACTGCATAAAATCATTAAAACAATAATGAGGAATTAAGCACTCTTGACTCCATGGAGAGTTAATTAAGTTAGCTCACCTCAAACTGAACACTGTTTTCAGAGCCATCTACTTGTTGGTCAGGATCATAGTCCGAGATTTCCTCCTTGATGACAACGGATTCCTGCACACAGAAACCAGGACAGAAGTGAGACAAGATAAGTGTTAAGGTAGAGATAATACGGATCAGCTGGCCCAATGCTAAAAAAATCCTATTCATAAAAATTATGAAAAAAATTTAAAATGTTCTCCTCTACATCCCCTATCAGTAGGTAAAATATCAGGTATACTAAAACGAGCTAGTTTTCGAGTTATTAATTTTTAAAGTTGACTAATTTAACATGGAAGTTCCATTCCTCCATGTTAAATTAGTCAACTTTAAAAATTAATAACTCGAAAACTAGCTCGTTTTAGTATACCTGATATTTTACCTACTGATAGGGGATGTAGAGGAGAACATTTTAAATTTTTTTCATAATTTTTATGAATGGGAATTTTTTAGCATTGGGCCAGCTGACCCGTATTATCTCTACCTTAAATGTAAAACAAAAACATATACAGTAGTCAAATTTAAAATTAAATAATACAGTATATGCTGCATGGCAAATATGCTGGCAATAAATTTAATGATTTATCATCTCTCTTTTTTTTTTTTTCTATTTTTTTTTTTCTATGTAATTATATATATCTCATGTTCTATTCTTCTAAAAATCTCAACAAAAATTTATGTATATACTACGGCTAAAGAGGGATTGAATTCCCTGAATAGCCTCAGCCCTTGTGGCTGAATGTACAATGAATAATAAAAATAATCTCTCTTTTTTTATGTACTGTATTTTTATTTAACAAAATACAAAATCAGATTGCAATTTATGATACAGTATAAAATTTTACTACAGTTTAGTTCAGTATGACCATATACTGTAGTTGAATACTGCAGCACACCAGTCATCTTGGATTACACTTAAATTTATTGGTTTTACAGTCGTGGACACAATATATGGTTGAGTGTAAAACAAAGATATGCATTAAAAGTACTGTTATTTTTTTATGATATTATTCATGATCAATTTCCTAAGCATTTTAAAAGTGAAATTGTTAAAAATAGTGAGATGCATATTTATAATACAAGAGGATGTAACAATTTTTTCAGAAAATGTGTCAATAAACAAGGATCAGATGGATCAATTTATAACTGTGGAAAAAAATTGTTCAATGAACTACCAGATAATATAAAAATATGTCACAATAAAAAAATGTTTAAAAGGCTATGTATTATATATGTGAAGGAAAGATTTCCCTATAGCAGTTAATTATATATTCATTGTGTAAGTAATTATTTGTTAAACTATCTTATATGTTAATTGGTATTTTGCTATCTCTGTTTTAATATATTGGTTCGTTCTGTAGGCATAAAAAATTATGAAACAAATTTTTATGTGTTATTATGTGTTATTGTAAAATAATGTAAAATCAATCAATTAATTAATATGTAACCAACTATTATGAATTTAAATAGCGAAAGCTAAAATAAAGATCATTTCATGTCATATATATTACATACTTTGACACTAGCAGTGATGGTGTGAAATATTTGGAGCTTGCGTAATTAAAGCACGCTGTCAGTTTGAGCACTTGGCCAAGAAAGATGTAAATTGAAGAAATTTTAAATAATTTAAGAAAGATTTAATTTTGCTAATAAAATCAGCATATTGTTATATGTAATAAAGTTATAGCATGCAACATCTACACACAGCTGCGCCAAGCGTTCAAACTAAAAGCATGTTTTAGTTTCTCTATACAGTACTATATAAAGGTACAGTAAAACAAATCTAAGTTTACGCCTGACATGGCTAGACTATACGTCTAGACCGACTGGCGCCCCCTATCTTAGCCATGTTATGACTTCCAAGATGGCCGTCGCGCGTAATCAAATCCACACGTAAACTAAGATCTGTTATACTGTAGGTAGGCGTACAGTATACTGTATGTCAATTAAGATCTCAAAAGTCTGATTAGGTCAGCATGCTCTACATACAATGCTAGAATTTAAAATCTTACCGTGGGGCTTGAAGGAGGTTGAGGGGAGGTAGAAAACGGGAAGATAGTAGGCACTGCACTGTCAATCAGCTCGGCTCTACTGTCATCTTCAAACTGGTCTGGCTCAAAATGGTCAGCACACAGCACATGGAACTGCATTGAATCGTGGGGTTCATTGATCAAGTCGTGCCTTCCACTCAGTGCTAGCCACACCTGACATCTGTGGAACAAACAGAATGCATTAAATTCTCAAAATTCTGTCATATAATATGCACATGCATACTGTATGTACTGTATGCATATGCGATACCATACTGTATGTACATATGTACATATAATATGCATCCAGGCATTCCAGGCGCGGATCCAGAAAAAAAAGTGGGAGAAATGCCTATATTGCCCATGTTAAATCCAAAATTTATAGCCCCCCCCCCCCCTGGATCTGCGCCTGTATGCATCCAGTATGATCCTGCAATGTATATATGACATGTGTCATTTGTATCATAAAGTAAGCATATAATATCATACTGGGATACTGCATGCTATGCATACATTCATACATGTAGGTTGTATTAGAGTTCTGCTGTATAATAATAATATAGAATATAGTATGATATGCATGTGTATGCATATAATAATTATGTATTACAATTATTACAAAGCAATTTAAATTTTGATTCCACTTTACCTGTCTTTGTCTGATGGAAATGGAAAGAAACTCAAATTTCTACGATTTGTTGTATTGTTAGTACAATCTGGTGCTTTACACGAGCGATAAACATTACTTTTTACTTGCGTAGAAGCCATATTTTAACTGTTTTAATTAAGTAAAAACTATTATGATTGTATTTGTACAATTTGTGGTGTTTACAACTTGGCGGCGGCGGCCATTATTGTAAATTGTAATATTTTTTATTAACGAGGGTGACTGCGGTGACTGGGGCCGACTGGGCGTGCAGCCGAGAGCCGTGAGTGATCGTCACCATTATTAGTAACCAATCAAAAGCAAAAATAGAAAACAACTGAATGTGTATAAAAAAGTACTCTTTTTAATTGGCTTACAATTTTAATTTTCCTTCTTTTGATTGGTTGGTATTGGTTGAAATTAACCGTGTGTTCATGGTGTTTGTAATACCTTTTTTCTTCAATAAATTCTAGTTATTCTTTCTGTCAGCTGTCAAACAATGGCGAACACGGGAGTGTTGCCGTTTGTTAGAGGAGTTGATTTTACTAATAATGACTTCAGCGTGAGTATTTTTGTGTAAATTATGCATGTTGCTGATGTAAAATTACAATTTTTATAATGAGGTTATAAGATTTCGGATATCAGTTCATAAATTTTGTAGTAAAATAATGAACACGATTCACCCACGAGAAAATAAGCGTGAAAATTGGAGTCAAATTCACTCGCGCATATTGACTCCAATTGACCCAAATTTGGCCCCTCGTTTATGTCAATATGCGCGAGTGAATTCACGTGTATTGAATCATTTTGGTGCAGATTGGCTCGTATATATTGACGTATTTTCACGTATTTTGACATATATTGGCGTAAATGCCGGCCCAAATCCTTCGTTCGGCCTCACGTACTTTCAGGTATATTCACATATATTGACTCACCTATTTTCACCCATATTAACCCAAAATTGGCCCCTTTTATGCGTGAATATGCGCGAGTGAATTCACGTGTATTGAAGCATTTTGGTGCAGATTGGCTCGTATATATTGGCGTATTTTCACGTGTTTTGACAAATATTGGCGTAAATGCCGGCCCAAATCCTTCGTTCGGCCTCACGTACTTTCAGGTATATTCACATATATTGACTCACCTATTTTCACCCATATTAACCCAAAATTGGCCCCTTTTATGCGTGAATCTGAATGAGTGGATATTTCACGAATATTCACCCACTTTCACCTCTGTTGACCTGCATTGCCCCCCGTACTTGTTTCACTCATTTTCACGCTTTTTGACGCACTTTCACCCATTTGTCAACCAATTTTTTCCATACAGTCCCCTCATGCATATTGACGCATTTTGACATATTTTCACCCATTTGTCAACCAATATTTTCCATACAGTCCTCTCATGCATATTGACGCATTTTGACATATTTTGACACACTTTCACCCATTTGTCAACCAATTTTTCCATACTGTCTCCTCATGCATATTGACGCATTTTGACATATTTTGACGCACTTTCACCCATTAGTCAACCAATTTTTTCCACAAAGTCCCCTCATGCACATTGACGCATTTTGACATATTTTGACGCACTTTCACCCATTTGTCAACCAATTTTTTCTATAAAATCCCCTCATGCATATTGACGCATTTTGACATATTTTCACGAAGTTTCACGCTTTTACCAACCAAATTTTTACACCAAGTCCGTTCATGCATATTGACACTTTTTGACATATTTTGACGAACTTTGACCCTTTTAGTAACCAACTTTTTCCATAGAGTCCGTTCATGCATATTGACACTTTTTGACATATTTTCACGAACTTTGGCCCTTTTACTAACCAACTTTTTCCATAAAGTCCGTTCATGCATATTGACACTTTTTGACATATTTTCACGAATTTTCACGCTTTTATGGAACAAATTTTTTCCACAAAGTCCCCTCATGCATATTGACGCATTTTGACATATTTTGACGCACTTTCACCCATTTGTCAACCTTTTTTTTCTATAAAATCCCCTCATGCATATTGACGCATTTTGACATATTTTCACGAAGTTTCACGCTTTTACCAACCAAATTTTTACACCATATCCGTTCATGCATATTGACACTTTTTGACATATTTTGACGAACTTTGACCCTTTTAGTAACCAACTTTTTCCATAGAGTCCGTTCATGCATATTGACACTTTTTGACATATTTTCACGCTTTTATTGAACAAATTTTTTACAACAAGTCCGTTCATGCATATTAACACTTTTTGACATATTTCAAGAACTTTCACATAAGTATCGATCAAATTTTGTTATTAAGTTCACTCATGCATATTATACATCACGCATTTTTACACATTTTCACGCACAACAGCATACATTTCTCGTCATAGGCTAGCTCACCGAACCGTTAATTGAAGTTAATGCAGTTCCATAGCCTCGATCGTCAGTCCATCGATACCTGAAATGTGCAAAGAATCCACAAAGAAACACGCTCGCAAATTTTTTACACAATGGAAATTGTTCTCACTTGCCACACCACAATTAAAAATGAAGAGCAAAATAAAAATAACAATTATAAGTATTATTACAAACAGAAATATATAGGCATACAGTAAAATGAGGCCTCTAAGAAAACTTTTACTATAGGGTTGAATATTATAGCAATAAATTTTCACTGATTCCCTCTAGGCTTAAATAATTTAACTGAAAAATAATTTAATTATCATAATTTAGGGCCAAACTTAAACTGTTTCAATTTAACCATCATAATGAGCGAATTCATATACCTCATAATAGTTATTTTTTAAATAAGGAACTAATTTTACTTATCTGATATACGACTTCTCGTGTTTTAATCTTCTTTTTCTCATCTTGAATACACGACTAAACATCCGATTCTGACATTTTGTAAACACGTGCCGTACGGACGGAGGGAACTCAACATCGCATTATCTCTTTTTTCATCATTAAAAATGCGGAAAAATTGCAAATTTTAACAATGGACAAACGAATGATTACCTAACTTCACTTTAAATTACAATTTAATGTTCAGGAACAAGTAAAACTTCACTTAAACACCTCATAAACACCACAATCATGAAACTTCCACGCACCTCTAGCTATGTCGCCATCTTGTATAGCTACCAACCGCCAAGTCGAATGACCGGAAGTTCCCCCACTTTCAATTCTTGAACAATTTTTTTACTAAGTCTATTCACGCACATTGGCACTTTTTGACATATTTTCGCGAACTTCCACGTATTTACTAACCAAATTTGTCTACAAGGTCCACTGACGTATTTTGACCCATTTTGACATATTTTCACGAACTTCCACGTATTTACTAACCAAATTTTTCTACAATGTCCATTGACGTATTTTGACCCATTTTGACATATTTTCGCGAACTTCCACGTATTTACTAACCAATTATTTCTACAAAGTTCACTGACGTATATTAACCCATTTTGACATATTTTCACGAACTTCCACGTATTTACTAACCAAATTTTTCTACAAAGTCCACTGACGTATTTTGACCCATTTTGACATATTTTCACGAACTTCCAGGTATTTACTAACCAAATTTTTCTACAATGTCCCTTGACGTATTTTGACCCATTTTGACATATTTTCGCGAACTTCCACGTATTTACTAACCAATTATTTCTACAAAGTTCACTGACGGATATTAACCCATTTTGACATATTTTCACGAACTTCCACGTATTTATTAACCAAATTTTTCTACAAAGTCCACCAACGTATTTTGACGCATTTTGACATATTTTCGCGAACATCCACGTATTTACTAACCAATTATTTCTACAAAGTTCACTGACGTTTATTGACTTATTTTGACAATTAATCTATACAGGTGAATGCGGGACTTTGTAAAAAAAGGTGTTATCTTCCATAAACGGACTTTGAGGGAATATTTGGTCGATAAAAGGGTGAAAGTTCGTGAAAATATGTCAAAAAGTGTCAACATGCATGAACGGACTTTATGAAAAAAGTTGGTTAGTAAAAGGGCCAAAGTTCGTCAAAATATGTCAAAAAGTGTCAATATGCATGAACGGACTTTATGAAAAAAGTTGGTTAATAAATGGGTCAAAGTTCGTCAAAATATGTCAAAAAGTGTCAATATGCATGAACGGACTTAATGAAAAAAGTTGGTTAGTAAAAGGGTCAAAGTTCGTCAAAATATGTCAAAAAGTGTCAATATGCATGAACGGACTTTATGGAAAATGTTTGTTAGTAAAAGGGTCAAAGTTCGTCAAAATATGTCAAAAAGTGTCAATATGCATGAACGGACTTTATGGAAAAAGTTGGTTAGTAAAAGGGTCAAAGTTCGTCAAAATATGTCAAAAAGTGTCAATATGCATGAACGGACTTTCTGGAAAAAGTTGGTTAGTAAAAGGGTCAAAGTTCGTCAAAATATGTCAAAAAGTGTCAATATGCATGAACGGACTTGGTGTAAAAATTTGGTTGGTAAAAGGGTGAAAGTTCGTGAAAATATGTCAAAAAGTGTCAATATGCATGAACGGACTTTCTGGAAAAAGTTGGTTAGTAAAAGGGTCAAAGTTCGTCAAAATATGTCAAAAAGTGTCAATATGCATGAACGGACTTGGTGTAAAATTTTGGTTGGCAAAAGGGTGAAAGTTCGTGAAAATATGTCAAAAAGTGTCAGCATGCATGAACGGACATTAAGGAAAAATTTGGTTAGTAAAAGGGTCAAAGTTCGTCAAAATATGTTAAAAAGTGTCAATATGCATGAACAGACTTGGTGTAAAAATTTGGTCGCTAAAAGGGTGAAAGTTCGTGAAAATATGCCAAAAAGAGTGAATTTAAATTGTGTCAAAGTAGCTGAAAGTACGTCAAAATGAATAAATTTACTTCATATTAATTGTAGAGCAATAAATGCGTGAAAATGCTTGAAACTTTATCAAAATGGGTGAGTGAAAATAAGTCAACAGGCATCAATGTAGGTGAAGTTCACACCAAATTAGAAATACTTGGATATACGTGAAACTGCGTGAATCTGTACGAGTCAATTGTGTGAAAATATGTTAGTATATGTCAATATGGGTGAGTGAAACTGCTTGAAATTCACCTATTTTGATAAATAGCCGAAAATTTGTCAATATGCTTGAATGAAGCGTCAATCTACATGAGCCATACTTCAATATATTTCAATGTATGGGAATATGGGTGAGATTTTCACCCATATTGACGAATTATTCACGTTTTTTTTCTCGTGGGCATGAGCCCAACCCATGTGTTGCCATTACTGTGCAGAATCAGTCATTTATGTATGTATAGGCTGTTATTAGGGAGCATATGATCATGATATTTCTCTGTGTTTTAGGAAGGAAAGTTCCCTAGCTCAGTGCGGCACATGACTGGTGTGCAGTGGCTTCGCCTCGACAAGACCAGTCTCACCACAATCCCTGAGGAGATGGGGAAGCTTGTTAAACTGGTGAGTTTGTTCACAATTTAACTACGTATGAAACTTTCATGTATTTCATTTTTACTGTTTCATAAATATTAAGTAGGCATGCAGAGCAGCACATTGTACATATGCATAAAGCCAAGTTCACATATTATATGCATAGTCGGAAATTGCTATGGCATTCGTACCGTAGGACGCCATATACAGTACATATTAGCTACATACAGAATGTATAGCACATTTTGTATATTCATGTAATTTTAGCGGAGGCACAGTAAATAAGAAGAATATCCAGTTTAACGTGACACACACACACAAACAGAGCAGGCTAATGATCAGCCTGTCTTGAGACATTCAGTATGTCATGTATGCATACGTACTACACACATATATATATATATATATATATATATATATATATATATATATATATATATTACCTTTTATGAGGGCTAAAAACTTCTCAATTACAGTACTCAACTTTTTTTTTCCTGCATAGTTGTCATTCATTTGAATCATATAAATTATTGAAATTGTTTTAAAACATTATACAGTATCCAAATAAGGTATTATTTTTACAGTTGTATGAAAAAATCATAAAGTGTTCACTGTTAATGTTTTTTTAGGAGCACCTGTCGCTGGTTGGCAACAGTCTGGAGAGGCTCTACGGGGAACTGACAGAGCTTGGTTGCCTTCGTACCCTGAACCTGCGTCGAAATCAGGTGCGATCGTCTGGTGTTCCTGCCCAGCTGTTTCAGCTGGAGGAGTTGACCACCCTGGACCTGAGTCACAATGCTCTGAGGGAGGTGCCAGCTGGCATGGAGGGTGCCAAGTCCCTGCTTGTGTTAAACCTAAGCCACAACAAGTAAGTGCAATAAAATCTCCCTTTTTTCTAAATATTTCTAATTTAGTTTGAAATTTGTTATGCTATATAATGGCAAAAGTAGACAGGTGAACAAAAGAAAAAAAACCTGCTGTCATTAGCAGTGAAAGTTAATTAATATTAATTATCACATTGTTTGATAAGCAACACTACATAATTTACTTTAATCTTGTACAGTGCGTGGAAGCAAAATTAATGTTAAATTTTTTAGCATTTCTTGTTGTGTATGGTTCCAGGATTGAGGCAGTTCCCAGCGCCTTGTTCATGCACCTGACGGACTTGCTGTACCTAGACCTGAGCCACAACCAGCTCGAGACATTGCCACCACAGACAAGAAGGTTGGCCAGCCTGCAGACCTTGATTCTGAGCCACAACCCACTGGGACATTTCCAGCTGAGGTGAGAATACTTGAAAAGTTTAAAAATTCATTATTGGAGTTAAAAAAAAAATGTTGTTGCATTAAAATTAAATTTAGAAAAAATAAAACAATTTTTTTTAATAACTAAATAGACTGTAGCCATTAACTATTATTTTTTTGTTTCTATTGGTGTTGTCTTCTCTATAAAATATGATATTAAAACAATACAGACAGCCTTCAATTATGTATTTATTCTCTGTCCTGATCTCACGATTATTCTGTAACCTCAGACAGCTGCCGTCTCTGCAATCTCTGTCGGTTCTCCACATGCGGGCAACTCAGCGCACGTTGGCCAACATCCCAGGAAGTCTCGACTCCCTCACTAGTCTCTCGGAGCTGGACCTTGCCCAGAACAGCTTGCCGAGAGTGCCAGACGCCCTCTATGCCCTTGCCAACCTTCGTAGACTGAACCTCGCAGACAATGAGATCACAGAGCTCTCCCAGGCAATTGGTGAGCGTCTTAACCATGAAAACCAGTGTAATTTTTCATGTCAATATGCCTATGCTATATTGTATGTGACTGTTAAATAAAGAAACAAATTTTAAATTTTCAATACAGTAGGTAAAATTGGTACATTTTTTATACTTAATTTTCTATTTTTCTATTATTACTTTTTAACAGAAAAAAACTAAAAGATTATGGTATAATATAAACAACTTTAAAACAAGAGTGCAAGAAGAAGGAAAATGTGACTGCTGTACTGATTCATTTAAGTTTCCAAATATGTAAATCTTCTTGGTGTCAGAAGTTGAATTTAAAATGTAAATCTTTATTTATTACAGAGACTTGGCAGAAGCTAGAGACTCTGAACTTGTGTCGCAACCGTCTCTCTGCCCTACCCCCTGGTCTGTGTAAGCTAGCAGCTCTAAGACGGCTCTATGTCAACGACAACCTGCTTAACTTTGATGGCATTCCCTCGGGCATGGGCAAGCTGGGCTCGCTAGAGGTTTTCTCTGCGGCCAACAACAAGCTGGAGATGATACCAGAAGGGCTGTTCCGCTGCGGCTCACTCAAGAAGCTGATACTGTCGAGCAACTGTCTGGTGACACTGCCTGAGGCCGTGCACCTCACAGAGTTAGAGACGCTTGATCTGCGCAACAACCCTGATCTCGTAATGCCCCCCAAGCCAGGAGACTTGAGTGCTGCAGGCCAGCAGGGAGCAGGCGTTGAGTACTACAACATTGACTTCAGCCTGCAGCACCAGCTGAGACTAGCTGGGGCAGCACCAGCCCTGCCTGCCTCTGCAGCCAATGCTGGTGAGTGCCTGTGAGGACGTTTAATACCTATTTTATTCACTGTTATTCACAAATTAGTGTACTATATTCAGCAAATAAATTCTAGTAAAGTATTCAGATCATAAATTTTGAAATGCTGTATTTTATCATCAGGAAATTCCTTGCTTTCTTATTTTTTCCTTATTGTTTTTAACTTCGAAATTTTCCATACAAAGCAAATAGCTAAATAAGGGCAAGAAACTCATCACTTCTTTACTCAATAATATGCACCATCATTGTCTATCACAGCATTTATAGAAGTGAATTCTTTTCATCTACATCTTTTTCCTTCATTTTTTTTTTCATCAATATCTGATATTTATTCAGTTTTAAGGAAAATAAACCTTTTCTGATAATTCTGTTGTAGCTGCCATCAAGGACCCGATTGCTCGGAAAATGCGCCTACGTCGCGGGCGGAGAGACCAGCAGGACGAGGCAGACCAAGACCAGGCCAAGATTCTCAAGGTGAGACCAACCCGACTGCCATGAACTAATTTTTATTTTTTATTATATCTTCCTATTATATTATATGAACCCTTACTGTACAGTTTAGTGCATATAAAATGTAATTTCTTCATTAAAGTTGCTGAAAATTTGTGCTTATAATATTACAATTATAATTGAAGATAATTTATTAATATAGGTACAGTATATTATGTGTGTGTATATATATATATATATATATATATATATATATATATATATATATATATATATATATATATATATATATATAATATATATATACAGTATATATATATATATATATATATATATATATATATATATATATATATATATATACATATACATATACATACATACAGTATATATATAGCACGTGTGTTTTGATACTGATGAAATAACTAACTATTTGATCACAATACAGGGAATGAAGGACATTGCCAAGGAGAAGAACAGACAGAAGTCCCCTGACGAAGTCAAGGCAGAGTCTCTCAAGTAAGTTATTGCTTGAGGTATGCCTTGCAGCATGTTGATGTTAAATACATCTAAAATTTGCTCAGGAAGTTACTGGAAGTGACTACATGCAATTTTTGAACTCACACTTAACCTAAGGTCTTAAAACTTTGAATCCCATTAAATTTATTCTAAAGCAACAATATTTTTATTATTTTTTATGCAGGAATTTACAGTCCTCGCCTCTGAAATGTTCTCTTCTGCAGCCTTGTTCCGCTGTGTTATTCTTATCGAACAAGGTGATTAACAGGGCTGCAGAAGGGAACTTTTTAGAGGCAAGGAGTGTACAACTAATTAGAAAATGTAACTACGTATGTTCATAAAAATCACATAGAAAACAATTGATAACAAACATAGATAGCAATTGCATTTTTACGAACACTCCAGTTTATAAGATCAAAAGAGTATTCATCTACATATCGTTGTGGTAGCATCTAACTCATTGATCTCACAATCAGCTTGGTATTTTTTTTCCCCCCTAAAGATAACTTGCCAATTTACATTATCTCTATATTTTTTCTTTAAAAATTGTCATTATAATATTTATAATAGTGAGAATGTGGTGAAATTTCAAGAGTGGTGTATTGCTTACTGGCAAGGTCTTGAGTTTGTTTGACTTTTCTTGTCTGTGCAGGCCCAAGCGGTGGGACGAGGCGCTGGAGAAACCTCCCCTAGATTACTCCGAGTTCTTTGAGGATGATGCAGGGCAGGTAGAGGGCCTGTCTGTGTGGGAGATTGAGAACTTCCTGCCAAACCAGGTGGAGGAGGCAGCCCATGGCAAGTTCTACGAGGGAGATTGCTACATCGTGCTGCAGACCTTTGCCGATAGCCAAGGCTCCCTTGACTGGAAGATCTACTTCTGGATAGGACTAAAGGCCACGGTGAGTCATTTTAACATGGTAGGAATGTGATTTTTAATAGAATTAATTATACTATCATACTTCTTATGTTAATATAACTTTTTGTCAAATTTGAAACATTTGTTTGGATTTTGTTAAAAACTTGTAAAAATGGTACCTTATTATTTGTAAAAGTACAGCAATAACTGGTCTTGCCTGGTTATATTTCCGCAGTTCAACTCTCTGAAATATTTCTATATTTTTTTTTTCCTACGTAGTCTTCTTTTACATCTTAAACTCCAATTACTTACTATGGAGTCTTGCAGGTGGACAAGAAGGCATGTTCAGCCATCCACGCTGTGCATCTACGTAACTTTCTTGGCGCCCAGTGCCGTACGATCCGTGAGGAGCAGGGAGACGAGTCTGAAGAGTTTATGTCTCTCTTTAGCTGCGACATCGTGTACATCGAGGGGGGAAGGACAACCAGTGGATTCTTCACTGTTGAGGAAACGGTGAGCATTTGACATTGTCAGAAAATAATTCTTCTTACGGGTTTAGTGGATTCCTGACAAGTGACCTGTCAATATCTTGTTATAAAGTCTTAATTAATATGTCAAAATACTGATTAAATTCTAACTGTAGTACTGTACTTATATGATTAAATTGTATCAAATCTCAATCAAGGATGGAATCAGCACTACTGTACATGATATTTGTCTTTGGTTTCCCAGAAGAGCAATGGACAAACTTCATGAAAATTGTTTATTGCAGAAATGAATAGAGGGTACAAAATTATGTTACTTTGAATTTTTCCGGATCTTTTTGAGACCCAGAACTATTTTTAAATAATTAATAAAAGTGCGGCCACACCCCCTGGAGGCGTCAAAAGGCGTCTAATCCCCATCCTTTTTATTAATGATTCAGGGGTGCCAACTTAACATACAGAACTTTCAATAATTATTTAAAAATAGTTCTGGGTCTCAAAAAAATCTGAAAAAATTCGGAGTTGCATAATTTTGTAGCCTCTGTTTATTTCTGCAATATTTTTTTTCATGCAGGTTGTCCATTAAAAAATTACTTCATACAGTAGTCTCATATTTAGACACTTATTCATCCTGGAATAGACAATAATGGTTGCATTTTTTATTTCATAATTAGAAAATATACATAAAATTATGCTTTTCTGAATTTTTTTCAGATTTTTTGGAGTGCGGGAACTAATTTTTAAAAAATATTTATAATATCTGAATGGGGTACTGACCAAAAAAAAAAGTTTCAAGTTTTTGTCAATATTTCAAAAGGCACGAGAATTTCATGAAGAACAAGCCCTATTAGAGCATTCTATGACAATTTCCTGATTTTATATGAATTTTTGAAACCTCTCAAAAATGACGTCATAGCATTGAATCTTAAATGGGAAAATAGATCAGTTAACATTGCCAAATCCCATAATTAATATTGAAATGTAACCAAAACTTCATTTGCAAGGTTTTCAGGTACTAGAATCACGATAATGAAGGTTTGAAATTCGTACTTCAATAACTTTTCATTTTAGCAATGTTAACTGATGCATTCCCCCATTTAAGATTCAATGGTATGACGTCACCAAAAAAAGTTTTAAAAATTCATATAAAATCAGCAAATTGTCGTAGAATGCTCTAATAGGGCTCGTTCTAAATAGAATTCACAGTACTTTTTACTAGTATTGCTAACTCAAATACCAGTCAGTACCCCATTAGGGTGGTACAACTGATGGGACAACCGTGACGTCATCAATAGCCAATCACAGCAACCGTGATGTCATCAATAGCCAATCACAGCACGACAAATGACGTCACGGTTGTCCCATCAGGTGTACCAACCTAATTCAGAGATTTTAAATATTTTTTTAAAATTAGTTCCCGCACTCCAAAAAATCTGAAAAAATTCAGAAAAACACAATTTTAGGTATATTTTCTAATTATGAAATAAAAAAATGCAACCATTATTGTCTATTTGAAATAAATGCTAAGTTAGCTCAGTACAGTTCTCTGCATTCACATGACAAGTACGTACTTATTGTTGTTTGATTTTGTCTGCAGATCTACACCAACAGAATGTACAGAGTGCATGCTGCTGGTTCTTCCATTCACTTGGAACCTGTGCCCTTCTCCGTTGAGTCTCTCGACCCAAGGTTTGTCTTCATGGTTGACTGTGGCATGAAGATCTACATGTGGCATGGCAAACGCTCCAAGAACACTCTCAAATCCAAGTCAAGGTGAGTCTTCCTGTCCATGTTCCCTTACTCAGAGTCTTAACTTGACTCTCAAATTGCAGACTGCTTGCTGAAAAGATGAATAAGAATGAACGTAAAAACAAAGCTGAAATCATCACTGAGATCCCTGGTGATGAGGATACTGAGTTTTGGCGAGCACTCGGAGAGGAGGACGGCTACCCCCCAGAAGATGCTCCTGAGGTCAGTTGATTCATTTTACTGTCACCATCGACACCTCAGAGAATAATTTTGTTTACTTGCATGCTGGCATATAGCATTAAATAAGAACTATTGAAATTGTTTTTTTTTTTTATACTTTAAATGGGTGGTTATGGAGCATAGTATTTTATTTTAGTTTAGACTGGTCCCCAAATTTTGTATAGTAAACAACTCATTTAATCCTACTTATTAGCAGACATAGAGAATAATTGTGTATTGTGTGCAGGAGCACGTGTCTGAAGACTTTAGTGTGCGGCTACCCCGGCTGTATCAGGTACGCCTGGGCATGGGCTACCTGGAGCTGCCACAGGTGGAGATCCCCCACGGACGCCTGGTGAGCAGTCTGCTCAACAATCGTAACGTCTACATCCTGGACTGTTACCTCGACGTCTTTGTATGGTGAGTCATATATGACATGGTTAACACAAATTTTTAAATAGACCTTAACATTTAATTTTACAATGCACCTAAAAAAAAAACTTACCTTGTAATAAAAAATTCTGCTATAAAACTATTAATAAAATATTGAGGAACTAAAAACAAAAAACACAACATATTTTAAATTTGTTGTGTAAAAAATATAAATTCAGATGCTCTTTTTTTCTTATGGGAAAGGACTGATTTGTGACAGGTTTGGTAAGAAGTCCACCCGACTTGTGCGAGCTGCCGCTGTCAAGCTCTCACAGGAGCTCTTCAACATGATTGACAGGCCTGAGTACGCCATGGTGTCGCGTGTTCAGGAGGGAACAGAGTCGCAGGTAATTACAGCTTCTATATTGTTGCATAAGGGACTAAGATGGTTTGTATAATATATGTAACTTCCTTCAGTAATGTCTAATCTGTATTTTTATAATAATATTTACCTGCATTAAAAAAAAAAGTTATCTAGCAAGGCAAGTTAAGTCTAAATACTGTTTATAAATTCAACTACCTATCAGTATAATAGTCCAATCAATAAGCTTATAATGAACTGTGTTGAATTCTTACATAATTTCTGAATTTTCTGATGGTTTGTGCTTGCAGATCTTCAAGCTGAAGTTCTCTGGTTGGGACGAAGTGATTGCCGTTGACTTTACTCGCACTGCTGAGTCTGTTCAGCGAACTGGGGCAGACCTCACCAAGTGGGCCAAAAAGCAGGAGACCAAGGTATAAAGTCAAAAACTAATCCTGTTCCAAGTTATTTATGTACTGTAGTGAAAACTTACAATACAGTAGTTAAATTTAAAGACAACCCAAAATACCAATTAAAAAATTGTTAAAATACAGCAATTAAAATTGAAAATTACTGATGTGAAAATTGAATAAAGGGGAGGGAAAAAAAAATGAAACTCTTGAATGTTGTCATTGTACAGTAATAAAATTTGAAACTTTGAGTTATATACTAAACTCGTACTATGTATATGTAATGATGATACACAGGCGGACCTGGCGGCTCTGTTCATGCCGAGGCAGACACCCATGCCGCCTGACGAAGCCCAGCAGCTGGCTGAGGAGTGGAATGAAGACCTTGAAGCCATGGAGTCCTTCGTGTTGGAGGGCAAGAAGTTTGTGAGACTACCTGATGATGAGCTAGGTGCGTCACTTTGTAAATCCTTGGTAAAAGTTGTAAATGATGTTTTAAGTTTGGATTTATTTCATTGACAAAATTTTTATCATTTACGATAAATTTTCTCTAATTTCAAAAATACTTATATATTTTATTTCTGTTTTTAAAATTTTATTATGGTGCTGCATTCTAAAAAGAAATATGTCAACATAAAAAGTTGTACAGACAGCTGCTGATTCATGCAGTTGAAGAAGTTATTTATTTACTTTTATTTTTTATTAATTATTATCATTATATTTTTTTTTATCAATGTCTGCAAAGTTTGACTAACATTTCTGTATTGTATCTCCTCAGGCCACTTCTACAGTGGGGACTGCTACGTGTTCCTATGCCGTTACTGGGTGCCATTGGAGGGTGAGGAGGGCGAAGAGCATCCTGCCGAGCAAGATCAGCAGGAGGACGACTTCCAGTGTGTTGTGTACTTCTGGCAGGGGCGCGAGGCCGGCAACATGGGCTGGCTCACCTTTACCTTCAGGTAGGTTACTCAACCCTGGGGTTTTTGAATGACTAGGATTCAGTGTGTGTAGTAAAAAAGGTTATACCAGAAAGTCAAGTAAAATAATAAGAACTACATAAGTACAGTACAAGTCTGAACAAGAAAGATAAACAGGGATATCAAGTCTTATTTTATAGACGTCTTAATAATGTAAGTAATGCGCCTTTATGGTTTATAATGGGTTAAAATCACGTCAGATCAATAAGGAAATGGACGAGGTCAATAGATTTTGATGAATTTCACATATGTTACACATCTGACCTAGGGTGATGAGGTTTGGATGTTATTTTTTCAAATTTCAAAAAAAAAAAAAAAAACACGATTTTCAGAATTTTTCAAAAATTTAAAAACGAGGCCAATCTCGAGAGATGACAAAAATTGTATCTCGAATTCTGCTCAACATAGAATTAAAATTTAAATTTCTATAAGTTTGTAGTAGAATTGTTAAACTTTTTTGCATTGACAATTTTGACCTTGAAATTTTATTTAGGTCAAAGGTCAGAGGTCAAACTACAAAAAGCGTATTTATTCACACAAGATATCTAGCTAAAAAATTTCGAGATATAGGTTTTGAAGAAAGTCTATCCTTCTATAACATCCCGTTTTCAAATGTTTGGGTTAATTCAAAATTTTGAAGTTGCGATTTTTTTTATTAATTTTTCCGAGATTTTTTGAAAAATTTTGTAATAGTTTTTCCAAAAATGTCACATGTGTTAACAATCTGACCAAGTTCAATGAGGTTTGGGCATTATTTTTTCAAATTTCTAAAAAACTCGAAATTCAAAATTCAAGATTTTCAAAAAACCTCGGAAAAATTAATAAAAAAAATCATAACTTCAAAATTTTGAATTATCCCAAACATTTGAAAACGGTATGTTATAGAAGGATAGACCCTTTTTAAAACCTATGTCTCGAAATTTTTTAGCTAGATATCTTGTGTGAATAAATACGCTTTTTATAGTTTGACCTCTGACCTTTGACCTAAATAAAATTTCAAGGTCAAAATTGTCAATGCAAAAAAGTTTAGCAATTCTACTACAAACTTATAGAAATTTAAATTGTAATTCTATGTTGAGCAGAATTTGAGATACAATTTTTTTTATCTCTCGAGATTGCCCTTGTTTTTAAATTTTTGAAAAATTCTGAAAATCGGGTTTTTTCGAAATTTGAAAAAATAACATCCAAACCTCATCACCCTAGGTCAGATGTGTAACATATGTGAAATTCATCAAAATCTATTGACCTCGTCCATTTCCTTATTGATCTGACGTGATTTTAACCAATGGAAGAAAAGGTTTTACTTTTAGTAAAATAAATTGATACAATAAAACAACAGATTATTAATGCTGGAAATCCTATAATATGTGCAGCTTGCAGAAGAAGTTCAAATCACTATTTGGAGAAAAGCTGGAGGTTGTCCGCACCCACCAGCAGCAGGAGAACCCCAAGTTTATGTCCCACTTCCGTCGCAAGTTCGTCATCCATTCTGGGAGAAGGCGACGTGCCATAGAGCCACGAGATGTGCAGGCTGCCCCAGTTGAGTTCTTCCAGCTGCGTTCCAATGGCAGCATTCTGTGCACCCGCTGTGTGCAGGTGCGCCCAGATGCAGCCACTCTTAACTCGACCTTCTGGTGAGTCTACTGAATTTTACTTTACTGCCTATCACTGTAGTTGTGGTATAACTTATTTAGTTTTGGCTGACCTTATTCTACCGGCACTAAAATGAAACACAATTTTTACCTCTATTCTATCTGAACCAACAGAAACAAGGTATTTTAAAAATCAAAACAGTATGAAAAATTAAACCAGTGTTTTTTCAGAGTTCAGAACATAAAAAAAATTAAAAATTAAAAGTCCTGTGGTATGAGTTTGTCTTTTTGAGCAATCTTTTCAAACAAACAAACAAAAAGAAAGAGAGGGCAAAAATAGAAATGAAAGAAGACAAAGGAGGGGGGGGGAGAAATAGAAAAGGAACTCTTCAACAAAAGAATTGCCCACTGTTGACTATATAACTTATTATGGTACATCTCTGTATCTCTGTTTACAGTTTCATCCTGAAAGTACCGTTTGACCCGGAGGACAACAACGGCATCGTGTACGTATGGATTGGAGAGCAGAGTGATCCTGAGGAAGCTCGACTGGCAGAGGAGATAGCCAGGGAGATGTATGACAGTGTAAGTATACAGAACATGGCACAATAATGACATGGCCTGATAATGTTTAAATCAACTTTGAGTAATGGTTTGGAG
Organism: Siphlonurus alternatus; assembly: GCA_949825025.1. Lineage (NCBI taxonomy): Eukaryota > Metazoa > Arthropoda > Insecta > Ephemeroptera > Siphlonuridae > Siphlonurus > Siphlonurus alternatus. Next base: position 17,700,032 of record OX463779.1, on the reverse strand, counting down.
TACTTGTTTTAAAATCCATGTTCACATTACACTAAAAAAAGGTGAATTGATGATTGAGACATAGGTTGACTTCCTAAATGTAGTTTTATTTTTCAAAGGAGTTAGACACTGACGGTACTGTTTGTGTGCAGGAGCGATTCAGCCTGCAGGTGCTGACTGAGGGCGAGGAGCCAGACAACTTCTTTTGGGTGGGGCTGGGTGGCAAGAAACCCTACGACAAGAAGGCCGACTTTATGCAGTACACTCGTCTCTTCCGCTGCTCCAATGAGAAGGGCTACTTCACCGTCTCTGAAAAATGCTCCGACTTCTGCCAGGTACACCTCTTTGTAGATAACGATAACAATATAGTAACACTATAACTTCATATTTATTCAATTGAAATGTTAATAGTTAATAGTATCAGCAATGTACCCCTCTTCCCCCCAAATATATATGCATGTAAATAGCGAATCAACACAATATTAAAGCCTTTAATTTTTTTTATTTTTACTTTTTTTTTATTGTTTTGCCTTGGAGAATTGAGAAAATTCCTATGTTATACTACTTAAAAAAAAAATCTACCATCTGTTTAAAAAGTAATGTATTTTTTTTTTTTAAAGGTCTGTTCGTAAACCCTGCCCGGTGTACATTTTCTGCACCCAATCGACCTTATGTCTATGTGCATAAGGTTAGGTTAAGGTGATATGTATAGGGTACAGAACCTGTACACCGGGCAGGGTTTACCAACAGACCTAAAGTTACCTGAAAAAAAGTGACATTTTTAAATAAAAATGGATTTCTGTCTGCCTTTTATATTTTCTTATTTTCATAACACTTTGTGCCTGTAACATTCATTAATCATTTGCTAACGGTATGTGTCAATGGCCTCAAAATGCACTCAGTCATACAATCCTGAGAGTCTGTGTTACCTGTACTCATCCTTAATAATATTGTTGTTGCTAGGACGACCTGGCTGATGATGACATAATGATCCTGGACACTGGGGAACAGGTCTTCCTGTGGTTAGGAGCGCGCTGCAGCGAGGTCGAGATCAAGCTTGCCTACAAGTCTGCACAGGTAAGAACATAGTACCACCAGCGGAATATTACTGTTGACTTGTCCTACGTATTCATTGTAAAATTTTAACATATTACACCAGGGTGACAAGACAGGAAGTAAACTATTGAACACATTAAAATATTTTAATTGTTTTATGTACTGAAGATAAATCTTCAATAATCACTAAAGACATACTCTATGTCTTTTCTGTGATAGCAAATTTTTAAGATGACTACATTATCATTGTTATACTATGTATATTTCTCCGGACTTACTAGAAGCTTATAAATCAGCAACAAGTGTATTATATTGCTTAATGTGCTAAGCTGTACTAATTGTGTTCAGGTATATACTCAGCACATGAGAGTGAAGCAGCCAGAACTTCCTCGCAAACTCTTCCTCACTCTCAAGAATAAAGAGTCAAGACGCTTCACCAAGTGCTTCCATGGCTGGGGTGCTCACAAGAGACCTCCTGAATAACTCTCTTGACTTACCTTCATAAATCATAGTGTTGTCTTGATGTCATCATCATCCTTTTGCAAAGATGGGTTCATCATTACATGCCTTTGTCATTTCTCTCTCTTTGTAATTTTTTCTGTGCAATATTTTTTTTTTTTAAAGAATTGCTAAGCTAGTCGTTAAATTAATTCTCCTTGTTTTTTCCTATGTAATGAGTAATGACAAATAACGCACAAACGTTTACAATTTGTTGAGTAATTTATGAGTTAAAAAATGTGTTGTATTTTTTCAATTTTGACTGAAAACGCCTTTTATTGATTTAAATTATTTGTAGGTTCAGTTGCTTCTCACGTGATGAATTGCAATTTAACATTGATGTGCCTTAAATATGAAGCAGTATGACAAAACGTTTGCATGGTATTATTTGTGTACTGTACATTTCTACTGTAGTTTAGTTTTATCTATACTACAGTAGTACAGAAAAATTAAAGTTATTTTGCATTGTTTAAAAAAAAAAAAAAAAAAAAAAAAAAAAAAAAAAAAAAAGTTAAATTGAATTGAATAAGAAATATTCTAAACTTAAATTTCTTTAATTTGCAACATTCTATTGACTTCAATTTTAATAATGGACAACCTGCCTGATTTTTTTTTTTTTTTATGCAGAAATGAATTATGATACCAAATTATGCTACTCTGAATTTTTTCAGATTTTTTTTAGTGCCGGAACTATTTTGAAATATTTATTGGAAGTTCTGTAAGTTAATTGGCACCCCTGAATACTTAATAAAAAGGATTGGGCCTAGACACCTGTTAACACTCCAGGAAAAACGTGTCCGTACTTACAATGATTATTTAAAAATAGTTCTGGAACTAAAAAAAAAAAAAATTAGAGTACCATAATTTGGTACCCTTTGTTCATTTTTGCAATAAAAATATTTCATGCAGGTTGTCCATTAATTGGACCATTTTTTTTTTTTTTTATACCAAATACTGCAAAGTCTAATCCGCCCTTGTTCGAATCTTTACTAATTATGTATAATGGTTTTTGTGTGGTTTATTCCTGCTATAATTTTACCCCTTTTGTTTAACTTAAAAGTCACAGGCATATCATATAAAATACTTATAGCACTTGTTCCATTTGCAAAAATATATTGACAGTGCTAGCTTTAAAATTACCTGCTTGTAGCAGTTTGCATAATATATACAGCTAGTATACATACTATAATAAATAATAATATAAAGTATGTTACTACATGTAGCTCTCAAGTTAATTTAAGTTGTTATATAATTTAATTGCTCATTCGCTCATATATGTGAAACAGCTAGCTTTTGGCTAAATATTATTTCATTATAACTTAATTAAATGGTACTTGTCTGTTTTTTTGGGGTGATATTGTACTTTATGTATAGAAATTAAGAGTATATATTAATATAATATTTAACCATCTGCATGGTATATGTAATATGTATATTATAAATATATTGTATAAAAGACATATGATATTAATATTTACAACATCCCCACGAGAAAATAAATGCGAATAAATTGTGAATACGAGTGAAAAATTCACACATTTTCCCACATGTTGAAGCCGATTGACGACTCTCTCATGCAGATTGATGCGTCATTCACGCATTTTAACAAATTTTTAATAATTTAACAAAATAAGTGTATTTCAAGCAATTTCGCCCATCCATATTGACATATACTGATTAATATTCACATAGTTGACTAGAGCAACTCCACGCATTTTCACATAAATTGACGTATTTTTAATTTAGTATCAACTTCACCTCTATTGATGCAAATTGAGTTGATTCCACTCGCCCATTTTCATGAATTTTCACGCAGTTTCATCCAATTATGATCCAACATTTTTTATAAAGTCAGTTCATGTATACTGACGCACTTTCAGCCAGTTTGATGCAAAGTACGTTCACTCACTTTGAAACTTTTTCATGCACATTCACCCATTTGTCAACCAATTTTTTTCATGAAGTCCCCTCATGCAAATTGACACATTTTGACATATTTTGACGCATTTTCACCAATTTGCTGACCATTTTTTTTCTGAAAGTCCCCTCATGCAAATTGGCACATTTTGACATATTTTGACGCATTTTCACCAATTTGTTGACCATTTTTTTTTATAAAGTCCCCTCATGCAAATTGACACATTTTGACATATTTTGACGCATTTTCACCAATTTGCTGACCATTATTTTTCATAAAGTCCCCTCATGCAAATTGGCACATTTTGACATATTTTGACGCATTTTCACCAATTTGTTGACCATTTTTTTTTATAAAGTCCCCTCATGCAAATTGACACATTTTGACATATTTTGACGCATTTTCACCAATTTGCTGACCTTTTTTTTTTTATAAAGTCCCCTCATGCAAATTGACACATTTTGACATATTTTGACGCACTTTCACCCATTTGTTGACCATTTTTTTTTAGTAAAGACCCCTAATGTTTTTTCACGCATTTTCACACATTTTCACACATTTTCACGCACTTTGAACTATTTGTTCGACAATTTTTTTTAACAACATCCTTTAGTGCATATTAATGTATTTTAACATATTTTCAGCATCTCTCAGTAGGAAATTTGACGTCCCATGACCAGCAAGTGACGTCATGGAACAAGGCGTGAAAATTTTTTATTCATGTGAGGGGACTTACGAAAAAAATTAGTCGACAAATGGTCGAAGTGCGTAAAAATGTGTGAAAATGCGTGAAAATACATTAGTGGTCTTTATTAAAAAAAAAGGGTCAACAAATGGGTGAAAGTGCGTGAAAAAGTGTGAAAATGCGTGGATATGCATGAAGGGACTTAATGAAAAATGTTGGTCGACAAATGGGTGAAAGTGCGTGGAAAAGTGTGAAAATGCGTGAATATGCATGAGGGGACTTCATGAAAAAAATGTTCTACAAATCTGGTCACATGACCGGAAGTCATGTGACTTGGCGGTTGGTAGTAACACAAGATGGCTGACGCAGAGAGGTTATAGAAAGCTCCTCGTGTGTGTATGGTGATTTATGAGGTGTTTAAGTGAAGTTTTACTTATTCCTGAACATTAAATAGTTAATTACAATGAAGTTAGGTTACCATTCGTTTGTCCAGTGTTAATATTTGCCATTTTTTCGCACTTTTTATGATGTAAAAAGAGAAAATTTAATGTTGCATTTTTGCCGGTCGAGTTTTCAAAATGTCAGATTTAATTGGAGTCGCATAAAATATCGAAGATTAAGCCACGACGAGAAGTTCTATCAGATAAGTAAAAACAGTTCTTATTAATTTATTTAATTATGACGAAGTATAAAAATAATTCCTTTAATAGTTAAATTATTCAAAGGAATCATTAATTATAAAAAGTAGTGAAAACCTTATACTGCTATATATTATATAGTCAGCCTAGTAAGTTTTTTTTTTATAAAAGCCTCTCATTTTATACTAGCTGTATATCTGTATACCGCGGCCTATATTTCTGTTTGTAAAAATTATTGTTTTTATTTTGCTTTCGATGTTTGACAAATGAGAACAATCTTTATTACTGTACGTAAAAATTTGCGCGCGTTTCTTTGTGGATTTTTCGTACATTTCAGGTATCCATGGGGACTGAGGCCATGGGACTGCATTCACTTCCAATGGTTTGGTGAGCTAGCCTGCGACGAAAAATGCATGAGACCATGTGTAAAAATTTGGTAAATGATGGTGTGAAAATTCGTGGGAATGAATGAATTTTGCATGTATAGACTTTGTGAAAAAATTACTTGTTAAATGTATGAAATTTCGTGAAAAGGTTTGAAAAATATTAAATTTGAATGACTGGAATTTGTAAAATAATATGGTTGATAAAAGCGTGAAAGTTCATGAAAAAGCGTCAAAATAAGTGAATTTGAAGGACTGAACTTTGTAAAAAATAATGGTTGATAAAAGTGTGAAAGTTCATGAAAAAGCGTCAAAATGAGTGAATTTGAATGACTGGACATTGTAAAAAATTATGGTTGATAAAAGCGTGAAAGTTTGTGAAAAAGCGTCAAAATGAGTGAATTTGAATGACTGGACTTTGTAAAAAAATTATGGTTGATAAAAGCGTGAAAGTTCCTGAAAAAGCGTCAAAATGAGTGAATTTGAATGAATGGACTTAAGGAAAAAAATTAATCAATGAAAGTGTGAAAGTTCACGAAAAGGCGTCAAAATGTGCGAGCCAGTATATACCTGAAAGTGTGTGAATTCGAGCGAAGTATTTTGGTGGCAGGCATTTACGTCAATATTTGTTAATATTAATCAAATTACATGAAAATGTGCCAATATATGATATCAAATTCACTCGCGCATATTGACTCAGAAAAGGGGCGAAATTTAGGTGAATTGGAGTCAATATGCGCGAGCCAATATACCTGAAAGTGCATGAAGTCGAGCGAAGTATTTCAGCAGGCATTTACGTCAATACTAATCAAAATACGTGAAAATGCGTCAATATAAAGTATCAAACATCGCCAAAGTGCATCAATACACGTTAATTCACTTGCGCATATTGACTCTAAAAAGGGGCGAAATTTAGGTGAATTGGAGTCAATATGCCCGAGCCAATATACCTGAAAGTGCGTGAAGTCGAGCGAAGTATTTCGGCAGGCATTCACGTCAATACTCGTCAATATTCATCAATATACGTGAAAATGCGTCAATATAAAGTACCAAACATCGCCAAACTGCATCAATACACGTTAATTCGCTCGCGCATATTGACTCCAAAAAGGGGCGAAATTTAGGTTAATTGGAGTCAATATGTGCGAGTGAATTTGTTGTGAGCTTTCACTCTTATTTTCTCGTGGGTCACCAGTATTTATAACAATTAAATTCTTTATTGATCAGTACTAATAATCAATAAAACAAAATTTAAAAAATATATCATATCTGATTCCTGTTTCCATTCGTTATATAAATTACTGTATATATTATATTAATTATATATATTTAATTAAAAATAGCAAAAATTAAGTTAATATATACAATTTAAGGGGCCGGGGATTTTTTTTTTATATCTAGCTGACATTTGTTTAAGAAAAGATAATCAAAGAAGTTTTTTAGCAGACTAAAATTTATATTTTCGTCTTCCATCTGCAATAATGAACATCAAGCTATCGGATCGATCTACAACCACGATCAACAATCATGATGTATAGTATCGACCTCAAAATTTTTTATTGAAGAAATTGATAGCGAGGGTGATAGAGAAACTATATCATTCGATAGATGAGTTCCAACTCTTAAGTATTAGCCGCAGGCCTAACTTTGATGATTTTGACTGTTACATCATCAAAATTAGCCCATCTTAGACCTCGATCATCATTATAATATATTCAATTAAAATATATGGGGTGAATTTGTTTTATCTCAAATCTCTATAAATATTAAAGTCACGATAATAAAATAAAAATAATGCACTCTCTGTATATCAGATAGGATATTAAAAAAGGCACTTGACCGGGTCTCGTCAGATCACCAAAGTCAAGCATATATGCAACGCCGAGCGTGTTTAGTAGTTGGATGGGTGACCATTTTTCAACAAAAACCATGTTTCCCACCCAGGGGTTAATTGTTGCGCTTTTCCACTATATTATATATATGCTGTGTGGTTCTCCTGGCTTTGGACCATTTTGCACTTCCGGTTCATTGACATAAAAGCTGTAGCGTCCATCCTGGCTGAGGTTTCCACGTTTCCCTCAGCCGCAGGCAATTAAATGCCGGAATGAATTTGCAGGGCCGCCCTCTCGTTCCGGAAGAGCCCGCAAAACGCTCAAGTAAGGGTTTCGGAAGATTCGGGGTTTCAAAGTTGAGTACAGTATGTAAATAATAGTAAATAGAAGTATACCCAAGAGGGTTTGATTAAAAAATGTATATATAATTATACATATATATATAATTTAAATTTTCTTAAAATTTTAAAAAGTGCGATGGCCGGGAATCGAACCCGGATCAACTGCTTGGAAGGCAACTATGCTCACCATTACACCACCATCGCAACATGAAATCAAATAGGAAAAACTACAATATTTATACATGCAATACAAATTTTTGTAAAGAAAAATTATTTTTAGAATCACATACAAAATTGGTGCACATTGCAAAACGTGTATGATAAATATTACTTTGAACTAAATTAGCTATAAAATGCATTTTATTATGATTATTATTTATCCTGTAACCTTGGTTCAAGTTTGAAATTCCACCGTCAGACTGCGCACTTTGCAGCGAAAACATCATCAAATCATCAGCTGGTTTGTGGTGACAGCTATGGCCGGGGCTTCGGGAACATTTAGCTTGTGTAAATCCTCACATTGCAGCCCGTGAAACGTAAGTTATGCTTCAGAAATTATTGATTTAAGTGTCTTCTTTCTTTTACAATCGATTTGGAATATTTGGAGACGTGTACAGTATTTTAACATGATTGCTAAGACGATTTTTGCCTGCGTTCACGTTGCTCGCCCATACTCGAATCCCTCTTATTATAGTTTCGGTCTTCTTTGGACATCAGCAGAGTCATTATATTTGCATTATAATTAGTGCGCTGTTAAAACGTCGAGGTCATTTTTGTTTGTTATTATGATTGCACAATGTATTCATGTGTACATTACGTAGTTACCATACACGTAAGAAAGTATGATAAAAATGGTGTCGAGGAATTATGAGAGTGTGTCGGAAATGATTGAGACTTTGGAGTGGGAGTCGCTTGATCGAGGAAAGGAGAAGGTGCTGTACAGCCGATTGGGAAATTTGTTTAATTAAAGTTAATAATAGGGAGATGGCAGGTTGGAGTGAGTTTAGCGACAGAACTAGGAAAGGTAGATATGCATATATTGGAAGGGGGGATCATCAGTGGAAATTGGAGTTCAGGGGTATGCATAGTAGGAGTGATGTAGGGAAGTATTCTTTCCTAAACCGAACAGTAAAGGAGTGGAACTCCGTCCGAGGTGGTGGGGGCGGAGAGTTTACGAGGGATTTAAGAGTGCGTTTAGTATATAGTTACTACTGTACATATAATACTGCATGTACATTGCTTGCCACCGTGGTATTGCCACATTTGCTGCAGATCATTAAAAATCAAATCAAATACATACAGTATGCATATGCTATATATGCATATGTATATACTGTATCATATCATACCAGCTAGTGCATGTTATATGGGAAACAAATAAATTACTTGTGATCAAAATAAAACTCTGAAAACCGGTATGCATACTGTAGCCTTCAACATTTCTACCCCTGTGAATATACAGTTTATGAATGATACTGTAATTAACTGTATGCATAATATGTACACTCCATTCGAATAAAAATGTCCGATCCGGCCATGTTAAAGTATAGCCGGATCGGACATTTTTATCTGAATGAAGTGTACATGCAGCATATATTATGATTGTCCGCCCTTCAAAAGTTTAATTGTGTATCATACACTGCATATTTAGATAGTTTGTGTAAATGTGTATGCATAAACATTCTTATGTTTACGGTTCTTGTTTGCCTTTTCAATAGCTCATTCTGTGACAGAGCTAGCCCAAGGTTAGACGACTGAACCATGAGTAGTCATCATCATCTGGGCCCAAACCCTCCCAGTGGAGATGTTGAACACATCAATGCCTTGTCTGAGCAGATAGGAGCTCTCTATCTAAATGATGAGTACAGTGACATCATTCTTTTGGTGGAAGGCGAGAAATTTCATGCTCACAAAGTTATTCTTGCTGCAAGAAGTGAATATTTCAGGTAAGTTATCTCTTAAAATTCAAATATGTAATGTTGATATAATAAATAACAGTATAATGTCAAATATTTATTTATTTATTTATTTATTTATTTATTTATTTATTTATTTATTTATTTATTTATTTATTTATTTATTTATTTATTTATTTATTTATTTATTCACATTAAATATCATTTGATACATTGTGACTATTAAAAACTAATATACAGTACAGTATACAAAATTTATCTGAAAGAAAAAAAAGGTATTATTATTATTATTATTTTCTTTTATTCTAGAGCACTACTGTATGGTGGCATGAGAGAGTCTCAGCAGTCTGAGATTGAGCTGAAGGACTCTAGCATTGAGGCCTTCAAAGGACTTCTACGCTACATCTACACGGGTCACATGTCGCTTGGACGCATGAAAGAAGAGGCAGTACTGGATATATTAGGTCTAGCACACCAGTATGGCTTTGTGGATCTCGAGGAATCAGTGTCCGAGTACCTTCGCCAAGTGCTTAGCGTGTGCAATGCTTGTCTCATCTTTGACGCTGCACGCCTGTACCAGCTGCAGTTCCTTTCCTCAGTGTGCTTTACCTTCATGGATAGACACGCCTTTGAGATCTTGCACCAGGAGGGCTTCCTCTGCCTCTCAGCGGTGAGCCTTGCTAACATTATGGAGCTAAACTTGATGATAAAATCTAGTGAAAAAATGTACAGCATCACTCAGTCCTTGTATCTAGTGTTCCTTAAATGTTGACTAATAACTTTTATAAGTATTATTTATTGAAGGAACATATTTATAAGTTTCAATATAGAAATAAATTCTCTCTTTCACCTGATGCATACAGCATTAGTTTTTGTAAGTATTAATTATTTACCTATACTGTATTTTCAAAGATAAGGAGATTAGAATGATTCTTTGATGAATGTCTTCATGCAGTTATCACTGTCAACAGAAAGGAGACTGTTTGACATCATTGTGAAGTTGAAAAGTCAAATTCCAATCTTCATATTGATAAGAATAAATAGCTAGCACAAACACAAGCGATAATTAATAATATCCAGTAAATTTTTTTTTTTATATACAGTAGCCAGGTACATCTTCTGTTGTAACTTTTATGCTCCTTTAAATCACTTTTGTACATAAATACAACTAAGCAGTTTTGCTTTTCTTTTCAGTTGTCCTTGCGAGAGCTGGTGTCCCGAGACTCATTTTGTGCTGCCGAGAGTGAGATATTCCAAGCAGTGGCCCGCTGGCTGGCCCACAACCCGGAAGAGGACGCTAGTGCAGCGGTGGGCGTGGTGCGTCTGTCCCTGCTGGACCTGCCAGACCTACTGACCCTTGTGAGGCCCACCCACCTTGTGGACGCTGATGTTATCCTGGATGCCATCCAGACACGCACAGAGAGCAAAGACACAGATTTACCATACCGAGGCTACATGGGTAAGTCTGCATCTAGGATAATTTTATTTATGTGTAGTAGTCTGTTGTAACTAGACATTTGGTTTTAGCACTTACCTGCATTGAGATTGCACCCTTAATTCAGGGATAGAGCAGATATCTGTTTTGTCACAGTAAAAACTTGTTATTACGCAATTCGAGGGACCCAGGAAATTAGGTTTACCTTGTATCGAGTATTACAGTACTACCTTATATCGAGTTTTTCCAATAGACACAATGCTAATAATTTTTTACCGGACTGTGATCTCATTTACTCAAAATTGAGTTTTACCTAACAACAAGTTGTGTAATAATGAGTTTTTTTACTGTATACTGTATATTATATATACATTAATTAATTCTGTCATGTTTAATAAAAGAATGTACTGTAATAAATACAAATTTCTAATAAAAGTCTCTAAAAACCTTTTCTCCGTCATTAACTAGTTTGGATTTTTTACAGTTGTTGATGAGAATGTGGCTGACGCCCGCCACGGCACGCAGGTGCTGCAGGGGGAGATGCGCTCTGCACTGCTTGACGGAGATTGCAGCAACTATGACATGGAGAGAGGTTACACACGGCATGCCATCACAGCAGGGGGCGGAGATACGGGAATCCTCATCAAGCTTGGCATGCCTTGCATCATCAACCATATGAAAATGCTGCTGTGGGACCGTGACCTTAGGTGAGTAGCTGGCAACAATCATGTGATAGATAAACTCAATGTTGCTACAAGTAAAAAAAAAAAAAAAAAGAAAAAGAAAAAAAGTCTACACACTGTAGCATTGGTAAATATCAATCTATCTATAATTCACCATTATGAAAATTGTAAGATCTGGGCACTTGACGCAGTGGTATACGCCTCTGATTCGTAATCAGATGGTCGTAAGTTTGATCCCAGCCATGCACCGTCAAACTTCACCAGTGGCGGTTGCTAAAGATCACCCACTCGAGCATCCGGGAGGTGATTGATGGCATCCTCTATCAATTGCCGACCATCCTGACTGAGGTTTCCATGGTTTCCTCAGTCACAACCAGGTGAATGCTGGGATGGATTGCTTAGGCCATGGCCGCCCCGGTTTGGAAGGGACCCGCAAAAGTAGGGTATACGAAGAACTGGGAAGTTAAATTCAGTCATTTAATTGTGGCCAGTACCCAACAACAGGATTCAGTTGAAGCCAAAAAATAATAATAATAATAATAATAATGCAGCGTTATCTTCGGATCAGGTGGACACCAAGAGTTCCACTGAGTGGCTGCGGACAAGTGGGTTGTTTGCGGAGACAGAGGGCTTTGTCTGTGCCATACAGGATCAGGTCATCAGGACTAGGGCGTATGAGCGACACATCCTCAAAGTCAACATCAGTGACCGGTGTCGTCTTTGCAAGCAGGCTAACGAGTCCATTCAGCATGTCACTGGGGGCTGTCCAGTGCTTGCTCCAAAAGAGTACTTAGAGCGCCACAATTCTGTTGCCAAAGTTGTACATCAAGCTTTGGCCAAGAAAGTTGGTCTCATTGAGACAGAGGTTCCGTACTATAAGTGCAAGCCGGAACAAGTTCTTCGTAATCAGGATGCAAAAATCCTGTGGGATTCTGCCATCACCACAGATAGAGCTGTTGAAGCAAACAGACCTGATCTTGTTCTCTTCGACAAGAAAGCTCGAACAGCGGTGATTGTCGACATTGCTGTCCCGCTGGACGAGAATCTTGTGACCACAGTTGCGGAGAAAAAGCGCAAGTACCAGCCACTTGCTGTCGAGCTCAAAGACATGTACCAGCTCCGTAGTGTTGATGTGGTTCCAGTTGTGATCTCTAGTAACGGTCTTGTGACCAAAGACTGGTCATTTGCCAGAGAGAAGTTGGTTCTCAAAGAATACCACATGCGTGTCATGCAGAAGGCTGCTATTCTTGGCACGGCTAACATTGTGCGCAAGGTTTTGAGCTTGTAGCACCCCCGCATGTGTACCCGCAATCCCCTCTCAATGTTTGGTACGGGCGCTTGCACCTTGGCTTGATTGAGCCCGGTGTTAGTGCTTATGAAGAAGAAAGCAAGAAAAAGACATAATAATAATAATAATAATAAAAATATATATGAAGAAAAAGAAAGACTCTTGCTTGTCTGGGGGAAGGGGGATGTAAAATGTGGATAAAAATTAGTTTTCCCAAATTTATTGCAGTATAGGTAAATTTATACAAGACTGTGTTGTTACTTGTTAAATACTGTACTTACAATTATTAATATATGTATTAATATTAATATAACCTAATTGATTAAAAATATGATTAATTTACCCTCAGTTGTATAAATGTAATGTAACAATTATCAAACACAGGAATATTAATTAAATTTGTGTCTTGTTGATGTAGGGCTGATTTTAGAAGCTACTGTACGTATTTTATGAGCAACATAAAGACAATAGAAATTTGCTTTATTTTTATTATTTGCTTTTCATTTTACCAGTGATAGAGAGGAGGAATACTGTCTTTAGGTCAAATTGACAACTAAAATAACTTTAATTTTTTGTTGCATAAATGATGAAACTGTAAAATAGTGCATGCTAATTTCATCCTGTTGCAGATTTTTTTTTATTAATTGTACAAAATATTCTAAACAGGTCCTACTGCTACTACATTGAGGTCTCAATGGACCAAAAGGACTGGGTGAGGGTGGTGGACCACACCAACTACTTCTGCCGCTCCTGGCAGTTCCTCTACTTCTTGCCACGTGTTGTGCAGTACATACGGATCGTTGGCACCAACAACACAGTCAACAAAGTCTTCCACGTGGTGGCTTTCGAGGCCATGAACGTCAACACCCCCTTTGAAGTTGAGAAGGGAATCACAGGTGACTGGAAGTGTTATGCATTTTTAATATATTATATAATTATAGTACAGTATGTTAAAGTTTACAAACTTTAAGAGCTCTGGGTGTAAGTAGCTTCAAATTTTTAAAGTATGTATGTTTGCTTAGAAGCTAGATAGAAATTAAATAAAGCCAGTGATCAGGCATGCAAAAAAGTAACCCACCATTGTTACTGTGTTATGTACAGTACAATTTTATTTTGTTGAAAAATAAGCAATATCCTCAATGTCCATGAAACTTCATGCCATTAGTTGCCAGCTTTTGCTTAATAAATGAGGATATTAACTAACTGTTGTCTAATAAATTTTAACATTGTTAGGTAATTATTTTTTCTATTTATTCATCTTTATTTTATGTACAACATATTCAAATGTTACAGTTCCAAGTCGTAATGTGGCGACAATAGAGCAGAGTGCATCCGTGATTGAGGGAGTAAGCCGCAGTCGCAATGCTCTCCTCAATGGAGACACTAAGGACTACGACTGGGACTCTGGCTACACTTGTCATCAGCTGGGCAGTGGTGCCATCGTGGTGCAGCTAGGCCAACCCTACATGGTGGACTCCATGAGGTCAGTATCCTTGAGAGATTATTCTTTTACTAGTGAAATAAGTGGGTACTGACTTTAACCAAGAGCATTAATTTAATGGTCATATAAAATTTTACAACTGGATGTATGCAGTTTACTTTTTTTTTTTTTATATAATTACATTCATTGACCATTATAAATTTCCCAAGTATTTCTATTCATTCTCTGTCTCTATGAACTTCTGTCATAATAAGCTCTGTGCTTGCTTGCAGGCTGCTGCTGTGGGACTGCGATCCACGCAGCTATAGCTACTACGTGCAGGTTTCTGTTAATGGCACCGACTGGTCAATAGTGTGTGATAAGACCCGCGAGGCCTGTCGTTCCTGGCAGACCATTCGCTTCAGGAGGCAGCCCGTTGTCTTTGTTCGCATCGTCGGCATGCATAACACTGCAAATGAGGTAACCATTTGTAGCATACAGTCCCCCCTCCCCCTTCTTTCCACAAAGAGACATACAGAAATTGTAAATTATAACACTCACAAAATCAGAAAATTCTTTTCAACTTTCTTCCCTGTAAACTACATCATAATTGTAGAGTTTCTTATAAATCAAGTTTTATGAGATTCACTGTGCTCAACATTTCAGCTATGGTATTTGACACTCAATGCTTATCATTTTAGTTGTCTCCCTCCCAATCCCTTCCTTCTGGTAGTTATATAACAGTTACCATGTCAGTGAATAAAGGTGTTTGAGTGTTTGATCGTCCTTGATGAATGCAACTGTATATTAAGTGACAAAAATATTTTCCTCAGGTGTTCCATGTGGTCCACTTCGAGTGCCCGGCACAAATTTCGCCCCCTGTCTCAAACCTGCCTGAGCCTGCTGAGCCAGTCAAGAAGGAGACAGTGGCGGTAAGCGACATTACAGAGAAGGCAGAGGAGGAGTCAGAGTCAGAATCCGAAGAGGAGGAGAAGGATGGAGCGAGCACGAGCAACCTGACTATTTTCTAGCTACCTGTCATTTAAATAGAAACCAGATTACTGAAGCCAAGTTTTATATTACTGGTGCTTTAGTTTTTCAGCGTTTATCATTCAATGTTATCTGTGAGACTGACAATGTTATTGGATTTTGTTAGCGTTCATGGTGAGTAACAATGACAGTTCACCTTGATTCTCTAGCAACCAAGCAGCTAACTAACCCTCCTCTCCCTCTACAAACTGCAGTAGAAAAGTTGCTTGTAGATATAGTCTCTTGTTGGTCATTTTGGTTCAAATAAAATATCATATATTATATGCCTGTTCTTGTACCATACTTTTCATTGCAGGAAAATAAATCTGATATTCCCAGTGGATATAACTAGAAGTGCAATTATTATTATTTTAAATGAGTCAAGAATTGCAGGAAACCTCCACCACTGGCTATTAAGTACTTCTAGTGGGAATATGAAATTCATTTCACTGTAAAAATAGAGGCTATAAGTGTGTTCTGGCGGGAAAGTTTCTTCTGAAGCTACCATGATGATTTTATTTTATCAATACAATTAAAGTTAATTCATTTGAAAACATAACCCTCTATCACTTAAATTTTGTGGTAGTTTGGTTTTGAATCATGAAGTTATTATTTTTCTCTAAAACCTTGATTCATTATTTGTCATACTTTAAAATAAAACGGTCCCACATTTAGGGGTTCTTTGGTTTCATTTCATAAACTTTTTATTTTTCTCTGGTTGCTTTAAATTAATGCTAGAAGAACCATTTAATTTTTTTACATGATTTTAAATCTGAAGAGAAGCTAATTTTTAATGACTAGATAAAACGTCTATGTGTGAATAACTAAGATAAAAGAAACTTAAAAACTTACCTTTAGCTACAGGTTTTGTTGCCTTTTGATTCAGAAATAAGCAGCTCATAAGCTCATAACTGCCAGACAGGTAAGAGGGGGGGGGGGGGGGGGAGGAACTTCATTTTCTTTCCGATCATTGTCAAAAGTTATGTTGTAAAACAGTAAAAGAAATTTGTTGAAACATAATTGTGGGGAGAGAAAAAATGTAAGAAAGGAGGAGAGAGACAAAACAGAGTAGAATATCACTTTTATGTTTTATTAGCCATCATTACACTTCTCTTTTCTGGACTTTTAGAACTGGACTAACCTTAACACACACCCTTTTTTTGTATCCTCTGAACTTTTATCTATTGTGCTAACAGAAAAGATTTTTCTGTTGGTTTTTCTATTTTCCATGATAATATCAAAAGAAGTTAGCAAGTAGGAAAATGTAAATTGTGTAAATGTACGTACAGTGTAATCAGGTCTTACATGTATTGATAGATGTTTATAGTAAAGTTTATATTTGCCAAATGATTTAAGTTAATAAACTAATTTATAATATTAATTATTTCAAATAGTAATCCACAATAATTTAAGACAGGCTATGGTATTACATGTTTGTTTTTTAAATTTTTATGTTAATCTTAATTGCCTCTATAGGGAGTTAATTGTGTTTTATGTTACCATAACTGATTACTGTATTTGTGAACAAGACAATTAAAAATATTACAGTATGTATAATCAAAACTAAATAATTGTAGTTCTAATTTCTGAGGAAGCATTGTAATTACTGCTGCGTTAAATAATTATATTTCTACTGCTGGTTTAATTGGTGACGGGCACATATTATTTAATTGGTGACGGGCACATATTATTATTAATGTATTGTCAAATCAGAAATTTAATCAAAATTAACTTAATTAACAGAGCTTCACAATTATAGGGTCTGTGGATGGTATAATATATATACACACTGTACATGCATCACATTTAATTAGATTTTTGTTGTGTTTGTAATATTCTTGGTTATTGGTTAACAGTTTGCAAAGAAGAATCTGGCCCGACACGAGCTGAATACTTCCATTGCATGCATCTCTGACCATAACCTAATGAGTGTGGGTGACGACTAGTGTATAAGTACACTCTGTCGTACAGTATAATTATATATAATGTATTATAAATTATTCGAGAGACAGAGAGGCTAGCTCGTGAAGCACTGAAAATTGTCATATAAAGCTATAGTTTATTCACATACTCTAAAATTGCTATAGAATCGATCACTCCACAAGAGACTACGGCAAAAGTGGTTAATTTATTTCATTCTTATTTTGCTACTGATGCATATAAAGATGAGCAGCAGCAAAATTACTAACGTACGAATGTGAAAACTTGCTGCATTTCTAATAAGAGTATATATATGTAAAAAATGTACCTTAAGGGAAAGAGAACACCGATCTGCTGTTTTTTTAGTTCCATTTGATAAACATTACAGTAAACACAGTGTCAAAAATGTGTTTTGGACCTGCACTTTTGAGTGTTGGCTCAGTATACTGACCCAACATATATTCTCACAATCAGCACTGGACCAATTAACACTGGACGGAGAGAGTTGTGTTTATACTGGGATATGTAAACCTTATATAGTAGACACACAAAAATTCTGAAATTTTCTTGAGAGACAGATTTTAGTACCTAAAAGCCACAGAAAAATATTCAAAACAATTATTCAAGCCGAAAAAAAAAAAAATAATAATAATAATAATAAAAAAAAAATAAAAAAAATCAGAATTATTGAGTGTCTGCTATAATAAGCATTACATACATAATGTTAATCAAAAATGGATCTAAAAAAGCAGATGATCGGTGTTCTGTCCCTTAAGGTAGAGGTAATATGGATCAGCTGACCGAATGCTAAAAAAATTCACTCATAAAAATTATGAAAAAAATTTAAAATTTTCTCCTCTACATCACCTCTAGCTACTATCAGTTTCATATAATATATAGCTAAAATATCAGGTAGACAAAAACAAGCTAGTTTTTGAGTTATGAATTTTTAAAGTTGACTATTAATTTAACATATATAATATAATATATATGGAGCAATGGAACTTCCATGTTAAATTAGTCAACTTTAAAAATAATAACTTGAAAACTAGCTCGTTTTTGTATACCTGATATTTTAGCTACTGATAGGGAGGGAGAGGATATATAATAGAGAGCAGCAGGGCGGAAGGAGACTGCCCTGAATAGAGCTAAACATTTTATTTTTTTTTTCATAATTTTCATGAATGGGATATTTTTAGCATTGGGTCAGCTGATCCGTGTTATCTCTACCTTAAGACATATATGAAAGTTCCCAGTAAAATAGTCCAGACACCAGAGATATAATACAGTATTATTATCCAGAGACCCTGTAGGGTATCTTTTTGCGATTCAAAATTTACCGCTTGCCAGATGAAGATCTAAATGCACAATTTATCTCAACACGTGTTTTTTGTTGACATTTTTGTTGCTAATTCTTTTATATTTTTCAAGATTTATTAGTGTATTTTGCCTCGATTTCAAGTGCTTAGTAGTGTAGTTGTAATTTTAGACATTCGAAATTTTATGAAGTGACTTCAAAATATACTTTTCATTCAATTCCTGTGAGCAACCATGTAAAGTGATCATGACAGCAGGTTCAACAGGAAACCCTGCATGTTGACTTTGAAAGTACAGTATGCATACTACACGTTTACAGTGTGCTCATTAATTAACTTAAATGCAGTAGAAATAATTTCCTTATATGATGATATGGTATCTGCATCTTTAGGCCAATAATAAGACTTGCAAATGAATCCGGCAGGTGTAAGAATCCTGTGCCTATATGCATACCTTTTGTGGCTCCAGCCATCTTACACTGCCAGTAAGCAAGCAGATGTGCGTGCATCACTAAAAAGTGGAGATTTGACAGACAGGTACGTAGTAAATATGCATGCAAGTTTACATGAATACAGTATATAAATATTTATTGAAATGTAAGATACAGTATATGCATATAGATGTATACAGGTTTACAGTAACTATATGTACTGTACAGTACAGTAAATCATTAATGTTGTATGTATGTAATTATAATGCAATACAGAAATATATACTGTCATGGGGGCAATGGACAACACTGAAGTTTAAACATATATTATACAGTACGTATGCATACACAGGATGCGTTTTTCTATTCCCAACCCAAAATCTCAGACTACTCTCGCTCCGCCCCTAATTTTTTCCTACCAAGCACGCTCCACCCCTAGATATCTCCTGCCAAAGCTCTGCGCCAGTGGTGGCTGGTGGCTTAAGAAATTGTTAGTTGACGTCCAATTTTGAGCCTGATATCTCCCAATATTTGTGCCGTCATGAGAGGCGGGGAGCAAATATCAGCTAGAGGATCTCAGATATTGGACTTCGGAATAGAAAAACGTAGCCGCAGTAGTAATTATTTTTTAGCAAAAATATGCACTGTCAGAAACATAGAATACATAATTTTACAGTATATTTATAATGTTTTTAGCACATACTGTATCAGTGCATGGTAGTAAACAAATAAATTATGTACTTGTGATCAAAATAAAACCACAGATAAAACTTAGAAAAAAGATACTCCAGCCCTCACCGTTTCTCCCCCCGTTGGTATACTGTACAGGGCCATATTATCCGTTTTCTGAATTTTATTTTAATCACAAGTATGATTCATTTGTTTACTACCATGCACTGCATGGTATGTGCTAAAAACATTATAAATTATACAGTATATAGTGCATATTTTTTGCATCACCGTTTCTCCCAGTCTCCCTTCATGGCTATACTGTATATGTACAGTATACATACAGTACAGTACATATTGTATGATATGCATTGTATACTGTATCTTACTGTACTGGTACATGCATATATAGTCACATACAGTATTGAGTGAAATTGAGCTTTGCTACATTCTATGCCATGAACAATGATGATGAACACACCATGTAACAAAAACAGTATGCATGTAAGTTATATAATAAATTATTACACTGTGAATTAAACAAAGTATAAAATATGGCATATGAAATGCCCAGGTTTATTCATATTGGACATGTTGATTCTTGAAGAACATACTTTAACCTTTAATCATTAATACAACCAGCTTTCTCAGTTACGGTACTGTAACGATTGTTATAGTGTCAGCTAGCTGTGTCAGTTTAACACAACAACACTAATCTTGTACCGGTAGTGATAAACCTGGTTATGTTTCTGTTTGCTTCCTTTGTGAATCACGCCCATTGATTGGGGCTTTTATATCATGGCACAAAATCTCTCTACTAATTTTATTTTACCAAGGTAATTGCAAACATCATAAAATGTAAAATGTACAGCAAATCTAATTACAGTACTACAGTACTTAACACCATGATCTTGATATTATAGATTCACACTTATATACATTGCATACTGCACCGGCAACCTTTTTATAACAGTTAAAATGTGGAGGAAAGTGGAATTTGCTCTTTCAATTTTATATTATGCCGTTCAGTACAAAAAACATAGGAAGTCTGAATTATTGTCACATTGTAACGGAATAGTCCTTTGTTCCATACTCGGCCTTATCGATAAAACATATTTAATTTTTTAAAAAGAAAAATTCAATTTAAGGTACCGTTATTGGCAGGAAATTCTTACTGTTTCCAAAACGAGGAGCAAATCTCAGGTGAACTCCCTTGTCATCTTCTCCAACGTTCAGAAACGAGTTCCAATCTAGCATGAAGTAAAAGCCATTTGGTTTGGGAGGTGGGAGGCTTTCGTCTACAGTTCCTCCATCAGTACTACCTCCAAATGAGCTCTCAAGGTCTGCAAGTGATGGGGAACTTGTGTCCTCGCTGGCTGTGGAGTCGGTAGATTTTGTGGACGACTCACTGCTTGAATCAGTCAATAAGCTGGTCTCACTTGAGGATCCCCCCACACTCAAAGCAGCACTTGGAGAGGAGTTCTTGAAGTCAAGACCCGCAGCAGTCTCAGTTGACCGCTTAGTAGTTGCAGATGGAAGATCAAAAGAAACGTCGGGCTTAGAGTTGGGATATCCTCTTGAGGCATTAACCTCCTGCCGTTTGTTGACTCCATTCCTTGTTTCGTTGATTGCATATAATAGCTCATCAAATGATAGTGGGTCCGGAGTATTTGCGAAATCATCAAGAGTCAATGGTGTTTTGTTTTTATCTAAAAATACCTTGCTAAAGTTATTTTTTGATAAGTACTGAGTAGCATCTTGCAGCTGTTGTTCAAGTTCTTCAGGTGAAGTTACATTCTTTGAGAGTATTTTAAAAGTATCTAATAATTTTTTCAGGCTTTTAACGTCTTCAGTATTGTTCAATGCATTTTGTACTGAATCTGTTGGATTGAAAATAAATTCGGAGTTAATAGAGCGAGCTTGAGGATACTGCTCTGTAGTCTGCTCGGTCTGCTCAGTGTTACGGTGTGACAACAGTCCCAGAGATTTCAGCGTATGTCTCATTTCTGCAGACATGCTGTCAGGGTGGAGGGTGAAAAACTGCTCGGGGTTCGCAGTTGGCTCTGGCGTAATAGGTGATAACTTCTTGGCCCGCTCATGACGCTCACCAACCAGACCGAAACCTGCTAGAAAGTGACGCATCTCGTCACCAACCTCGCTACTGGGGATAGGCTTGAAGACCGAGTACGAGCTAGCATCGATTTGCGGCTGTGCGCTACGAGGGGTTGAAATTTTCTCATCTGATGCATGAGGAATCTCGTTTTCCGGAGGAAGAAGCCCAAACGACGCAAGAAGGTTCCTCATGTCAGGTTCTGGGGTTGTGGTAGTAACGATCTCTTGGGGGAAAAGTCCGATGGAGGCGAGCAGCTCCTTGACATCGTCCCTAATTATTGGAGGCGCTGGGGTAGTTGTCGTAGTTACAGGCCACTTTGCAAGAGGAGTGGGTGTCACCACCAGTGTGGTACCCTCCGTCTGATGTGTGATCGGTGGTGACTGAGTAGTGGTTGTGCTCACTAGATATGTGACCGGCCGCCGCGTGTACAGCTCCTCGATCTTTGACTCGGTCAAGTTCTTGGTGTCGAATGGAAGGACCAACATCAGATCTTTTTCTTCCCTCACTTCATCGGGTGATGGCGTGTTCGTTTTGCGAGTGCGAGGTCTTGAGAAACGCTCAGGGGTAGCAGAAAATCTGACACCGCCCCGCAGACGCGGAATACTTGGAGGAGCCACCACGGTTTCGACGGGCTCACTCTCCTCAGCTATCAAATCCAGGCCGGACTCGAGGTCAGCAAACGGCTCATCGTCATCGGTGAGTTCACCGGCCGGCAGCGAGGAGACGACGAGGGCCCAGCTCAGCAAAAACAGCACCTGTGAGCAGATGCGGTGTGTAAAACAGGGTAGAGATAATACTACTAATTAAATTAATAGCCAGTTAATAGTGACCTAATAAAATATTTTATTTGTTGAATAATCTGAATTAGAAAATGCAAAAAGCCAATTTTTTAGTAAAATATACATGAGTGTATTATATTTAAAACAAATTGAAATTAATTAATTTTTGTACGACAATTTACTCTATAAACTGGCGTAAAATTGTGCGTGTGGTCCTAATATTTTATTCTTAAAACGGCATGGTTACAAGTTACAAGCAATTTACTGCATCAATACACTGCAGCGGATGTTATTAATTTTCATATCATCTAATAGGTATCCACACATCGTAACTCTCCCTTTCTATTCTATAATTTACGTTTTTTATACATAAAGCACGCAATAAAAATGAAAGGAAAGTTTTATCAAGGGCAACAATTATTCTCGCTTGTTGGATACAATAATCACAATAATATTATTTTTATGCTATATATATAATATATATATATATATATATAATATATAAATAATATATTTTTCAATTCGACATAATTTAAGTCATATTAAGTATACTATTGATTCATCATGGTGCTTAATTAATACACTGTATAATTCTCCCTATAGTTAACTTAATATGTATATGAAAGGTCACAAAAAGGAGATAGGTGTCAACTCGTTCGCAATAGAAACAATAAGGCATCCGTCAAACGTTCAGTGAAACTGTTACAAATCCTTATATCCATCACTTGTCGTTCAGTAGACTGCAGCTTGCAAAACACGCTGCTTATAATGTGATAGCCTCTGGTGACATAAGCTGAATTTTTATAATACGTCGATCTCAGCATCCAAGGCGAGTGCAGTACATATAGTACATATAGAAAGTTATTTATTCTTTACGTCAACATTAAAAAATCGTGTGCATCATTGCATCTGCTAGAATATAGAATTATAAAATTTTGCAATGGGAGTAATAGAAAGATGACTGTAAATTTGTAATTTGATATAGGACTTGAATTTAATTATATATATATACGTATAAAAAACTGATGATGAAAGATGCGTTAATAAATTTTTGGATGAGCTAATGACTGTTTTTTTCATGTCGTCAGAGAGTAAGCTACAGTTATATGTGAACTGTTATTCAAACATAAGAAAAAATATTCATGTCTATATTTCAGTTTCCTATGTAATTACCCCCACTTAACAAAAGCAAGGTGGAGCTACTGTTTAGTATTTTAGCTGACATGGATGATCAGCCCAGATGAAACAGACCATTGATTCGTTTTGAAAGTTGGTTTTTTCTTTGCAGAAAGTTGCGTCTTCACTCGTTATTATTCTTACTTTTATTTAAAATAATTAAATTTTATGGTGCCACTCAAACAATTATAACTTGTAACAACATTAAAATAAATATATAACTTGAATTGAAAAAGTAAAATGCAACCAAATTTCCAAAGGACTCAACGTATTCTGGTTCTTCACATTGCCACTGGAGGTATTTAGTCCACGTCTCCGGGAGAAAGCGGGGCGGTATACCTTGGCTTGCAAAAGGGTACTTTTTGAGGTACCAAGAAGACCCCTACTGTGTACTCACGTGGGTTCTCATGTGGTCTCCGGGGTTGCTGGTGTAGTGTGGAGGACTGCAGAGGCTTGCAGGGCTCAGAGCTCCTTGCCGCGATCTCGTGGACTGACGACGCGCGGCCGCGGCCCACTTTGGCACCTGCCCCTCCACCATCGCGACTGTGAGCCATTGTATGCGCGCACGTCGAGTCTCGCCACAGTCAAACCAACATAGCTTTCTTCCAGAAAATAGTCGGATGTCAAGAATTTGTTAATAGTTTTACCGTATAATATGAATTTATAATTTTCAAGAAAATGTGTGTTAGTTACAATGATTGAGATATATTACATTGATGACAAGTGCAGACTAGGAAAATAATCGTGGAAAGCCGCCAGCCGGCCCCGAAAGGTCAATGTTAATAAGTCAGATGGAATGGGGAAATGAATGCACTATCAAATAAAAAATTTGTGTGGAAAGGTCTAGGTGGTATCCGCACCAGCATTATCTATTATCTGCATTATTGCTTATTTATATTGAAATTCATATGTTATCTATTAGGCTGCTAGACAGAATAAATAAACCTTGCACTTCTGGCTATTTTGGTAAAGGAAACTTAAAAATTATTTAACTATAGAGCCATATCCAGCTGCGTCATTCATTTTTTCATTAATGCTACCTTTTATTATGGGAAGATAGGAGAATAACTTTTACCTTTCTAATTATTATTATTAGTCTTTTATTAAACACAGAAAGTGTACATATTAACAGCACTAGAAACATACATTATAGAAAAACATTACAATAGAACACATAAAACATACATACAAAACATATATAATAGTTACAGAATAATAGAACAATAGAAAATGATAATAAAACAATATAAAATAATTATAATTATAATTATAATAATTATATTTACGCATCTCATACATCATTGCATGCTAAGAAAAGTAAACACCTTCCTTTTTTTTTTTTTCTTTTTTCCCTTTCATTTATTTTTATTTCTACATAATTATTAAACATAAGCTATTCTGCATATCATGTCATAACATTGAATTTTCAATAAAAACTTTTGTTCTTGATTTCTTGCCACTATAAAATACTGAGAATCGTCTCATTAAAAAGGCGAGCATACATCAGTGAGGAGAGCAGCAGCTCCGTTGGCACACTTACGTCTAGCGTGACGGTGGTTTCCATAACGCTCAATCGGTCTCGAGGGAAAGCTCCGCCTTGCACAACGAAGCAAGGACGCCTACTGCACCGAGAAAATCTTTACTTATCGCATAAAAAATTACATCTAAATTTGTTTATGAAAAAAACACAATCCGAAATCGCGCGAAACAACCTTCAAGAAGAACCTTGATATACAATTAATATAATGTTAAAAATACAGATTAATTTTTGCTTTAAACTTTAAAATCTAGCTAAAAATAAATAAAATGTTTTTACTTGTTGGTCAAGTCTGTTGCTGGATACATGAACAAGGTTGTATAATCACTTTGGGGCAATTATTTGGCTGCATAATGCTGCAAATTTTTTTTTAATACTAAAATATATAGAGCATCATCAGTTCATCACTGTCTGGAACATTAAAAAAAAATGTAAAAGTGTCTTTATTTTTTTTAGCTTTTTAACTGAACCCTCTGTCGTCGCCAAAAGTCGGGACACCTGGACTTTGCAATTTTACTGTGCACTACAGAAAAATCGCAAAAATTAGAAAAAAAATATTGCATTAAACCGGCAAGCCTCCTCTATAACTTAAAAAATATAACGGGCCGATTAATTGCAAAGCTAATTTGTTATAATTAAGGAAGTGACGCAACCTACCCAAAAAAATGATTTTTTCACGAGATGCGCGTCTTTGCGCTCTTGTATAAAATAGAGTTATGCAGGTAGCGCTTTCATTTATTTTTTTTCTAATAGCCAAATACTTCAAGATGTGAAATCAATTTTTAATTTAAAAAAATTAATTATTCCCTAATTACAATTAAACCAAACGCAAAATTAAACTCTAGTTTTGCAATTTTGAAGCTACACGCTCGAAAAAAATATCATTATACACAGAAAAAAAAAATCAAAAATTTTTGGTGGTTGCCGATTTTTTATAATTTGTATATTAATCAATGTTTACATTTTAATTAAGAGCAGCGTTGCTAGGTTTCAGCTGCTGAATACGGAAATATAATGCCCGGCCGTGACAGTAGCTTTGCTGTGTACAAAAAGCTTTTTATATGAGCGTCTCTTTGCCCGAGGCTGATCACTATTGTTTCAGCTAAGCCAGTTATATATCATTAAGATGGAGAAACACGCAACTAAAGTTGACATGATTGTGTTTAAAATGAATTCAGCATCTATTTGAGTGTTTTAATCATATTTCTAGCTTAATTATTAGTGATTATAATGAACTTTTAATTACTTACAAAAATCTCTTAATAAGCTCAAAAATGCAGCTAGAATTTTGATTAAAAAAGATATATTATTCATATTTAATTTTAAATTCAACCACTTCATCATCATGCACATTAAAGAGAGTTTCAATAAACAATCGAGATCATCGAACCATGATGCAATTTCAATTCTACCTGGAATGTTAAAATAACAACCCTTCCTGCTGCTTGCTGCAAGACACAATACAGTAGAACACCGCCTTTGAAGAGAGAACGACCCTCATTGTTATTATCTTTTATGGCCTGTCAATCAACTTTGCTATTTTTCTATACTGAATAAGGCCACTCCAAGCAAAAGTTAGGATGTGGCAACCCAGCAGATTCCTGAAAGATGGTAATTTCATCATTAATTTATGTAAAAAAAAAAAATTAAAAATTTATAAAAAATCGACGACCACCAAAATTTTTTATTTTTTTTTCTGTGTATAATGATATTTTTTTCGAGCGTGTAGCTTCAAAATTGCAAAACTAGAGTTTAATTTTGCGTTTGGTTTAATTGTAATTAGGGAATAATTAATTTTTTTAAATTAAAAATTGATTTCACATCTTGAAGTATTTGGCTATTAGGAAAAAAATAAATGAAAACGCTACCTGCATAACTCTATTTTATACAAGAGCGCAAAGACGGGCATCTCGTGAAAAAGTCATTTTTTTGGGTAGGTTGCGTCACTTCCTTAATTATAACAAATTAGCTTTGCAATTAATCGGCCCGTTATATATTTTAAGTTATAGAGGAGGCTTGCCGGTTTAATGCAATATTTTTTTCTAATTTTTGCGATTTTTCTGTAGTGCACAGTAAAATTGCAAAGTCCAGGTGTCCCGACTTTTGGCGACGACAGTAGTAGTACAGCTAGTACTGGCCACAATTAAGTGACTGAATTTAACTTCCCGGCTCTTCGTAGACCCTATACTTTTGTGGGTCCCTTCCAAACCGGGGCGGCCATGGCCTAAGCAATCCATCCCAGCATTCGCCTGGTTGTAACTGAGGAAACCATGGAAACCTCAGTCAGGATGGCCGGCAATTTATGGAGGATGCCATCAATCACCTCCCGGATGCACAAGTGGGTGTTCTTTAGCAACCGCCACTTGTGAAAAGTTTGGCGGTGCATCTTTATCATGTAGCTCTAGATGAGTCTATAGACACTCTAGAGTCTAGACCTAAAAAAAAAACATAAATAAATAATAATAAAAAAAATCATTGATTCTGATGACTAAAACAGTGAAGGCCGATTCAGCCCTGCATGATTTGAGTCTTAGAGGCACAGTATAGAGAAGATAGTAGAGAAAGTCGTATGTTAGAATCGAAGTCGAAAACTGCTCGCGTCAACGGCATGTTTGTTCGCCGCAATGTTAAAATCATAGGAAAGGGGCACGACCAAATGGGGCATCCTGCAATGTTATGGTATAGGAGAATCAACTATAATCTGCTCTAACTCGGAAATTATTAAAGCTAGCACAGTGGAACTTTCACTAAAATATTAGAAAAAAAATCTAGTATTTTTTACAAAAAAAAAGTAAGCTCTTAACCCAATATTCAAAAAGTGTCAAAAATTGACTTCAGCTCCCCCGTAGCGCAGGTATGGGAGTTTGGCTACTATCTTTCCTGTACTGTGCTTAGAGGAAGTGAGCTGTGCGCGGGGTCAAGCAACAGCTGACATTGGTGCCCCGGTCACGCACCCAGCAACCTAACTGTTGTGTGACCGCCGCACGTACACCTGCACGTCATGCTACAGGTATAAATTCAGGTAATGACTGCAAATAATATTACTACCTTGGTGTTGACATGATATAGAAAGTATTTAATAAACAATACCAATTTAAATACACGCTGTAACATTTAATAGTATTATGTACATTGAAACACGTAACTATTAATTTTATAACCTGACCTAATGAATATATAGAAAGTTATAGGAACTAAAATTGTATTCACAAATCAACATGCCCATGTGCATAAAAAATATTTTTGCTTATACTCTTGGAAATGTAGATAATAATATATAACTCTTGGAGAAGCTACTGCAGCTTGTGAGCGCATATCTCTGTCTTGTTTAGTTGAGATGTCTCGTCGGTGCTCGCGAGAAGAAACTTGTTGACATATTCCGTGGCAAGCTTGATTTGCAACTCGTCATTCTTGCTCAGCGCCGTCGTGAGGACCCTCGTCAAGTGCGCGGTCAGTACCACGCGTTCTGGGAACACCTCGAGGAAGTTCCTCAGAGCTCTTGCCGTGCCTCGTACCACGTCTTCCAGCGCAGTCCCTTCTGCTTCATCTTGTCCGACGACTCGCTGCACTGGCAGCTCGTGATTGTGACGCTGTGCACGTCGCTGTGCGCGCCGCTGCATCGCCAGCACGTCCTCAGCGATGACCTATGGAACGAAATACACTTTTATGGTCAAGACGATCTTTATATTATGTAGTTACGTGTGTACTGCGGTTTTGGTTTACAAATATGATAAAGCATATTATTGATACAATACAGTGTACTGTATATAGGCATCTGCTCATATTTTGAATTCGATCAAACAGATAATATATTTTATATATATGTTGATTTTTATATTATATATATATAATATTTTTATATATTATTTTTATATGCCTAGACTACAATAAAAAATGGGTAAATTTACAGTGTAATTATTATAGTAATGTTATATATATAGAAATGGTTACATAGCGAACTCAAGACATGGAGACTGGAGACTACAAGGCTGCAAACGATCACGTTTGAATGACGTAATGGCACGACAACTTAATTCTCGGATGATAGACGACCTATAGACAATAAGATAAAAGGACCCATAATATAGGGCTAGATGCCCTAGAGGGTTATTGAACTTATTCAAACTACGACGAGGCTGTTAAAAGTAAAACATTTTGTACTTATTAAATTAAATATTATAAGCAAAACAAATTATTATTTGATACTCGCTAAATAGTCTAGGCAGATATACATTGAATTTTGTATTGATGCTTTTCAAAGTTACCATATGTTGTATACGTGCTTTCACTACAAATTTTATAAGAATATTTGCCATTACGAAACTTTGAATATATATAACAAAATAACAAGGCTTGAAGACTGTGTATACAATTATTATTGTTTGAGTGGCATGAAGAAGAAGAAGAAGAAAGAAAGTGAGAGCTGCACCCAAACTCGCAGCACTCCGTGACACGCACCCTGTTACAAATCGTGTCTCCGAGCTAGATAGAGTTTACATTTATTTGGGTAATTAGGGTCCTGTTCTAGCCGAAGCCAATATAGAACGAAGATGTGTATGAAATAAAGACCTGATTAGACTTGATTATAGAGCATTGGGGACAAAAACCTAGGCACGAAAGAAGGATGCACCTAGTAAAAACCCCGTTTGCGGAGTAAAGATAAAGGGCCAGGTTCACATTGCCATGTGAGAAGAAGACAGGCTAGCTGGCGATAGTCTTTTACGTTAGGGTGGTTTGGATTGACTTTATGTTTGAGTGGCATAATAAAATTTCAATTTACCTGCAACGCAGCAATCGAGCACGAGCCCCTGTGTATTGTGGTGCTCAACTCGTTCAGCTTGATCTCCGTCAAGTCTGCGTCGCTCTCCCGAAGCTGCTCGAGCTTGCTGCTCAGAGACGCGGCTAGGGCAAGTACCTTGGGGCTGTGTTGGGGCTCGGCGTCAGGGCCATCAGTGCACTCCTCGACCCTCTGCACCTGCTCGTCTTGTTCAATCTCGGTGAAACAGTAACGAATAACTTCGTCATCTGCACTGAACCGAACCCCCTTTGAGTCGTGCTGAGAACGTGTCGTTGACCTCTGATCCGTTTCACCAGCGTCTTGCTCTTGTTTGCATGCATTGTTAGTAACATTTTTAGATTTATTATTAAGCTTTACTTCTGAATCAGTTTTATTAATTTCTGGACGTTTTATGAGGATATCGATTTGATTTTTTTCATATGTATGCATTTTAAAGTTTGATTTAGCAAGATCCATTTTTACAGTAGAATTTGAGGTGATAGTTTGCTCTCTGTTCGACACCTCGTTTCGTCGTTTAGTTTTTGTTTTTTCGGGGCTCAGTACGTCTTCTCCGTTCGGAAGCACGCACTGGGTCAGTACAAGCCGAGAGAATGATCGGACGCTGTCGCTACGTCCACTCTCAGTCCACGCCGTGGCTGCGGCTTCCATCGCACTCATCCCGCGCTCGTGCTGCAATTCGCGTACCCGCTGCAACAAATCGTCATACTCTCCGCCGCTGTCCATCTGCACGATTATCACCTTCGCTTTCCACAGCCTTATTAAGAATTTGATGACACGTTTCAGTGCAACTGATTTAGAATTAATTCTTTCTCTTTTGAAAGTCAATGAACTTGAAAGTGTCATTGTTGCGCATGTCATCATTAACGTATCCGCATGACACATTGGGAACACAACCAAGGTCCCTCTACAATACATATGTAGAGCAATCTTGGAACACAACATACCTATATTATAATAATACACTGTATTATATATACAGCAGTACTGTACATTTAGGGAATATGAAAACAATTAAGAAGTATGCTGCAGCTAGGTTGCAAAATATTGATTTAAAAGAAAATAAAATAAAACGTGTGAATATTTAATATTTATAATTTATAAGCGTTACCATATATGTTATTTAAATATATAATTATGATATACGTAAATGTTTTATGTGCCATGTGCATGTATATTCTGTAAAACTTTTTATTCAGTTAAGAAATATAAATAAAGACCTAGATATACTGTATGATGTCAACATAAACATGACACCTTGATCATTAATAAATAAATCCCATTATATACAATAGCAGATAATAAATTTAAATCAAACAATTGGATTGAAAACCATAATTCGTCATATCGTTTCGATCATTATGTTACTGCATTTTATCACTAATTATTGTAATCAAGGATTCCATGATTGTAATAATTACTCCTCCCTCGTTGTTATCCCCTCTCCTCCATGCAGTTATATAATCGTGAGTTATTGTGACTGACGTGCTTCTTGATGTGTTGACCAGGGACCGAGACGATGCTGCGAGCTCGGCTGAGAAGCTGGACAACTGGTCAGGTGGGTGTCTCATCTAATTTTTTTTTTCAATTGTTTTACACCTGGACTTCGTGAGTTCTACATCGTAATTTTATTTATTTTGATTAAATATTCTTTAGAAACTTTCCTCCCCTTCCGATTTGGAATGTTATGAAATAAAAAAATATGAAGTCCGTTCGTAAATTTGGAAATCATTCATATAGTCACCGTGTAATATGGTTCATCGCTTTTCATGATCGATTATGGATTTCCGAACAAGCAGACCTGCCTATATCAAATTTTGGGAGCGTGCTAAAATTAAAACCAGATTTTTACTGTGAATAAAACAATGTTAACAATTCATTTTATTTCCGATACCTTCTTTATTATAATGGTTTTCCTGCTGAAGACAATAATTTACAAATTTGCTATACTTTCTACAGTCGACGTCAAACACTCTCATGTTATATATAACGAGAATCTTTCGGCTCGGACTCTCGCTCCTCTATTGGTCACCGACAGAAAGTGTCCTCCTAACACACCGTCTCTGATCCACTTCCAACCTACATTCCTCACGTATTAGAACCAGATTCAAGTGTCCAGTGTAATGAGTGTATGCGCTGCAGATCCGTGCGGAGCGTGCCCCCAGCTGTGCGTGCGTCATCAGGGTCACGTCGCCCACGAGTGCGCATGTTTTCGCGGCTTCCAGACAACCGCCGGTTCGTGTCAAGGTGAGAGACGTGGGGCTAGAAATAATTCAATTAGATTACCGCGTGTATTTAATATGGATAGTATAATTATATAATATATTAATTTAAATAATTATTTAAGACAAATTTATTAAACTCAAGCGCACTGTGAGTTAATCGCATAGTTATTTATATTATAATATTTTAATAATTTTATAACGCTTTAGGACCAACTAAAACATATAAAACCCAAAAGGAGTATTTTTTTTCATGATATTTTATGTCAAGCTGCATAGCTATTTTCTTCGTGTATATATAATATATACATAAACAATGTATTCATAATGTAAAATAAATATTTAAGTCTGCATGGTGGAAAATATATTTATTGTGCAATAATATGTTGATTCTGTGACTTGACAAATATATTAATTTATAATTTATCTCATTCTATTTCGGTAGCCCCCAGATGTAAAACAGTTCCTTCATAATTTCATTAATAGAATTAGATAGATAATTTCATTAAAAACAAAAACATTAAAATCTTAGGTTATCTATAACGTTCAGAGGGTGTCGAGAGAATTCAGCTAGTGCACGCTGAAAGATAGTTGATAAATAAAATTAAATATTGGTTAACACGGTGTATCGTCAACAGACGTGGACGAATGCGCACGGGACGCGGGACTGTGCGGTCCGGGCGGACGCTGCTTAAACACTCTCGGCTCGTTCGTATGTCGCTGCTCGCGCGGCTACCGTCGAGGACCCGCCGGCCCGTGCATTGACGTGGACGAGTGTGCGGACCCGAGCAACTGCGAGCACCTTTGCCACAACCGACCAGGTAAATCTTAAGATGTATCAACAATTTTAGGATTTCCTCTGAAAAGGGATTGTTTTTTCATGATAATATTTCCATGTATGGCATACAGTAGTAAACTAGTAAGCATTTCTTTTTAAATACAAATATAAAATACTTCTAAAAATGTATGATTCGTTGTTTAATTACATAACTATGATAATAATGTGTTTTTACTTTTAAAACCTATTACAGTTGACAACTTACTCCGATTAAAAACGATATATTATTGAAAAATATTGTCACTGTTGGTAATTAAGTGAAGGATATTATGTTTGTTGGCAGGTAACTTCTCGTGTTCATGTCACCGCGGCTACACGCTTCTTCCTGGTCCCGGTCCAGGACGTTGCCGCGATGTAGATGAGTGCACGGTGGGCGTGGCCAGCTGCTCGCACCTCTGCGTGAACACACCTGGCAGTTTTGTCTGCCGCTGCCCCGCGCCCCTTGTTCTGGCACGAGACGGTCGTTCATGTGAGGGCCCCACAAAACGACATCGCAAGAGTCCGCCTGCCCAGCGAGACGAGGCTGTTGAATCGAAGACGATAATATTTAAAGACGAAGGAGAAGACAGCTGGTGTCACGTCAAGTGTTTGAACGGTGGAACGTGCCGGGAGGGGATGTGTCTTTGTCCGCTGGGACTCACAGGGCCCGTGTGTCAGAATGGTGAGCTATTGACCTTGAGAACTTGTTGTCATTATGAAAGGGCAACTAGTTATGATGTTACGAATAAATAATAAAAATTAATAAATAACTATTTTTTTTTTAAATTAAACAAATATAATAAAAATATAACCATAAAAAAATTAATAACTATGCCAGCCAGGCGCGGATCCAGGAGGGGGACTGGGAGTGGGGCTGCAGCCCCCCCCCCCCCCCCCCCCCGAAATGTTGAGTTTAACAGTTTAATAGTTTAATATGAATGATATAGGCATTTCCCTCACTCAATTTTTTTATAACTTTGGCTTTGTGGAGGCGCCCCCCCCCCCCCCCACCTTTTTTTATTTTTTTTTTTATTTACGCCTGATGCTAGCTGAATTTTTTCATATGGTTAATGAATTAATAGTTTAATGATTTTTAAACTAACAGTAAATTAATTATTATATAACAAATTTTGAATATTTTAAAATATTGTCAAACAAAGTTTGAGTTTAAGGGCATTGGGTGTAGCACCGGTAGTTGGCAACACTGACGTATCTTCACCATGTTAATATTTGATCATTGCTCCTCGGAGTAGTTTTTATGCTAGAGCTAAGCTGATTGCTGTAGTATCAAGATAATTAGTAGCCCAAGTGCACAATTTGGCTAAATAAAGCCTGATTTAAAGAAAAGTATTTTTTTTATATTTTAGAAAAATGCATGTAAATTTAAAAAATTACTAAAAAATACTTTTCTTTAAATCAGGCTTTATTTAACCAAATTGTGCACTTGGGCTACTAATTATCTTGATACTACAGCAATCAGCTTAGCTCTAGCATAAAAACTACTCCGAGGAGCAATGATAAAAAATTAACATGGTGAAGATACGTCAGTGTTGCCAACTACCGGTGCTACACCCAATGCCCTTAAGTGCAGTAAATTTTTAGCTGTGAGCACACAAAATTATGCTGTTTTCATTGTAACTAATTTTTCCCCTTCTAATGTGATGCACAGACGTGGATGAGTGCTTGGCTCTGCCTGCCGAGCTACGGTGTGCTCACCGCTGTTCCAACACATTTGGTGGCTTCCAATGTGAGTGCCGACCGGGCTGGGTGCTTGGTGCGGACCGTCGCAGCTGTGCCCCTCTGGACTGCAAGCCGCGATGTCATGAGCCCGCCACCTGTCAGCTGGGGGTCTGCGTGTGTCCTCCAGGAGCAGATTGTTCCACAGGTAGGTGCAGAGTACTACCGTAAGCTTGGGAGTAGTGCACGCTAGCGATGTACATTTAAAGTTAAAGAGTTGTTTAAGATCCACTACTCTTGTTGATTGTTTCATTCTCATTTATGACATTATTATTACTGAGAATTTGAATTATTGATCTTCAAGAGCTAAAATGCATTGTTCACTGAGAGCTGAGAGTATCTGTTATCCAAAATTACAGTAATGGAGTACCAATTAAAAACTTCTTTACCCAGTATAAGATTCAGTAAGACCTTAATATTGAAACCAACTTAAACAAACTTGGAACTTCACAAATTGATGTTGTACGTATAATTACTGTATACTACTTGTTAGTTTAACTGGTGTTTTTCACGGTACTCTAGATTTTAAGTCTTCTTTTCATCTCTCAGATGCATGCCGCTCAAGCCCATGCCAGCAGCTGTGCCGGCCCACGGCAGATGGGTTCACATGTTTGTGCCGGGGCCGCTGGCGCCTTGCTGAGGATGATCACAGCTGCATTGCACCTCCCTGTGTGCCTCACTGCCGGAATGGAGGCCAGTGCCGTGCAGGGCGCTGCCATTGCCAGCCTGGCTTTCACGGACGACTCTGCCAACTCGGTGAGTGGTGCAGTCAAGTAGACTAAGCAATGCTCAACGTGGTTTAATCTGTTGAAACATCAGTAATTTATAAAGGGACCAACTGGGATTAGAACAGTTAATATGTCAATGCAGAAACTTACTGTTTAAAGCTGGATCTCGCTACTGGCTAGAAGACAGGACAATATAAAATTCTTAATACCGTGGTTAATACATAGAGCTGAAATAAATGTTCTGATATCGTGGGCTTCATACGTAGTCACAGGATGTTACTAACAGCATATATGTAGTATAATACTGCAGTATAATTATAGAATTTTCATTTGTATGCTTTTGAGTCAAGAGCTATAGCCTATAGCTACGGTATTATTTTATTCTGTCCCTAAAATGTTATGTCAACCTGACACTTTATTATTTCAAGTATATATGGAGATTATAGAGTAACTTACTTGTTAGTGATAATTGTTTATTCTCTTGTTTCTGTAATTTTTATATGTACTGTATTAATGTATAAGCACACAAACTGTAGCTTAACGTGTCACAATATCACATTGCAGATGTGAATGAGTGCCTGTTCTCTGACTTGCCTTGTCGGCACGCCTGTGTCAACTCGGTGGGTAGTTATCAGTGCCTGTGTCCCCCCGGACTTCGACTGACTGCCAACCGCACGGCGTGTGAGGTGCCAGTACAGCAGCTGGATGTGGTGATCGAAATTGTGGTGCAGGACGGAAGTTCAAGTCCCTCCACCATGCATCGTCCGTGGTCACGCTCACCGATGGCTGGTCTGCGTTACCAATTTGCACAGCAGGTGAGAAAATATAACAGACAGTTACTGTCACTTTAAATAGAATTCATTTTTTTTCAATTTTTTGGTGCTTAATTATTAGTAGTCAAGTGGACATTTATTTTTATTGCAGGAATCAAATAGCACCTTATTTAAGATATATCAATTCCAAATTTATTATTAATTTATTCTCCAAGTTTAAAAAAAAAAAAAAAAAAAAAGAAAGAAAGAAAGAAAAGAAAAATATATATAAAATATATATATTGTCACCGCAAATTCAGAACATGAAACTATTACTTCTTTAATCTAGTTTATTAATTTTTTAAAAAAAAGTGATGTAATTTATTTTTTTAATTGTATTTATAATTTATATCCATATACCATATTTTTAGTTCTTATAAGCAATTAATTTTTATTTAAAATACATTTCAAAACTAATTTTAAATAGCAATATTAATTACTGTTATACAGTAGTTTATACATAATTTTGTTCAGTAGTGTAAAAATCTAAAACTAGATAGAAATTTATAGGCTTAATAGTATTGACATGCTAATTTTTATAATTAATCTTTCAGGTCTACACTGAACATCCCAAAGCAAGCCTCAAGACAGCGAGCTGGTCACCAACAGTTATCCCTATGGAGGGCAGCAGTATGAGTCGAGAGGACAACCAAATCATCCCTCAAGTGGCAAACCCAGCATTACAAACAAATATAATTTCTTCAGAAAATGGTGGTATGAATTACGAGTACAATGAAATCATTAGAACTCCATATGTATTAAACACAAGAACTGAAACTCCTGAAGAAAGCAATAAAGCTAGTCCTAAGTACAGTGACATCCCTCTCCATGCACTACAGCTGACATCACAAGCACTCCTGCCCAGTCACGAAGTCAGAAATTACATCAGAGTAACTGACAGTGTGCCAGATTATCAAGAGTTCTCTGAGTTTAAAAAATTCCACTTGTCGTTAACTTCTATACAGCCGGACTCTACCTCTTCAGAGATTGACTTCACAAGAGCTGTTACCTTTCTTACCTCACCTACATTGCAATTGGAAAGTGTTTATTCCCTCTCACTCTCTTCTAGTGAATTTCTAACTTCCAGTCTTGTATTGGATGTGAGATTTAATGCATTAAATGACAGTGGATTTGTCGTGACTGGTGACAAGTCAAATGAAAGCATATCCTCCATTGTTTTACCAGCTTCTGCGGTACTGAAACCAACAGAAGATGCTTCAAGTATAGAAAATGAAGTTGCAGAGCAGGAGGAACTAAAATTGCTTCCAGATGAGAGCATAAATGTAGATTTGAATAATGTTGGACTTTTAGACGAGGAATATGTTGTTACTGAAGATCCAGAAAGCATTACGGAAGAAAATATGAACCTAATTCGAGATATCGCCAACTCTCTCTTCCCTGCCAGAATGTTAAGGGGACCAACAATAATCGGTAATCATACAGAACCTGAAGATATTACAAACTTTCTCACTACAAATGAAACAGTCTTGGGTAATTTGAGTCCATTTGTTCTTTCTTCTGCTGTAGAGCTGGAAACGTCATTTCAATCTGTTAGCTCAACTCCAGCTCTTCCTTCTGAAGACTTATCAAATATTGTGACCTCATTTGTAGTTAGTGAGATTGATCAAGAGGTTATTTTTCCAACCTCAACATTTTCACCATTGGAGACTCAAATCATTCGACAAAACGAGAAGAAATTCAAAAAGAAAAAGCCTCGCAAGCATAAAGGAAGTAAGCTTGGAAATGACCTGCAGATCTTGAATCAAATCCTGCAGTCCTTCGAGTTGCAACCAGGTGATGCCAGGCACTATGAGGTCATTGACTTGGATGATACCAGCTCTCCTCATGAAGTGGTAGACATGGAGGCTTCGACGCCCAGAGGTCAGCCTTCTGGTCCTCCCCCTGCCCCACTGCCACAACGACAGCTCCCGCCAAGCAATCGAGCAGAGCTTCACTGCTACTATGATCGCAAAAAGTACCAGTCCGGGACCTCTTTCTTCCGAGATGCCAAGAACTGCACCAAGTGTGTGTGCAAAGTAAGTGAGCTTGCCAAGTATGAATATAATAAAAGTTTTTTTATTTATATTAAATTTTGTGAGATGTTTCTTTAAGTTAATAAATAGTACTTTTAATAATTACTTATAAGAAAACATTATTTACAATGTCTAATTCTCAGTGCCTTGTTTCAGGATGGGGAGCTTCGCTGTGCGCCCCGCCACTGCCCCCCACCCCACTGTGAGAGCCCTCTGACAGGAGACTGCTGCGACTTCTGCCCTGGTGACTGTGTGGTGGGCCAGCAAGTGTTCCTGCCGGGGGAAAGGTTCAACCCTCCCCTCGACCCCTGCCGCGAGTGCCGCTGTGAGGCAAGTACATACATTGATACTAGAAGGAGTAGAAACGTCAAGTAGTCTTTCCCAAATTGAAGACAGTATTATCATGTATTCCTTTTACTACAATAACAAATCCAATGCTGTACCTTTTTATGTTGAATTTCCAACATTTCTAAACATTAGCTTTGTTTCAGCAGTATGTGGAGGAATACGCTATATTATTGAGAAATAATGCCTATTACTTTAGCTGCATAGACCTAATGTTAAAAAAAAACAATAAAATACAGTCATACTGGTCTTTCTATTTACATATAAAGTCTCAATTTTAACATTACAGGCTGGTCGTGCAGTATGCCGTGACCTAAAATGCCCAGCACTGGCCTGTGCACCTCAGTACCGTGCCCTCATGCCAGACGAGTGCTGCCCTGCATGTGTGCCCCCCGAACCTGGTTGTTTCTGGCAAGGACGCTTCTTCTACACTGGACAGCTGTGGGTGAGACGGCAGGGCGGCTGTCACGCCTGCCTTTGCAAGGTGAGAGAATCAAGTCTGCCGACAATATAGAAACTTGAGGCTAAATAGGTAAGATCAAGACTCTTGAAATAATGTCTTCAAGTTATTAGGCTAAATTATCTACTCAGTATCTGTACTTAAATTAAAAAAAAAAAAAAAAATACAGTACCCTAAAAAATTAGGGTCCCATGTGGTGTG
Organism: Siphlonurus alternatus; assembly: GCA_949825025.1. Classification (NCBI taxonomy): domain Eukaryota; kingdom Metazoa; phylum Arthropoda; class Insecta; order Ephemeroptera; family Siphlonuridae; genus Siphlonurus; species Siphlonurus alternatus. Next base: position 17,660,840 of record OX463779.1, on the reverse strand, counting down.
CCAAACTCTAACAGTGGATTACGTGGTTGAATACAGGTTAAAGAGAAAAGAAGAGTATAGGGTGTAACAGCTAGTTCTACCTACAGGCCTAGCTCACTGTACAAATATCCCATTTTTTGTAAACTGAATTTCCTTTACAAAATAGGTTTCAGAGTCAAAGACCAAAACATCTAAAATTTGTGCCATATTATTTTCAAATTGCCAGTTTAACACAGCATTATTTTGCAGGAGGGAGGGGAGGTCCAATGCAACCCCGTGGTGTGTGTGGTTGGTTGCCAGCACCCCCTGTTTGTGGCTGGAGACTGCTGCCCTCTGTGTGAGGGTTGTCAGCACCACGGCAAGCAGTACGACCATGACCAGACTTTTCCGCACCCCTCTGATGACTGCAGCGTGTGTCAGTGCCAGGTGAGACCTTCAGGTCTGCAGGTGGAGAACGTAATTTGACCTCTTAATCTGGTTGCAGCATGGAAATATAAGCTGCTTTGAGCGCCCATGCCAAGCAGAGTGCAGCCACCCCTTTAAGCCACCAGGTAACTAAACAAATTTATTTATAAAATCTTTTTGTTATTTCTGTGGTAGACCACACTAGATTGCAAATAATATACTTGTTATCATGGAAATTTTGCAATCTGGTTTCAAAATATTGTCACGTATTTTAATACTGATCAAGATAATTTAATGTTAACACTTAATGTCATACTGAAAATATCTGGGAAAGTAACATTGAAACACATTACAAGTTAATTAATTAGAAAATAAATTGTTTTATTAGAAGCATATGGAGAAAATCCATGATTAGCGCTTGTCTCCTTTTTTTATTTATACCATTGTTGTCAAGGAATCTGACCTAACTAATTAGCATACATCTAAGTAATATTAGAACAATTTAAAAATAATTTCTTGCTGGTAATGGACAATTTGCATCAACTTTTTTTAGTAGCTCAATCGAAAGAGGAGGTCGAAAAATACACCTGTGAATTTTATGCGATTTTTATTCGTACTGCATCATGGCTCAAAGAGAGGTCACGTGACCTGAAGCCGGCGCCCGTGATGTCACTTAACTGTTCGGTCAAACAAACGATCGACTTTATAACGCTTGCAAACTTGCAAACAATCACGTTGCTATGGAAACAAGCAACAATTAATTTATTGTTTACAAGCGTTATATAGACAATCGTTTGTTGACCAGACAGTTCAATGACGTCACGGGCGACACGGGCGCCGGCTCCAGGTCACGTGACCTCTCTTTTAGCCATGATGCAGTACGAATAAAAATCGCATAAAATTCACAGGTGTATTTTTCGACCTCCTCTTTCGATTGAGCTACTAAAAAAAGTTGATGCAAATTGTCCATTCTTAATTATAGAATAAAATAGAAGTCAATATAATTATATTCAAAATTCATAAAAAAAAAATGTGTAAAATGTTTGATTGTTGTTTGCAATCTTGCAGGACGGTGCTGTCCAGAGTGCAACGACTGCATGTTTGAGGGGGAGCACATCCCACACGGTTCCAGTCGCTCGTTTGGAAGTGATGATAGCTGCAAGGAGTGCTCTTGCAAGGTATGAATCGTGTTCGTAGACTCACTATCCTGGAAAACCTAAAATAAAAATGCATATATGTGTAACCTGAAGACTTTATGCCTTAAGGGCATTGGGTGTAGCACCGGTAGTTGGCAACACTGACGTATCTTCACCATGTTAATTTTTGATCATTGCTCCTCGGAGTAATTTTTATGCTAGAGCTAAGCTGATTGCTGTAGTATTAAGATAATTAGTAGCCCAAGTGCACAATTTGGCTAAATAAAGCACAATTTGGCTAAATAAAGCCTGATTTAAAGAAAAGTATTTTTTTATATTTAAGAAAATTGCATGTAAATTTAAAAAATTACTAAAAAATACTTTTCTTTAAATCAGGCTTTATTTAGCCAAATTGTGCACTTGGGCTACTAATTATCTTGATACCACAGCAATCAGCTTAGCTCTAGCATAAAAATTACTCCGAGGAGCAATGATAAAAAATTAACATGGTGAAGATACGTCAGTGTTGCCAACTACCGGTGCTACACCCAATGCCCTTAATTTAGAGAAGTAAAGGTGGATTCAGATGGCGATTTTTACCATGCGACGCGACGCGAATAATGCGCACTTGCTGTAACATCAATTGGCGGCCATATTGGGCGATTAAAAGAAAAAGAGCATCGTAATTAACGCGATTACCGGCGAATTCGCCTCCACATAGAATTTCACAGCTTTTACGTTAAAATCGCGTCACATCGCCGTTGTCGCCATCTGAATCCGCCTTAATTCTGGAATTGCATAAAAAAAATAAGCTCTTAATAATTTTTTTTAAAAGCTCACATTGAGCATTGAAATACATATGTTGAAAATGTATTGCTTTCACATAGCAATGAGTGTTTGAGACAAAAAAATAAAATTATTCGTAGTATTTCTATCAAAGGTTAATTTTCTTGCAGAAAGGTGTAGTTTCCTGCAGTGCTGCAGCCTGCCTGGCCAGCTGTCAGGTGGAGGGCGGTAAAAGAGTTCCCTCCGGCTCACACTTCAGTCTGGGCAGCGACGCCTGCACCCGTTGTCTTTGCCAAGAGGGTCATGTGGAGTGTCGAGCTGAGCCCTGCCTCACACACTGCTCCCACGGAGTGTTGCTGCCAGGGGCGTGCTGCCTTGACTGCTCCAAGTGTGACTACCAGGTGAGGAACATGTAAAGATTTATTCTCTTTCTGCTAACCTGATTCTATAGATAGTAAAATCTATCCTAGATAACAAACATCAAAGCATTATATCAACATCATTATAGTAGTGGATCAAAAAATATTTTACATTTGGTTTCAAAACAAAATTTTAATGACTATAATATATTACTGTATAATATTTGTACACAACAAAATACCAAGCATGAATAAGTAAAGAAAGTTTTTTTTTGCCTCAGGGTCGTATTTACCAGGAGCTTGCTGTCTTCCGCCCTACCTCGGATCAGTGCTTAAGCTGCTTGTGTGCTCGAGGCAACGTTCTGTGTGAGGACACGTGTTCAGGAAGTGGCGACAGTGAAGAAGACTAGAGGAGGACCAGTAAGAAGTCCGACTGCAGAAGGAGGAGGGAAGTTCCTGTCACTTCATATATCAGGTTGAGTCGTATCCCAGTAATTGGAGATCACAATTTATCTACAGATATAACTCATCAACCCCCACTGAGCTCCCTACTTTAATTTAAAACTTTCTTATAAAAGTTATTTTACAATAAAATTAAAATAATATCTGTCATTTCATGAAGTGATAATGTTTTAATTAAGGCTAAAATAATTTGCAAATGTATTGTAAATATAACCACTAAATCATCTCATTACAGTAGCAGTTACCAGTCTCCCAAGTCAGAACTTGGTCTATGTATATACTATGTAATGTTATTAGTATTATTGTTAAATTTTTTATAACTGTAATATCAAACTTATTTGTTTTTCAATTTTGTTAAGGGTAAGGTAACGCCACCAATGTTAAATTTTCCACTCTCATTTGTTCCTCCGAAAATATTTTAAAATATTCTCCTCTATGTCGTTCATTAGCTCTTAAAATATCGTCAATACAAATACGATCTAGTTTCCGAGTTACGTGTATTGAAACTAAACCCATTTATTGAACAAGCATACGCTGCATTTCAGTGACATTAGAAAAATTCTATAATCCAATCGTCCGATTTTTAAAAAAAACTAGAAACAAACTTAATGCACTAGGACAAACCTTCACAGCAAAAAAAAAAAAGACAATTATGAGAGTGGGAGCGACGTAAATTGATAATAACTGCACGATTTTTGACACTCGCACGTCTCACACACCCCTTTTTGGTCGGCCATTAAACAACTGGCGAATGAAACAGGCTGACTAATGAGCCAAAACAACGCTTATAATCCACTCACCTAAAGTAAAAACTTTCCAAAAATGTTTTATAGTAATGAAAAAAAAAGTTTTATAAATAAAACAACCATAACAGTTATTATTTAACTCATTATTTATAAATAAATTGAATATAAAACTGCCGTGACTTGCATGGTATCTTTAGAGTGGGACAATTTGAATATTGATATAGAGGCGCTGTGATCGCGGCGCAACTCTGGCGTTCCCTTTCCCTTAAATACATTACAAAATATTCTAAAACAAGCAATCATTAAAGTAGATCAACTTAATTATCGGTAGTTATCAATGTTGAAGATTTTTATTTTATTTTTAATTTCTTCAGGTTAAAATCAAAATAAATTAAATTCCTAGACACTTCATTTTATTAAATCTCATGAGCTTGACTAATTGTGCCCTTTCCATGCTGTGAATATTATTAAGTTTCATCACCAACTTTCATAAATGTACTGCCAAAGATAATTTGTATTTTCTATTCACAAGTGTTTCTGTATTTTTGTACTTTTTTAGTCCTTTCATTTTTATAAAACCTGTAATCAAAATAATATGTATTATACTTCAAAGTATTTTCTTAGAAGTAGCTTAGTTTTACTTCAATATTCTTATTTTTATAAAAATTCATTTATAATAAATATTTTAATTTAAAAAAATTGAAGCATTTGGGTTCATTTATAATATTGCTTTATTAATAAAGAAAAAAAAAGCTAATTGCATGTTGTAAGTGCACATTTGAAAAATATCACAAGTGTATCTGTGCAATTTTAAATGGCAAACAAATATTATAGTGAAGTTAAAACATTAACTCATGCAATCAAAGTCAAACGTGCTTATTGTCTGTAGCGTAAGAGCTATTATTTTTAAAATTGGCAAAATATATTTTTCACTTATTGATAAATTATATAAAAAAAGCCTTATTAAAAATTTATATTTGGTAACATAAATAAGATTATATTATACATAAATATGATAAATTCACATTGTATTCAGTGCTTATAATTTATTTCTCAGTTAAATACTTAATTAGAGTAATTAATTTAGAGCTATAAACAGCAGCTCTGTAATTTATATGATGTAGATAAACATCATTTATGGTAGCTAACCTTCAAGAATTGATTAATTCAACACAGAACCAAAAGCTTTTGGGGACATTTCTTAAAGGTCTAAAGTAATAAGTAGGTACTGTAATAAATGAAATTACATTAAAAAAACTCAGGTTTAGTTCTGTGCCATCACGTAATAATATAATATTTAATGATAACAATAGCTACTCTAGTATAAGTAAGAGCACCTTGAAAATATGGACAAAGTTTCCATGTTATAGTTTGTATTATTATATAGTCAAACATTTCAAATCAATCATCTCACTCTAATTGTTGCAAACAATCTCTCGCCATTCAAAACCTTAATTAATCTACAGTAAATATTAACTTATGCTGCGTACTCTACCTCCAAAAGTCTCTAATAATATCCATACTAATAGTACATTAGTAGTGTTTCAATGTTGAAAGTCTCAATTGAACATGCTTCCAGCGCCTTGACTTGAAGAGACCAGTTTTTAGACTTTGATCAGAATGCTGATTTAGTCCATTATTTAACTTACAGTGAGTGAACTGAAAGTTATGAGCAGATTATGAAATTTCAGCATCAGTATAGATACCGGTATCTAATAAAATAAAAATAATTAGCAGCATTTAAAATTTTAGCAATTCTGTGATAACTTTCAACTTTTTAAAAGAAGTAAAAAGTCTAGAGTTTCTAGAGTTAAGTAAGCTACCAATGGTTACAATGCTAGGAAAAGTATCTGTGCAAGATAAGGTTAATCACTAGCCAAATGTTTGCCCTGTTAGAGATACTCATGGAGTCTTCAGCTCTGGTTCCTTCTCGTCCTTATGAGTGCTCTGGTGTGAGAGTTTCCTGATGAGATTCTCAATGACTCTTGCGTCCACCAGTCCGATGAATTTGTCCACCACGAGGCCGGAGCGAACAGCAATCACGGCAGGAACAGCACGAACCTCGAAGGCGTGCACGAGCTCGGGGCAACGTTCAACGTCCACCACAGCCAAATCAATGCCCGGAAGAGGTACAATGAGCTCCTCCAGCTTGGGCGAGAGCAGCTTGCAGGGGTCACACCACTCTGCATGGAAGTTGACGATGACAGGCACATCATTGTTCAGAACTTTATCCATGAAGCTTTCACTGTCCACCACAGAAAACATACGACGAGTGGCTGCGTGAGAGCGAGAGAACTGGCGACGGCCAATCTCCCTCCCCCAAACTCGCAGTACCGAACGGCCAAGCATGTTGTTCATTTCTTAAGCACAGGCCTGGCAAGCTTGGGCTCCATCAAGTGGGTGTGTACAAACACAACGGAAGAAGTCACTAACAAGATCCCAAGGAAGATGATCAGCAGGATTCTCCAGATGAAAATGTGGTCGTGAACCTGTAAATTAGATCACATTATTATTCATTCTTAGTTCTTACCTAGCAGCCGCAGACGAACGAGAGCGTGTAAAAGGCTTGCTGCATTTCTAAGTGACTCCGTAAAATGTTTGAAATACTGTATGCATATATACGCAGTATGTTATGTGAAGGCACCTGTACTATAAACTTATATAATACAGTATGTACATTGCCAATCTATTTCCTATTTCAATCCTATTTGATAACGTATAAAAATGACATCTGCAATGTAAATATATAAAATTATTTAATATGCGTACAGTCATATATAATATATATATGCATCAACACTTTACTGTGAATTGGAATCTACCAAGTTGAGGAACTAAAATTATGCTACCACAATGATATGCATACATACAGTATTCCATCTATTCCATTACTTTAATAATCTTAATGCATACTGTATAAAGGTGCTTTCACATATTCGAAAATCGCTACGGAAACACTCCGTAGCAAATGTGTTGATTTTGCTGCGGCGCACCGTAGCTGTTCCGTAGCACCTCGCGATCGATCTACGGAACTCCGTAGCAAAATCAAGATGAGTTTGATTTTGCTACGGCATTCACATGATATTTCGCCGCAGCTTCCGCAGATGAACGAGAATATGTGAAAGGCCTACGGCATAGCTACGGAACTCCGTAGCGATTTTCGAATATGTGAAAGCACCTTAATACTTCTTGCATGATATTATGCATTAATGTGTGGATAATGGATCGTCTACACACACCGGGAGCGTGTACGTACCAGAGGCCGGGCCGCTATATTAAGGTGCTTTCACATATTCGAAAATCGCTACGGAAACGCTCCGTAGCTACTCCATAGCAAATGTGTTGATTTTGCTGCGGCGCTCCGTAGCTGCACCCAAGATTACTCTACATAAGGTTTGACGCTCCGCCATCTTGGCGCAGCTTTTGTTCGAGCCTGTGACGTCACAACCAATCACTGACTGCCACGAAATAGGCTCGAGAGTGACAGTTCTCTCTAATTGGTCCTGCGCGAACTGGACGAAAATGTGAACCTAAGCGTCCAACCCATTGAGCTCTATACAAGGCTAGAGGGCTAATCAGCTGTTTTAGGCGCGCACGGCGTCTGGGAGGAAAGTGGGTGGTGGTCGGTGCTATCGAATGCCTGGTTGACCAACCTAAGAAAGTTTCCTTATAAAATAAATATTAAAAGTTACACTGCAGTTGGCAATTCTGAGGAGAACACGTTGGAATGTGTGACGAAAGCGCAATCTCCCACCCACTTCCTCCCGCCGGACCGTGCGCACAGTTTAACATTGAGAAGTATAGGGCATTATCCCTCTAGCCTTGTATAGAGCTCAATGGTCCAACCTTATGTAGAGGGACCTTGAGCTGCACCGTAGCACCTCGCGATCGATCTACGGAACTCCGTAGCAAAATCAAGGTGAGTTTGATTTTGCTGCGGCATTCACATGATTTTCCGCCGCAACTGCCGCAGACGAACAAGAATATGTGAAAGGCTTACGGCATTGCTACGGAACTCCGTAGCGATTTTCGAATATGTGAAAGCACCTTTATATGCATATATACTATATACAGTATAGATGTTGCAATGCTTATAATCTCACCTTTGATACACTGCTGAGGTCTACTAGCTCACTCGGCGAATCGTGCGGAAGAAGTAGAAGGAAGCTGGTGACTAAAAGAGCACCCAAAATTGCCACTAGGCCGACGTTTTTCTGAGCCCGAAGAGATACAAGGCAAACGAGCAGGGCAGCTACCCACAGCGCGATAATAATAAACAGCCCTACTCCCACGCCGAAGATCAAGGCGGTCATATCCTAAAGCTAAGTGAGCTCAAGCCTTCGTCCATGAATAAATATCTTATGTAAACGAAACAAAAGTAAATTTAGCACATAATTTCACAACTCATGCAGGATGCACGTATTGCACGTCCACCAAAAACAGCTGCTTTTGGGACCATCTCGCTTTTGCTGCTTTGCTTCTGGAAGTGGAATGTTACAATGTTACTAAAGTAAGTATACAAAGAGGGTATTGTGTGCTAGTGGTTTTCGAAAAATAGGATCCTTTTTTTCTTTGTTACTTTTTAACTATTTTTATTCTGATTGTAGCAATCAAATGTAATTATAATTATTGAAAATTAACATTTTACTAAAGAAATATCTATTTTGAATTTATTACATAAAGAACAAAATTTTAATGTATATTTTATTTACAGCGCGCGTTGGTTTTCAACGCTAAATAACGCTAAATAACACCATGTACAAAATACATGTCCTATAATGACGTCACAGACTGACGTCATATTTAACCGGGATTTTCCAAAGATTTCTGATATATGTCAGCTGGCCGCCTTTTCATTGGCTGATATAGCTGGCGCCGTCTAGTCTACTGAACTGTCGTCACTGTCGAGAGGTAAACTAAGATCTGTTATACACTGTATACTACTTAATTAAGGTAGAGATAATACGGATCAGCTGGCCCAATGCTAAAAAAATCCGATTCATAAAAATTATGAAAAAAATTTAAAATGTTCTCCTCTACATCCCCTATCAGTATAAGGTAAAATTATATCAGGTATACAAAAAATCGAGCTATAGTTTTCGAGTATGATAATTAATTTTTAAAGTTCTCTAAAATTTAACATGGAGAAATGGAACTTCCATGTTAAATTAGTCAACTTTAAAAATTAATAGCTCAAAAACTAGCTCGTTTTTGTAATATATTATACCTGATATTTTACCTACTGATAGGGGATGTAGAGGAGAACATTTTAAATTTTTTTCATAATTTTTATGAATCGGATTTTTTTAGCATTGGCGCGGCCAGCTGATCCGTATTTTAAATGTTTATTGATCCTGCATTAATGGTAAAAAAAAACATGGCCATTATTTAGAGACAAAAATTAAAGATTTTATTCATATGATCACATGAAATTACAAATAATACAAGACTGCTTGACACGTACATGGCATAATATATTATATAATATATATATAGACCATCAGTACATAATATATGTTAAACATAAATAAATGACAATAATGGTAATAAAATTTAGGTCTAAACGAGATATATAGGCGAGTGTTTAATCAACACAAATCACGATATATAATTATATTTTTTAAAGTACACCTTATTGAAACAGCTCAAAGCCTTCACTGATACTCGATACTTTTTTTTGCATATGTTGTACAACGTTTTACATCCTTTACAGTCTAATTAATGGAAATATAGTGATTTTGAGAATTTGAACGTTTGAAAATGTTGATATTAGCACAACCTTATAAAAATGTTGATATTAGCACAACCTTATAAAAATGTTGAGTAGCAATATAGACTATTAACGCTCCTTTTTTATAACCTTGCCCAGAGTTGAAATTTTGTGTATCTTTGTATAACGCATAGCTGCAGTACTACAGTAAAAAAAAAAAAACAAAAAAAAAAAAATCAGGCAGAGGAATTAACTTCAAACTATAACACAGCTTAAAATTTACTGTAAAATTTCAATCTGCAACCCTACAACGTGAAAATTCAAAGGCAATACAAGTGTTATTTTAGGCTCATGATATTCAGTTTCACATATTTTTCAAGACTTTTTGCAATATGAAAAAAAAAAAAATAAATAAATAAAAAAAAATCAAACAATTATTGAAGTTGTTAATTTTCTCTTTAGACATAAAAGTTCAAAGTTTCTTGCTTTCCTACTCAAATTTTAGTTTGAAAACTTTGCAGATGTTTGCAATATGGATGGAATTTAAATGAAGAAACAAAAAAATTGGAAGCTAGAAATCTCTGACTTGTACCTTTCCATAGAGGAAATGCATTATCAAATTGACTGCATTTTATTACAAAGATACCTTTGATTTATGTGTTAATTAAGTTACCTCTCATCTCAGAGAATCAATAATCTATTCTGACCAGGTTAAATCAAGTGCAAGAGCAAAAAATTGTAAGTGGGATCTAGACTGCACATTAATTCTTACAATAACTTTAGCCATGTTTATCTATTGGTAAAATTAACTTAAGTAAAGGTTTTTTAGCAAAAAATTACAGTAACACAAAAAATATTTCTAAAAGTAAATGCCACCTAATGAAGTGATAATTTAGTTTATCAAAAATCTATTACTAAATTGATAATAATTTACTCAATTTTGTTATGGACTTGATTTTTATACTAATAAAGGTCACTGCAAAGAGGTTCACCCAATCCAACTCTTTGCAAATATAAATTTTAAAATACATCAGCATAATCTACTCACTTTAAGGCCAGACTCTATAAACTTCTTTGCAGCAATCACTTTTAATAATAAGAATATGTACCAAAAAAATGGTCAATAATAGACAAGTCATTGCCTTTTGCCTTTGAGCACCTGAATTTTGTGTCATAATGGCCATACTTCTCTTTTGGCAAACCTCACATAAGACTTGTCTATCATGGACCATTGATATCAAATAATAAAAGATAAGAAATCCAGGTAAAGAATGCATCACGGTGCCTCTGCTGACTGAGCATCCGTTAGCCCCACAGGTCCTCTGAGCGTCCAAACTTGTACAGCAGGGAGCCCACGAAGATGAATGTGTTCTGCAGGAAGAGACCTACTCCAGGGTATGTGTGCTTCTTGTCTGAAATATTAACGAGAGTTTACTTGTTAGAGCAGTCTAGGTTTTAATTTCTTGCTGGAAATATAAAACAAACTCAGACTATGACAATGTATACAACTCAGTTATTTTATATCTGTGTTTTGAACTTAATGGGTGCATCATTAGGAGTATTCTATAACAGCTACAAAATTATCATAAAATCCCATTTAAACAAACTGACGGGGCAATTAATTGTGCATTTATAAAAGTAAAAAGTCCGTCTTGATTTCGACTTGAATCTGGGTAAATTGTTCAGCATAAGAACTAGGAAGTTACCCCACTTTAGCTCCATACTCATGATAATGTACATAACCAACTCTATTTGCTGAACAAGTACCTCTAAAATAAGCATTAAATTTAATACTTTTTTTTTTTATAATTTTAATTTTGTACTGTACATATTGTAAAGTATGTATTATGTATACAAAAAAAAAAATATATTACATGTAGTTGAGATTGAATTAGGAAAATAGATAAATTATATTCCACTACAGCGCAAGAATAAAAAGGAATTTTACAAGTAAGCTAATAACCCACTAAACTGGGCAGCAAGTTTAAATCTTAATTATCTTTTCTACTTTTCTACCCGCCTTCCCCATTACATGTACTGTATATCATAACTATTTTCTGGGATTTCAACTACAAAATAAATCTTAGCTTCCACTATTACAAACATTTTAAATAGCTTTAATAAGGCAACCAGTTTAGATTTTTGATTATTCTACTTGTAAATGAAGCTGGTATGCACTATGCAGTACTTATTGTTAGTACTATAGTAGCTGCAAATTGCTATATTCAGAGTTTTGCTCACCATCAGGCACAAAGTCAGCAAAGAGGATCCAGCAGGCTGCGAACACGGACACAAAGCCCAGCACAAAGCCAATGAAGAGCCAGACGCGCGCACCTCGAGGACCCATGCATCCATTGGTGTACGCATCACCGCGCACTTGGGCGTTTGACACAGAGTTGATCCTGAAGAAAAGAAAACTCAGTATTTCAGATACCCACAACATTTCTACAAATACTGTAGTAGCCTGAATAAAAGTGCAGGACATTGAAACAATTTTGCATACTGCTAATATTACAATTTTATGTATCAGTATTGGTATCAGTATTGGAATGTCAATACCTTCCAAACTTAATAAGGTAATTGCAAAATCAATAATGTTCACCAAGATGTATCGAGACAGCGTCCACATTTTGAAGAGTATTGAAAAATGTTATTCTGGCATGGGTATGCATATATGCACAGTCCTAAAATTTTGCCATAAGAGATGCATGATTACTACAGGTGACTGTAAGGAACTATTTGGTTTGGGTTGTATTATATCAGTTTTAGCATTACTGTACTGTAGGTGAAAGTATGCATACTCACATGAAGAGGGAGATGGTGCCCACCACACCACAAACGTGGTATGCATGGTTGAACATCTCAGAGTCAGGGTACTTGGCAGCCACATCGATGATTATCCACCATCCTGTGAAGAACTGCAAACAACACAAAGAGTGTGACTCATCAATCAGGATCCAAGCTTGTCAAGATAATCTTATTTACACAAGTTGCTCGGTGCTGGACTACTGGTCAAGTCAACGAAAGAAATTATAATCTCCCATATATTATTAATAACGAATATCACAAAATAATCTCATTTTAAACTAATTTCATGCCTCGTTTTTATTGTAAAAAAAACATGTGAAATGAGGAACAAATCCAATGACCGTTCAATTTAAACAGTTAATTTAGAAACATGCATTAATATTCACACTCATAAAAATACTTACCAATATGCCAGAAACTATGGATGCAACTGCATTACGTTTATCACCTCCCTCAAACCATTCGCAAGCAGGAAAATTGAAATTTTCAAAACAGCCTGACATATTTTCTTATTTTCTGTCAAATGTCAAATGTCGATATCAGCTGCTAGGAAAATGTTTTCTTGCAATGTGCTGCCATCTATTAGGAATTACAGCAATAAAAATTATCCGTACATGACGCTCTATGATTTGCTGAGCAAAAGACGAGAAAACCAATCAACGTTAAGATTAGAACAAGGAGAGAAGGCGATTGTGGCGGCAAAAAGTTCAGAACATCGATCCTCACCTCATGAGATTGTCGAGTTTTCGGATTTCGGAGTTTTTAAGTATTTTCATGATACGCAAATAATAAGAAGGAAAACAGGAGAAACTTCAGGAAGAAATGCAAAAATTTAAAAAAATAATTACATTTTTATAGTTGCATCGACTTGCATGCATAAAATGATACAAAAATATCAAAGTGTCAACAAATTGTCACCTTTTTGATCGTGCAATGTTAGAACCATGCACTCTCAGTTTTAGTAGTAGAATTTACAGTTAGAACGTAATACCGCAATAAATTGTATAATTGTATATTACGTAAATAATACATACTTCATTGATTGATGGGCGTCTCGAGTGTTACTTCTGTGCTGGCTCACGTCAACGACTGTATAAAAATTTCTTGTATACTGGGTAAAAAGTTCTCGGGGCTCATGTAGCTCTGAAACAAACAACTTGTGCAGCTGTCAGTTTAATTTAATGTTCACCACAACGCTGTAATGTCTGTTGGAAAACTTTTCTAATATATTATTGTAATTTTTGCAAATAGAGACATTTTGATGTTGCAACAATATATATAAAAATTATAAAATGAAATTAGGAATGAAATAAAAAGTTATATTTTAAACTTGCTTACCATGCAGGATTCAATTATTTTAAAGGCCAGATTAGAATATTTAGAATGTGCAGTTAAGAATTTCAGCTTCGTCATGAACTGAAGATACATATTAAAAATTTACATATATTATACCTTGAATGTAAACATTATAAACACGTACTGTAATTGAGAAGTTACATTTTAAGTCGTCACCTTGGAAAATTTCCAACTTGCAGCAGCCATGTTTATCACCATGCCCTGTGTTACACTTACGGGGCATGGACATGGCCGCAAAGAGAAATTTTTCGCAGCGACGACTGTACTTAAAAGTACAATTTTTATTGTTGATAGATTGCTGCACGATTTAATTTTTATAGACTAAAAAATGGTGACTAAAATTAATTATAGAAACATTGTATATCTTAAATTCATTAAATAAAAATTCACTCGATATATTTATTTTGCAAATTTATTAATTAAATTATATACGTTTTTAATTATTGTAATGTTTTGTTTTAATTATAAGTAATAAAATCCAAATTTGATTTGATAACAATATAAATACAACTAAGAATGAGATTATAAGAACAAAATAAAGCATGATATAAAACTATAAAGAAAAATTTGTGTAAAACAGTTTATGATTTATTTGTTTATGTACAATATTTTTAATTAAATCTACGATAATTACCAAACTTTGTGAGCTTGCCAGGAACAAAACAAGAACATCAGTAACTACACTTTCTGATCAATATGAATTATTTTTCTAATCTTCTCCTCTAAAAAGTTACATTATTTATCTCTGCATGATGTTAGGTAATTTCTTATTTTTTTCTGTCAGTCTCGTATGAACTTTTTTCCATTCATATATTTTCATACTGTACATAGTTTTGAAAAATTAGATACAAGAAAAGAAATTGCAAAATCTTTACCGTTTCTTCTCTGCATGCTAGTGTTCTGCAATCTTTATAATAATATATCAATACAGATTTAGAATTCATCTCAGATATGCACGTACAGTTATTCAATTTTCTGTATCATAAAATTCTTACTTCAATTTTATAAATTTGTATGATTATGTTACAATTTAATCTAAAATATATGGTGCCAATTTTTTTTGTCCACGTTCTGTAGGCTATGTATATCATGGTGGGACATCTGGGGTGGACGCTCGATACGTCCTCAGAACGCCCCACTTGGTTTGAGAGTGTCCCGAGGGACTGTAGCCTCGAGTCTAGTATTAAATAACTCCGTTGTATACACCGAGGGACGTATCAAATATTCACGGACCAAGTATATAAAATAAGTTTGTCGCTGTAACGTGAGCGAACAAAACTTAGTAATTTTTCTTCTTACTTTATTTAAAGCTGTTTAAATTTGAATCTCTTGTATAAAGTTAGAGGGAAATTGAAGACGACGACAACGAGATATATATAAAACTTTATTTAAAGTTTTGTATAATGGGTCTATTCAAGACTGTAGAGAAACAGCTTGGGAGTGTAGAATTTCTTGAATGAGTTCATAGCGAATGAGCAATATTGCTTGCTGAGAGAATTTGCATGAAGATAACCTTTTCAATTTACAATCCCTTGCATCTTCCCTGGGGGCTAGCCGTTCTCGAAAAGTTGACTCCACTTCTTACTTCTGGAGAACGACACAGAAAGTTATTAGCTAGCACCGGTGTGACAGTCCAAAAAAATGATTTCTTCAGTGCATGGCATGGAAAAAAAAACTTAAAAAATAATCTATTTTCTTTACATATTATAGATAAAATCTGGACAGAATAATGGAGCAACGTTTCTATTGCGGCAAAACAGTAGACCGATGCTGAAAATTACATAGATAAATATTATGTTATTTTTTTAATTTTTGTTTTATTTGAACTATTTTCACCACTCTGGTCGTGTTCCTAAATAATATTTAATTGTCTTTATAATGCTAATTTTTTTAATCACATTCATAAAAACGTACTTAATTTCCAGGTATGCAACCACTCAACATCACAACATCCATCCACACATGGAAAGGAGTACTAAAATTTGCATGCCCATAAGGTATCTTGTACACATGTATTCATAATTCCTACTTTAATTATTAGGAGCTTAGGACTCCCCATCGAACTTTGCGTAGAAATTTTTAGCAATAGAATAATAAATTTGATATAAAATTCCAGCATTACATCGAGTTTTAAATCTGGGACTAAAAATTTGTATCTGATAATTTCTTTGTAAAAAAACCTTCATAAAAAATTTAATTGTGTTGACTTTGTAACTGGTTGCATACCCACGAGACATTATATCGTAAAATTCAAATTTTTATGTATTTCAAACATTTCCTATACTGTGATATTTTTGGTAGCAGCTACTTGAGTTGCAAGTTAAGCCTTTGATAGAACTTCACTCACTAGCCTGGTGTTGTAGCAGAAAGTAGAGATTCCTGATGAGAGCTTAATGTCAGAGGGGCAGGGGATTTGTTTGTGCGGGGAGGCGGCTCAGTAATTAAGAGTTTCTTTGCTTGCTCAAACAAACGTCTTTGTGTGTCTAACATGGAGTCAAGATAGAATACTTAAACAGTAAACACTGTTAAGTAATCACATTGTTTTGACTTTTAATTGATACGCAAGTAAGAGTGGCAAGCTTGTTGTAGCAGCTGGTAAAGGGGAAGAGGTTCTACAGAAAACCACGTTGTTTGCATTTGCATTTAAAGCATACTTCACAAGATAAAATAAATTTCTTTTTAACATGCAGTTTAAAATGGTCTATGAGTTTGTACAATATGGAATACTTGAAAAATATATCAAGTAAAAAATTTAAGGTAGAGATAATACGGATCAGCTGGCCCAATGCTAAAAAATCCCATTCATAAAAATTATGAAAAAAATTAAAATGTTCTCCTCTACATCCCCTATCAGTAGGTAAAATATCAGGTATACAAAAACGAGCTAGTTTTCGAGTAATTAATTTTTAAAGTTAACTAATTTAACATGGAGAAATGGAACTTCCATGTTAAGTTAAACTAGTCAACTTTAAAAATTAATAACTCGAAAACTAGCTCGTTTTTGTATACCTGATATTTTACCTACTGATAGGGGATGTAGAGGAGAACATTTTATTTTTTTTTTTCATAATTTTTATGAATGGTATTTTTTTAGCATTGGACCAGCTGATCCGTGTTATCTCTACCTTAACTGAGTATAAAAATGAGAATTAAGATCACATAAAAATAGGGTATGAGATCTGATCAAATACAAAAATACTAGTTAAATTATCATATTTATAATTTAAATTTAGCTTCTTTATGAGATATGAATATACAAAGCATAATTCTTCCCCCTCCCTCCTCATCTTCTGTGATACTAATTCACACAAACAAAATAAGCTGGAACAGGAAATCTCATGTTCAAATGAAATATGATTATAATGTTTTGTGGTTGAACTGAAGCATCACCACAGCCAGAGGTATGTTTCTACTCATCTTTGATGTAAGTCTATATAATTAACCACTGAAAGTGTTTGCTTCTCACAAATCAATCAACTACGGTGCTAAACGTTGATTACAGACAGCTCCAAGTGTTTGAGCTTGCTTGTTGCTGAGTTCGTATATAACCATAATCATTCTCTCCCCCGCTGTTAGCTAGGGACATTGTTCTCGCATCACTCCTGGATTAGTTTTGCCGCCCCGTCTATCACACCGCAGCAGACTCCCAAAACAAATGACGAGAGATTAGTGAGAATGAAATAAATTTGCACATGAATGCTTGAGGAGTTTATTTTAACAATAAAACAAAGTACAAAATACGCTCTGTTGCATTCACTAACAAAGTGAACACAGTTAAAAACAAGGATAAAAACATAATGGGTACATTAAATATGATATTTTTATACCAGAGATAAAAGAATATAATAGCCAGTTATTTCAACCATAATTTTACATTACTAAAATTAACTAAGAGAAGGGGACATTTTATACTTGCCATATCTTTAAATTAACTATAATATCAGTTAAAAACATCATAAAGAAAGTTGATACACAATTCATTTTACTTTCCTGTTAATCTATAGAGTTCATGAAGTATAGATCTATGCATTACTTGCATTTCGCTATTATGCATTGAGGGTAATATGGCCGCAGCTCGGCTGTATGTTACATTGCCTATAACGGTTGAAGCGGGGGTTGTAAACGTTGCACATAATGCCCCCCCCCCCTCCTCCCTCCTTCTTGCTCTCCTCGACGCCGCTGCGTCCAGACAATTTATATTGTCCCAATTGTTTTATGGTTCACGAAAAACTTGCCAAGTGCCACTATAACATAATATTTATAACTGTTTAGTTTAGATGATGCGCATAGTATAACGCCTGATTAGTAGGCAACTCGCTTAGCATAACTGATCAAGTGGTTGCCTATCTTGCAGTCAGGCAGAGCGAACTTGAGTAGAAGGCCACAACACGACCGCGCCCACTTTTCAATAGCCGTCCTACTGAGCAGCAGGTTTGCGTGTAATCAAATGGGAGAGGACTTCACTTTGGTCACGGTTTACGACAATTACGCTGTATGCTAGAGTTTTCAAAATGAAACAAGTTTAACTCTAATATAGTTTAATCTTACTGGACAACCTTTTTTTTTCACGCAAAAACAATATTAATACACTTAAATTAAACTTTTATGAACCCGACTTCTGCTACTTCTGTTACATCGAGATATATAAACTGTCATATTATTTTTTTAAAATTTATATAACATTCTCCTAGCAAGGTTATAATCTTAATAGCTGGTTTACTTACAAAAAGCTTGGGGCTTTTTAGTTCCCTATGTATATATAGATAATTTATATAGTTGTATGAAATGAATAAAGTATTAAAATAAAAACTTTAAAAATGAAAACTAAAACCAAATTCAACTACAGTTCCACCACATCAGCAAGACAACAGGTAAATGTCTCTATAAAGACGATAAACCCCTCCTCATTGTGAAAACCTGACAGGTGGTGTCTTCTTTTAAAATACACAACAGCAGCAGAAGAGCAAACCTAACGATGTGTACACGTATCGAACTCCTTGCGTTTTAAAATAAGATGGGGAGAATGTTATAAACAATATCTCTCAGGCTGTAAGTAAAAAGTTAAAATTTAAAGTATGATATACAAGAAATTTTATGAGAGGCGTATTTTTTTTTCTATCTCTCCCTTCTCTAAAGTGCAGCTTACCTGAAATGTGATGCAAAAAGTTTCCACCATCAATTTCTCTCCAGTACGAAGGGGAGGGCTCGGTATTTACGGCTCGTTCCATAATGGTGGTATTAATATTCAGCTGAGCGACGAGGCACTTAGGGGGCAGGTGCGCCGCTAATCGCCCCGCGACTCCCGATACATACAGAACACTTTACACGTAGGATAAGCCTAAGACCGTACTTAACATGAATAAGTAAGCTGCGTGGACTTGCGTACGTTTCTCTGGCTAACGTATCGTGGTGTCCGATCTGTATACTATTTTCAATATATATATTTAGGAAACACAAAATTCATAATACGAAGATGCTGTTGTGACTTACCTATACCGTGTATATAGTTTGATATATGTTGTTACAAGATTGTTCATCCGTATCGGCTGAAGCGGCAGGAGCTACAGTATATACACATATATACTTTAATGTAAAGTTAGGAAAAGGTATTTAATTGGAAGGGTTTTGTTATTATTGGAATTTTTGAGCATTTTTTTTATTACGAAATTGCAGTTGCTATTGTGATTTGGTTCATGATTGTAAATATAATCAAGAATTGATTAGCCCATACTGAGATTATAGTATTTTGTATGGTCCACTGGGACTAATTAGAAACAATAACAAGCATTAGCAAAAGTCACTGTCATTTATACAAAACAATAATATATGTAATAATAAACATGTATACATATGTAGTGAAATATGACCGTATATGAACACATAAATTCATATGCCTGGTTGGGATGTCACGTCGGTGTCAGTCACTGTCAATCGTACAGTCAGTGCGTTCCGCAAATACCACGAGGAAGAACCACAACTCCCAGCCCCTTCTTAGCAACTTCAAACGAACAAGATACAAAAGGTCTATAGTAACATGTTTGCATTTTTGTTAGAATTTTTATATTATTTATTTCACTGTACATGCATGATTATTACTGATTTTTATCGCTTTTCCCTATTGGTCGTAGTTTATATAATTAAAAAAAAAAAGTATAATAAATTGTTGTATGAAAGATATTGCAATTTATCAGTGTTGATGTGTAATTACTTACTATTGTCCCATCTTTCTGTATTGTTTATTTGATATAATGTTTATATAAGGAATGTTAGAATGAAATTGTTGGAAACTGAGAACAATTTGATTCAATGTGGCAACCACACTATTTATTTTATTTTACAAAATTTTAGATTACTTGTCAGGTTCTTGAATTTATATTCGTACATCACACAAAGGAGTTGTTTAACGTCTTCAGTTGTGCTATACCAGCGCTCGCTGCTCCCTTGTCGCGTGATTTATGACACGTCACAACGCGAGACAGCGCGAGCAATATCTGCAGACGTCGCGCGCTTTTCTCACTTTAACGTTACAACGTTTATCAGCTTCACGAAACAATAAGAAATAAAATATCATATTTCTTTTTCTTCGCACTTTTTTTATAACATTTCTTCATGACAAAATAAAAATTTAATATGTGCATTGCATGCAGCTGTATAATATAGAATATTGATATTCATTGTTTTGCTTGAAATTTGAAGTATTTGGAAATTATATCAACGTTATAAGAAAGTGTATACAGTGACCTGATAAATCTTTAATGCCAAAATACAAGCAATTATTATCAAATCATAAATTAAAAATAAAAAAGCAATTAAAAATGACAATAATGAAATAATTGATAAATCACAAAACAAAATTAGAGCAGCATGGCAAATTATTAATAAAACTTCTAGGTTTAAGCAAAAAAATGTCACTGAAATCTCAGAGGTTTTAATTAATGGTAAAAAAATAACGGACCCCCAAGATATATGCAACCAATATAATAATTATTTTATTAATTCAATTGAAGAAATTGTTGCAGAAAAAATTCCGGATCCAATTGATATAACATTAAATGAAAATATTGATATAAAATGCCAATTTGAATTTTATATGTCCACACCAGATATTATATTGAAAATTATAGATAGCCTACCTACTAAAAATGCAGCGGGTCCAGACGAAATACCATATTTCTTGGTAAAATTTTGTTCTCACTTATTAGCTGTTCCACTATCTTATTTAATTAACGAATCATTATATAACTCAATTTATCCAAGAGTATTAAAAGAAACATCAACCACCCCATATCATAAATCTGGCCCTAAAGAGATCATGTCAAATCATAGACCAATAGGAAAACAATCAGTATTTTCCAAAATTTTTGAGGGGTTTATAAAATTACAACTTGATGTCCACAGAAAAGAGAATAACTTGATAAGCAAAACGCAACATGGATTTGTCGCTAGTAAATCTACTGAAACAGCAACTTTTGACGTATTAAAATCAATTTATCAAAATTTGGATAAAAAGAATAAATGTATTGGGCTGTTTTTTGACATGCAAAAAGCATTTGACTGTTTAGATCCCCAGATAATATTAAAAAAATTAACCGAGATCGGAGTACAAGGAAAAAATCTGGATTTTTTTATGTCATATATGGGCCCGGACAAAAAATTTAGCCAACGGTTAGTAAGATTTTACTAACAAAAGGCGGGTCGAATCTCACTAAGACAGTAGCTGTGTAAAAACTTAATGTTTGAGTTTGCTAAATTTTGTATACTGAAATGTAGTTGAAATTTACTAACTTTTCTAGTAAAGTATTACATTAATGATGATGCAGAAGTTAAGAATGTGTTGAGTAGTAAAATTTTACGGCATGTTGGTAAAATAGAAGGTCAGTAACTTGGTAAAATTTAACTGGCATTGCTGGCAAAATTGTTCTTCCTTTTTACTGCAGGATTTTACTAACTAAATGTTGGTAATTTTTTGCATACCTTGGGCCTTTAAATTTTACATACTTTTAATTGTTACTAAATATCTACCGCCGATATGCAAAGATGAGGTCAAACTTTAAGTCCGGATTAACTTTGTTGATTTCGATTGATGCAACAATAAAAATCAACAAAGTAATCCGGACTTAAAGTTTGACCTCATCTTTGCAAATCAGTGGTAGAAATTTAGTAACAACAAGTATGTAAAATTTAAAACCGACTCTTTGCGTAACAAATTATTTTTACTTAAAAGAGCTAGTGTTAAAAATAATGTTTTATTTTTTTACTATAACTACTTATTGTCATGTATTGATCACATATGATCACACACAAAAATCACAAGAAATTTGCATTAAAAATAAATATTTTATATCCTTCTTTAAAATAATCATCGAGTGCTAATAACTAATAAGTGTATTAAAATTACAAAGTATTAAGGACGGGAACATTTTTATATAATTGCAAGAAATTTTTAAGATATTAAGTAAATGCATTTATTGGATGATGAAAACTCAGATTTACAAAAAATGAAGTTTAAATTAATATCACTTTAAAATGTTAAATAATACAATTTTATAATCTGTGCAAGTCTTTTGAACAAAACGATGACTGTCGTATCTCGACCAGTACAGAACCCAGTGTAGAGAAGAATGTCCCCGCGAGGGTACCGTACGTAGGTCAGTCATGGGTCGTGGATGCCGTGTGGGTCAATCAGTGGGCGAGGGTCGGTTACTGATGTGCGTGGACGCCGTGGATAGTTCATTGCAAGGTGATAGTGCGATCTAGGTCTGCGGTTGGCAACAGAAAAGACTCATCCCTCAGCGCGATGTTACATCAAACCGCGCATATCATTTTCCTGCAAACATGATAATGATTAGAATCGGTACAATGCAATGAATGTTACTTTAACCAACAATAATTTTGACATAATAATATTACATTCTAGTCCTATATAAATATTTTCGTACTATGACGTGCGTTTACAAGTTACAATTACGTTCACATGACGCTGTTTAATACGGAATCGTACAAAACGGATATAGTGTGATATAGTGCATGTTATTCTTATGAGGCGTCGTCAATGGATATGTATTAAACACCGTCATGTGAACGTAGTAGTGAATTTTGCAATATCAAAACTCGCAATACAAATCTCCTGTGACAAATTAAAGTAACTAAGAAATAACAAAGAATTTCTACAAAAATTGTAACGATTGCATACTTCTAAAACACAAGAAAAATAAAAAAATTATCATATTTTTGCTTACCTTATAATATAATCAGCCTGATGATCAGCTTGATGATCATATTCATTTATGGATAATTTGCTTATTCCTGGGGTACTTGAAGCACTTTTAATTAGATATAATTCAGCACAGAAAGTTTTTGCAACCAGTTTGGTCAAATCACAGAAGCCGAATGAAGAATCCCAACGGTTTTTTTGAAAACAGGATGTTGTAGTTTGCAAAATTTTACCACGTATGGTAAGATTTTACAATTAAGTTATGTACTTTTTACAAAGTTTAACGTGCTAGTGCCAACTTGCTGTGAACGTTGTAAATATCAGCTACTTATAAATAGTAAATTTTTACCATTATTCGAGAGTAACAGTTTAAGACATTATAACATGCTAGAACCAACATGCGAACATTGTAGCTTTTAGCTACTACGTGTAAACTTTTACTAACATTTGATAGTAATATTTTATGACGTTATAATATGCTAGCGCTAACTTGCGAACATTGTAAATATCACTCACGAAATGGTAAACTTTTACTTAGTATTTTTTACTATGCTAAGATTGTAAATTTTGCAAAGCCCGTAGTAAAAATTTACAAGATTTGCTGTACAATTTAACAAAAAGATTGTAAGTGTACTTCTTACCAAGTTTGCCTAGTAAAATTTTTTGTCCGTATATCTTACCGACCGTACGCAATATGTAGAAATAAAATTCAAAGATAATCATAATTCAATACATTCTGTAAAATCTGATAAATTAAGGGTTCGATTAGGGGTTCCTCAGGGTACAAAACTGGCCCCTGACCTTTATGGAATATCCACTAATGATTTGTCAGAAAAAGTATTAAGCGCTACAATAGGTCAATTTGCAGATGATACTAGTGCTATTGTTTCAGCTAGAAATAATATAGAACTTGTTCAAAAAGCTAACAATGCAGTTAAAGAATTAGAAAATTACTGTATTCAAAATAGACTAATACTGAACCGTAAAAAGACTTATTATATTCAATTTCATACTCAAAGAGACATACCTGACCAGAATCCTTTAGTAAAATTATCTGATGCTAACATACAGTCCACCTCTCAAACAAAATTTTTAGGTTTATATATAGATGAAACATTAAGTTGGAATGATCAAATGGATCATTTAAGGAAAAAAATAAACAGGGCAAATTTTGCATTATATTCATTAAAAAATTTAGTGTCAGATAAGACCTTGTTGACTGTATATTTTGCATTTACATATTCTTTTCTTTCACTTAACTGTATTTTCTGGGGTAGCGATTACTCCAATATAAATAAAATGTTTATACTACAGAAAAGATCAGTTAGGATAATTAAAAATTTAAAACCACGTGAATCTTGTAGATCACATTTTGCTGATTTGGGTATTATGACAATGCCCTCCATATATATTTTTAATTTAATAATGTTTAGAAGGAAAAATATGGAACAATATACAGAAAATAAGGATATACATACATATAACACACGCAATAGAAATAAAGCAGTTGTACAATTTCATTCATCCACTAATTTTGAAAAAAGTCCATATTACCAAACATCAAAATTTTATGATTTTCTTCCTGACTTAATGCGAAATATAAAAAATAATACATTATTTAAAAATATATTAAAAAAAGTGTTAATTTGTAAAGAATATTATGATGTAAAAGAATATTTTCAATCTGATTATAAAATATCATGTACAGATATGCTCAAATTTGTTTCAAGAAAAAATATTGAACAGTATTCATAACAATGTACAAAAAAATATTAATAATAACAATGTAACAGTGTCAATCATGTGGTTCAAATCGTAATAAAAAATATTATAATATAATGTAAATATCTGGATATGACA
Organism: Siphlonurus alternatus; assembly: GCA_949825025.1. NCBI lineage: Eukaryota > Metazoa > Arthropoda > Insecta > Ephemeroptera > Siphlonuridae > Siphlonurus > Siphlonurus alternatus. Next base: position 17,636,019 of record OX463779.1, on the reverse strand, counting down.
AACTTCATTGTGCTTTGAATTTTTGTTAGTATATAAGTCTTGACAAGATCTATGTTTGTATTGTGATTTAATCACTGAATACTGCCTAATGATCAAATAAATATTTCTAATTTTTAATTTCTAAAAGTGAACCAGTACAGTTTAAAGTAAAGTGTATCCTTGAAAAATGGAAAATAAAATTAACAATTAATCAGAATTAAATATTTTTGACTTCGAATATACAGCTCAGTCAATATTAAATTTACTCTCTCTCTCTCTCTCTCTCTCTCTCTCTCTCTCTCTCTCTCTCTCTCTCTCTCTCTCTCTCTCTCTCTCTCTCTCTCTCTGTCTCAGTATTTTTATTTGTTTTTATATCCAATACAAAAGCAGGATATAAGTTACTTATGTCATGATTCCTGCAATTCAGACATTTTCCTAAAGCTCGATGTTTATGTGAATGAACACATATGTGGTTGTGTAAATTTACACCCTCTGCATGCTCTTTGTTTTCATATAAACTTTTGCTACCTCCGAGAAAATTATGAACTTTTTAAAACTACAAGTTCCATTTATCTAGATTACAAATGAATGAAGATGATAATATTTATGTTGCAACTCTTATAACACAGAATTTAGTTCTCACAGTATTTTAGTGTTATAAAGACAGCAATAAATAATTTTTTTTCCTCCAGTATCTGCGAACTTTAATTGCATTTATTGATTTATATTGCACTGCTTCTGAAGGTTTATCACTAACCACTCATCCTGTACAAAGTGTCATTGAAAGTACCTATATAGTTTGCCGCTGTAATAGAAGACCTTCTAAGTTATATGTAGAGCATTGTGTTTTACTCATGCAGTGGGTATTTTTTAATAACTGAATAAAGTGTGAAAATTTATATTGATTTTTATACATTTTTCTGAAAGTGGGTTTGCTTTGTGTTTCTTTTTATTTGTCCATTAAAAGTGACATAAGGTCATTTAATTAAATTTTGTTTGGATTGTGGAATCTTATTATTATTATTTTTTTTTTACATTGTGCCACGACAATATACTTTATGGTATTTATAGACGTTTTGGAACCGAATCAAATTTAGTAAAATCGCCTCTATAATTTTTTTATGTATTTTTTTAATGTTGTGAATTTATGATTTTAACTTAAAAAGCACATTGTCCAACAATTTACGATACTACTTTAAAATCGTTGCCAATTTTAAGCTTGATAAAAAAAAACATTCAAGTTTTATATTGTGTTCAGAAAACCTATAAACTGATTCCCAGCCCATGATGGTTATAAATTTTATTAGTTTTTTACTAGACCGTGAAGGAAGATATTATTGAGCTTGCCCTCCAGTTCCAATCATTTTTATATAGAGATATGTAATTCCACTTCTATCAAAAGAGAAGTTGAATTTGCTGGACAAATGACTTACCAGTCAAAACCAAAGAAAACACTTTTGATCTAAGGGTTCTTTTTATATCTAAAAAGATAAGATATTGACTCTTGTAGCAAATGTTGTTTACCTGGTATTGAATCGTCATCACTCAAATGTCCACTCACCAATATATCGACATCTCAGATCTCTTCCTTTGACGAGTTTTTTTTTTCTTTCCCTTTGAAATATTTTTTATATATATAATAAATAAGATACTTTTCCAACAAGTTTCTATTTTATATTAAATATCCTGTGAGTTGATTTAAAAAATATAATCCAACCCCTCACAAGATATTATTTCATCTCATTAGCTTCAATGTAAAAATATTTCCTTTCTATTTAAAGAGCTTGTTAAAAAACCTGCGTGGCATAGCCATTAAAAGACGTTATATACAATATATAACAGAAAGGCTGTTTCCACGTCTCTTTTCATGCCTTCTCAGCTTTGACTGGAGCGTGTTTGCCTGCTGCTCGACACGTCCCTAACCTTATTTCTTCCAGTATAATGACTCTGCAAAATATCAAATGAAATTCCGCCACCACTGCCACACCGTCGTCGTCGCGCGTACATCAAAAAGCCGCTCCCCAAAGTCTCCTTTTTTTTTTCTCCCCCTGGAAATAATATCATTCCCTTCGATCGATGCCAGCAGCCTTTGGCTCTGCCTTTATTTACATTTTTCCTTGTAAGGCTTTCACTTGATGCTGCTTGCTGTGCGTAATGTAAAAACCATTGGAAGCCAATAAAAATTTAACGTCAAGCTTGACAAAATCAAAGAGGCATCGAACATATTTCCTCTCTATTTGTAGTAAATCCATATAGCAGTGGTGTACGAAGCCGACGAAGCACCGGGTCGAGAAAATCGAAATTTGTTGTAATGATTTGATGGATTTGATGTTGTTATAAAATCAGGGGAAAGTATTACACGAAAGGTAAAGTATAAAGGTCTTGGTTTAAAGGTTTAAAATGTATTTAGTTTAGTTTATTTTTTTATTTTTTATTTTTTTTCAACACGAGCTGAATAAAATTGTCAGCTGAGCACTGTGTTATATGTAAATATAATTAATGAATGTAATAATAATTAAATAATACTGTTTCTCAAACGTGCACTGTCTTTTGTTTAATAATTTAATTGTCTTCAATGCAGACACATAACACAATATATTTTCCTAAATTTGAAAATGTGATTTCTTGTGTCCCTCAAGACGAAAACTATGAAATACGATTTTGCAATTGTAGGATGGAAAGGCTTAAATTAGGCAATCAAACTTGTTTGCACGTGGAGTTAATTTTATTTCAACGGTATACAATGAGGTGGATGATGTTACACTCTATTGAATCTGCAAGCAAAACAATGAAGAGTCAAAAAATGCATCAAATCAATTAAATGTATTTCACACTAAAAACTATATATGCTTTTAACAGCGTTAATTGTATAATTTTATTCTCGATAAGAAATTGGAAACCATTATTTTGTAATAAAATTTGAGAAGAGCTCACAAAAATAAATATATTAAACTTTCAACATCAAATCGTTTTTTTTTTGGGGGGGGGGAGGGGGATGGTGCAAAATAACAATGTGGCAGCTGTAATATAATATAGACAACAACTTCAACAAAATTAGTTTCATGAATATTTTACAAATATTCATTACAAACTGGGATGAACCTTTAAATATCTTATAGAGGTGAGTCAAGTGGAGGATTTACTTTCGAGCCCTAGCTGTTTTTTGTTATGTAGAACGTATATACATAACAACATAATAATATAGCATTACGTTCTAACTGATCCTCACAAAGTAGTGTTTTATTTTCAGCTGAGAATACAAATATCCCGTTTACTGTCATTTTCACAAACCTTCTTTCCACCCTCAACTGCGCACGTGTAAATCTTGGCTGCCGTGTCACACGCGTCGGTGCCACCTGTAACAAAAACACGTGTCACTTGCGTCAGAAGAGAATAATTCTACAAGAAATGCTAAAAATTATATTTATCAAAAGTATTCTCTGTTATAATTAATATGAAAATATAAATGTGTTGAACAAATTTAACTAATTTTTCAAGAATAATGTTTTTGTACCTTATTCTACATTATATTAGCAGTTATAAAATTCATTTTTCTTGTTCAAAAGTACCTAAATATTTTGATTTTTGAAATATTCTGTATTATTTGAGGCTACACTTTGCCACGTGAGGACTCACTGAGCTGCTTGCACTCGTTCAGCAGTTGCATCTCCTTGGCGAGGCGTCCGGTGTTGTCCTTGCTGAAATTGGTGATCATGGCGCTGACCTTGGTGTCGTCCAACTTGCCGTCCTTGAACTGAAACGTGCGGTGGAATTAGATGCAGAAGCGCATTTGCTGTTTAAGTCTATATATCAGCCATATTAGGGGTCTGAACTGCAGTGCAATATTTTCACTATAACATTTTCAACGAATCACTGTTACTGACTATGATTTTTTTTTATATATGAATTAATTTTTACCTAGGGCCCAAAGTACACCAAAAAAACAGTGAAAAACAAAGTGGTCTTCAAAAATCCATGAAACTTATATATGATGGACATGTCACCTCATCAAAGAATACCCTAATTTTTGTTTTTGAAATTTTGATTTTTTTCCCGGAAATTTGGGTATGTGAAGTTCCGCTTGGTATCCTTGTTTTTTATGCTTACGACGGGCATAACTTTTTTTCTATGGCAGCTATCTACAAATTTCTTATACTTTTTTGATGCCAAGAATATGCTCTTTTTGGGAAAAAATACTGCATTTTTGTGAATATCATTAATTTTTCCGTTTTTTTTTTCAAAACAGGACATTTTCAAAAAAAAAAAACCCACTTTATTTTTTCTTTAAATTCGAGTATTCAATAAAGGACAATGTTTATTAAAATAAAATGCAAAGTTTACGAGGTACAATTCATAACTTTTTTTTCTATGAATTTTTGAAGTTGACACTCTCGCTCCTCCCTCGAGCGTGCGGCTAATCGCGCGTTTGCCACCCGGCGCGGCCGATGCTGCTGCAGCAGTACATAGTAGTTCCTTTGTTCTTTAAGTGATTTTCATAGATATAGAACCTTGGAGATGCATATACAGTTCATCCAATATAAAATTACGACCGGAAGTGGCAGCATTTTGGCCTTACTAAACACATTGCATTATAATATTGAACTTTCTAATATTATATTTTCTCCCTTTAAATTTTGAGACTAATCAAAATATAAAAAAATAAGAAGACGAAAGGAATTGATCCTGACACTTCCGAGAGTAATCAACATTCGATAAACTGTACAGTAGAATTAATAAACGGCCGAGAAGCTTTGCTTTTGCCATCAAATTTTACCGACTTTATACAAGCAGTGTTGTGAAATAATTATTACTCTTCTAGCGAGAGAGAAATTTTACTGCATGGTTTACAATTCATCGATGTAATGTGTTAATTAAGTAAAAAACAATTAATTTTTTATTCGACATTGATAATCATTATGTGGCACAAATAAATAGGGCAGGTATTATTTTTTTACAAGCTTACAACCCCATGAGCTTGGAGCTCGAGCATGCAGGTTATGGGTATAAAACTATAAAGGATAAAGGAGGGAATGGATGATGGCCAAGGCCTGTTACGTGTCCTAGTATTCACTGAGAAGAGACTGAGGGAACCGTGGAAAACGAAAACCTCCAGTCAGAACAAAGACTTCTATTTTTCTTATCAATGGATCTACTGATGATGTCCAATGCCTATGGAACCACTTATAAATACTCACTGCACTGGATGGAAAGCTATATACAGTGGCGTAGCCACGGGGGGGGGGGGGGTTCGGGGTTTAAACCCCCCCCATGAAGATCGAGTAGTGACTGGATATAAGAAGAAAAAAGGAAAAATTATAGAAATTTGAAAAAAAAAATTTAAATAAAAAATTGAAATTTAGGGGTATCAAGTAGTCTTTTCTTTAAAATAAACAAATTATAAGTTAGTTTCTAATTTTAACAGGAAAAAATGCGACTCATAAATAAATGTTTTATTTCCCTTACAAACTGCATGTGCATATATCTACTATTGTATAAATTAAATAACGCTATCACGTGTGCCGCACTTTCATTTAATTGGTTGCTCCACGCGCCCCGGTGCAGACAAAATTTAACAAAAATAAGAGAAGCAATTCCCTTTTTTATTTATTTATTTTTCACAATATCTTAATGATGTGAACTTGGATTATTAAATAAATTTTAAAAATTAAATTCAATTAAATGACACGTACACTGATTCTATAAAAATAACATAAAGTGGTTACATGAATTACTTGTTTTAATTAAAATGATTTACTCAAAGCTTTATTTATTATACGCATGTATTCAAAAGAAATTGAAAAATGGGGTGAAAAAAATATAAAATGTTAAAAAAATTGCATCAGGCCATATATTTTACCCTCTAATATAATAGTATTTTTCCATTATTTTACCCTAAAAAAGGGGCGTGTCCTTAAAAAAAATCGCGCATGCGGCGGGCTATTGGGGGGCTTCGCCCCCCAAACCCCCCAGTGGGCTCTTCTCAATCTTTGTCCTGAAGAACCCCCCCCTTGGGCAAATCCTGGCTACGCCACTGGCTATATATTTGAATTTACCCCAGGGAGGGAGTCACGTAATTTTTACTTCAAACGGTAATCACCTTCAAAGTACTACAACGCTTGATGTAGATTGAAGATACATGTAGGAGTGCAGAATTATAATCCATTATCTCTATTATTTGTGCTGCATAATGATTATCAATGTCGAATAAAAAATTAATAGTTTGTTACTTAATTAATACATTACATCGATGAATTGTAAACCATGCAGTAAAATTTCTCTCTCGCTAGAAGAGTAATAATTATTTCACAACACTGCTTGTAAAAAGTCGGTAAAATTTGATGGCAAAAGCAAAGCTTCTCGGCCGTTTATTAATTCTACTGTACAGTTTATCGAATGTTGATTACTCTCGGAAGTGTCAGGATCAATTCCTTTCGTCTTCTTATTTTTTTATATTTTGATTAGTCTCAAAATTTAAAGGGAGAAAATATAATATTAGAAAGTTCAATATTATAATGCAATGTGTTTAGTAAGGCCAAAATGCTGCCACTTCCGGTCGTAATTTTATATTGGATGAACTGTATATGCATCTCCAAGGTTCTATATCTATGAAAATCACTTAAAGAACAAAGGAACTACTATGTACTGCTGCAGCAGCATCGGCCGCGCCGGGTGGCAAACGCGCGATTAGCCGCACGCTCGAGGGAGGAGCGAGAGTGTCAACTTCAAAAATTCATAGAAAAAAAAGTTATGAATTGTACCTCGTAAACTTTGCATTTTATTTTAATAAACATTGTCCTTTATTGAAAACTCGAATTTAAAGAAAAAATAAAGTGGGTTTTTTTTTTTTTTTTGAAAATGTCCTGTTTTGAAAAAAAAACGGAAAAATTAATGATATTCACAAAAATGCAGTATTTTTTCCCAAAAAGAGCATATTCTTGGCATCAAAAAAGTATAAGAAATTTGTAGATAGCTGCCATAGAAAAAAAGTTATGCCCGTCGTAAGCATAAAAACAAGGATACCAAGCGGAACTTCACATACCCAAATTTCCGGGAAAAAAATCAAAATTTCAAAAACAAAAATTAGGGTATTCTTTGATGAGGTGACATGTCCATCATATATAAGTTTCATGGATTTTTGAAGACCACTTTGTTTTTCACTGTTTTTTTGGTGTACTTTGGGCCCTAGCTTGCATTGAGTCCGAAAAGTTTCCAGCTCGCTCACAATTGTGAATTACATTTGGATAACAATTAATGCTGTCTTGTTGTAACTGAAAATTACAGTCTGAATAAAAACGGGAACAGCTGCTGCATATCTTTGAGCATAAATAGAGATGTGAAAGGGGAGGGGACCATATTATAGATTTAATTAAATGTATTAAATTTTTAAAAAGTAATTAAGAAATACTCACTACTTCAAAGTTTTCAGCGATGCATTTGATGAGGCACTGTAAGCACAACACTTGTAAGGTACACGTCAACAAATGAAGCGTCAACTTGGTTTAGTTGAAGATTTTGATCCCTCGATACAAAATAGAGCAAAATACATAACTTCTACTTGCATGGCTACATACACGTGGGCTCAGCAGGTAATTATTACTGAAAGAATTAAGCATTTTTATTTACCTTTGTGTTCTGGGGGAAAGGAGCGGCCTTCATCATGGCGGCAACTTCATCTGCAACAAATAATCAAACCTTAATACAGAATATGATTTTATTTAAATAATGCCTGGATTTAATACCACAAATTAATCCAATTTATACTTGGACAAAAGTGTCAAGTGTAGTATTTTCCACGTTGATAAATCTTGGTAGTAGATGACCAAATTTCTCGCAGATTTTCTCACCGTCTGTGACTTTGAGCTCCGCCTTGCACTTGGCGGTGAAGTTCGCCATCTTGGCCTTGCAGTCATCGTGCTGATCCGCCTGAAACAAGCCATCCAATATATATGAGAGTTGGTACCGCTATATTCACGATGCAATTAATGCACAGGACTGAGCCGCAATCCTTATTCCTGATACTTCTGTGCGGGTATCAGGTGGCATTATTTTTTGCCATCAGCTGGGCTATATATATAGTTATCACTGTAATAATGCAGTCTAATAATCTTTTCAATGTTTAAGCAGAAAAAAGTTACCAACACACAAAGAGTCACTCTTTTATTTTCCATTTTCTCCTTGCATTTCGTTACAGCTGTACAGTCATGTCATTCATACTGACTCATACTTTTGAGTTTTGTCTCATTGCTACACATAGAAAAAAAACAAATTTGATATGCAATTTTAATGGAATGGACTGTACTTACGGCAGGAGCGGCGGCGGCGAGGGCCACGAGAGCGAACAGAGAGGCGAGAGAGAAGAAGTTCATGTCGTCTGCCGGCTTTGAAGTGACTTCACCACCTGCTCGCCGGGCTTATAAGCCAGACAAGCCGGAAACACGACAAATTTGATAACAAAACTGTCGCAAAATCATCACTATATAACTGCTAGATCTGCATCATAATGATGTCAAATTGCTCAACCTTGGATTGTATGATATGATTGATACGAATTGTCGAGTTAATGTAGATTGCATGACGACAATGAGACATGAATTGCACATTTCATTTATAATTTGAAAACCTCACCTCCTAAATCAATTTACGTAATTAGCTTTGCGGTCTACTTAAGCTGCTTTTGTTAAATATTACCATACATAAAAAGGCCTGTTGCATTATGCTTCCCCGATTTTTATTTATTTATTTTTTAATTTTGTTTATTCAGAAATAAACAGGCAAATGACATGTAACATATAATTCAAGGAATTAATTATGCATGTTCACAACATTTTTAGTGACATTTTGTGCATATAATTTGATATAGTATTCAAAAGTTGTCATTATTAATAAATTAAATAAATTTACTCTTGATATGAACACCAAGAAATGCTTTGAGCTGACAAAAAGGCAAAAGTACTTCACAGCCAACTTTCTCAACCTAATACAGTACAAAAAGCACTCTCTGTACTGCTGCATGTGGGGTGTTCAAATACCACCAATTAACAATTTGCGTAAAGTTACGCAAGACTTAAGCATTTTATAGGAAGTACATGTTAATTTATTGAGTAAGTTAACGTAAATTCTTAATTGGCGGTATTTGAACAACCCTGATCCGTATCGGACCGTACCTATATACTGTATATTATAGATATCAACAACATTTTGTCATCCATGGACATGATTAAAATTTACTTTATATCATATATTTTTTTAAGAGATGAATATAATATATTTAAATTATTTTTACTTTATATATTGAAATAATTGAAAACCAATCAATTTTTTCACTTACAATAAGTCATGTGCAAATAAATGAATAGTTAGATATATAATGATATTTTTGAAAAAATCTCGTATTGTTTTTATAAAAACAAAAAATTGAAGCATGCAGCATGCTTCTATTATATTCCAGACTATCAAAGTATTATATTCATGGTGAGAAGTGAAACGTTATTGAAAGTTGAATGATTTGTTCACAAATGTCACATCAGTTGTCGCCCCCGTCACTTCAGAACTCGAGTTTACCGAGGGAGTGAAAACCACTGGACTGTCATAACTCGAATTATGGCCCCTGCGTGCAATATCAACTCCCAATGCTTCAATGCTTAGTACGATCAGGTTGTCGAGAACGCTTCCATTCTCTCCATTTAGTAGGAGCGCTGTTAACATTTTGTCCTCTAAAATTTGGGACTGTACTGTTTATTGACGAAAAATTCTATAACTGTAGTCTAAGCTCACACTTCCCTAATCAGCCTCGTGCTTGATATGCATATTGAAACATAAGGAGAGAAGTATTTGTCCAGGGGTCTTAATTAATTGAAATATATATTATAATAAAAAAAAATAACAATGAAATGAAAGCTGCTACAATATTTATTTTGTATTATACATTTTTATTATAATTTTAGATATGCAATTACTAGAGACAATTTTTATATTATAATGTTTTATTACTTTTATTAGCTACATGTTACAGTTTTGAAAATAGCTTGTCAGCTGCTATAATATAATACTCGAGAATATTTTTGCTTATGACTTATCACAGCTAATTTATGAAAGTTTCATTGTGTAGAAAAATACAATTAAGTAGATAGAGTATCTCTAAAAGCGACCATTGACTCCATAAATAAGAACAATTTTTTTGTATATATCTTCACACGATTCAATGAGAATCATTGCATACCTCTTCAAGATTATTATAATACGTACATTATTAACATTTTAATTAATCACACTGCAGTTGAATCAAGTGTATTATTATTTTATACAAACTTCTTATTATTTATTTATTGCCTGTTTCTAAAAACTTAGTATTTTTATTTATTTATCAACGGTAACTCATTTTTGATACTTTGCGTATTATATTTGTATATTTTACGAATTGTTTTAAAAATTTGTTCATAATTTATGATGCTTTCAAATTGTATACAATATTTTATTTGCTCAACAAAGGCATGTCCATCTTCAGTCAGTTCATTTTCATCTGGAAAAATCTGGTTATGTCGTGCACATGTAGGATGTTACATGAAATGGAAGTTGACCTTATTATTTTTTATTTAGCACTGGAATAAATAATTATAAACCAAGAAGAAAAATTTTGTAGTACGAGAATCCCCCGATGGCGTCACCATCTTCGTGGCTTCAAGTGTTTGCAGGCAGTGTTTCATAGATCCAATGTCATGTACCTGAATCTAATGTTGCCAATGCAGCTGATGATCGGTCGCTTGCTTTATGTTAAATTTTTGAGTGCAATATTTTTTTTATTATATGTCTGTATCTTGTAGTATCTATTACAAAATTTATATGTAAATTTATTGACTGCATGCCATTATAATAATATTTATATTCTCTTGTAAAGCAAAAAGTAAGTCACCATGAATCTGTTGTTTTGAAAACATCCATAATTAGTTTCCTGAAGTAATGGCAGCTGAGGTTGAAGTGAGGAGCCATTGACGTGGATAATATATAATTAGTATAATTACTATAGGTATATATTTATTATAATGAATCACTATATATGGCATTGCAGGTTGTGGGGCTATCTAATTTGTCTTCTTGTACCGCATTTCAAGCGAGAGTTTACGTCTGGGGAGTTGTTAAAAGTAACGTAAATTACGTAGTTTCCGCTTTCATTTGCAATTGTATAGCCCAAAATAGGAGGGGGAAAAGAGTGCTCTGAAACTCCACCATTTCCAGAACTTTTCAGACATAAACTCTCGCTTGAAATAATAAAATTATCCATTCTCATTCCAAGTTGCAAGAAATCGTCACCTACAAAATCTAAAACTGCATGGCATTGCCCTTTGGCTTACTCATTGTTCTTCTGCTTTGAAATTAGTTTGGTTACAACATATTATCAAACAATTACAGACTATGCTCCATGCATCCCCCAGATATTCTTACTTTGGAGGTAACTTATTCAGTGCAGTAAAAAACTAGCTTATCCCTGCTATGTATGTAACCCGCTAGACTTTGATAGTGAACGAGTTGCCTATCCTCAAAGTAAGATGATTTGCATTGGTGGCACATTTAAATTGCTTGAGTGTGCAATAATATCCTCGAAATAGAGCAAATAGACACTGCATTTAGATGGAGAGGTTAAAAAGACGTAATCAAACTCATTTGTATGACGTTACTTCATTTTATTAATACGATTTGTGTATGTGGTGAATGTGGAAGAAGAGGCTAGTTCATGTCGATGCGATACTGTAAACAAAACACGTGTCACACTTTGAGGGAACATCTGGAACACCAAGGATTCGATATGAAAAAATTATCTGGACAGGTTCTGGAACTCGCGTTTTGGAAATTATTACATGATATATTTGACGTACAAAGAATGTAAAAAATCTGAGCATTTTATGTTTCTGAATTCTGAAAGTATTTAAAAATAAGAATAATTAATGTGACGTTAAACATAACACATATTTTTTTCTCATTTAGTTCTTGCTAAAATAATCGTAAGAATCAGAAATTTAAGCAACTAATTTATAAGTTACATAAATAATATAATTATTATATTTTACATTTATATAAATTTATAAAAAAAAAATCTTTTCATTTTGTAGTAATAATATAATAATAGTATATATAAAAATGCATTTAAATTATAATTTTTACTTTTTAATTAACACTTAAAACAAAAAATTAATTTAAGCGTTGAATATAACATAATTATATACCCACATGCATCGAGACAACACGAACGTTACTCCTAGTTATTGCATAGTAATTTTGAGAATAATAAAAGCACCCGCCACTAAGCCAACCCTAACAGTTCATCCCACAATACTATAGACTGCATTGACAATGCTCACAACCAGAAACGTTCGTTATGTCCCGAGGTATACATTGAGTATGGTCAACTTTCTGAATTTCTCCGAACCTTGGTGGCGCTGTCGAGTCCGCACATGTACACCTTGGCCGCCGTGTCGCACGCGTCGGTGCCACCTGTAACGATAGAAACGTGTCAACTACGATTTAGCTCCTCAGGAGGCATATCAGACGAGTGGGAAATAAATAAAAACAAATTGTATTATTACGCTTACAGCTAAAATAGATTTCCCTCTAAACATAATATACTATAGATGATTCTGCCACCACAGATATTTGAGAAATTTTGGCGAATATTTTAAATCGTCGAATCGTATTTTCTTAATTATATAAGTAAAAAATACATTAATATATAATAAATAGACCTTATAGACTTGAAGTATAAAAGTACAAATTTTTCACCCATATTCTTAATTGTTTTATCTGACTTACTGAGCAGCTTGCACTCGTTGAGCACTTTTATCATCTGAGCTCGGCGTGTCGGGTTGTCCTTGGTGTACTGTATAATCATGGCATTGACCTTGGCTTCGTTAACCTTGCCGTCCTTGAACTGAGAGAGAAGATCAGAGTTCAAGTGCAACAAACAAGAACAAAAAAAGCACAATGTCGTCAAATTATAGCAGACTTTTTTTACTGCAAACAATAATTTTATAAGTCATTATACTTTAACGATCAGTTGGCGACACTAATGCCATTCTTACGATTCAACAGATCTGAATCCATTCTGTGGTTAATTGCAGTTATTTGAGGGTAACAAGAAACAGAGCCATCTCGTCCAATTACAAAATAAATATACAGCATATATTATATTTTATTCAATTCATTACACGACGAAGTATGCAAGTACCCCATGACGCGCAGGACCAGTTTCTTCTCTCTCTCTCTCTCTCTCTCTCTCTCTCTCTCTCTCTCTCTCTCTCTCTCTCTCTCTCTCTCTCTCTCTCTCTCGTGACTTTCCCCCAGTATACAGTGACAATACGTGTAGGGAAACTTTGGGGTTATTTTTATTGCGTGCAATAAAACAATAAAATAACTCAGTTGATCAATACTCACAATTTCGAAGTTGTCTCCGATACATTTGATGTAGCACTGTAATCACATCACTGTTAGACAGTCACAGTAGAAAACAAAAACAAGTAATTAAGGTATTTTGGTAGTGAGGCATACAATTTGGAATTGTTTTTATAAAAAAATAACTAATTCAAAGTTTTTTTGAACTCTGAGTAATGGTCACTAATTAAGTAATTAATTAACAATTAAATATAATGTATAAATGATATAAAAAGTGATTGAATTCAAATTCAGTGGGGGTAAATGAAGTTTTCACTTATAATTGATCCAGTTACTACTATAATAACGGGGTTGATGCCTTCGACACATAATTAGTCCATGGAATTGAACAGTTTCCTGCTAGCTGCTACCACTTTGAACTGTACGATTAAGTTATTAAAAACACAAAATCAGTTTGGTGAGTCACCTTGGTATTCGCGGGAAACGTTGCGTTCTTTCCAAGGGCAGCGATATCGTCTGAAACAGAATTTCACGTCAAATCGCGAATAATTATGAAGATGGAGGATTATGCAAATATAATATTCCAACATCCATAAATGCATGCCAGGAGGAGTTTTCGTATATTACTGTAATATATTGCTGTAAAAACTTTAGACATTAAAATTAAATTGGAAGTGCATGCATGGCTGTAATCTCCATCGCTCAATTTTTCATCCCTGTATTGACAAATATTCCCTTCAACTCGATCCATTGTATATAATAGTATGGGAGTCTAACCATGCAAAGACATTTCAATTGTGATAACGGTCACGCTAATGTTTTTCATATTATTTTAACTACATTAAGATACTCATATATATAGCTAATATTGAGATTGATAAGTCGAATTGTTGCCATTGTGTGCTATTTACTTCTCTGCCGGGCAAGCTGATATAAATCTGCAACGTACACAAAATATCGTTGTGACGTAATCACCCCCACGCTACTGAAGCTGTCCTCACCATCTGACAGCTTGAGATCGGCTTTGCACTTGACGGTGTACTCCGCCAACTTTGCCTTGCAGTCGCTGTGTTGTTCCGCCTGAAACAAATATCCATTTTCAATTTGAACGGTATAAAATAAATGTCCCAAATCATCATATTGATGTTTCTTACATATATAATTATGGTTAGGAAATAGTAAGAAATTGGAAGAAAATTAGCAGTTGAGTATTTTCACATTAAAAAAGCAAAATTAAAATTACCAATGAATTCATTTCCAATAGCAATGGTGAACATTTGGTGAATCACAATATCACAATGTAAGTGCTCTGAATATGAACAGACTGTTGGGTACTCACGGCAGGAGCGGCGGCGGCGAGGGCCACGAGAGCGAACAGAGAGGCGAGAGAGAAGAAGTTCATGTCGTCTGCCGGCTTGAAGTGACTTCACCACCTGCTCGCCGGGCTTATAAGCCAGACAAGCCGGAAACACGACAAATTTGGTGACAAAACTGTAACAAAATAATCATCACTCAATTTCTGCATAAATTTTCAACCTTGGGTATATAACGTTGCTATAGTGCTGTCTACTTAATATTGATGGCTATTGTGACCAAAATGCAAAAATTCACACATAATTTGCAAGCAACTGAAGCTCACCTCCTAAATCGATTTGCAAAATTAAAATTTTGCATGATTATGTGCGTACGTATTGTCACAAAAAGGGTTTTGTTAAATTTGAATTTTATTCTCTTTTATACACACAAATGTTCTGAAGTTTGGCTGATTTGTGTTGTATTTCAAAGCCAGAATTATAATGGCTTATATACCGTTCGATTTTTTATCAGAATCACATCAAGTGTTTCTCGTTCAGTCCTTTAAAAAATTTATTTTATTTTACAAAAAGAAACACTACGAGAAAATATGAAAATTAATCAATTTTTTTAATCTTAGCATTGTTATTAAATAAAGTTTGAATTTCACTACCATATAACTGCATGTCATAAAAAAAATTAATTTTAAAGTGAAAATCAAATCACAAACAAGTGACACCTTATATCCCGATGTCAGTATTTTTGCTTGCAGTTAAAATTACTCTCAGCAATTAGAGTGGGTAATAGCTGTTGATTACGCAGGTGAAATATCCATACACAATAGTAACGAACTAAAAATGTCCAAGTATACATGAATGCTTCCACTTCCGCTAGCTAACCAATGCAGAACGAATGCGGTACTTATCAAACTTGAACTATGAATGTATAGAAGAGACCAAATTACTAAAAAAAAAAAAGCATGAAATAATTGTTGTTGTTTTCATTTCTCTTTTTGATATTATTTTTTTTCTATTTTTCAATTATTACCGAAGACAGCTCCTTATTATAGAAATTGCTTTGCTACATAATGGTTTTACGGAATTTTATGGAATTTAAAATTCAACATGTCGATCAACTCGCATCTTTAATAATTATCAAATAAATAAAATGAATTAGCTATTATTTAACCAATAAAACCTTATTTAAAACATTTAACTTTATTAAAAAACATCAAACTTAATTGTTTTCATTGGAAATGCAAAACTGCATGCAGCAGAACTATGTATATTATGTGATATATTATAATATAGCTCTGTCGAATTCACATGCTAATTTATATTTTCATGCTTTTATATTCAACTTCATTATTATTTTATGTTTAATTGAATCAATTTAAGCATTAGTAATATTCAAATTGGAGTTAGTAAATCATGTTTCATTTTTATATATATTTTTATTTTCAGATTTCATGATACAAATTCAATGCACCAGCCATGACGTCATCTCAGTTTGTTTTCACCTGAAACATCAAGTAACACTTCATAGTTAGATGCAGTTTAAATATTTTATAGTGTTAGTTATGTTGAAATGGTGAAGTACGCCGTCTTCAATAAACCACTTGAAAATATAATTCTTGAAATTTCTTGCATTCATTAATTTTATTGTTAGATTGTTATGGTTTTTGCTGGTTGAGACTAAATAAAAAATATATTAATAAACTGAATTTAATAAAATAAAAGGAGTGAAGTGATTGTCCTAATAATGTGCAATTACGCTCAAAATTAAAAAAAAAAAAAAAAAAAAAAAAAAATGAAAAACATATATACATGGTTTTCATAAAAACGTCATGTTGAAAACTTCACATGTTGTATTAGAAATTAATAAATTTCAAACTATAATAGTTCACAAAAAATTCTACAATATATATACTGTATATTATATATATATATATATATATATATATATATATATATATATATATATATATATATATATAGATATAGATATAGATATAGATATAGATATAGATATAGATATAGATATAGATATAGATATAGATATAGATATAGATATAGATATAGATATAGATATAGATATAGATATAGATATAGATATAGATATAGATATAGATATAGATATAGATATAATAAGCTGTCTAAGCTGTCTAATTAGTGTTTGCTAATTGCAACTACAGGCTTACGCACCGAAGCGGAGCGCACGCACATGTATATGGCAGCCGCTGTTTCACAAGGGTCGCTACCACCTGTAAAAAAAATGTAGTTTTTCTTTATAGTCTTAAGTTCAATATTGGAAAATAAGCATGCAGCCTCTAGATAACAAACTGATCAACATTTCTTCCATCCGTTTACGTACTTTTGCTCTTGCATTCGTTGTAAATCCGCATCTCTTTTTCGAAAGTGTCCGGGTTGTCCTGGGAGTTTTTCTTGATATCAGACAGGACTTTTGACTCCACCAGCTTACCGTCCTTGAACTGTAATGAGTTTTATTATATATTTGAGATTTGAGAGAGAGAGAGAGAGAGAGAGAGAGAGAGAGTTGGACTTTAATTTTGATTTGTCCAAATTCATGGGTATGTTTCGAGGCATGGAATTTTAATTGCACAATTATCTTTTCGGTTAACTGACCCTGGTTATGACGCAATTCAGGGGACATCCTATTAGGACGTGGTACGGTATATATACTCACGATTCCGAACTTCTCCCCCAGACACTTGACGAAGCACTGCAACACGAGAAAACAACGTCAGACATGCAGTTGCCTCAACCTCACCTCTCACTGCTTACCTTCATTTTGGTGTTCAGTGGCGTGTTTTTCTCCAGGTACTCCGTAACCTCATCTGCGATATGCACATGCAGTTAGCGACGGGTAATAACAGGCAGCAGGTCTGTTCATAAACCCTGACCAGTGTAGGTTTTCTGCACTTGATTTCCTCATGCCATGCTCTTGATCGATCGAGTGCTGAAAGTGTACACTGGGCAGGGTTTACAACCAGACCTAAGTAGACTCACCGTCTGTGACGTTGAGCTCTGTCTGGCACTGAGTCATCTCCTTGGGTTGGGGGGACGGGGCAGCCTGCACACACCATACGTTACAAGCCATAAAGAGAACATTTTAAGACTTGAATTATAAGATTACTTGTTGTTGTAACTGGGGTGAAAAACAAAGGGTTGGCGAATCAGCTAATCAGCGTGACAAAATATCACGATAATTAATGAGGTTTATGATTCTATAGTCAATATAATCAGTTGATTTAGAACTATAATTTTGATCATCATTCAACGAGTTCATCACATTTTATCAATGTGGTGTGACACTAGCGTACCAGCGACAGAATTAATTGTCTTGGAATGAGCTGGTTTCACGACCTCAACGTTTATAGTAGAGAACGCCATTGAAGAGGTATTATATTCCAATCACCTCTGACAATTTGATACTCACCTGACACACGACGGCGACCAGCGCGAGAACCACGAGCACCAACACTGAGCGCGACATTACGGCGAGTGGGAGCCTCCTGATGCTAGCCCAAACTTATATCGTCGTCCATCCTTGCACTCTCGCTATACCCCCTCTACCTCCCAATTCGTGACAATCGGCATCGTGAGTCCACGCCCTAGCTAAGAGGACCGTGACGGGTAAATTGTTCGCTCATTACGGGCCCAGTGCCGCACAGTTACGTCAAACGAGCTTACATGCATGCATGTGGCCGCAAACTAGCTCTTGTTGGGTTGCAATATTTGTATTCACAGTTTTTTAATGGTAGGTACAAAGGAAAGAGAAAATGATAAAATACACAAAAAATTGTTCAATGTCAATTCTAAATTAATTTATTATATTTTAATTTACGATAAATTTTGTGTACTTTTATGGTACCTCTATATATACAGATTCAGATTTCAGATTTTCAGATTTTTATTAAGTTCTGTGACATACATGTATGTTTAGAACAAGTCAAACAAATACACAATAACACAATTACATAAAAAAAAATAAATGTAATACAGTTAAAGACAATATACAATACAATTTATAATTAAGTTTTTTTTATGCTGAGAAATTCCTTTACATCATAATAATTTTTATCATTTAAAAATGCAAGCAAGTTTTTTTTAAATTGTTTATAATCTAATTTTTTTAAGCTGTCAGGTAGTTTATTAAAGAGTAGGGTAGCACTATTATATGGACTCCTATTAGCAAGAGAGAGACATGCACTATTTCTATGTATATCATTTGCTCTTCTTGTATTATATGAGTGTACAGTATTATTCTTTCTAAATTTTTCTGGATACTTTTTAACAAATTTAACACTTTCAGAAATAAAATAAATACACATGGCACTGGGAGTATTCTCAAAAATTTAAAATGTTCTTTACATGAATCTCTCATATTTAAGCAGAGCATGGATCTAACTGCCCTTTTCTGAGCACCAAATACAGAATTTGCATGTGGAGATGATCCCCAAAACATAATTGATTGTTGTATATGCGAATGAACATAGGCAAAATAGACCATCTTTAGAGTTTCCAGTGGTACAATTTTTTGTAATATTTTAAGCAGATAAGCAGCAGATTTAATTTTAGAGCTAACTTTCTGACATTGTTTTGTCCAATTTAATGTGTCTGTTATAATTAGTCCCAGAAATTTAGTTTGATCACAGTTTATAATATTTTCCCCATGCAATATTAAGTTATCTGTTGTTATTTGTTTTTGATAAGGATGAAATCTCATACAAACAGTTTTTTTTTACATTGAGTGTCAAGTAATTTTCTGCTGACCATTTTTCCATAATATTTACTGCCAACTGTGCATTACTGTATAACAATTTTGAGTCAGGTGCAGTTATCAATCTATCAATCAATATAAAAATATCAATCTATACGGACCATCATAGATTGATATTTTTCGAGAGTATTTAAGCTCGTGTTCTACCAGTGAGGCTCTTCGTTACAATGTGTCCACCAATGGCTGAAGACATCATAAACACGATGAATATCATTCATTCATTTAATATTAATTGTGACGAGCAGTGGATTATAATAATAACAAATAAATATGATTTTAGTAAGAATTTTAAGGGGACTTTAATATTGTGTATACCCCATTATTGTTGAACTTGTAACACCAGTGATTCAGACCAACCGAAATTTTATGTGTTTTTAGATTTTAATTGTGCACGTTTTAACTGGGTATGTTTTAAGTACTTCAAGTGAACATTATCAGCGAGGGTGATAGCCCAGTTTGTAAGGTAATTATCAAATTACACACCCATTATGATACCTCGCTTGCAACCTTCATTTTCTATTATATATATATATATATATATATATATATATATATATATATATATATATATATATATATATATATATTTCAATTTTTGTAAATTGTTTACATCATGCTTTTTGAAATAAGCAGATATGGTTCAAATGTTGCATTCACATCAATAAAACAAAAGACAAAGCTTAGAAACATAAATTTATTTATTCATGTTCCATACAGGCAGCCATGACGGATGTCGCAGCTGTCCGGCACCGTGTCTTCTCCTAGAGCGCCATGCCGTTCTGCAAGGAGAAAAACGTTCCTCAGGTGACACTCGAGGAGCAAGGTCGCGGTGTTTACCTTTTTGGCGAAGTCCCTGGCACAAAAGAACAGCTTGTTGGCCAGGTCACAGTCATCGCTGCCGGCTGCAAGAAAAGTCCAGTATTACATGCAGGTCTGACCGTAAATGCATGCATCCGTTGTATAGATAAGAGGGCACCAATTCAAAATAAAATAAGATGAAACGTATGTCCCTTATACATATGGTTAATCTGATTCATATATTTACATATATTTCATATATTTTTACTATATTTGCATTTACGAATAGAAGAAGTGTGAAATGATTGAACTACAATCGAAGTAATGAATTAAAATTAATTAATTTTGCACAACTAATTGCAAAGGTAAAATTAATTAATTTGATTGTAATCAGTACCAGCAAAGGAACTGCTCAGGTTGAACCAAACGTGATAGAATGAGGATTTGGATTATCTAGCGCTCCTCCCTCAAGATTTTGAGACAATAAAGTGAGCTCTTGTGTGTAACCTCCTCCTTTAGTTCTGCAGCTGAAGTTCTCCGTTCAGATTGCAGCTCTAACTTATAGTCCAATTACTATAATGTAATATAAAGTTATTAGATTATAGTCTTCACACATGTATATTACATTTGAAACTTCGGAAAGGGAAAGCTGTAATTAAAGTAAATTTGTAATATGAACTATAGGATTATGTTAATAATATTACGATACTTGGCATTATTATTTATTGTACAATAAATATTCCCCCTTTTCCATTACTTAAATGAAAATGTCATGTCATGCATATTTATAATAACGATTTTGTGCTCTTCTAGATTACACAGGATTCATTTTTGTGTAATTTTTATCATTCCCGAATGATAAAATAATTAAGTATATTATGGCTATTTAGTACTATTTAATTTGGTAGCTTTACCCCCCAGCACACCGCTGGGAACGTGACTCACTGGTGGCCTTGCACGCGGCGTACAGTTGCTTCTCCTTGTCGGCGAGGGTGGCGTTGATGGCGCGGTCCTCTTCGATCCACTCCAGCACCTCCTTCTCGTTGATCTGGTTGTTCTTGAGCTGTCACCGAGCACACGAAATAAGTTTCACCGTGCAATTGGCACATATGAACGTGTCTTTCAAAATATCAAAGGTTCGCAACGTCAATTGAATGGACAACCTACATGAAATTTTTTATTGCAGAAATAAATAGAGAGTACCAAATTATGCTACTCTGAATTTTTTAAGATTTTTTTGAGACCGAGAACAATTTTTAAATAATTATTAAAAATGCGGCCACGCCCTCTGGAGGCGTCAATAGGCGTTTCGTCCCTATCCTTTTTATTAAGGATTCAGGGGTGCCAACTTAACTTACAGAACTTCCAATAACTATTTAAAAATAGTTCCAGCACTCAAAAAAATCTGAAAAAATTCAGAGTAGTATAATTTGGTAGTTGGTACCCTCTATTCATTTCTGTAATAAAAGTTTTTCATGTAGGTTGTCCATTGGATGAAAATACAAACAAATTATCCTCTTAATTGACATCGATTATTAAGTGTATATATACACTTATATACGAACAGGCATTATAAAATATTTTATGCTATTTTTATTATTTTTTAAATATAAATTGATTTTACTAAATTTATTTTATGTGATGAAACGGGAGAATTTGAAAGTGCCATCCTAATTACTAATTACACACAATTAAATTTAATGTTTATTTGAGAAGAGTTTATGTAAAAATAATGCAATCTAAACATATAATTATTGTTATGTATTAAATGTTGTTTTAAACCATTTTATAGATAAATTTAATGTGATAAATATGGCATTGATATTCATTCAGTTGATATTGTTGATAAACAACAAAGAGTTTAGACTACAATTTTAAGCTCTCTATTTAGAATTAATAAAAAGAACTTGAACTAATAGTAATATAGTTCAATTTTTAATAACCAGATTATATAAATAACACAATAAAAATGTACTAAAGTATAATAGCTTCCCCGTATAAGCTCTCTGAAACATCACTTTGATGTATGAGTTTTTACCAGCACCCTCTATATATGCTTTGACATTCATTTTATACTCTGTACTTTACAATAGTAATTGAAAATATTATATAGCTTTGATGACATCTCTTAGGGAACAAAATTTATGAACTCACCAGCTCCATCTTGTTACCCACGCACTTCATTAGACACTGAGGACAACGGAAGTTCATGAAATTAAAATATTTGTAAGTTGACAATCTAACGATAAACGTGTTTATTTTCCAAACAATCTCATAAAATATCCGTTTGTAACCTTGCGTGCCTTCTCAACGCCATGGAAACAGTGAGTGTAATATGTACTCCTTATTGGCTATGCAACCTTTGCTACATTTATGTATGGATGGTTGCATACCCCGTAGGCGCAGTGATTATTTAACAAGGCTGCTTGTGTTAATTACTTCAAAAATGAATAAATCAAAGTTTTAATAGAATTTCGTGTATTTACTTTACATATAATAATACAAACTATGTCATATTAATATTCTCTCTGTATACATTTTCCATAATAATGCTATACGCATAATATACGACTGTATTGCTCACACTTGCTCAGTTTTTATTTACCTTGGCTTTTGGACTGAAGGTGGTCTTCTTTTCCAGCCCCTTTACATCGTCTGAAAGAAAGGGAAATATTATGATCAACAAATAATTCGATTTCAATTACATATATATGTACTGTATAATTATAATTTTACCTTTATAACTTTGAGTTTAGGGAAAATTTGACAAATAATATCAAAGTTTATAGAAGCTTTAAATGTTCATATTATAATGTTTATGGAAATTTGATGAAATATCTAATGATAATTAGTTTTATTGCAGTGGGTGTAATAAAAGGTCTTGTATAGAAATACAAACACTTAATAATAACAGTGTATTTTCACTGTACTTACTTGCTTGATAAACGATAATCAAACACACTTCATATACAGGTTACCTACGTATTATGTTAAAACTAATGCAATTTAAAATTATAATGAATGAGAAAAATGCCTATTTCTATTTAAATATAAGACATCTGAACATTCTGCACTCGGTTCAAGTGATGTTGAGTACACTGTCCTAATTTCTGACGCCAGAGCGAGGTTACCGTCTGTGAGCTTCATCTCCGACTTGCACTCTCCCACATTGACGGCCGCCATGTACCACGTGTCGTCCTCCACCTGCAAAATGCCATGGTCATCCTGACAGGCTCGCAAGTTGGACACGTGAGAGGCCACTCTTTTCAGATATGTATTATACCGTGGCTGCTTGAAAATCCGTCAACTATAGAGATTTCAACGCGAGTAAGTGGAGTGAGCTGTCATAAATATTTATATATAGATATTGTATATAATACATATTGTTTGAATTTAAATGGATTTTTTACTGTTATTCAGGCACAGATCCAGAAAAAAATTCAGGGGCCTCGGCTTCCATAAGGCCAACGTTGAAAAAAATGGATTGGGGGAAATGCTTATATTGCCGATGTTAAATCAAAATTGCGGGGGGCTGCAGCCCTTTCTTTGGATCCGCATCTGCTGTTATTTTTATTTTTCCGTAAGTATTATTTTAAATTAAGTGATATTTGAATTTAAATTTATCATGAATTACTTATTCGTAAATACACAATCAATATAATGAGAATAATAAAAAAAAAAATCATCTGATGATGAGTCATCGAGATCGTGCATTTACAAACAGACTTATAATTATTCAAGCGCTATAATAATTATAAAACAGAAAAACCTTACATTAAAAAATGAATTTTTAGAGGCAAATTTTGCATACTAATTATGTTTGTCTTATAACAGGTTAATTTTCAAAAAATAAAAATGCAGTATGTCAATAATTGAGTTTATGACACTGATACTACCAACTCCATCATTTGATCAAATAATATACACTTAACTTAATACATATCTACAATTAGTAATATACACTTAACTTAATACATATCTATAATTAGTAATACTATAAATTATTGCAGCTTGATTATTTGTCCACTATAAGCCTGTCCATTACTCACCGGAGGCGGCGCGGAGGCTGCGAGAGCCACCAGGACAAACAGAACTGTTGCGAGGTGTGCGAACATGGTTTATCAAGTGCAATGTTTTGCTGCCCACCGCTTATATATACGTGTAAAAGTCGTTTAATGCAACTTATCACACCTAAGGGGAACTTTAATATTTATACTCGCCATGAGGTCTGTTTGAGTGACAGCTCGTCCGCTTAATGACCACATTACATTACATCTTTATATGTAACAATATATAAGTACATAATTTCAAAATAACATTTCAAACTTAATTTTATTGTTGTCATTGAAATTAGTATTAATATAATTTGAATTTAATATTTCCTACTGTAGTTAGGGTATCCTGTTATAAAAAAAATAAATAAATACAAGGTTACATCAAGTTTTGGTCTCCATATTTATTTATATTTATTTAGAAACCTGGGATGCAATGATACAAAAATTATAACTATGTATTTCCTCGCGTGTGTGTTACAGAGTCATCGTGTTATACCTTTTCAGAACATCGTAACGGCCTGAAAACAAACGAACAGAGAAATTTATAGTGCTCAGCAAAGAAGAACATAATTCCAGTTAACAATTTGACTCTATTTATTATATTTTAAAAATGAACCTAATGACCTCGTACATAAGGCTCATTTGATTTATTGCTGGATCATCAAATTCAAATTCTTTTTATTCCTTCAATTCCAAGTACACTGCTCTGAAAAGTCCCCTTTTTCAGCCTTGTTAGTCACTTTTGTGATCTACTCACAGAACATGTGGTGATTAACAAGGCTGCAAACGGAACACATTTCAGAGGCGACAACTGCACATTTAACATGCAAATAACATGTATAAATAAAGCATATTATAATATGCATGCATGGGTATTAAAATACGTCAAAAGGGTAAGAAACAAACATGACTTTTAGTGTAATAAAAAGGATTTAACGATTTAACGCAGAGTAACAATAATTATGTTTTCACTAATTGTCTGAAATCTTGATATTTATTATTACATATTAATTTTTTAGAGATGTTCGTAATTTGTTAATATATCAAGCTGAATACATTTATGAATGGGACCATTGTCAATTAGCATAATTACACTTTTAGGAGTATATATTTTTTTATAATATAATTTAATATTCTATTATATTAATTTTCATTGCATAAATCTCCATAACAGTAGATTATGTTCAGGATTCGAGGGATTAATTGAAGTGCCAACATAAGTCAATTACAACATTATTGGCTTACTTCCATGCCTATGCATTAAATTGAGGAGGTACCTAGTAGTCGCTACATTGTGTTAATTACCTCCTTGTCGAAGTTTGTCGTGCACTTGAAGAACTGCAGCGCGGTGTCGCAATCGTCCATGCCCTCTGTAACACAAGACAGAAGAAACATCACTAATGGTGACTGATCACATCATCATAAAACCATTAATACTAGAAATAGAAATTGCTTTCTCCAAAATGTAGGCTCAAACTTGTGGATAAAGGACTTATATGTATCAATTTGTATAATAAACTACCAGTATCATTAAAAGATTATCCGAAAATGTGAATTTAAAATTGTTGTAAAATTGTTTCAGTGTAAATAAATTTATTTTTGCCAAATTTTAACTATTTTAGTTCAGCATTATGTTATATGTTTTATTTTTAATGACGTGTCTTACCGACCGATGCATAACACCATGTATTTGTGCATCTTCTAACTCGAATTGTATATTTTTGTATCTCAAAATTTAAAATTAAGGAGAACTGACTGACTTGATTGTTTGTTTTTATGCAGGAATGTTAGACCAAAAAAAAAAAAACGTTGTAGGTGCAACTTACTTGTGTCCTTGCAGTTGTCGAGGGCCTTCTTAGCCCGCATGGCCAAGGGTGCCGGCATCATCTTCTCCATGACCGCCTCTATCGCAACCACGTCCGCCTGTCCCTCCTTCATCTGTGGACATGGATGTAACATGTTGGCACATGTCTGTCACAAGTGAAACCAGGTACATTTTGTTAAACCTGATTGAATAAAACACAAGGGTGATATTATAGTGAGTATCTTCCATTCATGGACTAAATGAATATCTATTATAATACGCACGATATGTGAGCATATTACTATATACTTTCATTAATAATTTGTTATAATTAAATAAGATATACTGAAATAAAATTATAAACTATATATAATATTAAAGCGTCTATGCCATGATATTTTTCAAGCATTAAATTTCTTGCATATGTTACAGCTTGTATTATAGTGTAAAATATAATTATTAAGGTTAAATATTGGATAAATAGCCCAATCCAAAAATTGAATTTAAAAATATTAAGTACAGGTATTTTTATTCAAAAGTTAATTTAGTTACGTTCACGCAATTTTCAAATATTCTTAAACATAAAAAATTATATATTAGACTGTTTGGGATTATATATAGTACAGAACGCACTGAACACGAACTGTACTATAAGGGAGAATTTGGTTGCAAACGTTCCCCACTCTCCCAGGTTTGACGGACGAAAATTAGAGTATTCAATCAGGACGACGAAAAAATATTTTCATGCTGGCAAAGTTTTTTAGTTAAAATGTTGAAACAAACGATTAATATAAATGGAATAATTATAATTCTTAATTCACATTTGTTTCCTATTGATCTCTATAGAATGTAACTACAGAATTAGTCACCGATTGTTGAGGATTGCTGTCGTATGCAAATTGTTTCGCTGCTCGTTAGAGTACCATTGTTGGCACACACTGCTGGCCGCTCGGACGTCTCTCTCTCTCTCTCTCTCTCTCTCTCTCTCTCTCTCTCTCTCTCTCTCTCTCTCTCTCTCTCTCTCTCTCTCTCTCTCTCTCTCTCTCTCTCTCTCTCTCTCTCTCTCTCTCTCTCTCTCTCTTTCTGTCTCCCTCTGGCACGCAGAGCAAATGTTATTTATTGACAATAAATAAACTTACCATTCCCATGCCATGCAGTACGCAATGCATGAAGCACTGAAACAAAAAGCAACATTACAATCAGTATAGGAACAATAATTGCATTATTAAAAACAAATAATCACCGGGAGATGGGGTACAGGATAATCAGTAATCACTATACTAATTAAGTATACTGATATATAAATATTTTATTTTCATGTACGCTGTGTTTTCTATGTGAGAATGGAAGTTTACAGATCTAGCCTTCTCATGTAAGACTACAATGCAAACTAATAATTCAACGCAACGCAAGTATTATATAATGTGTACCGGAAAAAAAGGATTTAACAGTATTCTTTTGTAACTATGGTGCGCTATTAAATTACTTAAAAATAATAATAGCAAAGTTCAGAAACAATCTTCAATGTAACTCGCCAAAAATGTGAAAGATGGTATTACATTTCACATAATAAAAAACATAATAGTCGGGATGAACATTTTTGTTTGAAAGTCTTGCACTACATGACTATTTATTTAGTGCATGTGACTTGCAGAATCAGTCAAGTATAGGGGGGGGGGGCATTTAACTCTTCCTAAGTACAGAGTAGGTATTATCAGTTCTAAGTCTTATAGCTCCCCTTACTCTAAATAACATAACTATGGGATCAAAAGCTTCCGAAACTTATGGCTGGCTACTTCATAGACCAAAAGATTCACAGGACGATGGTTTCTTGGGACGGTATAGCACAACTGTCTCACAAACGCAGCGCATATATACAGCCATTGGTGAACTCATATACAGCGTCAATGGCTATAATTCGCCACATACACTTGACAGTGGCTCTTACGCCCCAACAAACAACCATCCTTTTGATCTACGAACTGGCTATAAAACACAGACGTCTCTGATAGTCTCTGTAAAATAGCATGAGGATAGTGCACCCCACAATGAGGTATAGACTTGGCATGTGACCAGCCAACGAGGGTCAAATCTCCTCTGTGTTCTCACCTTGGTATTGTTGTCCGTAATCTCGTCGAACTTGCCCTCGTGCAGCTGCATCAGAGTCTCTGCAACACTCCTGAGTCAGTGTCAGCTCCCAGGACCGTCCTTCACCACCCACTTACCAGGCTGCACCTCCGTGCTGTTCATACACATCCGCTTGATGATGTTGCGGGGGCCCTCGAACATCTTGGTCAGCTCCTGCAAATATTAATAAAACAATTTCAAGAAATGTAAGAGTGTATCAGGCCCGAACCTTGCTATATAACATTATATAATTGAAGTTCATTAATTACGTTGCAATGATAAATAAACAATCAGTGCGTACCTCTACTATATCCGTGACTGATCGGCTAAAAAGATTTGGAACAATTTTTATTTTTTAGAGACGTCACAACATTTTCAAAAACAAAAATATTTTTTTGGAACACGATGAAATGTATATAAGTATTTAATTAAATACCGTACTTTTACGTCTTTGCAGGAGATTGTTAGCAAAATAAATAACGAGCCAAAATAAACATCAGTCAAATATATAAAACTGAGAATAAACAGAAGAGCATTATTCTGTATAATTATTTTTTTAATTTAGATTGATCATATTTGTCAAGATTTTACTATTTTTGTTTAAGAATGCAGCATACAGTAGAAAAATCAATTATTATCAATTAACTATGTAAAATATAGTGTAATTATTTTATATCCCTCTCTAAGTATAATATCTTAAGACTTGATTTGATAATTTAAAAAAATATTAACTACATAATGAAGTCAACAGATCTTAAACTCATAAGAATCAGATAAATTAAACAGAATAATAAAGTGAAAGCAGGCAAAATCAAATTAATCCGTCAATGATATGAAGTTTAGAATTATTAATGTTAATGAATTAATAAAATTTTAAATAAATTTAGGTCTTGTATTATTTCTCTGTTTTTTCTGTTTATTACATCTAAACTTTAAATAAAAACTTACCTCAGGCATATGTTTGTGGTGCGGCATCGCGGCGACCGCGGTAGCGACCAACAGGACCAGACAACAGCTTGCGGAGACGTTCATGGCGGTAGAATGATGTTGCGTGGAGCGCGCGTCCTTAAGTAGCGTCCACTTAATTGATGTTCCTGCGTCCGGCGTGCCAACAACAGCGAGCTGGGCACTTAGTGGCCTTGGTTCGTCCATCAGTGGCCATCACGCGTGACACAAAGTGTATTATTTCATCTGGTGATATGTCATTACGATGCGACATCAGCCGGGGCTTCCAAGAACACTGCATCATCATGTGATAGCGTAATTAATGTTATTGGAGGATAGACAACCACGTATTTTAATATGCAAGTATGCAATTTACGTTGGTAACAATTCAACGTCTATCTCTCGGTTGCTTTGTACCTGCTGAATATGGTGAATTATTTTACTGAATACATTAGCTGCATGACCTTTTGATATGGTACGCAAATTTCATTTACTTTTTTTTATATATACAAAATACTGGTTTTGTAGGTTTTATAGAGGTAATAGAGGAATCACGCATAGTTACTTACAATTGCTCTCTACAAGCAAGAATTTCTTGTTATGAATGGACAACCTGCATGGAATTTTTTTATTGTAGAAATGAATAAAGGGTATATACCAAATTATGCTACTCTGAATTTTTTCAATTTTTTTTAAGAGTCCCGGAACTATTTTTATAAATAATTATTGAAAGTTCTGTAAGTTGTGTTGGCCCCCTGGATCTTTAATAAAAAGGATAAGGCCTAGACGCCCATTAACGCCTCCAGGTGGCGTGGCCGCACTTTCAATAATTATTTAAAAATAGTTCCGAGATTAAAAAAAAAATCTGAAAAAAAAATTCAGAATAGCCTAATTTGGCACCCTCCATTTCTGTATTAAAAAAAATTCCATGCAGGTTGTCCACTGCAGTAAAAAAATTTACATGTACACTGAAGTTCATAAAAATGAGCAATTATATTTGAGTTTTCTATAAAAAAATTATATTTGTAGTAATGCACAAAATTTTCAAATAGTTTAAAAATCAGTTGTTTGCAAGGATGATGGGGTTACATGGGTAGTAGTATTGAAAAGGGGTTTGTTTTTCGTGACTTTGAACACATGTGACATGTTAAAAGCAGCTCAAAGTCACGAAAACTAACCCTTTTCAACCAACTGTTTATTCTGCAGTTTATGCAGCTGTTGCGATCAGAATTTGAGGCCAATAGACTATGTGTATAAATAATGTGTTTAAAAGAATAATATATACTTATATATATTGTTTTTGTGTATGGAAAATTCAACTCCAAGAATTTACCATTTTGACTATTCAAGTATTATTAACAATACTGCACAATATCTTAGCGATTATCCAAAAGGAGATCTGAAGCCCCACCCTCATATCAAATTTAACATAGAAAGTACAATACATACTAGTTCCTCCAAATTTTAGTTTCCCTTCCGAAATTATCTACACCTGACAACGCTGATAACGTTCAAGTGACATGTTTTTGCATATCCCATGGCATTATTTGCCGTTCTATTGTATGCAAAGTAACAAGATTCAGTGAGACTCTATTGGTTTCTATCTAGCTATGTATGTACGTATAACTTACAGTGACAGGTACAAAATTACTCTCAAATCTGCAAGTTAACTTCATTTGCACCTTTTTTTCATGGATTCAGAATGAAAATGGCTGGATTGCTTCTATAAACACGGTAATGCATAAAATAATTACAAAGTATATCAAATGTAAATTTAATATATATTACATTTTACAGAGGCTATTTACAGAAAATTAACTTGTTAGCATAGGTTTTAGCCTATAAATATTAAGAATTAAGTTTAATATCTAATTCCAGTATATTAAATCAAGTACTTAAAATTTCTACGCTAAATTTGTCCTAACTTCTTTACTTTCTAGCCCCTATTGTTTATCATTCATACAAAAATGGATCAAATTTGAAATTCCGTGTAAAAACAAAAAGTTTCCTAGAAAGAAAATCATCATCCTCTAGTGAAATAGTTACATTGTGGTGGAACGAGTGACATAATTTTCCATGATGACGTCATTGCAACAATTAGTGGCTTACATACATGGAGCGAGCGACAAAAAGTTGCACAAAATAGCAATTTGCTGTTGTTTAAAACTCATTGTTACGTAGATGCTTAGGTTGTAAACTATGGCAAAAAGGTTTTATGGCATTCATACAGTTAAAATAAAAGTTGGAGCAGCGTTAATAAAAAAATAAAATTACGACAGACATTGTTCAAATTCTGTGCGAGCAGGAGATGGTTACAATAATAAACATGATTTATTGCCAGTTTATAAAAAAATTAAAACTTTTAAAATGTTTTTTCCCCCAGCACGTATACATGCTTCGTAATTCACTGAAAAAAAAATACTGGTTTTTGTTGATATCCAATTTAAAAAGTATAAAATGAAACGCCGTGCGGTTAGGTTTTGTACCAACGAAGGTAGGCAACCCGCTTCTCAAGACTGCTGAAAGAGAAGTATATGCACAAGGCGCTTCGCTGTTTCCAAACTATAAGCATTGATTGTCTCGATTTTGTTTATTTTGTATTGAATGTATTTCAGTTTTGAGTTTTTGAGTAATCGTAAGTCCATTTACATTATGTACTAACTAGTGTAATTTTCAATTAATGAGATTAATACAAAAGTAACTTCATAGTTTAATATAATTAATGAAATAATGGTTCTACCAAACAAAAATGGTCATAATGCCTTGTGAGTTTAAAATTTAAGCATTATTAATTAATTAAGGTCTGTCGCTATGAAAATATGCAAGTGGAATGAAAAGAGATGTCACTACCAGTCTTTAGTAAATGATGTCCGAGATTGGGTGATTTTAATTCCAACATTTCAAAGGAAATAATAAGATTAACCGTTTTTAAATGAGCAACAGTCATTATAATTATGTTTATCTATTTCCTAGTCTGATTAATTTGTGAATACAATAATTATATGTTAAGTATTGCAGTTAAAAAAATGCCCCTATAACTCAGAGAGCAAAAGCTCAAGGCAAAGAAAGAAATATGAAGGGCAGCCGTGCCGTGATGAATGCTCCTTCTCTACCGTTGCGAGTGCGTCTCAACATTCCATTGTATTTTAAATTGAATAGAAGGGAGAGTAACGGTAAATAAACAAATATGTATTATTTTGAAAGAATTAATATTATGATTTTTAGGATACTAAGCATCGAAACTTTTTTTTTTTCGATAAAAAAATAAAATATATTATTGTATTTTTTAATTCCTTTTGTTATATATAATGAATCTAACTCGAATCTAATTGTAAGTAATAATCCTAATAATTACGTAATTTTATATATTAAAATTTACTATCATTCATAATGCTGTTTGCTGTTTCGCTTTATGTGGCTCATCATAACTAATCATATGCTTGAAATAAAAATAATTTGATAATAATTTGTTTCTGGATCCGCGCCTGATTATATTTATATATATATTAATAATTTTTTTTTTTTTACAAGGATACACCCCTTAGAGCTTACAGCTCGCGGCGGGGTACTGGGTAGGGATATAAGGTAGGGAACGGATAGTGGGCCTGCATGCTTACGCGTCCCAGCATATATTCGCTGAGGTGAGACTGAGGGAACCGTGGAAAACCTCAGTCAGGACGGACACCTTTACTTTTTCTCAATGGACCAAAGCGATGTCCAAAGCCTGGGGAACCACACACAAGTGCATCACTGCACTGGGTGGAAAGCGAGACGAATTTACCCCAGGGAGGGAGCAGCGTATTTTTTACTTGAAACGGTCACCCATCCAAGTACTAACCACGCTCGACATAGCTTGACTTCGGTGATCTAACGAGAACCGGTCAATGCACTGCGCCAATAATATTATTATTAAAAAAAAATAATAATAAATATAAATATTTATTTATTTATATTTTATATTCTTGCAATGTAGATATGTATTATATAAATACATATAACTATACATATAATACTATATATATAATATATTATATATAGTTATATAATATTATAACTATATTATAAATATTATAATTTTATATAATTACGGTCCAATAATTAATAATAATTATATAATAATTAATTAATTTTTCTCTCAATAAAAAAAATCGATACATATATATATATATATATATATATATATATATATATATATATTGTATTTTTTTTTTTTTTTTATTGGAGGAATTTAAGACTACCAATGCTGAGCTGCATGAGCACGGCCCATAGGTCTGCACGGCCCACGGGCCCGCCCGTGCAGATCCGTGCGCGAGCCCGCAGAACCTAAGCCGTCTCAGCGCCCTCCCTGCTGCTGGTAAAGCTCAAGCTGACCATCCTCACTTGCCTCGCTGCTTGCTGGCGAGCAAGCTAGGTGCAGTCCCGAACAATGGGACAATGCACAGTACATCCGAGGAGAAAAAAATTCAGCAAGAGGGCTTGTGACAAAGTGGGGAAATATAGTGAGTAATTTTCTTACTTGTAAAGTCCTTAAAACATTGCTGTACAGTATCCATATTAACTTGTTCATCAGAGAATATATATATAATTAATATTATACAATTAAAAATTAAATATCCTTTAAAGTTTTGTAAAAATGTTGGAACAAAATTCTTCCAATCAGTATTTTTCGAAACGCAAACGTTGCGCCTCTGGTGGCCGGCTACGTAGCGACAGTCCTTAAACGGAAATTATTCTTTTATGACTTTGAATGAACTAATTAGTACATTTACCATTGCTGATAGCCACAGCAAAGAATAAAAAAGTGCAAACCCCTTTTTAATATTATTCCATATATGTAATGTGGGTCTGGCAACGTTAACTTTTCTTCTAAAGTCTTGAAATTTGTGCCCGCGTGTAATAAATGTAAAGTTTGAGATCCAACTTTGGAACTCAATGGACAACATACATGAAAAATTTTTATTGCAGAAATGAATAGATGGTACCAAATTATGATACTCTGAATTTTTTCAGTTTTTTTTTTAAACCCGGAACTATTTTTAAATAATTATTGAAAGTCCTGTGATTTCAGTTGGCACCCCTGCAGCCTTAATAAAAAGGATAGAGACTGGACGCCTATTGACGCCTCCAGGGGGCGTGGCCGCACTTTCAATAATTATTTAAAAATAGTTCTGGGTCTCAAAAAAATCTGAAAGAATTCAGAGTAGCATAATTTGGTACCCTCTATTTATTTCTGTAATAAAAAAATTTCATGTATGTTGTCCATTGTATTATAGTTGAACTGAAAATATAACCTTTCACTCGTCATATTCGAAATAATTAATACATTTTTATATATATAACAAACAATATATGATTGAATCATAATAATGTCATTCACAATAACTCTCCCTTGTATTGCTGGCAATAAAACTCGTTATGCATCATTTAAATGAATTTTTACTACCACCATTTCACAATTAAAAAAATATACCATATGGACGGAAACAGAATTTATAATCACTTTAATCAAACACACACAAAACATTTTGCATAATACGAACAAAACATTGTAAACATGTTCCGCAGCATTACCGATGTAGGCTGCCATTTCACCAGTATATACATTGGGTACATATACAAACAAAGTCGGGGGAAAATCTGCCATTGTGCTCGTTAACTCGTACATTAACTCGTACACGTTTTGTGCCACATTAGAAGTCTGGAAAATGTAACGTATGGTAACAAACAAGTCTCAGCAAGTTCAAAAATAATCGTCTCTCAAAGTTTCATTATCTCATCAATGAAAGTGATTTTATCATAATTTTACGTTTTATACTTTTTTCTTCTTCAAAAAATTCAACATTAGATTTAATTCATTATGAATCTTACATTCAATACGTATGCTCGTCAAACATTGGATAATGCTCAACTTTTGCACTCGAATTACTAACATAAGGTTAAATTAACTGATGGGTGTAAAATTTATACACCGAAAAGGGTTTTACATAAAATTTATTAATTTACCCTAAAAACAAAGATTTTTTAAAAATGTAGAGTATAAAGTTGTTTGAAAAGAATTGTAAAGTGAAATTAATATAAATTAATATCACTATATGCTATAATGCAAGCAGGAATATGTTTCTTTATAATATAAAAAAGGAGCTAATGTATATATTTTTTTTCCTGCATATTTTTTTGAACAACGAGATTAACAATAATTTTTATTACTGCAAAAGCTTTGCACTAACGATTGTGCGTTTTTTTATGTTGTACCGTAATGAGTAGATTACACATTACTCATGACTAAACGACGTGCCTGCTGACGATCCGCAGCCTGACCCCTGCTGGCTTATGACGGTCGAGTTCTATCTCACCCCTATCTGATGGGCAAGAGCCAGCAGCTTCACCCCACTGATGGTCCAGCAGCTATTGCGGCAAGCTGGCGTGCCACCACCCCTCACACGTGCATCATGTAACCACCGCCGCCGAGCGAAACCGCAAACAGAGGCCGATGAAATAAATAATAATTATTTAATTTGAATTTTTTTTAATATTATGATTAATTGTTCTATACAGAATACCTTTTGGTATAACAGATGATGTTGTGTAAAAAAAAAAAATATGAATTAACAAACAAATAATGTATTGAAATGCATTCTATTTTTTAATGTCTCTTTAGAGATTAATTATTTATAATATTTGACATAAAATATTAATCAATTTATGACATAAAATATCCATTAATTGTACAATACAGTACGTATAATATGACGGCTGTTTTGTTTACTTTTTATTGTTTGTTTTTATCAAACAATGCAATTGTAAAATAACATTGTCCTGAAGCAAGTTGTAAAGTTTGTAGCATTATATTTTTTAGTTATTAGTTATTACAACTA
Source organism: Siphlonurus alternatus (assembly GCA_949825025.1). NCBI lineage: Eukaryota > Metazoa > Arthropoda > Insecta > Ephemeroptera > Siphlonuridae > Siphlonurus > Siphlonurus alternatus. The sequence continues at coordinate 17,599,960 of OX463779.1, read as the reverse complement.
TTCTAGCTAATAGGTAAATAGCACTAAGGAATTTTGTATACCATTTTGCATAATATTATCTATATATAATATAATATATAAATAATAATAAGACATCCAATCAAAATTAAATATATTATTTAACGTACTGTATAATTATTATTACATCTACATAATTTAAATTCTCAGCAGGATGCAAAGATTAATTACTATTTTTTTTTATTTAATCAGTCTTTATTCAATTTTAATTTCATGGGTTATATATTATATTTAATTATATATATTGGAGGCTCTATATTTCGCGCACAATGATAATTCTCAGAATTCAAGGGAGGGTGGTGATTGGTGATCAATTTAATATTTTGCATCCTCCCTCTACCTCCCTGGATCTGCCATTGCACTGATCACTGTCTTTCCTTAATGAAATAATTAAATAAATAATACTTGTGCAAAAAATATATTGTATTTTTGTAATGCAAACATTTAGTTTAAGTTGTTTGGTGTTCTACTGTTGGGTGTATTAAATTTATTCAGTGTCATCCATTTTTTTATTTTTCAAAGAGTGCAAAGCTTCCTATTTTAAACAGACTGATAATATATTTTTTTGACTGCTGTACTCAAACATTGTTGCACACTGTTTGCAGCAGACCATCGAATATTGTTGTCACTGGCTAGCCGCCTCCACACTTTTGGCACGCAATCAATAGCAGAAGAGCATTGCCAACGTAGTCTCCCCCAAATGTAGCGGAACATTTAACCCCCGGCGGCGGTATCTTGCCGCGTGGAAGCGTTTGATTGAAGCGCTACGTGCCGATGCGAGCACGAGGGCGACCCGCAGCACGTTTGTTGTGGCGATGCTCACTGAGTAGTACGCGTGCTTCTATTCAGAGCGTGCAGACACGCAGTACGTCCTCACGACTCTCAGCTGCATTGTTAATCTAATTTTAGAGGTTACTACGTCAGCAAACCACATGGAAACCTTGGCACTCGTTTTCTTTTAAACGTTTTCTAGGGAAAGTTTCATTGACTTTTACTGTAAGAAATCAGCAGTAATATGTAAAAAAAGAAAAAAAAAAAATGAAATTGTCACTGGAGAGAAAATAATACAAACAAGTAACTTGCTTTTTGAAACTAACAGTTTGTTGTGTTAAACTTAAAATACTGCTGTTCTTCTAATTAGTGTTTTTCTTAATGACAGGAAATTCATTATAGCTATGCATCTATGCTCATCAGACGTGCAACAAAAATAAAAATGTGAACTCTGTGCTCATAAGGTAAATTATATTTTTGAAAGGAGTGGGAGAAGGCCGGGAAGGTTTTTTTTTGGGGGGGGGGGGAAAGGGGGGACTTTAGCTTCATCAACTCCTTATAAATCTTCATCTGGTACCAATTTTGTATGGATTAAATTTGAATGGGTATAATTGGCTATATTTGACTGTACTGTAAAGTTGATTAATTGATTATAATTTATTATTATATAGTCAACCTTAACTCCCTTGAAACTCGATCCTATAATATTATGTTCTCCTTACTTTTTTCCATATTGGTTTTTCCATATTATTAAATATGAAATTATTTTTATCTTTTAAATATAATTTTATAGTCCTGCACAATAATATATTATATATACATAATCTGTGCCCTTCACTATGCATAGGATAATGAAAAAAAAAAAAAAAAGCGTTGACTTATGAATTACTATTATACCATTTATACCGAAATGTTAAGAAATGGTAGATGGTGCTGCATGGATCAAAAGTAAATGCGCTCTACATTGAAGATGCAGCAATGTTAGGTATAATGAAAGTGGGTTCTGCATGGTTCTAACTAATAACTAATTTTCCACTGGTATACATAATATCAGCCTAACAAGATGCTAAATAATTTTATTTTTACATAGATATCGATATATAATGCATACATACATCAGTAGCATGCAGTCAATATTATATATATAATAATTATGAATTAATCAATTAAATGAGCTGACGTCGAGTACCATGCAGGAAGATATATATATATATATATATATATATATATATATATATATATATATATATATATATATATATATATATATATATATATACACACACCGGCTGGAGCCACCCGAGGAAACATATGGTCCAGTTTATTGGGTTAAATCGTTTATAATGGATCTTATGAACATGTAGACAGACAGACGGATAGGAGCCGCTGAGGGAGATAAGCTAAGCGGGGAGAAACAAAGATAAAAAAAGTTTAAAGTGAAATATATAAAGTTACCCGATACGTTACACAACGTCGTATACTATCATATTTATAGATACTCCACAACAGTGTTTTTTTTTATATATATAATATATAAAGGAGGGGAGAGAATACAATATAAGCAAACAAACATAGATAACATTATCTTGATCTACTGCAAAAACAAACTTTACCCTCGGAAGTGAACTTCATATAAGAGAAAGGGCTCTGAAATACATTTTACTTATTATTCGTCTTTCTTGGTTATATTATATATAATAGCACCCCTAATTCAATTCAGATGTTCTATTGTACAAACAATATTGTAGTGTATACTTCGTAACATAATTATACGTCCTGATGAGGCTATGTTCCTCAAGTTAGTACTCTCTTGTCTATAACCTCAGTTGGAATATAGTGTTAATAGATTGTCATAACACATTCATTAAATTAATTTAAAATGATTTAACCAATATTGAGTCGAACGTAATTTTTAACCTTCACTGTAGGGCTAATTCCTTTCGTATTACTATTAAAAAAGAAATTAAAGGTTTATATTGACCTCATAAAGTACCAATAGATGGCATTGAAATCAGCCTCTATAGAATCAGTATGACTCAACTACACGTGTACTTTAGCCAGTAGCAAAGCTCAGATATCAAAACAATGACACTTTTAGAATCACCCAGGTAAAATCCACCAGATGTCCATACCTGTCTTTATGACGTCAATACTCATAAATAAAATATAGTGATCAATATTTGGATCAAGGTAAACTGAGTATTTTTAAAAAAAAGTGAAGTGACCAAGTGATGTAAATTATGTAATTAATAATTATCCTAGCTTACTATTATATATATGGTAAATTTATGAATTAATAAAAAATTATTGAAGGGATGAGACGCTTCCAGCTGCAGGCGCGGCGGATTCAGAACCAAATTTCGGGAGGATCGAGGAGCCGCGCGGGCAGTCTCCATAGGAACACCATTGTTAAAAAAAATTGGAGTGGGAAAAAATTAACGTTACATATTATAAATAATGATATCATAAAATTGTATTTTCTTCTCACCGAATTATGATCTGCGCTAGCTTGCTCTTACCTATATACGCTATAATATAATAATATGAAAATTATGAAGAAATCCCAGAAATTATTGATCGAAGAATATAATTAATTAAACATGTTTTTCAAGGTAGAGAAATATAAAAATTTGCTGGTGCCATCTTTCGGTCAGCTCAAGGCGGAGAAAGTAGCGTGCCAGATGACATTACTGCAATTATTAACTGTACACAGTACAAAGAATAAGTGATTACGATATTTGAATGTTCGTGGCCTTGGTAAGACGCTCTGCGATTGGTTGCCACGGTCACGTGGCCGCTGCTGTCTGCTGGCTCAGTGCCGCTGGAAATAGCTGCTGTGTTTGCTTGTGTTCTCTGCCTTGCTCGACCTCACGTTTGCAAATTGTTTGTTAATTATCCCAGGGTGGACTCAAGAATTACGGAGTTTCGACAGCACGAGGAGAACGAGAGGTGAGCCATTGCCCCTGGATGAGTGACCTCACATGTCAACTGCCCCCAACTGCTGTGATTTGTGATTGTTCTTTGCGGCTTGCGCAGCTAGCGGCTATCTGTCTTGGAGTATATTTTTATATTAATTTATCTCTCATTCTTAGCGGCGTAATGAAGACCACATCAGTTATTTAATTATAGAATATGATAATGGAAAGAAACTGTACTGTATGAACCGTGAATACACATTGCAGTCTATCGGTTTCGAAGGTGACAAAAACCTGATTCTAGATACAAATCTATAGATAGACCTTCTTTACTTGTTCATAAGAGCGTTACTTCAGTAGTTCGGTGTATTGTTAACTATAATTTGCATTGCTGGTCATGATTTTGTTTGGATAACTATAATTTTCATCAATTTATGATTGAAAACAGGTGTGAGGTGTGAGGCAAGTTATTGTGATGCATCAATTATGCCGGTGCTGTACCGTGTTACACCTGTCTGCGTCTGCGCAGTGCTGCCCATTGGTGACCGTTGCAGTAACTACGGCGCCGGGTGGACGAACGAATGACCGAGAGGTCACCAATTAATTAATTATGATCCCGAGAACAGAAAACCCAGAGCTGTGTCGAGGCTTGTCTCTGACTTCAATTACTTTAAAAGTTAAATAAATTTAAGTAATAATTTTATTACTCTTCTCTTTAAACTAAATGGAAAAATTGTTGAGGATGTTTATTAATTAGCAGGGGGGTTGTACGTACGTTAGAGATTTTTTTTTCTTTAGGTAGGAAGGTAGTAAAAAATAAATACAAAACGAGTGTTGGTAAAATATGAAATTTCTGGAGGTAAAAGCTGACGTTTTTTTATGTATCATGCATGTTGTGATAAAGAAGATCCTGGACAAGATGTTGGGATATGCAACATCACATCACATCTCCATGGACCATTACAAACTGCTGCGAGCTTACAAAATATCACTGATATATGCTCTTAGCTTTGCTATTTGAATAATACGACTGAAGTTATATTATTATTATTATTATTATTATTATTTTGTAAATTGTTTCCGGTAAATAACAATGCTGTGAGAGTCACCGGTAAATTGCCGGTGTTCTCCACTCTTGGAGTCTGCTAAACTCCGACCGGACAGGTTCTGGTGCTGCTATTTTTGTGAGGTTTGTTGTTACTGGGGCCGGAAGCGGCACCTGCATCCCCGCGGCGGCTTCTGGCGGCCGTGACTCACACGGCGTGACGTCACGAGGAAAACTCGAGCGTGTTGTGCATTTAATTAATTGAGAGACAGTCAGCAGGCTGTGTTGCATGGCGTTTGTCGCGTGGAGCTTTGTGCCAAACTGTGGGTGAGTTTATCGTTTATTGTAATTACAGGGATAGCTAATTAATGGTTTAATTACACGGTTCGCGTGGCCTGCCTGATGTGCGTGCTTCTTGTCAATCCCCGCTCTCGCGAGAAGCATTTGCATGTCACTTATTGAGAACATGCCAATTAAAATCCTTTCAAAGTTTTAAATGTTTTAATAACTTCTTCTCTATGGCAAGGGGTGCTGGCTGGGATTGATCCGTACCACCAGAGAGCTTAACTCAAATTAAGCTTTTTGACGAGTCTTACCACGAACAGAAACACTGCAGGCACAGGCAGGAACATCAATTTCAGCAAAAAGAGATGTTTGATAGTTTCAGTTGGTAAAGGGATGGTGATATACATAAAAGTAACATAGACAATTTAATAATTATTGTTTTTAAATAATTAATCTATATACTGCATAACAATATTTCGTAAAAACTAAAAACATTTAAGATTTTTTTACGTAATTAAATGTTTCCTCATATTATTTTCCCGGATATTAAAACACTTTCTACATGGGGGTAATGTGCTGACGATGCAAATATTCTACGAACTATTAAAAATGAATAATATTATATTCCAATATTTTATTTAATTTCTATTTGCAGAGAGCTTTATTTTATTAGAAAATGGCAACCTAATTATGATCTAATATTGTATACTATATACATATAAAATTTCTTTATAATTTAAAACTATACAACAAACAGTCATAAAACACAGAGTCAAAATGTGTGCTTTTATGACTTTATTACGTACTTAAGAATTTTATCATTGTTGCTTTTGTTCAACTCGTATTTTACTTTTCCTCGTCTTTAATTGAGTTTGATATTCATAAGGTTGCACAAAGCAATGCTGGATCAAACGACATCAACTCTCTCTGTGAGTCTTTTGGAAGCAACTAATTACCACTCTGACTACCCTCTGCAGCACTTTCACTGTGTGTGTCAGAACCGCTCTGGCAAGCAAACCTCGTAGTTGTGCAGGTCCGCTTGTTGATTGTAATGAGGAGGCACTGTCCGCTGTTCTCTCGTAAAGTGCGAACCTGCTGCCGTGTTAGATTCAATCACGCGCGGAGTGACATCGCTTTTTGCTTGTATTTTTTTATATACATAAAATATACTGACACCCCTATATATATAATCCTGACTATAATAGGACAAGACCTTGTTCATGTTCCGTTTTAGCCAGGCAGGACCCCCCCCCCCCTCCCTTTTCTTCTCTACACTGAAAAGAAAAATGTCAATTAAATCAATGTTAGATATTGGCAAGTTCTCCTTAACTTTCGGATTTCACGTACTGCATGTGCACCCTCAGGAGAGTCGGACCAGAAGAGTTTGAATTTATCTTCTTTATTTACTGCAGCTCTAACAAAGTACGATAAGATTTACACATGGGAGAATAGCACCCAGTTTATTATAGACATCCCAACGAAGTTGAAACCACTACAAGACAATGTACAGTATTATAATATATATGTAATAATAATTATTATAGATGATAATACCTACAAATAGAGCATCAGGAAGGGGCAAAGTTTGTGCTGTCCCAACCCACAAGCTGTACATCCTGAAATGATTATTTTATTTCAACTTGCGATGCTGACTGATATTAATTATTGCTATTTAATTATATTTTTTTATAACATAGAAAATAAAATAAATAAATGTTTACGAATTTTTAAATTTAAATACAGTGCATGTAAAATAACTGGATTCCACCCAGACTTATTGAGAACAGAACTGTATGCGCATATCGTTATTTATAATACAAAGAACCTTTTTTACTCACAATCGGACTAGTAAATAAAACATGGAATTACTCCTTTTTTACTGCAATCGAGTGTACATTGAGCTTGTTGGTTTGCCCTCATCTGTACGGTCGTCACATGCCTCCTGTCCAGCGGGAATGTGACGGCTATTAGTTGTGGAGACGGCTGGAATGTACAGCACAGGAGCACATACCGTGTGTGCTTGCATTTCACTGTTAATTAATTGCTAGTCTGCTTTTTGATGAGGCATCACCGCATACTGAGTGTTGTAACATCAACTGAATAAGAAACAAAAAAGGATATTAAGACACTTTTCCTAGAAATATAAATAATAGAGTACTTATATACATGCTTTTAAAAGTCGACTGATTTTGCGGTATTCCCACCGTCATATCGTGTCATATAATATAGATATATTAATATCTAAAGTCTAAACCAATGTTTAAAGTGGAAAAAATTTTGTTTCGTCACTAAGATTTTGGTGGAAAGTATTTTTTTTTTAATCAAATGGCTAACGGGTCTGAATGGGAGGGTGAGAGATGTTTTCAATTTATTAGTTACTGAGATTTTTTTTTTTTAATTTTCTAATATGGTGTCTTTTTTAAGAAAAATTTCCCTTCTTTTGCACTTGTAGCTTAATTCTATTGAGGATTTATAGTAAAATAAATATTGTAATTTCATTAAAAAGTATTGTAACTCCATCAAGGTTAAACAGTATATTACTCATAGGGCCTCATGTTAAATGACGCGTTGACTCGGACCTTGGGGAATACTTCATGGTGTAACTATTGGAATAATTTTTAATTCTTACGGCGCGTGAAAGTAGCTGGCTTCTTGTGTTATACAGCCTATTTAAACTATGTAAGAGAGAATCTGGGGGGCTTGATACTCTTAACTTATACAGTTGGGATTTGAGATGGACCAGCCAAGATCAACAGTGTGTTCTCATCATTATTCATTGCTGATTTATTCCAAACAGTAACCCTAGCTGTTTTTAGTGTATTATACTTTGCTATACCCCTATACTTGTTCAACTTTTGCTCAGTGTTCTATCCGAACTAGTATATATTAAACATTTTCATGCAGCATAGCAGCAGCATATCATGGCAAGGTATAATTAAGAAAAGCTCATGTCCGAAATAATATTTCATCGATGTCATCGTATTAAAATTTTTAAAAATTTAATTTTATTTTCATTGCGAATATATCAAGAAATTTTTAGGATAGATCGAGTCCAATTAATCAATATAATATATTATAATACTTTGCCATAATATATGCATATGGGACTCGGAAGAAAATGCATGGGGGGGGGGAGGGAAGGGTACGTCTACCAACCTGTAGTACACGTACTGCGTAATGACTTTTGCTATATACTGAATATTATACTGTATAACATTTTACGACTTAACTACAGTATATCGATGGACTTGCACCTCTTATACGGCTACAACGATATACTATATTACATTTTGTCATTTCGTTTTTATAAGTGGTATTTTATTTTGTTATGTTTAGATGAAGCTATTTGTTATTATGTCCTCAGTTCTCAACGTCTATTTATTTCGCGAGGAGTTACCTCAAGTTGATGTCACCATATAAGACCGTGAGAAATGACCCCATCATACCACACTGTAAAAATCTCATTACACTCTCATTCCATATTATATGTTGTTATATATAACAACACTCAATTTTTCTCTCTCCCTTTTATTTTATTTTTTTTTACTTCTTTCCGTTAAAATTTTTCATTTCGTTATAAGAGGAGTACACAATTTCACAACATACAGCATGATGTTCAGGAAGAATAAAGTGGAATGTTATTGTTGCTTTTGCGGCTGGAAGATGTGAAGATAGACCTGCACCTCATGTTATTACCTCTCTGTATGATATCGCGTGCTCTCCCTACTATTGGTGCTTATGTAGTAGACAATATACAACACCTAGAAGTGCTCGTTTTGCCGTGTCTGAGGAAGCTCATGTGTAGAACAACATCATGGGGTGCGGAAATAGAGCACAACGTCTGCTGTTATAAACAAATTATCATAATATTAACTTAAGTTGCACCTCTATAAATATATACATTACACATATACTCGAGATCAAAATGAACGGAAATGAACGCTTTCACAGGATCTACGCTGCCCTTCAATAAATTTTAAACATTGTAGCCGCAATTACATTTTTAATCACAATATTATATATTAAGGTTACTGCCCAGTTCATTGGGTCTTGAGACTTCGGATTTTCTTCCTGTTGGAAAATACTCAGTATACTCACCATAATAATATATCTTTGACATAACCAGACCCGAGCGCTCAGAATTCACATGTCAAAGACCTGGTTGCCTGTATTGTTATTAATTAAGGGCATTGGGTGTAGCACCGGTAGTTGGCAACACTGACGTATCTTCACCATGTTAATTTTTGATCATTGCTCCTCGGAGTAATTTTTATGCTAGAGCTAAGCTGATTGCTTTAGTATCAAGATAATTAGTAGCCCAAGTGCAGAATTTGGCTAAATAAAGCCTGATTTAAAGAAAAGTAATTTTTTTATATTTTAGAAAAATGCATGTAAATTTTAAAAAAATTACTTAAAAATACTTTTCTTTAAATCAGGCTTTATTTAGCCAAATTGTGCACTTGGGCTACTAATTATCTTGATACTACAGCAATCAGCTTAGCTCTAGCATAAAAATTACTCCGAGGAGCAAGGATAAAAAATTAACATGGTGAAGATACGTCAGTGTTGCCAACTACTGGTGCTACACCCAATGCCCTTAAGTGCAGACAATGGTTGTACAGCGATTAGCCTACTTTTTGTACCAGCAGGGGTAATGGCGGCCAACAATTTCAAGGAAAGGTTATTTTGGATGCAGAGACTCCTAATATGGAGATTTCATATAAAAATAAATCATGTTTATGTTTCAGCACGACGCCTGTGACACGGCCCCGCAGTGAGCCCCTCATGGCGGGGGCCCGAGTCCCGGGGCCGCAGCTCGAGGGGCCTGAGCAGCGGCCATCCTCCTACATGGTGGTGAGTACATGCCATTACCCTCAGTTAAACTTCACATACGTAATTACAAAACGTACATTCTGGACTTGTTAGAAGTGTCCTGTCAAAAACAAATTTCGATTAATTAAATTCAAAGTTCAAAGCTAGGACTTAGCTCTGAACCAGAGTGGGAGCAGATGGGGCGATATATACTTTGAGAAATTCTATGGCGGCGAGGTTGAGATTACTATCCCCTATCTTCCCCACGTGGAACCGCTTTTGGCTATAGGGAGTGCACATAATAGAAGTTAAGTATTCCTCAAATATCGGAATGAATGTTAGCAAAGTTCCTATAATAGCTCCTATATCAGAGTTAATTAATTTAGGTGTCTGATATTCGAGCTTTTGATGTGAACCATTCGACAAGTTGTAGTGATTTTGAAAACCCGTCAGCAGCAGTAACTGCTTCATATCTTGAATTAACTTTCCTGGTTTGAACTAAAATGAGCGATAAACTATACTGACAGTACATTAATTCAATTTTATTTAAGCGTTTTCATGGCAATATTTCATAATGAATTTATACAAGATTATGTTATCGTGTAGCAATGCAAGAGATAAAAAATAATTATTGTGGTAATAATCTGTGTTATCATAAAGTATCACTATATAACCACGAAATAGAAACAAGTTATATATAGCGTCATAATCACCCACAGTATAAATAATATACAGTATAACTAGATAGATTTTAGTATACTATTATATGGTAATGGTATAGCTCAATTATGTGCCTGTAAAATGTTATAGAAGTGCTTTGTGTTAGTAATTAATTAAAACAGAAATTCACTACCAATTTTAATACATTGTAACAAGCAGAGTATATTGATGTAAATTAAGTCCTTACAATAATCCATAATTGAGTGTAATGTCAATTTGTTTTTATGTAAACATTTCCATTTATTGTATCCGTGGTTATATTCGTTTAAACCCTTATAGTGTTTTGTCTTTGTCAACATGCAAAGAGGAAATGTAGAATTTTCTAAATGACATGTTATTTTGTTGGACATTTTAAAATAATGAACTACATAGCAGGCGCTAGCTTGCAAAAATTTATAACTGCGTAAAAAACATAGGCAATTTTCATATAGTGTTTTTTTCTATAAAATATATTTTTCATTTCTTCTTCGCTTGCCAAAAACATTGTGTTGCTTGATTTTTCCTATTGTGTATAACATCTTAAGGTCCCCCACTATACTATATAGAACACAAAAGCCTAAAAAAAATTGCCACTCCCACATAGTAAAAATCTCTGCGCGGCTTGTCTCTATAAAAATAAATGCCCTTTTTTTCACTGCACTAGAAAATGTGATGGTCAAGTTGATAGTAAAGCTTTTCTAATCTTTGGTAGTAAAGTTTCATTGAGCGAATATACACAAAGCCGGGGTTCGCACCACCGTCAGGGACTGGCAGCGCCACTAGGGGATTAATCTCAAATTAGCCGCTTAATTGAGCTACGATCTTGGCATGAGAGCTGTCATCGGTTGCCTCTAAGCCTCTGTTTAACACTCCTGTACCGAGGGGATTTGCATTGGAAACACAGACAAAATAAATATCCGCTATGGGGAAAAAGAGGACGCTGCTGCATTTCTCATGATTTAACTACCCCCCGTATAGAGTCATTTACATATACTGCACTCAGCATTAGTGTATACTATATATATATATATACTATGCAATGTTTTCGTGATCCCTAGAGGGGATTTTAATGTACGTGTGGACTTGCTATAATTTGTACAGACTCTCCCGTTGAAAAATGTTGTATAATAGATCTTTTTCTGTAACTAATATACCAGAAAAGTTCCATTTAACACCATATTTCAAGGGGATAGTAGTATATACACAGTCGCCTAGGCAACGCAGATGAAGAATCATCTCCGCGTCAACACGATTGATTTCACTAGAGGAGCTAGCGCGTGCCAAAAAATTATAAATTTTCTTTTGTCGAGTAAAAAATCAATGAGCTGTGAAGACTGAAAGGAGTTTAGCCTGGTGGGAGTGAAGGCACTGGCGTGGAATTGAGATAACTTATTCATACAGTATATATAGTATTTTTCTTTGATCGTGCTATTTTAACTTTGATAAAAAATTATACGTGCTTAGACGATGAAAAGAGAAATGGTTTATTTGCAAAGAACACCATTTTATTATAAAATATATAATTATTTATTACATTTATTGATGTTATATATGAATATCTATAAACAACTACAATTTTAATTGGTTTAAGGAGTATGATTTTTTTTATGAGATTCATTGATTATAGTACTATGAAAGCCTAAACATTGATTTATTAACAGTATATATATTATTATATAAATGGGTATTAAAAATCATGAAAATATATTTTTTCATATGCTGCAGGTAATTGCTTTTTTTTAATTGAATAAATTGGCTATCACAATTACGTCCATTAACTGGAGCAATAACAAGATGCAAATCGTAGAGCTTAGCCAGTTATGACGGTACGTGGTAATGTGCATGCAGTTGAAGCGACGTCGTAACGTTTTATTACCCAGGGAACTGATTTGAATGGATGATGACGGCGTAACAACCAGCCCCCACGTTGTATAGATGGCGTGCAAATTAGAGGTGGAATAAAAATTGTGCGGGAATTATATTCGTAATGTTTCATCTGTTATTACGGCTTTTAGTGATGACAGCTAAAAATATGAACGAGGGGATTCCTGTTTTATTTTACACCATGATGACGTTTTACAAGTTTTTAAAGACAATTTGAATACACTTATTATCACATTTTAATGAGTAAATAAATGGTTTATTATTTCTCTGGTTTTGAGTCTTCAGGTGTTTCATGACAGGTGATGCTGTTTTTATTTATAATTGTGTTGTTTATTTTATTTATTGAACTATACTATATAATATATATGTCATGTTTTGATTCATCCATTAATTACCAGTGGTATTTAATTCACACGGTCACTATACCAGAAAAAAAAAAATCATGGAGTGGGGGTCGAGTAGCTTTCTCGTATTAAAGTAAGATAAAAATTATTGAAGGACGTGATTTTATAATAAAAATACAAAGAGAGGTGTGGGAGACTCCCCTGTCTACACCCCCTTGATTTTCTCTTGTGTTACTGCATGTATAATAATATATTATAATTAATTCTCTTGACACTTTCGCGGAGACATCAACATTTTTTTTTATGATGAATCACAATCTTTTCTTTTTCACATACGTCTAGCGACTTCCTTCTCTTTGCACTTGATATCTCTGGCAGACAGACATAAAGCTACTCTATTCCATAGTGGTTTTACTCTCTCGTGTTATTATCATGCATACAAACACGATGGCATTCTGTGATGTGTTTCCTCCTACTCCTATACTCGTCGCGGAGATTTGAGCATATCATTTGGCGGTTCCCTCGCTCGTCCCTCGAGGTGCCATGCAGACACACACACACACACATACATACAGTCGATGGCCTACGAACGTTCCCTCACTTCCCCTCCATAACATTCTCATTGAAATTTTATAGCGATATTATTCTCGTCTGCTGCTGCTGTATGATCGCGATGTCGTAAAGTTTGCCTTGAGAAAAAAAATAAAGGAGAGAAAAACGAAAGTTGACGGTAGCTTAGCAATTACTTTTCTTGGTTGAAATATTAAGGTGGTTTTTAATGCATAGTAAAAAAGGCAATATTGAACACTGCTTTTAAGAGTGATTTGATATTCAACATCATGGGGAGATTACTATAATATATATGACACAATATATATAGACTGGTGTGATAAATTTACGTCATTTCTCTGACAATATCATGTTAAAAAGCTTGTCGTGATTAACATTTACCAAACGATGAGGTCAGAATTAAAGAACACTTCAATTTGTCTATGCAATTGTAGTGAGTTATATGAAACCATGCAGAATAACATTGAAAATGGTTAATGCTATACTCAAATATTAAAGGAGATGGAACGGGCTTATAAAAAAATAAAACTCACAACTTTGTAACTTTACATGACATATATGATGAATTTTATATAAAAGTCAAAACGTAATATGGGGAAGTTTTAAAAACTCTGTATGATTAAAAATTATATATCAGTCGACAGCACATTGGATGTAACGCTGAAATGAAATGGATCCAATCATCTTCCTCACAGAATTGACAGTGACATTCTGATTCAATTGGTGTGACATGGCTTGCTGTCAAGCACACAAACATTGCGGGATGCTCTTCGGTATGCGGGCGATGTGCTCCTCGATCCCTCTACCAACCAGTCATTTTGAAGTATATAGGGGAGGGTTGGAGATAAAGTGAATCCTGCAGTATTAGGGCAAAATACATAAACGGTGGTTTGGTCTGTCCTCAATAATGTGGTAATGTCTCAGTCCGAGTATACCTGTCTGCAAGAGGGTCTATGACGTCACAAGTGATGCTTGCCATTAGCTAGACATGGCTCAATAACATTGGAGTCGTCGGTATGTGAAGGATGCGGCCCTGCGTGAATGCTCATCATTTCAAGCGTTGTGCCTTTAGCGAGCCAGCTCGTCATTCCGAGCAAGGTTCGTCTGGTGGCCACGCACCAATATCACTCAACCCCCCGTGACCTGAATGGTGTAATTAATCAACGTGTTCAACGTCACAAGAATTAAGATCGTAAACCTCCCCTTTCCTCATTACAGCAATGTTATTTCTGCTTGTTAATGTTACTTCACATCGTTTGATATAGTATGAACGTCGTAAAACAACTAACTCTCGTGTCTATAAAGTTTCATGCAATTATGTTTTAGTTGCAATGAAAACATGCACAAACACTGATTATTATTATTATTATGGTAATTATAAACTACTCCCTCTAGCTTCATTATTCTGTACGCATCTTCATAAATTATATGTAATATTAATATTATGCTTTAGCTGTAGTTAACACGTGACAGTAATTGCCACTTCAAAATCCCTCACCGTGGCGTGTCTGTCAATATACTCTGTTTCGTAATACTTGCATGAGTTGACTGTTATTGTGTTTGAAACATCTTTAATCATTGGTTGATATTTGTGTAATTTATCTCCTGATTGGACAAAATCCGAGCTGTAGAAATTACTAGCAGAATTCTATACTGAACTATATATGAACAAATTTTTAGCAAATCAAAGATTATCGGAAGAAGCTTTTGGTTGAAGGTAGAAATCTTTCTATTTATATATATAAAATTTGAAAATTGGTAAAATTGCAAAATCCCTCGGCAAGATTATTGCATTTTTATGATCAAATTTTGTCGTAAACAAATTCAGAATCTTCCTTCCGGTAGTAACTTTGTTTGTTTAACTGTTTGTACATTTCTTGCATGTTTCTCTCACACCTGACTCGCTTGTAGCGCTAATCAAACGGAGCGGTGATCAGGACTTGATGAACCACGCAATGCTCAACGCAATGCAAATTGCACCAACGATGGGATTAGTCCCACGGGCCCGCCACTGCATGTTTTCGGACATGAGCTTACATCGCACTGGATTAGCATAAACATGAACACCATGCTCTCTCTCACCCCTCGTGCTCTTTATGCAATATGCATGCTACGGAAAAAAAAAGCTTGTTGTACTGTTGAATATTATAGTACGCAACTTTTGTAAACTCTTTTTCGCATTTATTTGAATTTTAAAATGAGTTGAAAATTATACGACAAAATTGCATATTTAATGTGTCATATTTTATTGCATAAATCAACTTGGTGTTATAATAAAAATTCATTAATATTATAATGTTGTATAGAATCATCTCGTGCGGGATGTACTTCCCTTTATTCGAAAATTTGGCTTATGTTTTATTAGTTTATTGTCAAGAAGTACTATACTATAAGGGTCTGTATTTTATATTGATGAAACTCAAGCTGCTTTAATTACATCTTGCTCCGGCTTAGCAGCGAAGGCAATTTCCTCGGTGGGACGACGCTTAAGATATCGCCGCCGTAAATCAAGCTTTTAACGCCGCGTTATGAACGTATAATTCATTCACAATAAAGCGCTCGAGACCATTTAAAAGACAATTTATAGGCCTTCATCTCGTATATATATATAATATACCTTATCATATAACGGTGAAAGGAAATTGTATTTCTATAGAATTTCCCCCATTATCATGGATACTCCACGTTTATAGATTACGAATACTAATGAATTATGCAACATTCTAAAGTTCCTGCCATATTGTCTTTTCTATAAATTAAAGACAATTGTTTTCTCATATAATTATATTGTTTGAAGTTTTTCAACGTTTTTGCATGATTCAAAGGTATATTAAAAGATGAAAAATTGGAGTCACACTAATAATGCTTCTGAAGCCTATTCGTTTACAGACACCACATACTCTGCATGAGATGTACGCTTATTACTTATTATATATTACAATATATAATTATATTATAATTATAATTATTATAATTATAATAATTATAATTATTATTATTATATTAGCTGGAACATTATTTATGACAATGTGCAATTTTTTCTTTTTTTTTTGTACCAATGTTATGTTTTTTGTGTGTGATATAGTGAATTGACGATCTTTAACTTTTACTGTGATTATGTATCTGACGTGCTTATATTGTTGTACAATCGAAAAGCAATAAATAATTATGAATTATGAATTATATATGTCAAAGCAAACAACAAAATATAAAAAACGTGAGTTCAATTCGCGACTTACGTCTAGCGCCGTACGGGTAGGCAACTGTTCGTGCACCACTGCATACGGGTAGCCTACGTGACAGGCGCTCTACCTAGGTGATTTTGGCTGGCGTGCTAGTTACTATACTTGGGTATCAGCTGCGTGAATAATTTTAGCACATGTTTTTTAGTGAACCATGTCGTTGCTGACGCATGAAATGAGAGGGTCTGTTAGACCATAATAGACTGTCGATAAATTGTCTCAGAACCCGTACGAAATGTAATGCAAAGTTATTGCAAAGTAGACATGCCCTTGAAATTTTTATATTCTGCATTATACTCCTATCTACCATCGTTTCAGCACAAAGGATTCAGCATTTCCTTATATATATATATATATACATTTTATTATGTATATATATTTTAAAGTATATATTAAAGTATATATTAAAGCAAAGGTAGCAGATTTATCCGTACATTGATCGCTCTTGGAACATAACATATATATGTATACAAGAAATTTTATATTTGCGATAACCTCATTCTGTAACATTTCTAGACGTTCTTATTTTCACTGCAGTATTAATCTTGTCTTCTGGCATATTTTTGCTTGCGATTCACAAGTTGGCAGCTAGTGGAAAAGTTTTACATTCTCGAACTGTCAAGTTTCTGCTGTTTGCTCTGACATGATAGCAATTCCATGTCGAGGTTTTGATCAACAAAGTTACGAGCTTGGCGCGAGGCACTGATTTGTGTTCAACAGACGTGGGGGCTCATTACTGACGCTGCTGCTTTCTAGAGCAAAGGGCACGTTGGGAGATCGATTCAAGACACAAAAGTTCCTATCGTCAGACCTCTGCAAACTGTTCTTAATTTAACTGTATATATACGTCTAACTCGGCACATACTTGGCACTGTACTGTATAAAAGCATAATATTCTTGACTGCGACCGGGGTGCAGCAGTAATCTATTGCGGAGACAATTATAATACACGGTAAAAAAAAAGTAACATAGACGGATATTCTATATATATATTCCACCTGTATTACATAAAATGTGTGTGGTAAAATAAATACTTAAGGTAAATTCACATATAAATTCCGTGGTTTACTACTTTTCCTACATTTTTTAGTTGAAAATTAAAGCCAGGGTTAAAAAAAAAATGAAACTCTAGGTATATGGTGACAGATTAATGGAGTAATTATGCAGATAATTACATTAATAACTTGGTAATAATGTGCTTCTCATATCACATTCTATAGAAAAAAAAGAAAACTATTTTAAACCTATAAAGCTTTGAACTTAAAAAGTCATACTTTTAGTAGTTTTAGTACATTATATCCCTCTGATGCGCTGTAGTGTTTGATATTGCAGCTTTATTTGTTATACTGCTGGACTGCAATGGGCTTGACATCAGGATTTACCCAGTTTGTTCAGTGTATTTGTCCCAGTTCGGTATGTGCAGCAGCGTGCTCGCAGGGGTGGGTGCAGCAGTCGGTACACAGCGTGTCCTCTCCCGGCGGCGTGAGTCACGCAGCTCTGGTCGCCATGGATACTGCTGTCATGACAACGCAGCAAGCAGACGCTCTCTCGCCGCACTGCAGCGTCCGTGCAACTCCATTATCAGGGGAGGCTAACTGAAATCTCCCGCCGCCACAGACTTATGACAAATTGTCCTCTTCCCATACCATGAAAACACTCCCCCCTCATTGTTTTAATTAATTCTCAATGGATGGCTATGTACAGTAATTAATTTTTGTATTAAACGGACGTAATTGTTTAGATTATTTTGTAAACTTGTCACGTCTTCAATTAGTATTTTGTTGCTATTAATTTTTTCCCCTCTATCTAACTGCATCTGTCATCTTTGTATGACATCAATTTGAATGAAGCATTGGGTCATAAAATATTCATTGAATGCATTAATAAAAAAATAAAAAGATATTTATAATAAAAAAAAATCACTAATTCGATTTTTATAAAGCCTTTGCATAATACTATATATAAGAAAGAAAGGGATAGTGGTTTCGACCCACAGCAAGAAACGAGAGAGAGAGAGAGAGAGAGAGAGAGAGAGAGAGAGAGAAATGAAATATATATATAATATATATATATATATATATACTGTATTAAATATTCAGTGTTTCTTGCAGCTAGGAACTTTACTTATCTTCGCATTAAAAATTAATTAGGGGTGTATGTCGTTTCTCAGCATTATAAAATGTAGACTAAAATTTGTTTTCCAATTTTATTTATCCAGTGATAAAAAAAAAAATATCAGTAATGTCTTGATGCAAGGAGCGAACATAATAATATTTATGTATTGCTATTATTTGGTCTACTTCCAGTGAAATGAGAATGATACGATATGGCACTGCAGCATAGTGATCTGGCGTTATCTGCAGTCACGTGTGTTTACCTTGACAATGATAATACATGCTTTGACGTTAATGCACCCACTCCCGGTAACGATAAAGCCACACTATATAACTCATTGATCAGTATGCACGGAGACGTCTTCTCTTTATAACCAAGGATGGACGTGGCTTACTAACAATACGAAAAGACCGCCGTGGCAATTCGGCCTACTCTGACGCTCCTCGTCTGGCCAGCACAAACACAGAAGAAATCATCAACACAATTCTTTTCACCCCAGACAAGCTTTTTCATCAACCAGCGAGCTTCATAACAGAAAGAAGAACTCGGAAAATGTTACAGACAAAAAATAGGGCTAAATTGCATCCCATGAAAACTTATGAAAAGCTACGCGCAAGAACTCATAAAAAGTAGTTGAACCCATCAAGTCGTGTAAAAACGGAATTGCAAGCTTACAGTACATACATATCATAATAATAATATAATTTTTTGTTCTCTTTTTTTTTTTTTTTTTCTAACGAGGCGTCGATTTAAAAGTAGTGAGAGTGTATTTGAGTGAGTCAGCATGAGCTCTCGAGTGGCGCGGTTATACGAGATGAAACAACGAGAGGGCCTCCCTCAGTCAAGAGCTTGGCTTGAATGGGGGCGGTGGTGGTGGCGGCAGCCGCGATATCGAGCGGTATAACCCCTGCAAAACGAAGCGAGATTTCCCCGTAGTAGCTAAGCACGCAGGGAGGCTTGCGTGTCCATATGGGCCTCGGAGGGTGGTTAGTATTTGGTCCGAGACTTTACAACGCCTGGCGCGGGCCGGCAGTGCAGTAGCAGCGAACGAGGCGTGCAGACCGATTGTTGTGGCGTTACCATGACGACGCTCACGTGTATCAGGTGACGTTCTGGAAAGAAGTACTGCAACAATGGCTTATGGGGTGAGTCTCTCTGTTGTTAGTTTTTTGCCCGGTATATTATACCATGGTGCTGCAGAGTTTATAGGAAGGAGGTCGATAAACATTATCTTGCGTGGTGGTAAGCAGCTTACATATTTGCGCACAGACTGTATGAACACAAAGTCGTTATTATATATAGCTACTATATAAACGTGTTTGTGCTACCAACCTAGCTGCAGCTATAATAGTATAATAATATATATTATTTAATATTATCATTTTAACATATCATTATACAACCAAAATTATGCTATTCTTGGATAATATAATATCAATAATTATTATTATAGGTTGCTACTTACCATAAGCTTATCGTTATAGTGGAATATTGAGTTATCATTTTTTATTTATACTTGCGCATATAGATCTTCACCCCTCATTATAATAAAATCTTTTGTGTGTGGTTACGTAAGATTACTAACAAATCTTCTCGTGTGTGTATTTCATAATTGACTCGTTAAAACTCGTGAGCTCGTATAATGTTGTAGTTATAGTTAATAAGGAATATGCACTGCATACAGAGATGTGTATATGTACGGTTGAAGGGGTGCCAGACTATGCTTATGAAATGAGTTGTTATTGTTATTAATTTAGAATAAAGTCAGTGTAGTAAATTGAAACCAAGTTAATTGAAATGTTAATATGTTTAAAGAGGTCGAAATTATAATTATATATTTGTATGTGGAGAAGTTTGGTGTTATTGTTATGACTGCATTGTGGTTTTCCATAATGTGGGGAAATAAAACCACTGCTTACACTGATTATAATACCAAAGAATTAAGCTTTTTAATTCTTTGATAATACTTCATCATTGTTATTAATTAACACATGGCACATCACAATATCAATGATAACGTTAGCTCTGCATGAATATTTAAAGTTTTTTTTTTTGTTTTTACCATGAATTAAAAAATTTATCAATGCAAGTATAATTATATGCATAATATTTTAAACTGACAAGTGAGAATTAGGTGTTTTTTTATTGGATAATAATTATAGTCTGATGGCAGGATGCTGACACTTTCAACTTTTAAGGCACTTTTTTTTTAAACAAAAGGTGAAACGTGAAAGCTTACAGAACTTGAAATTTATTCTCATTCTCTTTCTTCTGCATAATTTAATTAATTACATTGATACCTTGTCCAAGTGTAATTATATATGCCATCCTGTTATACTATCAAAAGCCCATAAATCACAAAGTTTGCACTTCCAATATCTTCCAATAAACTGATATGTAATACACCTGTTCGAATGATCATTTTACGATAAAACTTCTTGTATAATATCGATTAAGTCGTAGACAGAAGCGTTATGTCCAATTATACTCTGTCCGTTTTCTCTGACCAATTTTGTGAGTGTTTCCAGGCGGTCACGAGTGATGAATGAGCCTGCGACCTCCTCATCCATCACTCTCACTAACTCGATCAGTTTCAATGGAACGTATTGCATTATGTAACAGCAGCAAGTCAATCGCATGATGGTATCATTAATGTCTTGCTAAGTAAAGTGATGCCAAGTTTTAGCGCGACGAGACTCTTTAATTAGTATACGATGACCCAACCAGCAACAAGTTCTTACAGCGTCTTATAAGCCAATTATAATATTATATAGGAGCTTTTGTTACTTATTAAGGGTTGCTTTTTATTAACATTATAAAGCTTTTATACGGCAAACAATGTTCATTGTTTAATTCATAATGAGTAGCAACAGCGCACAAACTATAATACTATATCGAGCGTTCTACCTAATAACAGTATAAACTTATACATGCAGTTTGATTAAAATTAATTCTTCATCGGAAACTTATAACTTTCTGATAATTATGTTCGTATTTTAATTTTAAATTTTTGTTCAAAAGTGAATAGAGGAGTCAAAGACGCTTTGAGAGAAGTTTTGACAAAGTTTTACAATTAAAAATGTAAACAAAAATGAAGAAATATTTCCATTTCTGGTTGGAATGTCATGTTAATTTGACTGTATCGTTGCTTGCTATAAGGGTGGTGCTTAAGGTTGCTACATCACGTACGAAATATCGACTGAACTTGACTGTTTATTACTAACATAAAGTGTACGCTTTATTTACACTCTCAATATAATATGAAATGATGCACATAGAAAATTGACCATGTGTGTGTATATTGTGATCACGTTTTACATTATATCAATTTATTTATGTACACATTTTTGTATAATATGGCTTTAAAAATAAAGCCTTAAAAATTGCATGGTACTTGTGTTACATTAAAATGTAAATTATTATATGAAATAGAAAAAAAAATATTATAATCATGTTTTTTTGTTGCCCTTATTTGCATTGGTATAAACAATGAATTTCCATTCTCGAAATGTCAATGAACTTTGAATTACGTCACTTTTACGTTAACATAATGATATAAAATTTATGTGTTTCCCTTCAAAAATTATCGTGTGTATTTAAAAATCTATTAAAAGTCCCACCTCATGTCTGTAAAGTTTATTTTCATCGACCCGTTTAAATTGAAGGGTAAATTGCTTTTGCTCGGGGCCCTGCTGTGTCGGGCATCAATATAATTACTGTGGCGAGCAGAGCCTGCACTATACTTGCAAATCTGATTACCACACGGGGTTCTATTTTTGATGAGAACTCAGTCCATCAGCCTCTCGCGTACGTCATAGTTCACTGATGACGTGTGGAGATACTTGCAGTGGGTGCAGGGACCTTTGAGAGCAATCTAAATTGTGTTGAAAATAATCTATATTATACAGGAGAACGAATTTCGTATAATGAAAAGAGCAGGCAAAATCTGTTCTTCTCATTATTAACATTAATTCTATTAATAATTTATTTTGTGGATTATTATTTAAAATCAATAAATTTCAAATTAGGTAGGTTACTCTCATTACACGCACATTTTTCATGGTTATGCGAAGTCGTGAATATTGAATAAACGCGTGCTAGTTTATTAAAAAAAGTCAGGTAAAAATTTAAATATTTACAAAAAATATATACAATAATTAAATTTTATTTGAATTCATACAAACAAGCAGATTTTTTTTTTGTTTTCATTTTAACTTGTGCTATTGACAGTTCTATGAAAGATATATAAAATCATATAAAATGAGAAATCGCCATTTTTTTTTTGTATTGTCGCAGTAACGGTGTGCGTTGTACGTATTGTGTGCGTGAAAAATTTATTTTGCAGCTACAGTAAGCGGTAATTTACTGTGTACGTGCTCTGCTTGCCGATGCTCGGTAGCACGTGGGAGGCGTGGTGCGGCCACCTGCCTCTTAGTGACGTCACCACTGACCGGGGGGCATCAAAGACAACAGACTGCAGTGCAGCATGGGGAGGAGGGGCAGCTGATGCACCCCTTCAACCGGAAGGGGGAGTAGTAATCGCTTGGAATGACTCCGGATTATCATATTAAACGTGGAAAGTCACACACGTATATCTACACACATGGAGATTCACACCACAGTTATAGTAGCCGGAAGTGTAAAAAAGGGTTCTGAATATTTCAAATTCAAAACCTATTTTGTATAGATACAGAGACGTGCTGATATCTCTGCAAAATTTTAGAATAACTTAAATATTCGTTTAAGGGTAAGATAACACGAACAATCGATTGTTGTAGTCCCATTTGATTAACATGTAAACCTTAGCAACCTCATAATAATTCTGAATTTTTTTTGAGAGACTGTTCTTAGCACCAAAAAAATGTGGAAAAAATTTCAAAACAATCGGACGATCCCATTTTTTTAAATTAATTTTTTAAATTTTCAGTACAGGGCTTTCCCATGGAGATCTAAACTAAGAAATTAATTTAAAAAAATTGGATCGTCCGATTGTTTTGAATTTTTTTTCCATATTATTTGGGTGCCAAGAACTGTCTCTCTCAAAAAAAAAAAAAAAAAAAAAAAAAAAGATCATTTGAGGTTGCTAAGGTTTACATGTTAATCAAATTAATATATAATCAAATGGGACGACTACAAGACTACAACAATCGATTGTTCGTGTTATCTTACCCTTAAAACTTCAAAAACCTTATATATGTTACCGCGCGACGATATCGACTAAAATACCTCCCGCGGTAATAATCTTTAATTTAATTGAACTGTAAGCCATACCGGAAGTATGGAGAGTACCGTAATAACTATAAATAACAAGTTTTATGCTTACAAAAAATAATCTTATAATTTTATTGTAAACTTTCAACGAACTATCTATGTATCGAATGTTCAAACTTTCCCGGGAAGAAATCTTGTGCTCACTGGGCTGTATAATACAACAGTTGCTGCTCTTGAAATATCAGAGGATGCGATCTGTTGTCTCGCACGTCTTCAGAAGAATCAACAGCAGGCACGTTCGGCGTGTCACCGCCGCGGGGTTGGTGCTGCCTCGTCAAGCAGATACAAATCTCGTGCTGCTCGTGTGCTGCAATCAAGCCGGCTAATGATGAACGATAACCCTAGCCGCGCGCGTGCCGGGCCTCCAGTCTTGAGACGTTACTGTCTTTTTAATTAATTAATGTCCCGAGACTTGATCATCTGCCCTCGTAAAATAGAGCTGTGTGGATTAAAATTGGTATTATACTGATCAATGACATCTTAATAAGTGATTGTTTGAAATTTATGGACAATGATTTCGTATAATACCATGATATTTCTTCATTAAATTTTTATATTAAGATCATAAATCGTGATATTATATGTCATTTTCAATGATTTTTTTTTTCTCCTTGGTCTTTTTATCCCTATTTTCTCTTCTTTGTGAAGACAAAAATCAATTCCGGCTAAATTCATGCGCGTTCTTTTACTGTGAGAGTCCCCTAGCTCTCAGACGACGGCCAGCCGTTCCCAACATCTTTATTGTGCACCACCAGGCTTGCAAGTGACAGCATTATCTTGAGCGATGACTACTTGTAGAGGGTCGTCTCTTCCAGCCGCGTCAAATTTAACACGAGATTGGAAAAGCGAAGCATTTACAGCGGCTGTTGCGATTTTTTTAAAAAATTGTACAGATCTCGTCTAAAATAGCGGAAAACTTATTACAACCACTTTCTATTGCTACCTTTATACTTTATATACTGTATAATATAATACTTTTTTATATCATGCAATGTATATAAATCTATATACTTAATTTCTTGTACGTAGACATTTTCAATTAATAATACAGTAGGTTGATTATACTGTACAACATTGTACAGTCATTTGCAACAGAGAAAAGGGATTTCGCCTTGTCAACTGTAAATTACCTCGTGCATGGGCGTAACAATTATGTTTTTTTTTTGTGCAAAATAAATGACTACATTATAAAATATGATGAAGAGCATAATACATGTACATGTAAACTTCATTAACATTCATGGATGCAGAGAGGTGCTATAATACTTACGATTTATGTCCTCAATTATTAATTATAACGATAGTATCTATAATTATGATCATATGATTTTTTTGTCAACGTTATAACATGTACATAATTGAATCATGTACATAATTGCATGTGACAAATTCTCATCAATTAACGTAATGGGACCTGATGAAGAGGTTAAAATTAACATTAAATTAATCTGTGTCAAAATGATAGATTTTCTCCGTACGACGTTAGAAATGAATTATTCTTCACTTATATACATGAGAGGTAGAAAATAGAATGAAATATATATTATATTCCCAAGTTCCGTGCAGTAACCGCTCCATCAAATTATATAATTTGACCGTCATCCATAATATTAGATAGGGCTAGATATTATAGCAGCGCGGTAATAGCTTGGGAGTAATTGAAACGCTAAGAGAAATTTATGCCGCGGTCGGCTACCCTCTCATTACCTGGTATAGTATAGCCGGCCGTCGCTCCCCTATATAATAACGACGACCCCCATCAAATTGCATCGCTTCCCTATCGTGTGTGTGTGTGTGTGCCGCGTGGTGTGGAATGTTAAATAGAAGAGCTAATTTTTGTAGCAAAATTTAATTGCCCTTTTTATATATATTTATATCGTCATTAAAAAAAAAAAAAAAAAAAAAAAAACAATTTTCTAAACGAATTCTGTCACATCATGTTATCAAGAAATTTTAATTACATTTCATGTCATCACTATTAATATTGAATGATTAAAATATCATGTTTTGATAAAAAAAATACGCTAGATTAAGTTTTAATTTAGTAAGATTATATTGGAACGTTTCCATTTTTTTAATCAAAATTTCATTTAAAAAAAAATATATGTATGTCTTTGATGTGCTTATATTAAACCACAAATTTTTCATGCGGAAAATAAAATCATATTGGGGACTAACTTCAGATATAATATAAATCACATTTTTTCTTTATTTCTGTGTGTTATTGAAGCCGTGGTGGCATTCTGTCCCCGACACACGAGAGCTTCTAACCTGCTGTACCGTATATAGCAGAGAGAGAGAACGCCTCAGCAAAGTCTTTTATTCATTCGCCCTCGCTGATCGTCCGCTTCGCTCGGTAACCCATTGTTCGGTACCGACGCGATTTTGCTACAGGAGGGAGAAAATTGTGGTAATGTTGTATGGAATTTCATCGTTCTCTTTCACAAAACTCTTTCATTTTGATTGGAAGGTCGTAGGAGAAAAGCAGAAAATAACCCCTTGACCCATGAATATAAATATATAAAATTGAGTATTTTCAAACATTTTATTACGTTACAATTTTTCCAATTTCTCTAGCATAAATAAAAAATGCGGTATTGTATTGTGGAATAATATTTCTTCAAGTTGTCATCAAATATATAGTGAAGCTCCTGTTGGGTGTATTTTGCACCACTATTGGTTTCATATGGAATTGTTATATTCAGAAAAAAGGACATGCATTTTCATTCTTCTCGGTTCAATGACTAAATAAAATTTTCACGTGGAAGTAGCTAATTTCTTAATGTTTCTTGATTTAAAATATTTGCAAAGTTTATTTTAATCACCCCGAAATGCAACCAATATTACAGTTCTGGAAGTTCTTACATTAGTTGGACCATAACCAGAGTGTCACCTCCTCATTGCGAACTTGTCTCCCCCTTTGGCTGTGCCTCACTTGTTTTGGCTGCAGTGCTGAGACTGCGAGCCGCTGCATCCGTCTATCGATTGGCAATACAGCACGACAATAAAGGGGAAGAATGTTTTATTACGTGCACATGAGTACTGCTCGACGACCCTTAGCAACTGCTGGGTTCGAGCATGCACACATAAAATATTGTAAAGTTTAACCTTTTGGATTTTTTTTATTTAAATATATAGTACTATAGAAGTCGGTTTGACTTTTTAATTTAATAACATGCTGGTCTCCATGCAAAAATTATGGTATTCGTAGTCCTAGAGAAACTTATTGGCTTCTTCAGTGAAATATGTTGCGATATCTGATAGTCACAGTTTAGCATACTCAACTTACCCTCCTTACTGCATACTTTATAGTGCGGTCATAACACTTCATCATACAAAAATTTATATATTCTTTGCAGTTTGCACAGTTTTTATTGGAAATTATGCTGCAAGGATTCCAAGTCTACTCCCCAGTTGTGTGACACTGATCGTCTGTTGCAGCTTCTTAACTCGCTGGCGAGTGATCTGGACCTGATGCTGAACGACCTGTGCACCACGCCGCCCCCCGGCCAGCAGGCGCCCGCGAGCGAAGGATCGCTGGAAGACGTCAGGTAAGATTCAGCGGCCTCTGATGTAGAACCTTGACCCTGCCATCTTCTCCTCACGCTCGCTAGAGTGTAGCCAAGGACCTTCGGTTTGTTTACATCGTTTTAAAGAGTCAACATTATTATTTTATTTCCTGATCTGACTTCATACCGACCATCTGGTCCTCGAAATATCTGTGTTTTTGTTTTTAATTATATAAATTAAATAATTATATGGCACACAGTAAAATAAGTAAATCATTTGTATTGTATCAGTATCATCATCATGACAAAAGTATCATTATATTCATTTTATACCATTTGGAAGAAAGAGCGCAAATTTAACTTATTCTCTTGGTATATTCTGAAGTCACTTTATTTTTTATGTTAACCATTTAGTGCGTAGCAACTTTTCAATTTACAGTGCATGTAAATACACTTAAGCCTTTTTATTGTCTCGACTTCAGTTTTTCTTTTCTCTTTTTCAAATTTTGCTTCGTAGTTGTCACAAATGTTTGAACTAAATTTAGATAACTTTCTCATTCGCATAAGTTGCTATATATACTGAAGGGTTGACTGAAATTGAAATTTTTTATGCGCAGACTTCTAACACAGTAATATATAACAGGCAGATGAAATTCATTCTGTTAGGGAAGTACAAAACGTTTCATTTTGTCTGCTCGTGTATATTCGAGCAGCGTGTGTTATATATACGTTCTGATGTATGGCGGTGCTATATTGGCTGCTGTGTGGGCTGACTTATGACGCCCCCCTTCCTTCTGGGAATCAATGACGATGATCATGTTGTCTCGATGACTTGCCAATACAGCATCTCTCCCTCCAAAGTGACAATTTATGCACCCGCTGCTCTTTATTATTATTATTTTGATCCCCTTCTTCACAGAGTTAAAAAGAAAACAAAAATGATGTCAGGATGTTCTCTAAACAGGAAATTAAATCCCGACGTTCTTCACCCTATCTTGTCAGTAGTGACATGATGCCTTTGTCTGCTTTGTAAATTCAGGCGCACTTTCTACTCAGATGCTCCAAAATCATTGTTTTTATTAAAATTCTGATGCATCATTTATAACAATGGGAAAAAAGTGTTTTTATACGAAAAAAGAAATAATATATAGTATAACATCCGTATCTAACATTAAAAACGATATAAAGATGTTGTTTTGTTTCTTTTTATATTTCTCATTTCATACATTTTTTTTATTATTATACAGAAGCACTTTATGCCAAAACACTTTTTCATTGTTGAGTTATTACCTTTAATTCAATTTTCGTATAGTAACAATGCTATCGCACTCTATTAAAGTTGATGAGTCAAGTGTCAGAAATTGAAATATTAGCGGGTAATGTGATTGCACATCAAGATTGTGACATAAAAGTGACGTTTTATTGCTTTTTACACGTGATATCCCCAGCATATCATGTAGCCACAGCTTAATATTTTTCCTGACATAAAGTGGACATGTCATTTATTTCCTGGTCGGCCTTGCTGGCTTGTCTTTCTATGGGCCCTAATAATATAAAATAACCACTGACAGTCGGGAAATATTGGTAGGGAAAAGATTCCGGTCTATATAGATGGCCAATGAATAAAGTATGATGTCCGATCAATTTGTCGGAGTGGTATTATTATTTGCAGGCTCGTTTTTAAAACGATCGTTTAAAGGGAGATTTCAAGCATTGTCTTCGCCTCTTATGTAAGTTTTTTTCTTTTCTTTTTTTTTTAGAAGAAAACAAAAAATTAAACATTTTTTTCCTTGCTTTTTTCTTGCTTGGTTGGGTAATTGAGCCGACACCATAGCATAGAGCACTCATTATAATGTTGATAAAAAAAAAACAAAAAAAAAAAAGGTATATGCCATTGCATAGGCATGCTAAATTATTAATGATTCAAGTTATTATTTAATCAATTATAAATTTTAATAAATTAATACATTCAAGAAATGGTTTAAAAAAATTATTACTTTCTGCAAGATTAAAAAAAACAACAAACACAAAAATTAAGTTTCACTAATGTAAATATTTTAATGAATGTCTGAGGGTTAAATCATCAGTCTCATGCTTGTCATGTGATGTGTACTTGACATGTGACAATACTTGTGGTTACCACTGTACTTATCCAGTGACGTCACGTCGTCTGATTGAGCGTGTCGAAGTTCAAGTAAATGTCGTCAGTTTTCATTTAGAGCGACTACATGCAACGACAACAACAGCCACCGCTTGCCTCTGTCAACGTACTGTACCTAAGTGACTCAGTCGCCGTACGCCGAGACCAATTAAGACACCGGCTCTCTCCCCTGCATTTCCAAACATCAAAGTCTAATTTAATTACTCAAGAAAACAACAGGCTCTTAGTAGATATTTTTTTTACGGTAGAAATTTTCTCAAGTTTTTTGATAAAATTTAATTTTAAATATTTAAAAGCATGGTTCTTTTATCATTTAGGTTTTTACAACTTTTCAAGAAGCATTATGTCAATAATTACATGACGTAAAGGACTTTTATTTCCTAGAAATTTTGAAGTGGGAGTGAAGGGTTGATAGTATAGCAGCATGATGGAATTTATATACTAGCTGTCTGTAAAATTTGAAGCAAGATAAGAGTGAAGGGTTATTATAATATGATGTTTTCCCAAATTCAGATCTGTCATCTACAAGAGACAGAGCGAAGATAATTGCATCATGTCCAGTAAATATTTGGCTCTCGTTTAGCTGTGTACACACTTCAGCTTGGAGGTTTAACTACGAGGGTTATTTAATTATGCCATCACCTGTCATTACGTTACTGCCAGATATTCTCTCGACTATACCACTGAATTATACAAGTCCAGACCGCGCGCGGGGGAAAGGGAACATTAACATCTGGTCGTGTTGCGAAGTTCAACCTACCCCCTACAGAATCTGCAATTAGCTATAACTCCGGGCTTTGCGGCTGCAGCAGAGAACTTTGTGAGTTATATATTGACAAGATATCTTGGCCAGCTGACAAGAGCAAGATAAAATTGAGACCTACGAAAATTCTCACCGGATGTGCCAGTGAAGTCGCCCTAAAATTTTCATTTTGACCGAAAAGGGTATGTTGATGATGGTATCGCAAGTTTTTTTTTTTTATAATTATACATGTAAATGATGCAAATAACATTTCAAAGGTGGCGCGCTGTCTATCAAAAACCGTAACCCTGACTGCACCACTGGGACGTGTTATATTAGGATTTTGGCATTGCTTCAACTTTAAATATCAACAAAACATTAAAAAGTTTATTACAATATATTTCGGGTATTATGTTTTCATTATCACATTAATTAAAGCTTCTAATCGAATGTTTTGACTTGCAAAGTTAGTGGACATAGATTTACTAGTTTCATGATATTATTTGAAGTGCAAACTTCAAACCAGGAAATATTAATATTATAAAACATTATAATGACATGATGCAATATAATGTATTTCCATGCACTTGGTACTTTTCAATTATTTGACTGTAAGTCACCTAGTACTTGCTGTATGTAAGAATCTTATATAGTGAGATGATTGTAGCTTGGCAATGAATGAGATAGTCACATGTACAGATAAGAGTGACGTCACGCCTGCATGCCAGCGTGTTATGTGGCCACCACAGTAGCGGGCAGGAAGGCAGAGACGGCGGCCAGACTATATTTAAGTTGGCTCTCTTCATTAGGATGAATGTCGTGACGACTCTAAAAAAACTCAGTTGGACGATTATAATGTGTGGATAAAAACATCATCACCAGTGTAGTGCAATATTTATACGATTATTCAGCTGTGTATTAAGTGTACATGGATAATGTGTTGTTGGTATTTTCATTGCGTGTGTTCACTACATCAACAAGAGGGCTTAGAATAATGTAAAGGACATGGCATACTTTGAAGAGCAAGTAAACACTGCTCTATGCAATGTGATCTGAACTCCATAGCAACATAATGAGACGACAG
Source organism: Siphlonurus alternatus (assembly GCA_949825025.1). Lineage (NCBI taxonomy): Eukaryota > Metazoa > Arthropoda > Insecta > Ephemeroptera > Siphlonuridae > Siphlonurus > Siphlonurus alternatus. The sequence continues at coordinate 17,568,493 of OX463779.1, read as the reverse complement.
CCCCGTCGTGTGTGTTGCTGTGGAGCGTTGGTCGGGGGAGGGCACTCACAGGAACGGTAAGATGACGATCGTATTTTTCACCCCTAAAAAAGGTCCAAGTACGTAAATATACTTCCTTTTCCCCAAGGGTTGCCCCCCTTAAAACAAATGTGGCATCATTGTTGTAGACAAAAAATGTTAAGAAACAATTGAGGGTGAGAAACTTGAAGTGTGTAACACCAACCAATTCCCCAGTGCTTTCATTTGACTTTTTTGGGGAATGGTGATCAGACAGGTTCAATCCCCTTACATTATGCCAATGCATTTTTGTAAATAATATAGTTTTGAATTTACTTTTAATATACATGTGCATTTGGTTTCAAATTGCGTTCATTTTTATGTTTAGATATACTTTATATATATATATATATATATATATATATAGTATATAGTATATATTTATATACATATATATATATAGAGTGCATGGTCGTTGTTAAAATTATATTAATTTGTTTATAGTGTTAAGTGTTATTATTCATAAACGAGTTTGACAGTTGCCAAATTATAATACGCTGTGTTGTTGTCTGTGGTGATAACAAGCATGTGTGCAAAATGGCGCTCTCTCATCAGATTGTCGACTTGAATGAATCATGAATAAAAACTTAATGAATCTCATATTACCATGTGCGTAAAAGCGGGAAAAAAATATTATAACCATGACCTAAAGGAACTTGGAATTTGCGTATAATGTACTGTGCTGTTTTACTGTACATATATACATACAAAAATAAAACAAAAATTGCGTGTACCACAAATTAACTATACTAAACATTATAATATAACTGCTGCATAGAAAAGTTAAAACACTCATTCTATTTAATTTTAACATAACATCAGTGCAGCAAAACTACATATAATTCAACGTAATGTATATTATATGGACAAATTTTGATGAACTGAAGCTAAAGCATTGCTCCATATATCACATTATTATTGAAATTTTATATAATAAGAACATATCGAACTTTGTAAAATTGTTGGACTTTTAAATCAACATTGCGTGAAATAATTTGTTCCCCACTCACTATTAAGCTTTAGATTTCAAATTTTGAATTGAGAAAAAGTTTTCGAGGAAGTTAATTTGATTGATTTCATTATAAAGTTGACAATAATGACAGCTCGAGTCATTATTGAGAGATAGTAACAATCTGAAAGCAGGTCCAATTATTTTTAATTGTGCTCTCGAATACAAAACTTTTACATCTTATTATATTAAAGTATATTTATGCAAATAAAAGAAACTCTTATTTGAATTTATAATGATGGAAGACTCGCAATTATAGTATTTTTTTTTTTAACCAGATCATGAAATGAAAATATTTACATTTTTATATTGTAATGTATAAGGAGAATGCGGAATGTCCGGTTTTTTATAATGAGGACCACAAAAAAATTGTATTGTGTGAGTCATCGTTTCACAATATTTACAGTGTGAAGGATTAAAGTGAAGAATGAGCGCAACTTTCATTGGAAAAACTAGCACGGAAATGGGTGTAAGATTAACAGTAAGATGATGGAGAAAATACTGTGCAATCTTAGCTAAAACGAGAGGGATATAGATATAAAAATGAAGCATTTGCATGCAGTCTAATTTAGACTTTACCTCAATAACAAAAAATTAAGTAAGGTAAGAAATGTTTATATTGTCCATGTTAAATAAAAAAAAAAAATGAGGAGGTTGCTTTCTTCCTTTCCTTCTTCCTTATAGCCGCACCTGCTGGTCGGTATATTAATATATTTAATAGCTATATGCAATACAGAAGTAATATGGGATTCATTATTCATTATTCGTTTCATTATTCCACATTTAGAAGACTGCGTGGAAATTAATCCACAAGAAAATAATTATTTTTTCTATTCGTCAATGTTTTCAAAATTTTAACATATCATTAACAAAGTCAATTAGACACCATGTAGACTTACTTGTGTGTGCTTACATGAAGATGCATTATACAGTACAGTGAGTTTCAAAAATGGTGTATAGAAGACAGCCCTGCATGTTAACAATTAGGGTTGTCATTACGACACCACGCACTTCTGTAATGTACGTATATGTAGTGAATACATTTGCATGTTGCAAGGGGAGCATGCAAGCAATATTCATATTCTTGATGTACATGTACAGACTCTTCAGCTCGCACGGCTCAATACACTGCCATATACCACTTGCTTTCTGCACTAATTAAAAAAAGGGTGCGCATGGAATATGCTGATTGGGATACGAAGTACTCGGTCGAGATATGAGATGCAAAAATATACTGCTTGATACACAGAGAGTATTATTATTATTCTTTGCATTGTTTTTTTTTATTCATATATATGTGAATGCATTAAAATAATGGTAAAATCCCATACATAAAAAATATATTATCTTTATTTTTTTACCTTGAAGGATGCGTCAATGCCTCAACCCAAGGTAAACATTATTTTCATACATTTTATTTTTTATACAGTAAAGTCAATAATATTTTTTTTTACATCCGATTACTCCTCCTGCATGGGAGGGTACAGCCAGCTGTCTGGAAAAATTCCATAATATGTTATAAAAAAGACTTGATCTTTATTCCGATTTGTGGTGCTGACAGGTGTACAATCCCTAACAAAATTATCACACTCCCTTTTTAAAAATTACCTTTTCAAAATTACAGGTGGCGATTTCAGTCGGAATAAGTTGTCAATTTTGTTTCTTTATCCTTCCCTTTTATCTGGAACTTGCAGCACATCACTGATTAGCTAGGAATTATGCTGTAGGGGTGTCTAGATTCTATAGAGCGTGGGTGGTACTGGGTACGCTGTATATATTAGTATACGGTTGCAACTGCAAGCTACTGGGAAGTGATAAGACTAAACAGATAAAGAATTCTCGGAGCTAATGTTAAAGCATCATACTGTACAGTATAGTGATTTTTCATTACGTCAATGAAGATCTCATTCACAGTAAGTTTATTCTCATTTGTAAAAAAGCCATTGCTGTTGATTTGTTATAAAGGTCATTGAAGCATAAAGAGAGGAGTGTGACCAAAAAAGAAAAGTTTCTGCTTCTGAGAGATTGAGTTGTGTACAGAGGGGTTGTAATGAAAGTGGGGTTGCACTACAGAGAAGGGGCGGGCCACAAAAGGGTCCAGATGGAGAGACGACGTTGGATTCTGCAGCCACAGATAAAACGAGCATGTAGAGAAGATTAAAGTGCGTGAAATATCGGCAACGAGGCGAGCGCACGCGCGGCGGTTCTTATATTTTCTGTAAACGCCTCGCCTGCCTTACAGTATATAAGCAATATCTCCACGAAATGCTACCCGTCATTCTCTTGCGAGTACGCTCATATTAATTTAAACTCACAAGCCGGAAGTATAAGGTTTTTTGCTTCATGATAATTATGAATTCCAAGCCTGAGGTCATCTCGGTGGTAGTCTGTCACTTGGCAGTTAGTACGAACTTAAACAAAAAAAAATTGTACTGGGAATAGCACGCATGTATTCTTTTAGGCAGTATAAAAATATTTTTTTGCTGTATTAATCAATTACCGCAAAACTGAGTTGAAAAAAGAAGATTTATTTCTATAAATAGAAATTTAATGTTCTCAGTAGTTCCAATTTGTCTGTTATAGCGAATGATACACCAAAAATCCTTATATATCTTTTAGTAAATTCCCTGCTCCCTGGGTGATTCAGCAAACTTTCTGTTATTGGTTTCGTACAAATAATATATGACGAATAATTTCATCCGGGCTATACTAGGTTTCTTTACTAATAAACTATCACGTTTTTTTTTTTCCTATAAATATTTTTAAAGGGAAGTTACATTGTATGGATATCGATAACCCTTATCATAGTAGGAGATTTAGTTTATCTTTGGCGACGTGTATGGTGCGGAGCGAGGCTAACTGGGGGGAGAATAAAGTAAATAAAACAACAAACATTTGATGAAGATAAATGCTGGGTGGGTTATTTATTGAGGTTTGTTGCAAGTTAGCATTAATTCTCCAAAGAAGTTAAAAGTAAAGTTAACAGAACTAAAAGGGAGTGCAGCAGCAAGTTTGTAAGTTTGCCGCCGACAAAGTGGCCGCGATCTGCAACACCAAGACAGTAGTAGTGGTGGTGCACCGAGGGAGGCGAGATGCAACGTCTGTCCTGCTGCAGGCCTCCAGAGATACATTGGCCCGGACGGCAGTCGTGTAATACAGGAGCTAGACCATCTCCCAGAACGAGAAGTCTCGTGCATTTTTCATCACACCTCACGCTTCGTCGCGCCAGTACAACCACTGGCAAACATACTAAGATTGTGTTTCTTATTAAAAAAAGATATATGTAACTATGTACCCAATGTATATATAGTTCAGAGGAGGCACATTATGCCTCAGATCGCTCAATTCATAATATGATGTTGTATAAATAATTGCCACTGGATGAACAAGTCATATTGATAGTTTTGCATTTCATCATTGTAAATTAATTTTTTTTTTTTTTTTCAAGTTCACATCTGATGTTATGAACAACAACGAACTCAATTTATTTTTTATTATAATTATACAAACATCGATCGTTCGACACCTAATGGAAAGTTCTTACGCTACTGTAACTCTAGCTGCAGCTCATGTTTACTTGCCGTTACTGTGTACTGTATATAATATAACCACAAGGGATTGTACGTAGTTTTTGACTGAGCAGCAATTTGCTAGTTCCCCTGTAAACGTTGTCATATAACGTAGAGCTCCTTACGTAAAAAACTACAATACACTCCAAACTACCCACTTTTATGAATGCCATAAGCCTATTTAACAACACCCTTATGTAAAATTAAATTTTAACTTTTAGCTCACCCTTCCTTTTTTTTTATATTTATCACTGTAAAAAAAGAAGTACATTATATACTATATAATATATAAAGTTTTAAAAGTATATATAAGTAAATTAGTTTTAAAAGTTTTTATATGTGTATCCAATTGAGTGCCGTTTTGTTGAGATCGATAAAGGAGTTGAATTAAAAGTTCGGGACTTCTGATTGATTGGCCTCCATTTGATTGATTGGACGCAGACGTGAGCAGCTGTGTTAAAAGTTCGTGCCGCTTGTTGCTCGCTCTCAACTCTCAAGCCTTGTCTTGAGGTACAGAGGACTGGCGTTGTACTTTTGACTGCTCGGGTACAGTTCGCCAAAGTTATACCGCGATATACCTTGGCTCACTAGAGTATTGGAATTGAAAAAGAAAAAAATATAGTGTTTCTTCCAAATGTCACGTTGGTTGTATATTATACGACTTTTGCTGCTATAAAATCTACCCCTGTGGAAGCTCTAAACGCCACGTTTACAGCCTGCAGTACTCATCAAAAATTAATCATGTGCCTTGCCGGGGCTTTAAAAAAACTTGTACAATAGCTTTGTAATAGAAAATGAAAATTGAGGTATGTTGGGATTCCAATTTCTTCAAAAGTAATTGTAAAATTAGAATAATTATATTTTATAAAAGATTGTGGATAAAGATTAAGAAATTACCCCTGTTATAACTTGGATGCATTAGCTAAGCCATACCAATGTTTATCTGACAATACAGCATGAATTCAGTGTAGTTTTCCTACCTGCACTATAGTATAAATTCTATATTCTGATATAGTAATAAATTAGCGATGTAAGCAAAATTCTTCATAAAGTTCTCCAACTTATAAATACACTTTAAGCCATCAATTTATTACAGTGAAAACATGTATTTTGACATATAACGGTAAACAACAAGAAAATACATAAGGTGCAAACTACCAAAGTTGAAGTTTAATCTGATAAGTTATGTATTCTGTAGATGGAAACCTCTTCACTGAACTTTAAATGGGAAAATTTACATCATCACTATACTACATAAAATGATATAGCTGAACAGTTAGAATTCATAAACAAGCATTACCATTAATGTCATTAATGTTTTGGCAGTTTGGTTCCCCATATACCTGAGTAGTACGACAGCCCTTTTAGTGCTACCGTCCACGCAATTTCAATTTACCAAGAACATCAAAGGGTTGCCTTAGGCTTAACAACAATAGCAAGTCAACAAGACTTTGTTGCCAAGATTTGCAGACCTAAGTTTCCGCACAAAACTTGATTACTACATAGCCAAAAAGAAGTCCCTCATGAATGCCTTTTCCTCCTTCTTTTTGTGACTAGTACGAAAGGTCAATAGGACTTGTGTGTGTGAGTTCTGGTCGTAAGCGAGCCACACTTGCTGAGTAAATAAGAGCTATCTGACTTGTATTAGAACGGAAGATAGACAACTCAAACAAAAAGATCAAGTCAGTAGTAGTATTTCTTATACTTTTACTATGTTATAAAAGAAAGCAGCAACATTTTTAGTAAAGTTTAGGAAAAAAATTGTGGTCATTGTCAAAAAATACGAAAACTTTTAGTTTTACTGGAGGTCCTAACTATATATCATCAGCTGTCCTATAGTTTGAACTACTTGTAAGGATGATGCATTTGGTAGCACACCCAGCATAGTGGTGAGAAAAACACCGCATTGACAAGATGATAAGATGCCACACCCTTTTTTTACTATGGTAAAGTTGACACGATGAGTTTTATATTTTATTTATGTCATTTTTTTTTTTAAATTTAACGTTGAAAAAAATATAAGAGACAAAAGCTTCAAATTATATTCTTTTACACTCAAACAATAAATAGTAATGTTTGCATTTTTGTCATCTCGCCGTGTAGTTAGGCAACTTGTTCAGCATTAAAACTGGATCAAGGATCTCTCTGTTGCATATTTATGCAACCATCAGTTAGTAATTTTTTTATCATTATTGTACATAAAATACAGTTTTGGTGCTGAACAAAAGTTATTAAACCTCCAAGGCGGAAGATATTAAAACAGTATACCATGCATTGCACAGACCATTAGAGTTTAGAGTGGACACTTATTAATTAGTGTACTATAGCGGTTGCTTTGATCCTAGAACCATAATCATAGCAGTCCAGTGCATGTCAATTAATTATCAACATCGGATCATAACTACATCTTCTCTTATCTCGTTCGGCTGTTCAGTATTGCTGACAAATAAATTTCGATTCTCACATAAAAATGTTTAACACCTGTCGTTATGCAAAACATCGTTAATCTTTGACATTACTCAATTATAATAATTATGGTACCAATTTAATGTCTAGTTAGAGTAATTTACAACCTACAAGACAATAAATAAATTATATATACAATAAAAAAATCTTCATGATGGATGGAACATTAATTAATATATCTCAACATCAGTAAAATTTAATATTAAAATACATTAATTTATATTATTATATACCTTATAAGTCACTATGTGCATAGGCGTAATCGTTATTATTTATTCGACGAGTTGCATAATAAGTTGAGATACGGGACGTATATATACGAAGTTAATGAACAGCCGAACACCACGTGCCCACACACCGGTGGTACTTGCAGAGGGCGTACTAATGCTTGAGAGTCGTTGGTAGACGGTGAGATGGGGAAGCTTGCTCCTCTGGTGCCCACTCTCGAGGGAGCGGAGGCGGGCGACATTCCTCCACGCCTGCTGCTGCACGGCCCACACCACCTACCAAGGTAGTTATCAGGAGGTTAGAATGTCATCCACTCTCTGAACACCACGAGGTCTTTCAAAACTATTGTTGATCAATCTACCAATACTCAAAGGGTCATCAGAAGAAGCGTGCTTGAAATGGCACGCGACACGAAGTATCATAAAAAGACGTGATTATCATTTGTAGCGCCTGCCACTTCTCAAGGCCCGGCACGCCCACGTGGTCACGTGACCGAGGACGGCGAGACTCGCTCTGGTGCTCAGTCGAGTCCCAACAGCTGTGAGCAGTAACGGCGTGTTGTCAGTCTAGTGTGTTATTGTGGTACGATAATAAGAGTAAAATTTAGTTCACTATCATGATGTTTACCAACTTACTGTTGTGTGATAATTATTTGACAATCAGTTAAAAAAGTTTCACTGAAAGTTCTGTTGACATGACGTGTGAGGTGATGCAAATGTGTATTATAACATTTTAACGTGGATTATAGTGCAGATGACAGTGTAAAGTGAAGATGTTAATCACCCAGTACACGGCTTTGTTGCTGCAGTCGAGCAGGGAGTCGAACGAACGTCGTCAGGCCGAGGATGAGCGCGCACGCCGGAACTCGGGGTGAGACACAGGGAGACGGTCCTCGTCATGCAGGATAGGCCAGACTACTAGTAGGGTAAACCCTAGGGTAGACCGGCGGTCGTGACACCAGACAGGCGCTGTGTGACCCCGGACATGACCCCAGCTTTACTACAAGAAAATAATTATTTAAATTTGGGTTATTTTTATGTTATGCTCTGACTAATATTTCAATACAAAAAATAAATTTATGACATTTATATTGCTACATCATGAGTCATGACTATATCATGTAAAACGTTTTATTATATTTTACATTAATAAAAATTACTGCATATCATTTACTGAATCAATATTAAAAAAACTATATATTGTTTACAGAGTGATGTATTTGAAGATAAATTAGTTATATTATTATTTTTAAAGCTATATAGTTAATGTTAGGTTATATCGTTCATGCTATAAAGCCCATGCTGGCTTTATACTGGCCAATGTAGTAATGATTTCCAAAAAAGGAAATGATAATCATAATGTCAACAATTATAGACCGATCTCTCTATTAAATGTCATTGGTAAAATATTTGAACTGATAACAAAAACTAGATTCAAGAAAATAACTGAGAAATTACTTCCGCAATCACAATCAGGATTTAGAGCCGGCCGCAACACAAATGATCCTCTGATACGGCTGATAACAACAATCACTTCTTCTTTCAACCGAGCCAAGTGTTGTTTGGCTATCTTCCTTGACATAGAGAAAGCATTCGATAAAGTGTGGCATAATGGCCTACTTTATAAACTACATAAATTCAAATTTTCACCACGCTTTATTAAACTTATACAATCATTTTTATCAAACAGAACATGTCATGTTAAAATTGGTAATAAATTTTCAAATATATTTTCACCCCTGGCCGGGGTTCCTCAGGGTAGTACATTATCCCCTGATTTGTACCTCCTCTACAGCTGTGACCTTCCTCAACCAAATGGTAACAACGTCTTCTCTGAACAGTTCGCAGATGACATCGCCAACTGGGTTACTGCCTTTTCTACAAAAATTGCTAGTAAATTACTACAATGCTATATCAATATTCAAGAAATATGGATGAAAAAATGGAGGATACTTCCCAATCCACAAAAAACTCAACTTGTGCTTTTTCGTCATAGACATTACTCCAGGAGACGTATTCAACAAGTAAAAGACGTAAAAATTAAACTCTGGAATCAAATAGTAGAACCAAAAATATCTGCAAAATATCTTGGAGTTACGCTGAACCGCACGCTTAACTTCGCTCCTAGTCTCCGTCACATGCTCTCTCAATGTCGTAAAAGATTCAACCTTCTAATTCTCTTACGTGGCAAACTCCGCGGCTGCTCTCCCAAGACTCTCCTTCATACTTATAAAATGTTTATACGTCCAATAATGGACTATCAATCTTGTATTACTGCCATCATGCCACGGCATATGCAAGAGCGCTTGTTTCAGATGGAGAGAAGGTTTTTAAGGCGTATTCACAGGTTGCCACCGGAGACGGCGAACGAGGCGGTATATCGTCTCACGCGGGCCGAGCCGCTAGCCGAGCGGTTTGCCCGGCTCCGCGCTCGCTATGTGTGCAGAATCGTCGTGGAGGAGCGAGAGCACATGCTCGAGTTCCTGAGGAAGCCAGCACCAGCTTACCTCTATTATCCTCTCTACAAGTACCCCCATCCTCCTTCTACATTATCTCTGATCACTCACCTACATTACCCTGACATCGAAACTCCGATACCAACTCCTATTTTTCCTCCTTACCTACTACCTGATTATCTTTATTTGTCCAATGTGTAATTGTCATATAATTGTGATATTAATGTGTTAAAAGTCATTCATGTTTCTATATTTTAATTTTTTTTTGTGTGTATTGTGTAAAACCATATAATATAACTAGTCAATTTTTTATATACAGTATTAATCTCTACATAGTTGCCATATAATTGTGATATTAATGTGTTAAAAGTCATCCATGTTTCTATATTTTAAATTTTTCTTGTATTGTGTAAAACCGTATAATATAACTAGTCAATATTTTATGTACAGTATTAATCTCTACATAGTAAATATAAACCTTACATCTCAATATAAGCAAATACAATAAATAATAATTTAATTAAATGCCAACTTTTATTAAAAAAAAAAAAAAAAAATAAAAAAAAAAAAAAAAAAAAAAAAAAAAAAAAAAAAAATTTCTTTGCTTATAATTACTTTTCTAGTCAAAATAAAGTTCAAATTTTATCTCGCATTATCTGTGATCATGCACGTCAACAAAAATTCTAAAGTCCCTCTGTTTCATATAACGTAAATCACGTGCCACTACATTTTGTGTGCCACCTGTTTTTGTTCTACAGCATTATATATATTGTATACCATATTGTATTAGAATCTTAGGGTAAACTATTTTTTTCTATGTATTTTTTCTTTTCTATGTAATTATATATATCTCATGTTCTATTCTTCTAAAAATCTCAACAAAAATTTATGTATATACTACGGCTAAAGAGGGATTGAATTCCCTGAATAGCCTCAGCCCTTGTGGCTGAATGTACAATGAATAAATAAATAAATGCTGGCTATTACATTAATTTGTTTTTTACTAACTAGTGTAGTTTTGTTTACGACGGTTGATTCATTGCGTTGATTTGATATTAATTTGATTGTCATGGCAGCAATGTACACATCGGTGCTTTTCACTATAATATGTTGACATGATATTGCAGAGTATAAAAAATGTTTTGTTCTTCTATAATTAAACGTCATCTGGTTGAGAAATATCATTGCAATTTTATCCGAGAACTGTCAAGTTTATATAAAACGCAGTTTTCTATATTGGAAACTATTAATAAAAATTGTTTTTACTGTCAGGATTTATGATGATGAAACTCCGCGCTATTATAAACGATTGATATAAAACGTTATTATTATTTTTTTAAATTTCTCTCATGCTGTATTTATGAGTTTTTTTTTTAATTCTTGTCTCGGCCAGTGGTTTTAATTTACCCATCAGGATATCCCGAAGTGTGGTGGACCGCTCAGCGTTACCTTGGTGTGAAGGTCGCCAGCCTTTCTCCTCTACCTGCAAATTTGAGCCTTAATTGCGACTTCTAAAATAAAATCCTCACTTCTTTTCACGGTGTTTCTGATAAAAAAATAAGTGCACCACATGTAGTTTTTGCTTGGCTATCAATGAACTAGATTATTGTACTATTTAGCACAAAGACTGTATACTGTTTTTGGCTGACGTAACGTGTTTTTTTGTTAATGGTACGTCTCTCTCGCTCATCGTAGTGATTCAAGTACGAGTGTGATTCACAGCAGCAGCAGATCTCGCTACTTTTCCTTCCAGTCATGCGCTCGTCGAGTCGGGGGGAGACTACTGTACTTATAAGGTTATAGAAACCTAATAATAATAAGATCAATCCCGGAAGTGAGAGGTTTTTGTAACCTTCCTATATACGTTCAATTTATTTTTTCAAACTTGGTATTAACTTTAAATATGTATTAATAAAATAATACACGCACCGAAGCACCAATCCAAGGGTATATTATGGTGAAGTTTTGATTACTATTCCACAATAGGTTTCTTGATACAAAATAACGAGGAAAAAAATTATAATTATACCTCCTTGACCCGTACCTTCCTTTGCTTTCCAAAAGAATAATTGTTTTCAGGATGAAATATTATATATAAAAAATTCCATAAAGCCTAAAATGAAAACTGATCTATATTATATCTATCTTTTATTTATATTAAAATTTGTTTTAATTCGATGTAAATATAAGAGCGAAAAATGCCTATTTTTTTGGAACAATATTATACAATGCAATTATTATTCTTGATCATTGGCAATTAATTATATAAAATATAAGGCAATATTTCCATTGGATATTAATTACACCGAGTATATTTTACACACAGTAAGGGCGACTCGGGTTCTTCTTCTCACGGCCTCGATTGATTGGATTTCACGCGGCTGTTGCATGACTGCATGGCGACACCGCGTGCCCGTCCCAGATTATTGACAGCCTGCAAGCCGAATGATATTCCTATACATCCATAGGACTTAAAGCTTAAAATCATATGAATTTGATGGTGAATTAGGGTCTTAGGTTCGTTACGATCGGTCAAAGTCTATAATCCGAGCTGCCATCTCAAATGTCTATTTTCTCTATTTCCCATTTTACAGTATAATGCTTAATTATCTTATAATTAATTAAACTGAGATAATGGATGAGCGGGAGTCAATGTTGATCATTGATTACTAGAATACACAAACATAATATGAGCTAAGCAATTCAAATGTTGAATAAAAACGTATCTCAGTTTCCAACTACCCCTCCTGTTTTGGCTTTGTTGATATTATAAAGCTTAACAAATTAATTAAAATTCCAGAGTTCTCATATATTTACATTGAAAAGCAGAAGAAGAATCAAGGTTTCTTTTTGTTCGAGTCTAGAAACAAATTTGCTGCAATAAAGGGAGAATAGATTGAAAAAGAAGAAAAAAAAAAAAACTTGTTGGGCTATACGAAGAAAAAAAAAAAAAGTAGCCGTCAGGAAAGTTGGATGTAGAAGAAATAAGTGGCTCGGGACGCACAAAGACGAATTGGGGGCGGGGAGGAATTAAATGTCGAGCAGAAAGCGAATTAAAGGTCGAAAGTGCGTCGTGGATCGGACCAACTCCCGCGTGTTCAGCAGCTAGGGGTCGCAAAGAGGGAAAGAGTGGCCTCCTCCTACTCCTCAATGCTTTCAAGAGCACTCGCTTTTAATAGAGGAGAGATGAGTTCAATACTGATGCTGCTAGCCGATCGCTCGCCATTATTCCACCAGCAAATCGCCCTCTTACGTAACGAGCCACTTTTACTACCGCTTTTTTTTTACCTTATAAAAATAACGAGGATGGACTCATGGCTATTTGCAAAGCAGTATATATTGTGAAGTGAATATTAAAAATATTCAATTAACTAAACAGAAATATATGAAAATTCTATAGCAATCATTTCATACGAGTTAATTAAAACGATATAAATAAAATAAATAATATGATCGCGTTAATAAATATTTTTTTTCCATTTATATAAGATGTAATCGATCCTAAACAATTTATACTTTATATACAACTCACTTTCAGACTTTTCAGAATTTATCTTATTTAGTCTTTATGTAATATTTATTTGATTTCCTATAATAACACTCCATATTATTTGGCATATTTGATTTTTAATGTGATGATCTAAAAGTGAAGAGGAATCACCTGTGTCATTTTGGTAAATCATCTAGTGTGTTAAAATAGCAGTTTGAAAATATTGCTTTCGATTATTGAAAAATGAGAGTAGTTTTGGTACGTGGTATACTTTAATCAAAAGCTTGTTTTAAATCGTAGTCCTAGTTTTATAAACCATAGGTGGTATATAGAGATCGTCCAGGAAAAAAAAAAAAAATTACCTAACTAGTTTGGAGGCGGCTGGGCATATCCTGCAGCAACAGCAGCAGGGCGTTTGCGTCCCGCCCTGTATTGTTACATAACCCGGTGGGCCCAACAATGACGCTGCTGCATCATGGAAATTAACTGCGCTTGTATTGTCTGTGTTCACACATCAAGTGTATGAGTTTTCCTGACACAGAATATTGTTGTGCATTAAATGTACATAACGGAAAGAAGATTGTCTCATGTAATTGTCATCATGCGGACGCCATTACCTGAGTTGAATTTTAATGCAAAGTGCCATGTTTTTAAAAGTAATTATACAAATGCATATTTATCATGCTTGAGAAGCGTTCATCAATCATCATCATGAACGTGTTGTACAATTTCCTGATGGGTGAAGAGCACGGTCGAGCTAGTCGATCATGCAACAACAAACGTTAATATTTTTATGTACTGCATGTACACTGAGATAAAATAACAGTTCTGCAAACGAGTGCATGGTACATGACGAATATATATACAAGCTGTTAAAGTTAAATTTATCATAATTAAACATCCATATATATGCATAATAAATAGATCTAGACTGGTTTGAATTGAAGCCGAGACCAAATTCGTAGTGTTGGGTGCTACCTTTAATACTAAATTAATTTAATTCTTCACCTAAAGGGGGAGTGGCTACAATATGTTAAGCAGCCGGGACCAACTATAGTAAGTTTTATAGAAGAAGCATGGCGTACCTGCGATCATTACGACCTCATCAAGGGAAATAATGGAGTATATCTGAGCTTGGTGTCTTGTATGGTGTTTGGTGGTGGCAAGACAGTCGTGGAGACAGAAAGATAGTTCGCCCACCACCACGCCTTGAATGGAGTGTGACGTCACGACCTGGCTTGGTGTAAATCACGACAAAACATGGCTGTCTTACTGACTGTTGTTATAGTTGCTGCATGCATTCAGTAACACAAAAATACAGTAGTTTAATGTCGTATTTACGATCTCAAAAGCAATTGCTCCTGATATTTTATTAACATCGTATTTATTTCAACGCTTATATATATATTATATTACTTATTATAGTTTTATTTATATAAAGAAAAAAAAATGATATTTTACATTACAAGTAATCAAACTTCGAAATTATAAGCCTTTAAATCATATAATTTTATAGTTTTTGATTATATATTTTATTGCAAATGTTTCTTACATCATGGTACTAAAAAAGTTAATTGCAGTAGCAATATAAAATATTCGTCTCAAGCACTCATTATTAACGCCTTTCTTTCTTTATAGAGTCTGATTTTTGTACTGAGTGCCAGCAAGCAAGATCTCGTGCATAAGTCTGAATGAGTCAGGTGCTGTCAGTAAAGAAAGAGAAGAAAAAAAAGCCATTACAATTCTGAGGCGCAAGTGGAAAGATAAAAGCGCGCGGTCTGTGGAGAGCTTTAGTTGAAATGATTTAAGAGAGTTGCCGCAAATATATGCAAAAAAAAAAAAAAAAAAAAGTAGTGTGCTCGCGGGCGGCTCAAGCCGTGTTATATATACTGTGAAATGGAAATGTGCTGCTGGTATACGAGGGGGAGAAACGCAACCAAAAATTATAGCCTTTTTTTTTTACACTGTGCAAAAGAAAACCAAATCAAATCTTTGTCTTTCATCATCACACACCCCATTCTGTTTCTTTTGCTATACAAAAAAAATGAAAGAAGGGAAAAGAAATAAAGATGAAATTTTTCTACAAAGGGTGATGATGAGTTCCGCTGCTATTGAAAATCTTCATACCATTGAAGGCGAATCAATAAATGAAACTTTGTTCAAAACGATGACGTTTCGTTAGGTAACATTTGATTCTAGCCTAACCGAGAACTGGCAGGCTCCAGCAATTCTATAATATGAGTCACTTGGAGACATAATTGATTCTTTGCGGGGTGATTGACTTCTCATTTCTAGAGCATTTAATTACCCCCTCTTTAATCTAAAAGTCATTAAAATTGATTGCTCTAAAGCAATTATTTTTTTATTTGTTTTTTCAATTTACATTGGTTTTGCATAGAAATGACTACATCGTCAAAGCTGATTCCTTTTTATGGTGCAGTGGTGGATCATACTGTAGCTAGCAAGCTCTCTTCTGTATTTCCATATTCATCTCGCCCCCGCTCGACTGCCAGACAAAAAGTAGCCCGCCCAGCCCCCCCGCTCTGCCGCACACTCGGCTCTCCAAGAGGCGCGTGATGCTGGTGAGCAGACGAGCATTACAGAGACATAAAATCGAGGAGCTCCGCAGCATGGTGAACAATTAGACTGAGCCTATGCAGCTGGATTCCAGTTGCAGCAATCCGGATTTCATCTGAATAATAAAAAAAAAAAAAAAAGGAATACAGCTGGATATCTTCCAGCTTTGACTTTTTAAAAACCAAGATTGCATAATTATAGAATTGTAACCGAGAATTGCAATCGTAAAGTTTCACACAGTATGCATTTCCGGGAGTAATAATTATGTGAAACAGAAGTTTTGTAATAAAACAACAACTATTTTTTAGACTTTTTGTTCCCAGTCAGTCCTCCTTTATCTTTTGCACTCCAGTCAACTCCAGTGTACTATTTCCGTGAGTGACGTCACCATAGCAGAACCTCTTCATACATATAAATATGTAGTCTTCTTCCTTTATCGTCTGCTACGGAAATGTACCCTCTTCTGAGATTATTTGAATCCAAAAGGGACGTCCAAACTTGGTTGTAGTTGATGGGGTTATAGAACTAGTGGCATGGCCATGATTCAAGAATTCTTCACACGTTTTTCATGTTTTTTTTTTTTACTGCAGTACCTGTATGAGTTCAGTAACTCAGCAGGGGTAGGACTATTTGGAATAGTAATAAGAATCTATGCGACCACGATCTATACTCTCAGACAAGCATTCTTCTTGTCTTGATGTAAATTAAGGAACCGTGAAAACCTGTGAAAATTGATAGTTTATATCTTTTTTCGAAATCGGAGAAATCGAATAATTTACACATACATAATAAAATACGATTACATTATTCTACTATGCAATGGAGCATTTCATATAGTTGGTCACCAGCATAAAAATTGTAAGTTTCAGAGTTGCTTGACGTTAGTGAAATGACGGGACCAATTCAACGCACTGGGCGATGGCATAACATTTTCATTAATCTTTTATTTATTTTCCTCTTATACTGTGTACAAAACATAAAAATGTACTAAGATGTGATATTCTGATGTATAAATGTCATATAAAAATTACGAACGTTATAAAGAAAAAAAAAAAAAAATACTGGCCAAGTGTGGTTCTGCGGCATTTGTAAATTTATTTATTAATAGAGAGATAGGAACGTTTGCGTGGGAATAACATGGGTGTAAAGTGGCGATCGTAACATGAGTGGGTTCGAGTCTTGCACAAGTTATATATACAGCAGCCGTTTGTTGTAAGAAAACTGTAAGATATAAATGAGGGTGATTTCTCAATGTATAGGCAACTCTTCGCACAAACAAAATTGAACGTGATCCGAAAATTGAACGAGGTAAATTGATTGGTTTGCTGCTGTGATGTACTGTTCTCTCTCTCTCTCTCTCTCTCTCTCTCTCTCTCTCTCTCTCTCTCTCTCTCTCTCTCTCTCTCTCTCTCTCTCTCTCTCTCTCTCTCTCTCTCTCTCTCTCTCTCTCTCTCTCTCTCTCTCTCTCTTATATTTACTGCAAAAAAAAGCTTTTATGGCAGATAACATATTATCAGCTTGCAGAAACGTTCAGAGATCTTATCGCATGCAGCTTTTGTTTTTAATTAATTATATCCGAAAAGGAAGAACCTTTATGCTTGCGTGAGGCAGTTTTAGGACTATAGTGCATATGATATATTGAATTCATAATTTAGTAATATAAAAATTCAAATCCAATATTATTTAATTGACATAATTCGTTAGTTATGTTTCTTATCTTTCTTGCCTTACAATTGTAGTATACATAACTTTTACAGTCTTTTGAAACACACTTTGATACGACAAAATTACATCAATTGGCTGCCATCTGATAAAGTTGCAACACTTGTCCCACATTTAAATAAAGTGAGGATACAAACAGCTGCACGGTACTGTACCTCTAGTTAGAGATGCAAGCACTAAGGCATCCAAACTCACTCCCTTTCTTAACCATAAAATAAATCGCCTCTCTCCAAGCTCTAAATAACTCCCCTCTACAGCACCATGCACCCGTTTTCTTCTTCTCTGATCCCTAGCATGGCTCAAAATTCCCCTAAACTAAATTCTCTACATTATCCTGGAAAATGTCTTTTGTTTTTTTATTCTTCAACCTAAAAAAAGAAAGACAAAAAAAGTGAGTGACATTGGACAGAACTTCGTGACCAAAGGGTTGAAGGCACTACTCAGACAAAGGGTGGCATGCCCTCGTGCACTGCATGCAATTAACAAAACGCTAATTGGAGAGATGTACGTGACAAAAATTACCACTCAAGAAAAGAAAATTAAAAAAAAAAAAAAAAAGTAAGAAGAACGCGAGGGAAATATTATGTTTTCTCTCGCTATGTGTTTTTATGTTTCACGAACTCCAGGTTTATGACACCATCAATTTTACAAATTACCAGCTCTATTTTCTGTCGTCCTCTGCATTTGCGTGAGCTTTTGTTTGTTGAAGCGGAGTGCCAAATTATTCCATGGTGGGTTGGTACTTTTTAATTAATAAAGCAAGTTATTTGTACGACACTTGTGAGCTCCTATATAATTAAATAAATTTGTCAGGAATGATAATAATACTATACACTCGTGTTAATTTTGTTGTTGTATATTCTGGTACTAAATTTAGCATGCAGCAGCTGGAAAACTCGCTCTCTTTGTTTTAGTTTAATATCGGTGTTTAGTGTTTACGATGATTGCTGACTAATTAATTCGGCGGGCTGCTGCCCCATGAGCCTCGTTGAGTCAGCCGCGTTAATTGTACTTTTTAATTTTATTCATTCATCTCTCGGGAGAGGATAAGAGGCCCTGCGAAAAGCAGTTAATTTTCAGCGAACAGTACGCGTGAATTAACCCGACCCCTTTTCTTCCTTACTCTATGTATATATGGAAAAGCTAAGCAACTTTAATCTCTGCGCATTTCTAGGGAATAGAAACTTATATATGGCTATATGCTGAGTATATAAGTATTTTAAATTAAAACTTTTGATAGTTTATCATTGCTTTTTAATTTAATTACCCTCACGAGGTATTTATTAATTACTATTATTTTTTTAGCTTATAATTTTTTATTTAATGCTCGCAGTTTATTTACAATTGTAAAGGTGGAGTTACATGAGTAACGATTACGATGCGACGTGAATTTGGAGCACTTGCCATGTGATCAATGTGTAAAAGCGCATTTAACATGCACGTTGCGATTTTGTTAATAAATATGGCTGCCATAGGATTTCACAGCAAGTTCGCTTTAATTTTTTTTTCGTGAATGTAACGTAATTATTATGAAAACATTATTTTCTTCGAGAAAATATCAAATACACTTCACTGATTTTTCTTTTCATACTTTGAAATTAGTGAAATTACACTTTTTTACGATGGTAAAAAGAAAGCCCATTGTTACGACTGTCCCAGGACATTAAACGTTATGGTGGGTCCTCTTTCTAAAGTCACCCTCCTGCACTATTGCATGTGAGATTTGTCAAGAAGAGATAACTCCGACGGAGACTTCTCTCTCATCGTATTATTTGTTTTCCATAAGTCATGACTTGAGAACAGCTAATTCTTATAGCTGAGAAACACGTGCTGACATAAAGTTTAGATTTACGATCTCTTATCTGTGATCATGCCTTGTGTTAAACCGACCCGGTGATAACAATAACCAATACGACCTAATAAAGACCCATACGTAGTTTGAGGGGAACCATGTAACCTACATGTTATAAGGAAGCCGTGCTTGACTGTATATTCAGCAGATAAAAGCAGGCAAAGGATCGTAATAGTGAAGAAGTTTCACAAAAGTAACATAACGTGCAACCCCAGCATTGTTTGTTTACCTTGCGACTCTAACAAACATTGAGGAGTATTTCTCACTGCACAAACTTTTCACCACATTAAATATACGCGAGATGTGATTGGAGAAGTGTTGTCGCCCCCAACGTAATAAAAAATAATACATCCACTTACCAGTGATCAGTTTGTAAACATTGAAGCATACAAGGTAAATGTAATTTATATACATAGTATACACCTATTTTAGTGAAAATAATTAGGTGAGTATGTTCCTAGAATAACATATTCATATTATAAATGTATGCCATATTGAAAATTTGCTTTCCACAACGAGTTTCTTAGCTAGACTAAAAACTAAAAACAGTTGGTATAACGAGGTGAGAAAGAACTTTGTTTTGTCATAGAATACAAATAAAAAAAATTATATTATTATTCTCCATATTTTCCGTCAAAATATAGTTTGTGCATATAAGTGTATTTTTATTTTCAACAGCATGAATTCAACAGATGCAGAACTTTAAACTGTAATTTAAAATTTTTCAAGCACTATACACAAAACATTATAATATTCAATTTATTGCTTTATTCCATAGGTAATAACTATAATAAGTATATCAAATAGCTACTGATTAATTATAATACTTAAGAAAAACTCCATACATGAAATAAAAATTAAATTGATTAAATTAAAGTATCACACTGAATATTTTATCATTTGTTTATTTTAATTGTCCTTTTGAGTTCATCGAAACTGCAATTCCTTGGAATACAATCCTCCACTAACTTTGAGTTTTTGCAGGTGATTCAAATATCTTTGAAATTGCATTTCTCATGCACTTCGGTTTGCAAATTTGATATCGTATTTATACGTTCAACAATACTACTATTGGATGTGTCTCGGAAGTAGTAGGGCCATAAAGAACGTCCGCCGCTCATGTCACATGCGGAAGCAGGACGGTGCGCACGCGTGGCGGTGGAGACCGCGCCGCGACAGACGCCGTGCCAGCCGTGGTATAGAAGTGGTGGTGGTGGCGTTCACTCAGTCGAGCGCACACCAGCAGCAGGGGAGGAGGAGGTGAACCAACTCTCCTCGCCTCCTCCGCACTAGCTAGCGTGAAACTCGATCAACCCTTGCATGACTTGATTCTCAGTGGAGGAAACGGAACAAGTAGTGTGTTGGAGTGAAGTGATTAGTGCACTAGGTTAGTCCTAGTGTTAACGCACTGGTTTTGCCGCAGTGAAGTGCTCCAATTTTTTTGATCACGCGATGTTACCACCGGCCACTCACGCCGGACCTCACGAGATATCCACGTGTTTCTCATCTAGGCGTTACGCCGAGGTGGGAGCACGATGGCGTCACAACCCTCGGTGAGTCTCGCCAAAACCCCGGGGTACTCCTCGCTTTTAACGAGACTTTCAAGTACTCCTTCGCAAGAATCGTAATTTACGAAAATCATAATAAATTCAACAAATCTTCGTCTAAATTTGGGGGCTTGAATTAGGAAATTAATTTTTATTTATTTAGAACCAAAGAAAAATTAGTAATTTTTTTAAAGTCCAGAATTAGAGCTTTAAATTCTGATTTAATAAATAAAAGAGGGCATTAAAGTTACTCTTTTTAGTCTTTTTACACGTAAGAATGTATGGAACAGGTAAAAAAAACAAACAAAAAAAAAATCAATTTTTAATACAAATTAAGTAACGAGGGGATATTACAAGTTTGAAAATTGTAAATATATAAGTTTTAATCGTATAGGTTGCCATTATTTTACATTTAAAAAAAATGCATGCTTTAAGATTATTTTTTCGAGACTTTAATGTTTGCACTGTTTTCAGTATGCTATTTGTATAGAAGAGATTTAATGATTTTTTATTAAAGCATAAAACTTTGAAGCACGACAGTCATGGATCAATTTCCATCTCGTTATGTAAATACTTTACTGTCAAGCAAACGTTGCAACTCGAGTCATAAATCTCCCTGGAGGGTCTCCTTGATAAATAATCTCGGTGCATATTTTCTGAGTGCCAGCTGCATCATGGTAAATATAATAAGGCGTGTGGGGGACACATCTGGTGTGACTCGCGTGGTTCAAATAAACAGTATAATTGTCTCGCCGCGACTTGGCGGCGATTATATCAAATGTGGGTCGGTTTGTCGGCGTGAGACCAGAGAAAGTATTGCATTGTTGTGCACTATTGTTACCTATACTCTGTCATTTCACTTATTACAGTATAAGCCTAGAGGGGGTTCGTTTATATTTTTTTTCGTTATACTGTGATCGAATCTTTACATCAGACAGTTCAAGGCGAATTTTTTTGTATGCACATGAAAGGAAAAATCATGGCACAATTCAGTCGTTCTCTTAAATGCATGTTTGCAGTATTTGCACTTAAAAATTTTATGTATAATATTTGCTACCGTTCAGTGCACCTGTGCAGAAGGTGTCCACTTTCTCACCTGGGGCCAATGCAAGAGAAAAGTGGAGGTGTATTCAGATTGTGAACATATGCTAGCTATAATATAGAACACTGCCCATGGTGGTGAACTTAAAAGGGGAAAAAAAATAGAAATTAAGAAAACCTTCCCTCTGATTTAGATCTTGAAGTCCTTCAAATTGGTTGGAGAACATAATAAAAGCAATTACTCCCATATAATTATAAAGCCCTATCCAACATGGGCAGGGTTTTCGAACCTCTGCTGCACTTGCCTCTTGTTTTTCTAATTTTTACTGAGAAAAATGAATACGTACTTATTTCTAAATTATTACACCTGACTAAAATCCACAAACCCCACATTGCTAGTAAGCTAAAATGCTTTTCAAGAGTATATTTACTATGCTAAACATGTTTTTTTGGTCCTGTAGCTCTCGTAGTTTGGTGGAGATATCTTTATTCAAAACAACGAGGATTCCTTTTTTTTAGTTTTATTTTTTTGAAAAGCTTTGTTCTTTGTGCCACTATATAGATCTGTTGGAGACAAGTATATTGAAAACAAAGGAAAATCTGTGGAAGTTGGTTGTAGAATGAAAGCCTACGGTGGGATAACATATGTTGGGCATGTCGTGAATTTTAAAATTGAAGAGAAGGGATCAAGCCAGCCAGCTACGAGGGTGCGACTTCTAGCTCGGTGAATGTTCTCTCTGTCCCCGCGCGTCACCGCCGCAGGTGTGCGCCCTTGTCTCTATTAGGAGCCGCTCTCGGCGTTTCCGGGCTGCTTTTGATTGTAAGGCTGCTGCTGTAGCGGAACCACCTCACACTCTGAATGAAGCTTTTTGTGACACCAAGAGGCGTGCCTTGCCTACTTAATTTGAAGCGAGTGAACGTCATATGTCAGTTCGCAAGTCAATGAACGGAGGAGAAAGAGTTCGCGGATATTAATTTAGTTTGTTGTAGATGATGTGAGTGTTAACTAAAACGTTTATATAGTTCAAAAGCCATACTAATAATATTATGTTCACTGTTTTAGAACTTCAATTTATAACTTCATATTCTGCAACGTTCTACATCCCATATAGCAGTAAAGTTTTAGAACCGCGCATGATGCATCAGTGTCGCAACATTTGTGTGATAATAGGATACTGAATTATAATATTATTATTAATTTTTTTTTTAATTCATGCAAAACTTGGCAGAGTTAGTTGATCGCAAATATGTAGTAAAGAGCGTTTGGTGCAGCGTGCATGTGTGTGCACTGATAGCTGCTTGCATTGTCGCTTAACTAAACCTGCAAGTTCATGTATAATGCACTGTTTTATAATGTGATATAATCAGATTATGTAAAATATATTATATATGCAATGCGATCAAATATCTAAACGTCTGCACAAAAGTATAGTTTGTTTTGTTATTTTTCACATGAACTTTACCCCTGTCTATTTTGCTAGAGCTGCAGCTTCAAAAGACAAAGATAGGCAGATTTTCTATTTTGGGAGAGGTAAGAAGAGCACTCAGTCTATCCAACAAAAGTTCAAGTTCTCCACTTCTCCATAGAGTGCGTGCCAACACAAACAGGCCAGGGGTAAAGTTCGTCATGCTTTTCCGAGGTTCAAGTAAGCCAGCTTTCTAACTCTTGGTCCTGGATAGAATATCTCAGAACCTGATTCCCGTTTTTTTTCCTGTTTTTAACAAGTTAAACATGTATGCTCTGTAAATTTAATTTTGTTGTACACAGTATATTTTAATAACCTTAAGCTTTGTAGCACCTTTTTTAAATCCTGATATTAAATTTCATACACCGTGAACACAACAATTATTTAAACAACTTATTATTATTACACCTCGTGTTTCATATAAAAAAAAAACTTTAAAGCAAGGGTAAGCAACGTTTACGTGATTGTATGGCGATGATTCTTGTACTTACATCACAATAGGATCACAATTGGCTCTTATTTCCCTTGTAAGAGGACTCTGTACCTGGCCGCGACGAGACCTGTTTGGCAGCACCAGCGACACTCGAGCTGGCGGTCGCAACCCGAGCCCTCTGCTGCGTGTCACCTTGCAACCTACAGTTCAATAACCAAGTATCACAGAGAGCACTGAGGACTTATCTTCCAGCTCTGCAAGTACGCTGCCGCTATGGATTTTCGTGTAGCCGAGCTAACTAAATTAATATGAGCTGATTAGCTTTATTATACTGCCGGTGTATGGAATTAACTGGCATGCATGTGTATGAAAAATCTTACAGTATACGGATAACGAGGCATATAATGTCTTTCATTCTGGTTATGGGTTACATTATATGGTTTTAACCATAAATAACAATGAGGTTAACCAAAGTTGATGATTTTGACAAATCATATGCTATTTTAAATCAACATTTCATAATAATTTCATTTTTTATGTATTTTTTTCAATTATGGAGTAAATAATATTACCCTTGAAATCTCTTTACGTGTAAAATATGATATATTATATGATAATCATCATTTCCCATCAATACGTTTATTTTTTTTATTTATTTATTATATTTTCGTCATGAATACATAAAAAATACATGGGAAACATCTGCTTTTTGTTTTATGAAAAAAAAAAAAAAAAAAAATGAGGAAAAGGAGCGTTTCGCTGCATTTGACGATGAAGTTTGTGATATCAAGGAAACGTATGTACGTACGTGTTTGTTATTGGTGATATTAAAATGTATTGCACAAATGAAAATGGGTCTCATTAAGGTGTTGAAAGAAAAGCAGATGTTGTTAGTAAAAAAAAAAAAAAAAAAATTTACACTACTGGTGATTAGGTCGGTGCCTGAATGCCGGCAATCTCTATGTTTAGAGAGAGAAGGCGTGGAATGCGAGCGCCTAATCACGTCTCTGTTTACTCGCGTCTCTAATCGCTAGAGCGAGCTCATCGCCAAGTAGAGAGCATTGAGCCGCTCAGGAGGCTCTGCTGCTTCTTCTTCTTCCATTACCCTCTTCAAGATAAACGGGGTGGCGTGTCTCGAGCAAGTCTCGAGAAAGGTTCTATAAGCCGAGATTACACTGAAAAAAAAAAATGGTAAAACTTATCATAGATGTAATGAACTTGTACCAACCAAGCTATTAAATGAACTTCTAAATTTCTTTCCTCTCCAAATGCTTCACTTTTAAATCTCGTCTATCTATCCCACTTTACAAAAGAGAAGTTGTTTAAAATTTCTACAACAATGTTTAAATAAATTCCTAGCAATTGTTTTTTACTGTGTAGCCTAGGCAGGTCTGAAAATAATTCTATACGCTTCGTTGCTGAGTATACAAGAGAAACAAAATTTAATATATCTCTGCAAATACTGTGTAAAATGTCATTAAAATTATGTTGAACGATGCATAAACAGCAATTTCTTCTTGCAAATAAGAAGCTTGTTTCTTACAGTGAACTTTACCAGAAAGATTCATTCGTATAAACAATTTTTTATCGAGCTTATTTATATGAATACATTTTTAAATAATTTAATGTTTCTTCTTGTTTTCATTTACGGAACAACTAACATTTTAGCATGTGACATTTATTTTGCAATAGAACTAAAAAAAAAACGAAGAAACAAACATGCATACATGTTACATGAAGAACGGGCATCTTATCATGGCTCAACTTATTTAATTTCTTCAGTCTCTGATTTTTATTGAAGCATCTCGGCATTTGCGGTATGGAGAAACTTCCCTTAATTAGCGCTGTTTGTGGTGTTAAGTTGAACTTTGCAGTGAGGCTTGTTGTTTCTGCAGCGATCTCCTCTCGGTATATAAACAGATCTTAACGAAGTAATTACAAGCTCTCCGCGAGGGGGCAAGTCTCTTGGTGATTGATAACACTAACTAAGCAAAACATGCAGCTGCTCTGCATCATCAAGAGTTTAGCATCATTATTACACGGTTCACTGCATGCCCTCCATGCATCATGGATCTCATAGTTCATTCCCCGCGCTGTATTGTCGTCTATGATTCCATATAGTAACATAGTTATAATATGTACGTACATACATTATACATCAGTACATTAAATATACTTAGATACGGTTTGAGTTGAATTAGTCATTATAATATGTTTATTACTGTATCTGTATATTGCTGTCTTTTAATATATATTTTTATAGGAATGTCTGCTTTTAGGAGATATTTAAGAGTTTTTAAATCAGTAATTAATATAAGATTTTCAGTTGATAATATAAAATTTTGTTATGAAAATATAATAAATATATGCTGTACGTATCTACAGAGATAGGTGTATACCATAATTGACACATAGATACACGAAATAAAACATACATATAATATTTATGTCCTCATGATAAAAAAATACTGTTGACTCCTATTGGTGCCTTAATTTATCGCCTTGAACGTTTTGCTATAGCATTGTGTTTGCGGTTGTTTCAGGGGCGAAGCGTTCCTCGAGCCCTACATGCAGGGTCTTCCGATGTCCCCGCGTGAGTCTCCGCTGCTGGATGCCACGGCCAGCGAGGAAGACGAAGAAGAGGACGAGGAGGAGGCCGTTCCTGCACCGCCCCCGCCCGCCCCCGACCTTGCTACCAAACTGCGCCTCATACAGCTGGCCGGAGTCACGCCTCCCGCGGAGCAGATACCGCAGGTAAGACCAACATAGTAACAGTAATCTCAAATTGATGAAATGCAAAGCTTTTTTACTTCATGCTCTTAAACTGAAATACGTGAATACCATATCTTATACCAATTAAGAACCACAAAAGAAACAACGTGCTTTAAACAGTGGCATATATATTTGTCTTCACCCTTCTCCCCTCCCCCAAATGTTGCACTACAAAGCAGATAGTTTATAAAAAGAAGGATCCTCTTATATAAGATGAAGCTATAGTTAACTGTTCCTTTACATAAAGTGTGTGGGTATACTATAAATAGCTGTACTTATTTGATCGCCGGCATGTTAGTTGAAAGTGTTATATTATATAATAATTATACCTGTGTGCAAGTATAAAATTATAACACTCTACTTTGAAATACTTTCTAGAAGCCAGCCTTGATAATGCTCATTTGAATAATCAGTAGACAAAATCAACAATTTACTTAACATATGCCATATCAGCGTTCACATTTGAACGACAAGAAAAAATTATTAAATTAATATGATCTTGTCACTTTCACTATATATATACATAACTTGTCATACTTGTTTTTGTTCAATACGATTCCTTGCTGTGACGCAAGCAAACATCATGATGCAGAGGGTAGCTGATGATAGCAATTTATATATCGAGGGTAAAGTTTGAGTGATGTTGTACGCATCCAGCGTGGAAATATTCCATTAGTGGTGGTATCATGTAAAGCTGATTGTCCGGCCTCCTACTGATGGTGTATTGCTGCTCATAAATTGCACGGCAGCCGTTGTCAGCACCAGCAACCCCATCTGTATTGTTTCACCGGTATATATAGGGTATATAGGGAGGAGAAAAGCGTATGGTCTAGACCATTCAGGAAATTTATATACGGGTTATCATATATTGTAAATCTGTACAAAAAGACAACAGGGAAAAAAATGTTTTCCATTTTCTGTACGGAAATTGAAAAAGTCAGCTACTATAGAAATTATGATATTGTGTTGGTATATGGCGTTTTTATGTTTTTTGTAAATAAATTATTATGCTTTGTTCTTAGGCATGGTGGTATCGTGCTCACACTTTATGTAAATTTAACCCTTTGTAATATTTTTTTAAAATTATTTTTGGTTTGCCGTACAATCTTCGTTTTAAAATTGGCAATTTAATTAAAAAAAAGTTAATTAAAATATTTTAAAATTGTTTTATATTTTTTAACAGAGTTCATTAAAACACAAAGTTTGACACTAAAAGCTGTCATAAGTAAGAGAAAAAACATACTTGAGTCAATTTTGAACTTTAAAGCACATCAAATAGATTTTTTTAACACTTTATAATTTTAATACGTTTCAAGTACTTGCATGTATCTACTTTTAAAAGAGCTTTATACTGCAACAGAGAAAGAGAGATAAAAAAAAACTCATTATAAATCATTGACTAGATGTACTCGAGGATTTTTTTTTATAACCAACTATTCGCATTATATATTTTTGTATAAGAAACCACTTACACTCTAACGCTATTTTTTTTTAAAGAAACAGCAGCCTATATACAATCTCATTTTCTTTTCATTACTTTTCCTCCCTTGATGTTGTTATAAAGGTTATATCAAACTTTTTCTGTTTAATATGAAGCGAAAGTCAAAGCTCTTTTGTAATCCGTTGATCCATGCTGCGAAGGAGTTAAAAGCTGCGGCGCTGGTGAGCAGCAGCTGATCGAAACAAAGGCCGAGTGAGTCAGCAGCGCCAGCGCCGTCTCTCCGCCACGTCACTGCGTCTCATGATGCTGCGTCAACATTGCTCAACGATTCTCGGACTTAAACCCTTTTCCTAGCATAACAATTGTCTTCGGTCAAATTCCGCACACTTTTCCTTAAGTAATGAATGTATATAAAATGTGTATATTATACTTAGGAGTCGAAAAGTGTGCAGTTGAATAACATGGTAAAACTCATAAGAAGATTAAGAAGAACATGAAATCTTTTGTATTAGGTATTAGATAATATATTAGTTAGAAAAATTACAATATTTTAATTAGGGTGTCATGGTAATCATCACACGTTATAAATAAATTTAAGTAAAGTCCAAGACTGAGTCGATCTCCACAACTTATAACGAAGCAAGGCGAAAAATTTCTACATAATATTTATGTACATTTAAAAATCATTCTACACCAGGCAGGGTGCTGTATACACAGAAGCGAAACCTCAGAGTTTACGAATCTAGAGCTATAATAACGTATTTTAGCACGATGTGTGGCCTCCAATATATCTGCAGCGTTGAGCTGTCGGCCCTTGTAACTCAATCATCCACGATCGTGCTCGGATCTTCTCATTCAATCATCAGCCCCTGCCCATCAATTTTTACCAGTAATTGAATCTACGCGGCAATGATATAGCTTCTAAATTGCAATCAAATGGAGATACATGCTTTTAACTTTGTGGTTTTGATCACGCATCATCCCAGCCAACATGCAGATATGATATATGTATTATATGTATATATATGATTATCATATTGGTTAAAAGAATTATATATATAAAAGTTGAAATATTTTACTGTAAATTAATATTATGTGATCCATGCCTCTATATACCCCTCCCCTCTCTCATCAATTAAGTATACCCATATATACCAGCTACATGTTAATGAGTCAATTGTCGTGTGCGCAGGAAGACACCACTTCCGACGACGAGGACAGCTCACCCGCGCCGTGTGACATCGGCCTTCTTGAGCGGCTCATCCGCTCGCACCCCGTGTGGTTCCTTGCCGGCCTGCAGCGAGCGGGCGCCGTACACCTGCTGCAGGGCAAGGAAGAAGGGGTCAGTACCATGTCGAATAAAAGGGGAAACAGTCGAGATGCGGTGTTCTCTTATTTCATAAATGCTAAACACGAGCTGGCTAGGATATCTGTGGGGTAAACATTGCCTTGCACGTGGTGAGCATGCATTGTTATCAATGTAAACAAATGCTTCGAACCAGACTCACAAGTCAGATGCAACTTTGAGAAGTGTACTTTGGCCACTCAGCTCAAAGGCTCTCTTACGCGTATAATAGATTACGTATTTAGGTGAAGATAATTAATATCATCTTAGAAATGATAACAGAGAAGAGCTTTAGAAAAATATCAATAACGTAGTAATTTTGGTAATACAAAATTATTAAGTATTCACAACTGACCATGTTAATGCTACTGTTTAGAACTTCGTAGTCCGGCAGTCAAGCCAGGCGGACACGATGGCCATTTCGGTGCGGTTGCCACCTGGCAAAGGGCCATACATCGAGCATTACCTCGTGCAGCCCGCGGGCAATGGACATCTGGCCCTCGAGAGCTCGGAGAACCGCTTCGACGACATTCCCACGTTGGTGGCGCACTACGCGCAGTGCTGGTGAGTACATAGCTGGTCACGTGACTTTGGTGCGAGGTCCTCACGTGTCTTGTCTACAGTGACGAACTGCCAGTGCAGCTTAGCCTGCCCCGTGCCATTCGAGAGGCCAGGAACAGGCAGCAGCTCTCTTCCCTCGCCCTGCTCGGACAAGGTAAGGTATCAATGATATTATAACGTAACTCATGAATGTAAAACGCATTGAAATATGAATTATATATGATCGTCGATTTTTGTAATACCGTCCAGTTTGTGTGCGATTGATAATATCAGGCATCTTTAAAATATTTTGAATTGATATAGAATACTTCAATTTAATAATAACTTTCTCTAAGCTTAAAGTCAGATAGCATTTTATTAATTGTAGACAAAATTAGTCAGTAAATTATATGATATATATTTATTATTTATATATACCTTGATGAACACAATGCTATTAAATGAGCTTTAAATTGAATTTCTTGTTACCGTTAATACAATATTTTATGCAGGAATTATACAGTTAGTGTTATACATTTTTCTGTAAATACGTGCTTGTAAGGTTCCGTGGGGATAACACTAGGTCTGACCATAGAGTTCTGGCGGTACCCGATGGCCAACCCGCGTCCTGGGAACGGGGGCCCGATGACTGAGATCCCGGGCAGTGCTCCTCAGGCGACTCCGCCCTCTTTGCGACCCAGCCCTCCGCCTCGGGACGACAGCAGTCACTCGAGCCTCAGCAGCCTCGGCTCCAACACGAACCTGACTGCGCTGAACAATTTGCTGAACAACAATGAGGAGCCCATCGTGTTAGACTTGGCGCCCCTCGGTGATCTCCCCTCACGCGCCGCTCGCCCCAACACGCTCAACCTGCTACAGTCAACAGCCCCCAGTAGCCCCCTCTCACCCGCCTCGCTCAAAGGTGATCCTCCCAAGCCACCCCCTCGGTGGGCCAAGCCCAGTCAGAACTTCACTGTGACCACGACCGTGACTTTCAACGTGAACCCACCCACCCACGTCGTTGAGGTGCAACTCGCGCCCAAGGATTCCCCTGCGGTCGAGAACGAGACCACGGTGGTTAGTCCAACATCCGTAGTGAGCCCTACTTCAGTGACCCCTACTGTAGTAACCCCCAATGTTTTGAGCCCCACGGAGAACAAACCGGCAACCAGGCGCGCCAAGAGAAAAGTTAGCAACCATTATCGCGAGTGTGACATTCTCGAGTCACCCACCGTGTACTACCGCAGCTCCGTGGCTGACAAGATCAGTGACTACGAGGACATCTGGGGCCCCTCCCCTGGCCAGGCCCTCTCCTCTCCGGCCCAGGCTACCTCCCCGGCCCCCGCTACGCCGGAGCTGCTCACCTTCAAACCACGACCGCCCTCAGAGCTGGGGGAGGAGCGTCGGCCAGACCTGCTAGGAAGCTGCGGCGCTCTACCGTGTCGAGCCAGCCCCCTCAACAGTCCTGCCTCGCCCGTGTCACCGCTGGACCCCAGCAAGCCAGGTAAGCATCTTGTTTGGTTGCAGTGACGGAATTCACACTTCAGTTTAAAGCAAGAATATTTTAATTCTTTCCGAAAAGTACTAGAACGAGTACCAACTTGAGTACGTATCTATTATGTTTTAAATTATCTTTGTGAATTTACCGGAACCAGTTCTTTAAACGGAATGATATATTAAATTTTAATATGCCTATTCTGCTTGATATTCCGAATTTATGTATTTTACGATACATTGCTTATTTGATCGCTCTCAGGTGGCAGTCCGTTTTACGCCGAGCCTGCTGACGCGATCCGAAACCAGTTGGTACGAAGACGGCCAGGTGTTCTGGCACTCCAGAGAACTCGAGTGCCGGCCAGCCACCGCCACTCGGACCCCACGCTGTGGCGGGCCGTGCAGCCGAACGGTCGGTCACCACTCGAGCGCATTGACTCGACTGAGGAGATGCACGCGGCAGCCAGCGCGGACAACATCACGATGCTTCGTTCGCCATGTACGCCTCTCGGAAGTCCCCTCACGCCCACGCCTCTGCCCCTCGCAAATAGGAGACAGCAACAGCCCCGAGGAAAACCCGTGCAGCCACCCCGAGTGCTCGGCAAAGTCAAAGGCACGTTTATTTTCTGTTCGTTATGTATTGTAAGAAGCGGAAATATTTCTTTTCGCTACAGATGAAACGTCTATGGATAGCAAATAATAATTCTATTGGTTGGTTCCTTAGGCATTCCCTCTCGTCTCGGGGATGGCTCATGGGCTGTGGATAGCAGCTGGGAATTCTTCGGCAGCCAAGCTGGTTCCCCGGCCGAGGAGGTTGGTCGCTTCCCGCCCCTCGACGACGAGGAAGAGGACTCTCTGGGGCCGCTGCAGGAGAGACGACGACCTCTGACGGCGCAGCAACTGATTGCCGAGAAGTGTCCGGAGCTTGGCCTCCCGCCAGACTGCGCGCTGCCCGGCCTGCTGTCTCCCGGTCTCGGGGAACACCTCCTGGCGTGCAGGATGTCGTCGTACGATAACGTGGAGGGACGGTCGGCCGGCAGCTCGTCTCAGGCGAGTGACGAGGACGCTCACACGGTGTTCTCGGAACCGTGGGACAGCGCGCGCTGGGAGACGCTGCTGATGGACGAGGCACGCCTCAGTGGCGAGCCTCAAGTAGAAGACGATGAAGCCACGCCCTCCCTCGCCAGGACCAAGAGCTTCAGAGACCGGATGGATCCCCTATTGTGTGAGTACCTTGGCTGAAGTATTTGGCTGTGACAGCAATCGTGACGTAATCGTCTTTTAGTTTTGTCAGCTGCAATGGGAACGTCACTTTTACAGAATTTTTTCAAGTTCCTATATCGATTTAAAGTTATAGCCTTATGGCGGATACTGATTTTACTCAAATAATACCTTTACGTATAAATGTAAAATAATTAAACAATATTATTTAATTTTATTATATTTTTTAAACAAATCTAGTGCATGTTTTGACTATATATATAGTGTGGAAAAAAATATAATTATATCTATATGTATTCTAAAAAGTTCGCACACTAAGCAGCAATCGTAATTAACATAATTGTCATTAAGTTTCTTCACATTGCCACCAGTTCGTGAGTACAATTCGTAACTTGGCAAAGTGTTCATGCTAATTCAGAAAGTGCCACTGTACAAAAGATGTAAAATATTCAGCGAGGACCCAAATTATAAAACGCGAAAACTCTATCATGACGCGAGATTATGTTTGTTCTCCTGCCAGCCTTGTTGTGTAAAAAACGTAATTCTTTAGATAGTTACATGTAGCTTTGTTAAATAACTAAAAAGTGTTTATAATGGTAATGATTTTTATCAGTACGCTAACCGGGATCGATAGTTTAATTTTCTAATAAAAAAAAAAAAAAACGTTATGCTGACGAACTGTCACTTGATTCAACATAGACGCGCTCTCCTGTTGGCTAATGTTGGTACATTAACTGAGAGTTTGACCTTTCGCTCAAAGTTCGTGTTTACTTGTTCTTACAATGCGTGTGTCAGCTGATAAGGTGTCACCGCATGGTGCATACTTGCATCCAACAATCCATTACATGCTTTCACGCAGACCAAAAAGAGCGTCATAATCATGCAGTGGCTTAAAACGTGTTTTCAGTCGATTGTTGGTTGGTTTCGTAAAGTCGCTAAACGATTTGAAACAGTGTTTGGTTCATGTTTTAAATGTGTGTCTTGGCAGCGTAAATGTAAGTTGAAAAGGGTTGTTTGTGTATTTTGGACAATTTTGGTCTAAGTATTTTAAGTAGTTTGTGTTCCACGTAACGTATTTCGGCTTTTGCGATATTTTAATATCAATATATTTTGTTGTAGTAAATATCAATATATTTGTTGTAGTAAAGTATCTAATTTGTAAATTAAAAGTGCAAATAACTTGTACTGAAAATCATGCACTGCAGTACGACTTTATGATTCATACTATTATTTTTTATTATTAGAAAAGAGAATTTTTAGGACATCGTTTATAACATGCACCTCCATTACCCCTGGTGATGTAGATTTAGGCTAATCGCTGTGCAGTCAATGTCTTTATTCGACATCATCGACGAAGCCTCTGGCAAATAACGTTGGGCGTGTAGCCTAACATTCGCGGGGTTAGCAACAGTAATGGCGGAGGTTTATCAATATACGAGTAAGATATTTTTTTCTGTGGTGTTATACGTGTACGATTGCGTCAGCCATGACATTATTGAAGTGAGAATAAATTTAATATAAAAGACTATTAAGAACAAATTTGCTTTAGGGCAGGATATATTCTCAATTAATTGTGACGTCACAACTTTGAACTCTGTATTGTACGTTATAAAATAAACTTGAGAACTAAAAAAAAAATCACCGAGATACAACTTTAAGCATATTTATGTTGTTTTACACCTGTGTTCGTGTCTAATCCTTATGTTCTGGTGTCTCAGCGCCTCCCCGGCTACAAGCGCTGAGGTCCCGCGAGGGTGGCAGTACGGGCGCCACGATCCGCGCGTATGCCCTGCAGCTGGCGGCGGACAGCAGCACGACGTTCGCTCAGAACATCGAGAACTTCATCAGCTGCACCCGCGAGAGCAAAGAACGCAGCCCCCACGTGGCCATGCGCAACATGCGACAGTTTATGTCCGGCATGAAGAACTACCTGGTCAAGCACGGCGAGCGCGGTTTCGAGAAGGAGGTCGAAAAAGAGCGCCTCAAGGTTTGTCCAACAATTTTATAAAGTTAAGGAATGACAGATTTTTTTTTTTTTTAGTTCGTTATCATAACTGGACTTTATTACATAAATTTAAGCCGGTATTACTTGATACAATTTTCCTAATTATATATTGCATATATACAATCTTTCATTACAAGAAAACTTAAACTCTATTTATTTGTATGGAGATGAAATTTTCTTGCAAAGAAAAATTTGTGAAAACTTGTATCGTGTAATACAGCTAGGCTTTAATTAAAACCTCCATTTTCCGATTTTTCGATGTTCCGAGAATATGCGAAGTGTTTTGTCGCCTTAAAACTTGTTTTTTATTAATAGAAAACATTATATACAATATTATCTACAAATTTAATATTAAATGCATTCTTTTTGTGGCATGTATGAAAATATATGTGAATGCACATGGAGAGAGTCGAGTCATGCAATTGTTTGCCTTTATACTTGCATGCAAAATTTTTACTATATATGCCAATGATATCGTAGCGTTTCACTTTTACTATAAGGGTATAGTTTAGAAATATGAAGTAACCTAAAAAAATAATGATGTTTTACATGAAGGTGTAATACTCATTCTGCAAAAGGAAAAAGAAAAAAAAATGTGCACTCATTCTATAAAATTATTAAAATTGCATTGAATTTAAAATTTGAGTAATAAAAATCTTGAGATGTATCCACTCCTCATCTCTTTTCTCCAATTCCTTTCAAAAATTTATCCCAACGCTTTGCAAATTAAGTGACTCCTGTACAATCCCAATCCCCCCTTCCAAAACCAGAAACTTTCCCCATCCTCCTTCCATTTTACAAGATTTACATTTTTTAATTTTATTTACTATTAATATTTCATATTATCGTAGTGGTAGCGTCTAGTTTGCTGATCTCAGCTTGGTAGAATGTATGTAAAGTGCCAATCTCAAAATCTCAATCCTATTTCTGGTAAAGTATAAAAAAATTACAAAAATTTAAGTAAATTGTACCAAGTTGAAATTGCAAACTCAGTGCTACTACAACGGTATACTGTATATTCTATATCCTGTATAGTATCTCCACATGTGTTCTAACTTGGGGTGTGTTGCAGCTGCGGGCGACAGAGTTCCTTAACCTGGACGCCATCCTGGAGGGAGTGATGCACAAGCTGGTAGTGCGGCCTCTACGTGAGCACCTCTACCGCCTCTTTGTGGCCGAGTACACTCGGTCAGGAGCCATCCAGCTGCTGGCCAGCAACATCCAGTACGCTCGCACCAAGCCTGCCCATGAGCTGGGAATTAGGGTGAGAACATTGGGCTGAATGTGTGTGTAGATAGAGGGGGACGATATCTTTGTTGGACCAAATCCAAGGATTGTTGCTGATGAGCATGGGGTTGCCAGGAACTTTGAAAGTCCCTAACTTTCTGTTGCTTCTTATCTTTGTTTATATCGGGACTAGAATAGCTTTCTTTGGGTTATCTGGACTTCTAAAACACTTAAAATTAATTCACTTTTAAAGAAGTATTTTGATTTTGTAAATTATTTTTTGTTTACTCTTTTAACCCTTTCTATTAATTATTTAAATAAAAGGACAGAAAATGCCAGCAAAGCCTTATTGATTGAAAAAGTCACAGCAAGTGAAAATCTTGTGGCCCAAATATTGCTTTACATTCTATGAAGACGTGAACCTATATCACAAGATTTTCACCTGCTGTGTAATTTTTGATCGGTCAGGCCTTGCTGGTATTTCCTGTCCTTTTCCTTAAATAATATATTACAACCTTAATGGTTTATTTCCTTTAAAAATGGAATCTTTTAACACTTTCTTTTTCATTTGATGTATGGGGAGAAAACAATTTACGCAATTTTTTAAAGAAATTCTGTACTTTCATTCACATCCCTCCAATTTTTACAAACAACATTTGCGATAAAGTTTATTTTAAATGTTGCTTATAGTTAAAAATACTATTGCAAAAGTTGTCTGTTTTTGTTTTTGCAGCACATGGTCTCATTGACGTTCTTCAAAGAGGTATATATTATGCTGCAAACTCACTTGAATTTACATGAGCAAAACTCATAAAATTCAATATTCTATCTGTCTTGGTGAAAGCTCTTGCGGTCTTGCAGTTTCCTTAAACAAATTTACAGTGGATATGATTGGTTACTATGGGTTAATCTCCGCCTTATAGTTCACTAAATGAAAGATTACTATCAGAATTGCATTTGTAATAAATTAAAATAGTTTTGATGTCTTTTTAATTTTAAAGGATAATGGTTAAAACTGTATGAAATTTTCAATGACTTAAACTCCTGGGTAGAATCTTACATTTGTTGAATTTTAGCTAGATTCTTGCTACATTGTCACATCCAGTATTGATTTAATTATAATTTAATAAATAGGCCGTAGGGACTTTTACTTAAAGGCCAGAATAGTGATATCACACTGCGGTCATTAGCTTGCTTTTGTCAATGTTGTATGTTGCTCGCAGGCCAAGATCAGCCCCCCGTCAGAGCGCTCCCTGCACACCATCTGCCACTACCTGAGCCGGCTTCAGCAAGTCGACTCTCCTCTAGAGAAGCTGGAGAACCTGCTGGCCTGCATCTCCTCCATCTTCAACTCGGTGAGTCCCTCCCTCAGCCCAGAGGGAAAATGGAAACACCCACTCCCTATGTATTTTCTTCTATGCTGGTCCCTTGAGGGACATAGGCAATGGGTGAGTTCACCCTCCTGTACTTACCACATTATGGAAAAACACCTCCCATGGAAATTTCCTGTTTGCAGCACTTGCCTCTCTGTACATACCCAGGAAGTATTTTAGATAAGATGCAGTTTGTCTTTCAAGAAAGGCTTGAAAGTAATAATTGAACTTTCTTGATTTTCAATCTCAATTTAGAAAAAAAAAAAAAAAAAAAAAAGACACATGCTCACAGATCATGTATGAAATCATGTCTTATAGACTGATGTATTAATTTATATACTGTACTAAAACTGCTTTCTCGACAGCTCTCAGACAGCATTGGACACTTGTGCGATATATCATGTCACCCTTTTCCCCCACAGTCTTGCTGAAAGCTGCAGGCTACTGGAGTGTGTGCCTATTTTAAATCAACCTATTGTCTCTGCCTTCACGTTTCAAATAAATTGTACCAGATCTGCTTCGTTAGGAATTATATAAAATATTGAGACACATGGTGCCAAAATAGCTAAGGTTTCTGAATAATCTGAATATTTAAAAAATAAAAAGAATCACGCACTTTTGTTCACCTTTTTACAACAGTGCTTTATTATTTTCATTTTGGGTGGCAAGTAAAAAATTCAACTCAGTTTGTCTTCAAAGCTATTAGATGGAATTTAGTCAAAGCAGAGGAGATATTTTAGGATAGGTTGGCAAATGATTTAAGTTATAAAAAAAACATGTAGTTCTCCCTTGAAATGCTATGAAGATGTGCATATTTGCTGGCACTAACATTGCCCATTTGTTTGCAGGTGAAGAGCTCGAACCAGGGTCGCGGTGGGGTGCTGCTTGGTGCAGACGACTTCCTGCCCCTCTTTGTGTGGGTGCTGGTACGCGGGGGCATGGTGGCTGCAGAGATTGAGGCAGAGTTCATGTGGGGCTTGCTGCAGCCCTCGCTGCTGTCCGGCGAAGGGGGTTACTACCTGACTACCCTCTCGAGTGCCGTGCACGTGCTTAAGAACTTCAGAGCCTGCTCCGAGGCACAGAACCCATCACTAGACGTGAGTAACCACTTGGTCGAGTCTTGGTGGGACAAGAGGGTGATAATTTCGTGATGACTTCTTTCAGTGATATTACCATTTAATTCAACTATGTATTAATAGTAGTCAAGTCAGTCTCAGCTTTTTCATTTTTTCATCTCCCTTCCTATTCAATTGATATCTTAATTCTGTCCTTTTCTAACAAATTCTAACTGAATCTCAATTTAGAAAAAAAAAAAAAATAATAATAGTAAAAAATATCAGGAACTGTCAATAGTGAAGGCTCTATAAGTATCCAATCGCTTTATTTGTTAAACAAAACTTGTTGAAACATTTTGAAGGCAAAAGTTTATATTTTTATACATTTTATTTTACAGATATGTTAAATATCTGTTTTTAGAAGGAAGTCTAGCAAACTCCTAATGATTTGTCTGACAACATTCTGGCTTCTGTGGTCTAAAAAGATGTCTTGTCACAGTGGCGGGGCGGCTCTCTAGCTGAGCTCCGATCAGTACTGCGCATCGTGGTGCCGGACGAGCTGCACGGCTCCATCCTCACCAAGACGCTGCCCGTGCGACCCAACACAACGACGAGGGACGTCTGCAAGATCATCGCTCACAAGATCCGCATCACCAACCCCCAGGACTACGGACTGTACAAGCTTGTTGATGGAGAAGGTGAGAGAATTTTTTTTGCTTGTCAGAGATTTGGTTACAGATTTTGATAATAAAATATCTTAATAAAACAAAAATATATTGAAAAATAATACAAATCAAGAAATTAAACTACTGTTTGTCAAAAATTAATTATTATTATACTACACTTGATTGCAATATTTGAGTATGTACAGTATTATATTATCAATTTAATGCTAATTGAAAGAAAACTTTAAATTAATTAATTAATTAATTAATTAATTAATTAATTAATTAATTTTTAATTAATTAATTAATTAATTAATTGGTAACAAT
Source organism: Siphlonurus alternatus (assembly GCA_949825025.1). Taxonomy (NCBI): domain Eukaryota; kingdom Metazoa; phylum Arthropoda; class Insecta; order Ephemeroptera; family Siphlonuridae; genus Siphlonurus; species Siphlonurus alternatus. Next base: position 17,529,116 of record OX463779.1, on the reverse strand, counting down.
TATTTCTAGTTCCTCATATTCATATATTATTCATATATGCATATGATGTATGATATGATTTCATTTTAGAATAAATACAACTGTTACTGGTAACTTATTAAACATCTTTTGATGAAGGAATATATTTAATATTTATCAAGCATATTTTCAATTTAATGTACTATATTTATTTAAATTTGTCAGAGAATTGTAACAAACTGCCGGATATGCAACAATTTTCTCTCTGCACACTCGATATAAAGAATAATACCCTGTAATTAATGAATATTACTGAAATGTTCTGATTGTATAGCAAATTTTTTTGATAAAACTTGACACCAGAGATTTTTTTTCACTACATAATTTTTTTGTACTTGTCTTCACAGCAGGCTACCTCCTCCTTACAGTAATATTTTTACAGTTTTTCTAACTTAGGTATCATTACAGAGACGCTGCTGAACGAGGGTGAGTGTCCCCAAGACGTCAAGGACATTGTGAGTGCCACTGGCAAGCACTGCGTCTTCGCCTACAAGCGTATTGACGCCAAAATTGCGTGGCCACGAGCATCTCCCAGCCCAGGCAGCTAAACTGCGGCAACACAGACTTTTGCATTTAAATGTTTTTATATTGTCTGTAAGATATCAGTGTTTATTATTGTACAGTGCAAATAATTTTGTCACCTAACAAGATCAGATAATATGCTGACCCAGTGGGAAATTATTGCCAATTTTTGCTCACAAATTACATGTTATTAAATTATTTGATGGAAATTTGAATTTTATTTACAATAAATTTTATGTAACAAAACAAAAACAAAGATTTCTCTGATTGAAAATTTGTAATTTTAAATTATTTCAAAATTTAAAGCATTACTATTAAATCAATACTTTCAGTAAAAATAAAGTTAAGGATTATAATTATACAAATGAAAAATATAATGTACTATACTGTATTAAGCAATATACAGTATACATGCTATATTTATATTGTTTTTTTAAATGGTAATTTCTTGCTATTATTTACATAAATAATTTTAAAAAGTTGTAATTTTTTCAGAAATTTCATTATTATTAAACCCCTGCAGGATTTTAAATTTTAAGATGTCCGTAACAAAATCAAAATATTAAATTTATATAAATTTATAATCATCTTTTACTCCAAGCAATTACTTAAACATTTTTTTTAATGGAATGGTGCAAATTTTTGTTTAAAATATTTTGAATAAAAAAGCTTTAAAATCCTGCTTAATTAAATTGTCTTGCTGAATAATTAGAGGGTTGAGAAATATTTGCATAATTGTTTATTATTTTTGTAAATACACAGATTATTGTAAATATTAACTGCATAAGCTTATTTAAGGTTGTTATTTGACAGGTTTGTGGGATGGATATTTTGCTTGAGATAATTATATGAAGCCTTCATAGAGCCTATCACTCATATACTTGACACCTGGCCGTATAACTCTAAAACTCCTAATATAAATAAAAAAACAATTTAAGAGAGATATCAAACCAAGAGTTTATAATCAACATTACTTTATTTATTTAAACAAAGGCCTATTATTAAAATTTTTGTATGTATTTTGCTCAAGAATTTAAATATATTCTCCCATATTACCTATGTCTTATGTATATAAATACTATATTATAATGCTAGTCAAGTTGTGAACTCTGAAAAAAATGTAATTGACTCACTGTAAAGAAAATAAAAACTTGCTAAGCCTGATAACATATATAATATATATTATAAATTTTCTCTAAGTTATAAAATGCAGTATGTCAGATATATCAGATATGTATGATAAATGCATGTGTATATGTAAAAAAAAATATTTATAACTTTAGTCAGGCAGCAATTTTATATAAAAATATTATATCTATATTTTCTTTTTTTTTTGGTCTGAATGCTCTCACAAAAAAAGAAAAATAAATCATAATAAAAATGTAAAACTTAATAATTGTACTTGCATTTTCAGACTGTATAATTCCCTCAATTACACATTTGTGATTTTTAATCTAATATATTTTTATTTGCTTTATGAAATAACATAATATTAATAATCTAGCTATCAACGTTTGAAGGTGTACATAAGTAATAACATCTTAACATATGGCCTAAAAAAAGAAGTTTCTATCCTAATATAATAAAATATGTTGCTGCATAATTGCGAGTAAATCTGTGCAATTTATATAGGTCTAAATAACTAATTATTTTACCCTGATCCTATAATCTCTTAAATGTAATCAGATTTTTTTTTTTTGCACATTAACTTGTTCTAAAAATGTGTGTTCCTTCTCTGTATAACTATGTATTGTTAATTTAAAATTAAAACAAATTTTTTACTGTACAACCTATCAATTTTTGTTTCATTTTTGTTATACACTTATTATAGTATAATTTAAATATGAAATCAAGCGAGTGTGTATTTCATGGTATACAGCTACTTGTATATAATTTGTCATTTTTTAAAATACTTCTTCCTAAAATATTACACGTTTTCCCATAAAATGCAATATATACATGCTTTTAAATTAAGATAAACAAAAAAAGTACATGAGAAAAAACTTAAAACTTGTTAATCAATAATCAATATGAAATTACGATGCCTAAAAGTTTCTCAAATGGAGTTCAATTAGTTTGTTTTAAATTTTCTCCGACTTATTTGATCTAGAAGATAATCATATATACACCTTATTGTATGATTTTTTTTGTATGTATGAATGAATGGTAGGTTCGAAATTTTGCTACTCAGATAAAATAAATAAATAAATAAATCTATATCTTAAAACTTTTTTTGAATGAATTAAATTAAATAAAAGGGTTAGATGAGACGGTCATGTCCTTTTTCGGCGTTGAATCTCTATTCTTATATTAGGAAGCAATGCCGAAAAATGTTGTCATCAGTACATTGATACATTCAGTATTATTTTTATTTAACATTTTCTGTACTCGCAAATTTTTTTGAAAAAATCGAATAAAAAATGCAAATTGTTCGATTATTCTGATGCTTGCTCCCACGAAAATGGTGAATTTCCTGAAGATTCTTGAAGAATCATCGTGATTCTCCGCGATTCTCGAGGGGCTGTCGCGATTTGTCAAGATTCTCACCAAATCACACAAGCTTATGTGTACTCGTCAATTCATTTCAGCTTTCCAAACGAGCGCATTAAGCGTATTTACATTCGCTATAATTATAGCAAAAGGAATAAATCGTGAATATCTGGGTGCAAACAATCTTTATTGATAAGTTACATATTGTTGCGGATGAAGGCGGTGTAGCGGGCCACGCTGGTATACACATTGGCAGCGCCACTGGCGCCGCACTGGTCAGAGCCAAACGCTCGCACGCCGATCAGGAAGAAGGCACCCACCCCGCCAGCTCGCTACAATGAAACCTCTTGTTAGGGAGTTCCAGAATTTTGTATAATATCCAAGAGTTGAAATTTATGGTGAATTTCCTATTTAGCAAGCATCGGGCCTAAAGTATTAAATTATTTAATGAAATTTTGTGTACCTTTTAATTCGTGTTAATTTCAAGCATAAAATGTATTTTTACCTTTTCTATTATACTTTAATTACATTGTATGTAACCAGTTATTAAGATTATTCAAATTATTAACGTAATGCGAGTGCTGTTGGGTTACGTTATATGCCATGGTTTTTAATATTTTATCTGTGCTTGGAAAGATGAGTTACTCCCTTACTCGTATATTGGCTAAGAGGACATTACCCTGCCCCATATGCAACCCTCCATCTTTTGGTGTTAAACAAGTTGCCTAAATGCAAGGCGATGTAATTATCTGCATCACTTGGGGTTCTAATTTGCATCGAGGAGACTAGGAACATTTCTCACCACCATGAGCGGTGCTCCGCTGAAGCCTGTGCAGATGTCCCTGTTTGCCTCGCCGCCCGCACACACTCGCTGGTCCTGCGCCCCAGCGAATTGCGCAATGTAGAAGCGCTGGCATCTCTCAGGCTGAAGCACGGGCACCTCGAGGGCCTGCTGCTGGTTCTGAGCCTTGTTCTGGCTGGCCAAACGACCCCAGCCGACTACCAAAGCTCGCCGACCAATTAATGCTGACGAGGCTCGCGTAAGCACGCATATAGGCTGCACGTTGACTGCAAAAATCAAGATTCTAGAATTTTAACATTTTACTTACATTTTATATTGAAGGAGAGAGAAAGAAATAAATTTCTTGGATTTTCCCTGCAGAAACCTGAAAATCTCTTTTGGAACATGATGAAGATCTCATTAAATAAAAACAAATATATATAATATATATTATATCATTTGGTGTAAATGTAATGTTTAAAAATTTTATGCTGTGGAAAGTACGGCATAGGGCATCCATGCCATTCATTCTTTGATCCCTGGACTGGATGTGAGCCCTAAAAGTATTATTATTGTTTTTTTTTGTTTTTTTTACTATGTTATGCAAAAAATACATTGCACTTTGTGGCGGTGACATCAGACACCTCGTCCTTTTCTGATAATCGACTCACTGGTAAAGTTGACCGGGTTGCGCAGCGTGATGACGGCGAGGTCGTGCCGGAAGGAGCTGTCGTCGTAGCTGGGGTGCGGCACGGCGCGGTTGATGACCAAGTCCTTCACGGGGAAGGCACACAGTGAGGCCGAGCAGTCAGGGTCCATGGTGATGTCGTACTCGCCCACACGCACTATCGCCCTACAAAAATCAAATTGAAAAAATAAAGGAAAACGAGAGCAATCATGATCGAAGCAAGATTTCTAAGTAGATTTGATCATCAAATGAATTTTTAGAAAATTATACTAGAATCATAACATTTCTATCTGTCTATTATAATTTGGAATTACAACTTAGATGTTAAATATACTGTATAATATATAATAATACTAACAGACGGTAGCCCGCGCCCTTGGCAGTGAGGCAGTGGGCGGCAGTGAGCACCGCGCGCTCCGAGATGATCGCCCCGCTGCACACGAACTCTAGACCTCCCGAGTTCAAGTCTGCAAACGTCAGAGAATGTAGTTAGATTTATCAGAAAAGAAGTCGAAATCTCAGGCTTCGAGAAATTTGTATTCTTCAGTTATACAGTAGATAACTAGATATAAATATATGCCATTATACGCAACCTTCGTACAGCTAAAGTATCATAATGTAACTTATGAAAATAAAAATTACGTTTATTCTATTTTAATTATATATCTTTCGCTCTAGAAAAATTCCCTCATTAAAAATGCTTACCATTAATGTATTGTTACGACAGTACATTAATTGATTGGTTGACGGTGGAAATTTTGCTGTCCATAGCAATGTGATATCAAATAAAGCGCTAAATATTTGTCGTACGACGTGCTGCTCTCAGTTTAGAAGTGGCAATTTTTAGTACTTCGTGTAGAAGGGTGGGTACATGGCGGTTCATTTATATTTTATATTTAAATTGAGTTAAATAAAACCATACAGTAAATTTGAAATATAATAGCCAGACGCCGCAAATCACATGAAATTTATAAGGAATGTAAATTTTTTGACGGTGAAATAAAATAAAGATATAAAAAAGGGCCGGCAAGTAGCCTCCAATACGCCCGGCCAGACGTGACAGAAGGCCCGGGACATTTGCCGACCCTCTTGCAGCGTACAGCAGTTAGTGCAATCCTCACGTGTTCATCAAGCACCCTTATACGATTGATTGGTTGATTGTTTGATGAGTGAGCCGACCAATCAGAACTGTCGTGTGTCGCAATTCCCACTGTACACCGGCAAGGTACAGCTAGGTAGGACCATATATGTGATATTTGAGTACACTACTTGACCCTCATATTTGAATACTTATATATCACATGTATGACCCCTTTTATTCCTTATAATTGCTGGTGTACAGTGGGTTGTGACACACGACAGTTTTGATTGGTCGGCTCACTCGTAAGGGTGCGTGATGAATGAACACGTGAGGATTACACTAACTGCTGTACACTACAAGAGGGTCGACAAATGCTCCGGGCCTTCTTTCAAGTCTGGCCGGGCGTGCTGGAGGCTACTTGCTGGTCCTTTTTTGTGTTTTTGTTGTACTTTTAATTTATAATTATTTTTTTAGTCAGTTCAATAAATTGTTAAAATTAAAGCAAAGCTTCAGTTTTTGTAATAGCTTGCTGCTGTTACAAAGCAATCTCTTAAGAGGAAAATGTCTCTCTCTTCGGTTCATTTTTTTTTTATGTTTAAATCACTTTTTTGGGTTGTCTTGGAAACTTGCCCAATAGTATTAATACCCTTAATCTTTCTAAGCAGTAGTATCATATTGACAGGAGGCGTTTTTGTTTGCTTCTATGTTTACATTTTTTTATGTTGAAACTGGATTTGGCAATATTTTCATTAAATTTACATATATATTTTTATTATTTATCAGTTTTTATTGTTTATAATGTTCATTTTTTTAAAATAACCATCACCAATCACCATGCAGTATTACTTTATACTTTGAGTGACACCTCGTCAGCTCTCATTATAGAAGGGATATTTTGGTGAATCTTCGTTTTGTGGGAAACTCACTTCTAAAGCCGATGCGCGCGACCCAGGGGTGTGCCCCCAGCCTGGTGGGTCCTGCCTGCAGTGGTGCGCGCGGGGGCGTGCCGGTGATGAGTTGTGGCATCCCGCACACCACACTGCCGGGGACCAGTCCGCCTCCACTGCCCCCCTGGCTGCTCTGACCCCCCTCGGTGTCATAGTCATCACTGCTACCACTGTCGTCAGCGGCCTGGTCGTAGTCGTTACCGCCTCCGCCCGGCTGAGAGATCCCCGTGTCCTGGTAGACAAACATGCGAGCGGTGGGAGCTTACGTGGATGAAAAAAATACAGTTGATATTCATTAGTAAATCAAATGCGCATTTCACATTATTTATAAAGCCACATGTAATGATCTACAGGTGATTTTTAGTCAAATTATCACATAAAGTAATTGTATCAATACGAACATATCCTGAATAGCATTGATAGCATGCATATTGTCACTGGGCAATTTTACAATGTTCTTGAGAAGTGCAACTTATAAAGTTTTTCTGCATACATTTAAACAGTACTCACCGTACTAGGGCAGCAAACAAGGGGCTGGCGAGTTGCATTTGAGTAGCCACATGTCATGTCCCGCAACCTGTCCAGAAATTAGAATTAAAAATCACTTAATTATTCAAAGAACTAGAAATTTATAAGAAAGTTGCTGAATAGATTAACAAGAATAAATAATAGTAAAATTTCCACCCTGAATCAGACCACCCTTGTCGTATTTAAAAAGTAAAAGTTTTCAGAAAAACGTAAAGTGAATTAAGTTTGTAAACTTTGACATTTGAATTACGAAGAGGACTTCCGGTGGAAGTAGCAAATTAATTGGAGAGCGACCTTCCCGCGGCGAGACACTGCCGGTCCAGCAGCTCTGACACGATGCGACACTCGCTGAGCGCAGTGCACGTGGCTCGCGGGGACACGCACAGACCCACGTCGAACAGCTGCCGCCTGTCACGCTGGGTGGTTTGATGTGCGCCACTCATGGACACTGTCACGTCCGTGTTGATGTCATCGTCTGACGAGGAGACTCGAGTTACTGACCACGTTTGCAAGAAAAAATATGCATTTAAGTATTAAAAAAAAAACATCATATTTGAAAGCTCCAAAATTGAAACCAGTTACATACGTGCAACTAGTTCGCTTATAATATATTAGATTGTATATAGTACCTGTTTTGTTACGTGAACATATATAGTGAAATTAACAAATACACTGGCATTATATATTCTTAATTAAAATGCAATTTAAATGACATAATATAATAATTAATTACATAATTATATTTATGTAAAATTAAAAATATTTTAATAATAAAATAATGCTAAATTATTTTTAGTAAATATAATATTAGCAAAATATTATTCCTCGCCGGGATTTGAACGCAGGGATTTTACTCTTATCGATCAGCAGTTCTCAGCTCTACCATTGGATTTTTAACTCAAGTAATAAGGAGTGTAAAATAAAATAATCACTGGCAAAATGACGTTTTCAAGCCTTTGCTTTTTGCTCCTACTGCATATTGAACCGCCATTTGTTTTTATTTTTTATATTAAACCAGTTGCCTAAAGTCATAGCGAGTTGATATGAAAATGCGGATAATTTGAATGTAATAATAAACAAAATTAATTGTTGTAATAATTATAGTTATTATACTATAAAAACTTTAAAATTTTTGCGACTGCTTTTTTTAAGTAAAAATTTGGATGAGAACATTATTTTTCATCGTGCATGGAATCTTGAGACCATATTGAATTGCAAACCAATTCTTCACAACATTAAGCTGAGATACTAAAACGTCGAACACGATTATCGGGAACGGAAAAATAAAATTTACTGATCGCTTGAGATTTTCTTGATTAGGAACAGCCAATCAGATATTCATATCAGACAACCCTGAGTGCTGTTACCTAAATCCGACACGTCCAGTGCTTCACGTCTGACGTGGCCCGCGACCCTCACTGCGAGGAGCGCCGTCAGAGACAAACAGGCCAACACCTGGGTTCTCATTCTGGCAAGTAACGTGAGCTCAAATCTCAAATTGTTTTGTTGAACTGCAAATATAAGCAGAAAAAATTATTTAATATTTTTGCTAAATGAATGATTTTTTTTTTGTAACAGCACGTTTGGGAATAATCTGGAATCAAATTATGTAATTATTAAAATGACAAAATTTGTTTTCCCTTAATATATGGTGTACATAAGTTGTAATTTTTTTAAGCTTCAAATTATGATAAAATTGATATAAAACATTGCAGTATAAATAAATAAAGATGAAGAGAGTATATTTGCAAAGCAGCTTTTTTAAAGTTTAAATTAGGAACATAATATCATTTTGCATAGCATACATAATATAAAAAAATATCTACTATATGCTTGCTAATTAAATTAAATACTTTAAATTTCAGAAGTCTCAGAAAAAAAGTTGTATCATAATGCAAAGTTAAAGAATAACAAACTGTATTGCTGAAAAACGGATTTTAAGAAGCCCACAAATATTGTACAAATTCTTTGATAAAATTTACTGTCAATACTTTGGCAGTGCATGCAGAGTTATCAATCATCAAAAGCTTACCTAGAGCTGCTATCAAAGAAATATCTCTAACATTCTAATTTCTAACCTTAAAAAGCAAGAGTGTATTGAATGACATAATTAAAATAAATTATATATGATTAAATTTTATTACAACATGCTGAACATGCATTTCTTGAAATTATATTATTTTGAATAGTTTTGTACATTTTAAACCACACAATATTTAAAATAATTATATAGTCCAGTTTTATAAATAAAAAATGTACATACACTCTATTATGAATTATTTTAATATAGTACTTCAGTACATCATTAAATTTTCAAGTGGTTTGTATTATACCATTTATGATTTTGTTTTTATAAAAATATTGATGTAAAAAATTTAATAATAAATTATTTGTAATTTTTAAAATCAATAAAACCAAAATTTTAATTTATCTTTCAACGTATTTAAAGACAACATTTAATTATAAAAATGTCATGCATTTGACATACACCTACCCTTTAGTGGGATGCTGCTAGTTCAGTCTGATAACTCACTCTGAGGGACTGAGAGCAGAATGGCAATATTTGCAGCAAATCGTTCCAGGTCGCAGGACAAAACGGGAAATCACCTTTTGATTGAGCATGGTCGCCGGACATGAGCGTGCAAGAGTTAGCTGTCATTGTGTGGACAAAACTGACAACAAAATTGTTCGAGCCATGAACAGATTAGGTCATTCATTTTTGTTACACACATAACTCAACAAATTGATGTTCTAATGCAATTTTTTTTTTACATTTAAATTCGTTGCATTGATGCAAGTTTATTTTTAGTTTATATGAGGATTTTTTTCCCAAAATTTTCATTTCAACTTGTCATCATGATTTAACTACAATATAAAACTATTTTTTGGTGTTTATACGGGTTATTAATAATATTAACTATATATAAATGCACCACCCAAATAAAGTTGTTAACAAAAGACCTGTTCGTAAACCCTGCTCAGTACATTTTCTACACCCAATTGACCTTATATCCATGTACATAAGGTCGATTGGGTGCAGAAAGTGTACATCGAGCAGAGTTTACGAACAGGCCTATAAGCTTTCGACATTAATCCACTATTCATTCTTTATAGAATTTATAGATAAGTAAATCTCCTAGATTTTAATTAATTTAAAATAGTTAAATCATCCAGATTTTTTTTTTTTTTTTTTTTATTATTATTATTCAAATTTATAATGTACGTTCATTTGAATTGATTTCTTCACAGCAATATCTTAGTCTTCTTAGAATTTAATTATGTTTCTGCGAGAATGTTTTTTATTCAAACGTAATCAAGCGTTTAGATGCTTCTTTTTAATTCACGTCACGTTTTTACACCATAACAATATTATCATGAGTATAGTTTTCAAGCTTGCTTGTTTTAAATGTAAATAATGTATGAAATTTAAGATACATGTATATAAAAAAAAACGACGTAGATTAGATTTCTAATTTAATGCATGTCATAATTGTTTTATAATTTGGATATATATTCCAAATATTCAATAGTTTTAGAAATATAATTTGTAATCAATAAGAAAAAAATAATAAACTGTAATAATTTATAACATACATGTTGAATTATTTTGTGAACATTTATTATAAATTTTTTAGTGTATAATATCAGGATAGAAATCGACAATGATTTTTTCACAAATCTTTTATTGATAAAAAACTATATTTTTAAAATTTTACTCCAACAAGTATGAACTAGTCGTCGTAGTCCTGGTGCACCGTCGTCTCCTCGTCGTCCTCAAACTCCTCCTCGTCGTACGCCACAGCCTCCTGTCAACGTGTCAGTATGAGTCACGTGATCTTACAACAATCGAATTATAAGAACTGTACGAGATAAAGAGAGTCATATTTATATAACTGTACGTTAATTTCTAGCATTTATTTGCATGATTTGAGTTTTGAAACAATGATGTAAATATAACTGACATTGCAGTAAGATGAAATGGGGCGTATGGTGAATGAATGTTAAATTCTTTAACAAACGCAGATATTTTTTTTCTTTTTTAAGGTCTGTCGCTATGCAGCCGGCCACCAGAGGCGCGACGTATGCCTTTTAAAAAATAATTATTGGATGAATTTTGTTCGGCTTCTTCTGCAGAACGATAAATTATATTCCATTTTTGATGATATAATGTTATTCATACATATAATCTTTAGGAAACCTGTTAATATAAATTCGTATCGGTAAGATTTTGATGACTTTATTAGTACGAAAAAATACATATAATATTTCCCTACTTCCTCACAAGCCATTTTGCTGATTTATTTTCGCCGCAGATGTACCGTACTGTACTGTACATTGTTCCATTGTTGGAGACGAGCGGCCGGCCTGCACCTTGCTCGCTAGCGGTCAGGCAGGCGGGTAAGCGGACCTAATACCCCCGGACGAAATACCCCCGGACCAAATATCCCCGCCCGGACCGGACGAAATACCCCCGGACGAAATACTCCCGGACGAAATATCCCCGGACGAAATACTCCCGGACGAAATACCCCCGGACGAAATACCCCCTTGTAAGTGGAGAGGGGCGGGTGACCAACGCGGGAGGGGAAGTTGACTTTATTTATAAAGTCTGTTTTTCTGTCGTTTGTCTGACGTCACGCGCGTCGTATTAAAGAAGGAAGTTAGCAACGTTAGGCCAATGCATTATGCATTAATTTATCATATCATTCATATCGAATTAAAATTAATGTGTAATATATTTTGATACGATACATTTTATGCATGTTAATTATTAGTGTTTATTGCATTTTTTTTTAGATTTTTTTAAACTAAAATTTTTCAAAATCGTCCCTATATAACTTTTTAAATTAAAAAAAAAATAAGTAAATTTTTTAGTGTAATTTTTTAATTCTGATTCAATTGGTATAGGTCTAAAAATGCAATATTTTCTATTGTTTTTGGTCCCCAGGTACTATATTATAGGTGCCGTGAACACTTAACGTAGCATGTGTACCCCTCCTGAAGAAACTTAATTTCTTAATTTACTTGTTGTTCTATTTATTTCCTTATTTATTCCTTCCTTTATTTATATATTTTGGCACCAAAGCCCGAATTCAATGCGCACATCTAAGTGTGCCCCTAGCGATTTGAGCATAGCCCGAATAAATTTTAACAAATATTTTGGGCTTTGCTCATATAAATTTGAACATTTCTAGAAGTGCTCAAATCGAAAAAAGCAAACCCCGATGAGAAGTTTTATTTCGGGCTTAAATTTACTCATTTAAATTTGACCATTTCTAGAAGTGCTCAAATCGGAAAAAGCAAACCCCGACGAGAAGTTTCATTTCGGGCTTTGCTCACTGTTTTGATCATTTCTAGAAGTTCTCAAAGCAAAGTGAAAAATAATAATTGTATGAATTGTGCCGTATTATAGTAATAATTTGTAATAAATAATTAAAACAATAAAATATTGTGAATTTAAGGTAGAGATAACGTCGAACAGCTGTTCGACGTAATCCCCTTTGATTAACATGTAAACCTTAGCAAATTGACAAAAATTCTGAATTTTTTTTGACAGGCAGATATTAGTGCCTAAAAGCCATAGCAAAAGTTTCAAAAACATTTAACGAGCCGATTTTTTTAAATTAATTTTTTAGTTTGGCTCTCCATGGGAAAGCCCTATGCTGAAAATTAAAAAAATTAATTAAAAAAAATTGGCTCGTTAAATCGTTTTGAAATTTTTTCTATGGCTTTTAGTCACTAATATCTGCCTCTCAAAAAAAATTCAGAATTTTTGTCAATTTGCTCAGGTTTACAGTCATGTTAATCAAAGGGCATTACGTCGATCAGCTGTTCGGCGTTATCTCTACCTTAATAATATTATAATTACATCAATTTTTTAATTAAGTACCAAAAATACAAGTTTAGCATTAGCTTGTATATTATTTTTTTAATAAAATATTTCTTTCTGTTTTATTCAATTGATACTGAAAAATACGATTTTGTCACACTTTTTATATTAATATTGTATGTTAGTTAATTTAAATAAATTTTTTACAGCTGATTTATTACAAAATCATTTTAACTTAATTTACAGAACTTGCAAAGAAGCAAAGAGCTCCTCAAGATAGTACCAAACCTACTAACTTAAAATAAATAAATAAATAAATAAATAAATAAATAAATAAATAAATAAATAAATAAATAAATAAATAAATAAATAAATAAATAAATAAATAAATAAATAAATAAATAAATAAATAAATATTATACCTGATTATTACCTGATCTTATTATTACCTGATCTTATTATTACCTGAACTTGACTTATTTTTGCAGGGATTACTATCATGGCATTTTAAATTTCATCTAAATTTTTTCTTTGCACAACATGTTTTAGATTGACAACCTTTCTTGTAGTTGCAAAACACAAAACCTTGCTTTGAATTTGCTAATGCTGCTGCTGATCTGAGACACTCTTTTCTTTGTCATGTGTGGTACGTCGTCTGAACTTAGAAATTGTTCATCTGCAACCTGGAATTCATTGCTAGGGTATATAAATTGTAATCATACCCTTTAATTATAAAAAAATGATAGTAAAAAAAATTAAAAGTGTCTCTCAGTGTGAAAAAATCGTATTTTTTCAATCTGACTTGAATAATACAGAAAGAAATGTTTTAATAAAAAAAAATACTATATACACGCTATTAATGTTAAATTTGTATTTTTATCAATAAATTAAAAAGTGATATAGTTAAAATATTATTAAATTTACAATATTTTATTATTTATTTCTATAATACGGCACAATTTCCAATAATTATTTTTCATTTTGCTTTGAGCACTTCTAGAAATGATCAAAACAGTGAGCAAAGCCCGAAATAAAAATTCTTGTCGGGGTTGCTTTTTTCGAGTTGGTCACTTTCAGAAATGAGCAAAGCCCGATATAAAACTTCTCGCCGGGGATTGCTTTTTTCGATTTGAGCACTTCTAGAAATGTTCAAATTTAAATGAGCAAATCCCAAAATATTTGTTAATTTCGGGCTTTGCTCAAATCGCTAGGGGCACACCTAGGTTTAAAAACCTAAAATCGTTTAAAAACCTTCAAAATCTTGCTGCAAAACGCTGAGACAATTTATAATTGCCACACAATCAAAGTAAGCATAGCATATACAAAAATCGTTTGTTTGCGGCACAATTTTGAGTATGTTTTGGTATAAAATTAAAGACGCGATTTGAGATCTTGATACGGCATTAACTATAAATATACTTTGAATATTATATGATATATTATATTTGTTGTGAAAAATGGCGTTACTAACTTCCTTCTTTAACGACGCGCGTGACGTCAGACAAACGACAGAAAAACAGACTTTATAAATAAAGTCAACTTCCCCTCCTGTGTTGGTCGCCCGCCCCTCTCCACTTACAAGGGGGTATTTCATCCGGGGGTATTTCGTCCGGGAGTATTTCGTCCGGGGATATTTCGTCCGGGAGTATTTCGTCTGGGGGTATTTCGTCCGGTCCGGGCGGGGATATTTGGTCCGGGGGTATTTCGTCCGGGGGTATTTGGTCCGTGATTCGGCAGGCGAGGCGGGCCACTTGGCCTGCAGACTTTCACAAGGGTTGGCGCCTTGCGGCTCGCGCGACGCAGATATAATATAATCGCGGGTCGTGCTTTTACCTTATCTATGGCCAGGAAAAATGAATACATAAAAATATTGCACCATCAATCAAAATGCAATGAATGCAGCATTTATTAATGTGATATAAATATTATAAATATAACATACATTTAATATAAATTTATAAAAAAGTATATAAAAATATAAATATAAATTATACAAAATATAAAATAATATTAAAATATTAATATAATATAATATTTAATATAATATTAAAATTTTTTTATAAAAATTGAAACATATTACTACAACATTATATATACATATTATATATATATATATATTTTAAAATGTATATATGATGTTGCAATATTTATGCATTTATTATGCATAATTTACTGCATTTTGATTGGTGCAATTTTTTCATTTTCTCCTATGAAATATAAAGTGGTGTTCTCAAAAATATTTATACATTGCATTGAAGTCTGTTTGTAACTAGGTTTCTGTCTAAAACATATACTACATTCTTTTCTTCACCTTTCTCAAAGAAAAGAAAGGTTTATGAATGAGGATAGCAAGGGTTGGGGGAGTAAAATACAAGTTATTTTCTTGAGTTCGTTTACCCTTCTGTCCTGCGCGCGACAGTGAAAATTGTTGTATTTATATAACAATGAAAACTTATAAAAAATTAATCTATATTTTATTAGGAAAATTATGAATCATAATAAAGTATATTGATTTCACTTTTTCATTATTATTCAATAAATTTAATTTCAGTCTCTCCAAGTATAGATGATCGTCATGAAACACTTGAAAAGTATTGCTTGAGAGGATACAAAAAAAAAAAAGGAAGGATTATTATAATAAACAGATTCAGATTTCAAATTCATCGTTATATAATACAGGTCGAGAATATTTTAATTATTTTTTAAAATATTAAGTTTGGAGGGAGTTTTATCATTAAAACCACACAAAAAAATTGTATATATAATATATAAATATTTGAAAAATATATATCATAATAATTTTGATAAAAAAAAAATGTGCCTTGAATATTAACTTTTATTAAAAAAAAATTTGATCATTTTACGCGTACAGCAACGCATTCAGCAGGTAACGCCTGCTCTTTTTTTCTCTTCTCCCCATCCTCCCCCGTCCTCTCCGGACCCAGGAAGGAAGTGAAGAAAAAAAAAACTGCAGCTCGCGAATGCAAGCAGTAGCAGCGCGGGGCAATTGCATATTCTACCTCATGATAGCAGCATTCGCACTCATGATGTGGTCCACGGTCAGGAGCAAAATACATTGAATTTCAATGTGAAAAAGTTACTATAACAATAAAAAATAGTTTCTTTTTTCTAAACGTCACATTTTTAATTTAATTTATAATTTGACATAATTAAAAATACATCTAAAGAATTAATCCACAGTTCTTTATTAGTTTGAGCATACTTTAGCATTTTATTCATATTCCATAAATTTAATTTTTTTTACTCCTTCCAGTTGATAATTGACATGATAAAACTGAAAAAGTATAGCTTGAAAGGATATAAAAAATATATGATTTTATATGTCCGATTGGTGATTATAGTATTTAGATTCATCCTATATAAAGCCGATAATGTATTTTTTTTTTAAATTAATTAGGTTAGTTTCTTTATCTATATATTATACAAAAAAGCAACAAAACATTTTTTGATACCTATTAATTACTACAAAAATTAAATTTATTTAAAAAAAATAATTCATAATAATAACAGAGAATGCTGTATACAAAACACTCTGTTACCATATTTCTATTTTCTATTCAATTTACAGTACAATACTTTGGAGTCGACCTCACAATGCACTCGTCACGGCACGCATGGCACGTAAAGCGACGCACTCGCAACGGCACGCCTGCCCTCCTTGTTTCTTTCCTTGCCTTTAGCTTTTGCTCTCCAGTAAAATGTTGCATACTTTTAATTGCTATAACTCCATATATAATGAATATTTTAAATAATGAATCGGTAGAAGACACAGGCAAACAACACGTTTAAGCCCTAAGTTCAACAAAAACGATTAATTTTCTTTATTTTCATTGCTAATGCCGAATAAAAATCACCGAATCACGTATCTTTTTTACTATAGGCAGGTAGCGACATCTCATTTAATTTCAGTTGCATTTTTTCATAGCGACAGACCTTAAGAATATATATATTTATTATTTTTAAGAATATTTAAAAAAAAAAAAAAAACAGCAATGAATTGAAGCAGCTGGAACCTGTACCTGGTACTGCTGGTATTCTGACACCAAGTCGTTCATGTTGCTCTCGGCCTCGGTGAACTCCATCTCGTCCATTCCCTCGCCGGTGAACCAATGCAGGAAGGCCTTACGACGAAACATGACGGTGAACTGCTCGGAGATGCGTTTGAAAATCTCCTGGATGGCCGTGGTGTTGCCGATGAAGGTGGCGGACATCTTGAGACCGCGGGGAGGGATGTCGCAGGCGGCGATCTTCACGTTGTTCGGGATCCACTCCACGAAATACCTGCAAGTTAATTATAACATTAAATAAGCAAAGAAAAGCTTATGGTATGGGGCAGATCTATATAAGGACTGTGATTTTTTTTTATTTTTTTTTAGACATTCAATTCAATTTCTTTCATGAATTCGTCCAATTCCAGATACATTTATGCATGTATTAATATCAAGTATGAACAAAGCATTATGCATTCTGTTTAAAATAAGAAAGAAATTAATTTAATTTAATTAATGCACACTATATATTATAAATTATAATGTTAATTAATGTAAATAAATTTCTCAACTTTAATAATTCATCGCACGCTCATTACATCCCCTACGATAATAATATATCAGGCCTGATATCAGGCTGATGTCAGGGCAGCCTGATATCAGCCTGATATCAGGAAGTGGACAGAAGAAACCTGACATCAGGCTGGCCTGATGTTTCCCTGACGTCTCCACCTGATAGTTCCCTGATGGTTTCCTGACTATAACGCCTGATGGCTACCATTTTGGACTATAATAGATAAAAACACATTTTATTATTAGAATTAAATTAAATAAATAACACTATCATCATTAACACTAAATAAAGAATCAATAAAACAAATTGAAGAAAATTTAAATACAAATGCGATGTTGTGCAGCTAGGAGCTAGGTGGCCTTTATTCTAGCTGGCTCGACTGTTGTCCCATGGTCCACAGCTATAGGCAGCAAGACGGTGGATTTTCTAATATTTCAGGCCTCATAGTCCTAAAATACCTGCAGCAAAAGACACCCCACATAGTATATTACCCCCAAAACAACTTATAAGCTAAAGAATTATAGTTTAATTACCATTATTTGTTGATTTTCTCCTCTCCTGAAGTAGCTGCCATTTTTCTATCAACAAACCTTTCTCCTTTGATGCAACAATGGTGCCGCCTAGTGTTAAAACTTATAACTAATGGAGCCTGACACTCCCCTGATACCCCCTGATATCAGGCTGATATAGCCCTGATGTCCCCCTGATATCAGGCTGATGTGACCTGACATCAGCCTGATACCCCCTGATATCAGCCTGATACCCCCTGATATCAGCCTGATACCCCCTGATATCAGCCTGATACCCCCTGATATCAGCCTGATACCCCCTGATATCAGCCTGATACCCCCTGATATCAGCCTGATATCAGCCTGATATCAGGCCTGATATATTATTATCGTAGGGGATTGCATAAATTCATTTTATATGTCAATATTATATAGCTTTATGTCCTAAGTAGCTATACTTTAAAACTACAGACACTACTATTATTGACCGACATCTTTGCGTTATCAGCATACATGTTCAATGAGCAATTAGAAACGAAAAATTTTATTGGCTTAATCGAAAGAAGGGGTAAAAATATGACGTTGTGAATTGTTTCAGATTTTTTTGTGACCTATAACTAATTTTAATTAATTAATTAAGTTGCATTATTTAGAGAGAGCCGCCTCTCGTGACGCCTCTGACGTCACACCATTCTTGTACTTTTGCACTATAGATGAGATTAGGTGAGAACATGCAGGTATGAAAAACAAAATGGCTGGCGCCACGTTTGAAATTCCCCGCTTCAAATTTTTGAAGTTTTAATGTGGGTTACGGTTGATCAATTTTAGCTTTATTTTGTTCGCATACCACTGGAAAATATGGTTGAAATAGGATTTAAAACTTCTATCGTGCTCTAATATTGTTTAATACGTAAAAAGTAGAAAATTATGAGAGACTAACATCTTACATCAAATTAGTTTGCTTTCTTCCTTTAAAAAAAATAATTTGCTAGTACTTGGTGTGCTAGTGGGTTAGCCCAGTGGTAAACACATCAGACTTCAAATTTCGTGGTTGCGGGTTCGATTCTTTCTCCCGGCGAGTTTTTATAAATACATTTTTTTTCTTTAATTTTAATATATTTATGAATTCTAAATTTATAAAAAGTGGTTAAAATATGGTTTACAGCTACTATCAATCGTAATTGATAACTTTTTAATAGTAAAGAGAGGGAACAATATTAATAAAAAATTACTTCACTTTTTCGCGTTCCAATAAAACATTTCTCTTACCGAGACTCAAAGCTTAATTAGTGTGGCACTGTGGCACAGTGGCGGAGAAATTTTCTTTAATTAAATTAAACTAAATTAAAGGAAAGAATAAAAAGTGTCGAGTTTAAAAAATCCTTCGACGTGGAGAATCAAACTCTCCACCACAAGAGTACGAGCTCTGCGTCTTCGCCACTGTGCCACACCAAGCTTTGGGACACCGTGTGAAAAATGTTTTATTTCAACGTATAAAAGTGAAGTAATTTTTTATTAATTTTGTTCCCTCTCTTTACTATTAAAAAGTTATCAATTACGACTGTAAACCATATTTTAACCACATTTTATAAATTTAGAATTCATAATTAAAATTAATTATTAATTAAAATTAAAGAAAAAAATGTATTTATAAAAACCCGCCGGGAGAAAGAATCGAACCCGCAACCACGAAATTTGAAGTCTGATGCGTTTACCACTGGGCTAACCCACTAGCACACCAAGTACTAGCAAATTATTTTATTTAAAGGAAGAAAGCAAACTAATTTGATGTAAGATGTTAGTCTCTCATAATTTTCTACTTTTTACGTATTAAACAATATTAGAGCACGATAGAAGTTTTAAATCATATTTCAACCATATTTTTCAGTGGTATGCGAACAAAATAAAGCTAAAATTGATCAACCGTAACCCACATTAAAACTTCAAAAATTTGAAGCGGGGAATTTCAAACGTGGCGCCAGCCATTTTGATTTTCATACCTGCATGTTCTCACCTAATCTCATCTATAGTGCAAAAGTACAAGAATGGTGTGACGTCAGAGGCGTCACGAGAGGCGGCACTCTCAAAATAATGCAACTTAATTAATTAATTAAAATTAGTTATAGGTCACAAAAAAATCTGAAACAATTCACAACGTCATATTTTTACCCCTTCTTTCGATTAAGCCAATAAAATTTTCGTTTCTAATTGCTCATTGTATAAAAAAAAGAAGATAAGTAGATTCTTAAACTTCAGGATTAAAATTCTATTTCTCTTGCATAAGAATTAACATATAGCTAGCAAACCACACAGCTATAATTAACGAGATGAGGACAACGATTACATTTCTCTGATATAACATAATCTACAGTTATTACATTAGTACATAATATATAATCACTGAGTGTTACATCTGAAGTACGGTTGGTGCACTCACGGCGAGTTCTTGTTCTGGACGCTGAGCATCTGCTCGTCCACCTCCTTCATGGACATCCGTCCGCGGAAGATGGTGGCCACGGTGAGGTAGCGGCCGTTGCGAGGATCACATGCGGCCATCATGTTCTTCGCGTCAAACATCTGCAACAATGCTAGTTAGACTTGTTGTACCAATTAGTTGGATGGTAGAGAATGGGGACATTAAGCAAAAAAGTAAAATAATGTATAAAAAAAAGTAAAATTGTTCTAATGGGAACTGTAGAAAAAAAATGGATAACAAAGAATGTAATTTTTACTATTCAATAAAAGTGTACGTATTGTTGCTGCAAAAATAATTGCATTTGTTGCATGTTACATCATGTATTTTTTTTCTATTATGACAAAATGTATTTAATGTCTATTGTTCGCTTCGAGCTATATGATGGAATGTGCTCGATATATAGTAATATAGATTTTATAGAAAAAAGTTTTTATGTACTAAAGTTCTAAATGAGATAGTAAATTAAATGCAGATAGAATATATAGAAACGTTTTATATAATTAATTTTTTTTAACAGCATTATAATTTCAGTGACGTTGATTGTTCAACAAAATAAATTAAAGATTATTCCGGAAGTAAAAGTTTCTGGCATTCTATTTTATGAAAATCTGAAAACGATTAACGATTATATTATAAGAGTTTCAACTTGTCTGCTAATATTTCACAGCAGGTCGGAATCCAGGCACTTTTTGCTACATCCGGGAGCAGTCTTCCGTTTATTAAACTGTGATGAAGGTTGACGTCGTTACCTGCTGCGTTAGCTCAGCCACTGTGAGGGCTCGGTAGCCCATGGAACCCTGCGGGGCAAGGGGCGCGAAGCCCGGCATGAAGAAGTGGAGTCGCGGGAAGGGCACCATGTTCACCGCCAGCTTGCGCAGGTCGGCGTTCAGCTGTCCGGGGAACCTCAGACACGTGGTCACTCCCGACATGGTGATCTGAAGACACAATTTAAATTAATTTCAAATTTATTTCTTTCAGTGAAGATTTTACAGGTCATATCAGACATATGAGCAAGACCTTTACCTTTAAAATACAACGAAAACAGTCCCTATATATATATATATATATATATATATATATATATAGAACCTCTCAGGTCTTCTTATCTCCTCTACTCACCGACACCAGGTGGTTCAGGTCTCCCAGGGTAGGCGAAGGCAGTTTCAGGGTTTTGAAGCAGATGTCGTACAGCGCCTCATTGTCGATGCAGAACGTCTCGTCCGTGTTCTCCACTAGCTGGTGCACTGACAAGGTCGCGTTGTACGGTTCCACCACAGTCTCAGACACCTGAGGGAGACACCGTATAATCTTCCACCCTGAACAGTTTTAGTCCGATTTCTTTCTGATTATGAGCTTTAAAATTTAAAAATGGGTTAATGCTATAAACTTATTTATAGTTTATTAAAAAAAAAAAAAAAAAATACCGCAGTTGAAATTTTAAGTCTTTGTTTTTAAAACACTTTTATTTTCAAAAACAGCATAGAATAGATATATATATATATATATATATATATATATATATATATATATATATATATATATATATAATATAAAATATAAAATGGAATGTTTTTTTTTTTTAATTGCCTGTGTCATCATTAATTAGAAATTAGAGGCAATATTTCTTTTAGGAAACCTTAAAAATATTAAGTTAAATTTACATTCCGTTCACTGAATATTTGATATAAAATATTATCTTTATCTTCAGAGCTTCTAGTTTCAATTTTTTGCGCAAAATAATGAATAGAAGAAATTGATTTCAAGTGAAATATTTTTTTACTGAGAGAAAATAATTTTGTTCAATTTTTGCCTCCTTTTATACTTTCTCCAACACAATAACAGCGTCGAGCTTTGCAAGAAAATTGGCAACAATTTTAAAGAAAATTACAAGTAATTGGAAGCTCTTATATATTATTATATATATATTTTTTCTAGTTCTTGCTTTCGTATATTGAAAATGATTTTATTGATTTTTTATAACGTAGAAAACAAATATATAGAGTATTGCTTGAGATAAAAAAAAATAAATAAATATATGAATATCAAATGCACGCTTGTCTGCGTTTAATCAAAAGTCTGCTTGCCTTCAAAATAAATCTAGAATTGAAAATAAAGAGTTTACTGATGACTGAACATCATTCTCTTTCTGTGAGGAAAATACATAAGAGAAGTGTTTTCTTGATCACGTACTATTGAAATAGATGAGGAAAAAGAGCCTTCATTGTTGCAATAAAATATAGACATAATGAAGCAGAATAATGAACAGTCAATCACGAACGTTTTTTTTTTAATTAAAAAAAATCACACTGTTTTGATGAGAATTTGTACTTTATGAGAGTTTTTCTTTAAAATTGTAAAATACTGTACGTACGTGGAGAGACGAAAATTATACGATATATATTATAATAATATTATTTAATCTTATTTAATTTAATATGATTATATATAATAATAATAATAATAAAATTGTCGTTTATACTGTATAATATATTAAATACAAATTTGGTTGTAATCTTCTTTGGTTATAATAGCATTTTAAAAGAACATGATTGTACTTTATTTTAGAATGTTTTTCAAGTACTTATGCAATTATTATACTATAAATGCAAAGACATTTTATACGGGCACTAACCTGTATTTTTTTAATTTGTTTTTAAAAGTGTTTCTAGCCTGTGGTTACCTTAGGTGAAGGGATGACACTGTACGTTTTCATTATTCTGTCAGGGTATTCCTCCCTGATTTTGGAAAGTAGTAAAGTTCCCATACCACTCCCAGTCCCTCCGCCCAGTGAGTGAGTCAACTGGAACCCTAAAACGAGCATTTTATAGTATCAATATTGTATACCTTGCTTGCATGTCTAAGCCAAGTCATAACACTGTAACATATCTCAGTGATACAGGTTCTTTATCATCATGTTTATCTATAGTGGTGACACACTTTAAATTTTCAAATAAAATTTACTGAATTTTCAATCATAAATAAAATCAGAAAATATAATTTACATATTATAGTATTTATATTCTCTGATAATTTTGCACTTTTCAACTTAACTTTACTTAAACAATAAAACAATAAAACTGCGTGGCGCAGTGCATTGACCGGTTCTCGTTAGATCACCGAAGTCAGGCTACGTCGAGCGTGGTTAGTACTTGGATGGGTGACCGTTTCAAGTAAAAAATACGCTGCTCCCTCCCTGGGGTAAATTCGTCTCGCTTTCCACCCAGTGCAGTGATGCACTTGTGTGTGGTTCCCCAGGCTTTGGACATCGCTTTGGTACATTGAGAAAAAGTAGAGGTGTCCGTCCTGACTGAGGTTTTCCACGGTTTCCTCAGTCTCACCTCAGCGAATGCTGGGATGCGTAAGCATGCAGGCCGTGGCCACTATGCGTTCCCTACCTTATCCCTACCCAGTACCCCGCCGCGAGCTGTAAGCTCTTAGGGGTGTATCCTTGTAAAAAAAAAATATATATATATCCTTTTAACCAGATTTACAATGTAGAGTATTAATACCTAGTCCGATAAGTGTATTATTTACTTAAAAAAAAATCCTTAGCATCATATATTAAATAATAATTTGCAATAAAGCCAATAAAAATAATTGACACTAAATGTCAATTGCATATATGCATTGCATGATTCAAGTTTCATCTCATAGAAAAAGTTGATTTACTTGAGCACTGCAACGCCTGCATGGTGACTGTCTCATTACTTCCAGCTCACTAACACAATGCAGATTCACTGCGCCACGTGGGGACTCACCTTGCAGACAGTCGCATGTCTCCGCCTCGTGTCTCAACACGTCCATCACGTCCTCCACCAGCTCAGCGCCCTCGGTGTAGTGGCCCTTGGCCCAGTTGTTGCCTGCGAAACAGGGAATGTACAAATTGCGTTTTTTCATTTACTTGAGTATACCGAGACGCTTGAAAAAAACATGATGCAAGATGAGATGAAACCGTTACTTTTCATTGAGCAGGATCATAAATTATAACTCTTATAAAATTTACTTAGTAATCCTGAGTCAATTAGGGATATGCTGCCAAATAATAATAAATAGAAATCCTTTCATATTCTGTTTTATACATTTTCTCTTTGAGTATCGGTACAAAATGTATATTATATTTGTTTATCTAGAAATGGATGAAAAAAAAAAGTTTTGTGGATCATACCTGCACCAGACTGTCCGAACACGAAGTTGTCAGGACGGAAGAGTCCACCGTACGAACCGCTGCGAGCGGAGTCCATCGTTCCTGGCTCCAAGTCCACAAGGACTGACCTTGGAACGAATTTACCGCCTGAGGAACATAACGCTATATTAATTACTATACTCTCTGTTTTCAATAAATCCTCTATAAAATGCTATTCAATTAAATTACGTATTTTACAAGTTATTTTACTGAAGGTTACAATCCTTTAATAAATGGGTTTATTTATTAATTTGTTGCTAACATTCCAAGTTTACGTTTATTTTCAGCCATATTTATTATCTGTTTAAATAAAATGCCTCTACTTTAATTTCTGCATGCCAAAGTACTTTGAAATTCCTATTCGAATTTCAAGTCATTTCCCTGCCAAGAATTTTGGCTACTTGGACCAACTTGGAGACGAACGTGGTGCTTACTTGAGGCCTCATTGTAGTAGACATTGATTCGCTCGAGCTGCAGGCTGCTCGTGCCCACGTAGACGCCACTTGGATCAATGCCATGCTCGTCAGAAATTATCTCCCAAAACTAAAATATTGAATACCAATAAAATTTTATCCACATTGCAAAAGAGAAGATTTTGTGCGATAGAACCAAGGCAAACTTAAATTGGAATATTCTATAAAAATAAGTATTGAATATCGAGCAGCATGTGGCTGTAGATCGATATGAGTTGCTCTGCTTTCATTTTTTTTTTTTATATATATTTCTATTCAATACAGTTTTATGATGTGATCAAGGTAAACCTTAATTGACCAAACATAGCTTAGAGCTGATAGTTAAGATATTAATTTTAGTTTATTTGAGCTGATATTTAATTGCGTCTTTCTTTTGTTCATCAGATTTAGCAAATTTTTTAAACATGTATAAAAAAATTATGCTTATATGTTATTAATTGCTATAAATTGAAGTAGCAAATTAATTTGTTTAACGAGTATATAAAAAATGCATCATATATATAAATATATTGAACTTTAGTTTGAACAAGTTTGGGGGTTAAAAGTGATATTTTTACATACATTTTACTCAAATCACAATGATTTAGATTATCAATATTTTTTTACAGGTTTAATAATAATTTTTAGTTATTTAATTTTCTCACCTTGCAGCCGATTTGATTTCCGCATTGGCCGACCTGTAAATGGACGATTTCTCGCATTTTTAGGCTGCAGTTGAAGAGATGGCTTATGAAGAAGTACGCAGCAAGGAGTTGAAAGATGCGGTGGCACCTCTACTTGCAAATATGATTACTCGCTTATCTCAGGCAAACCTCATTGTGTTATCAGCTACGTTTTATCGGCAGTACTTGATTCGATGAGTCATACTTACGTCTCTGATTCATTTTACATTAACATGTCATTTCTGACTTTGGGAGTTGTTGCAACATATTTTAAGTAGAAAAGTTGAATACTTTTAAATTAATTTTATATAACATAATTAACCATATATAAACCATAATAATAAACCCTTTGCTTTTTTATAAAAAATATTAAGTTTATTACGGTAAAAAATAAAATTATCTTAAAAGCTTTGAAAACTATTTATAAATGCATACTATGCGCATTTTTTTTATTAATATTTTTTTTTTTTTTTTAAAGGAGGTTAACTGAAGTGTACACTTAAACTATACCTATAACATGGTTTATGTTTTAATAAAATGAATAAATGTCAAGTATCAAAGCTTTTTCATGCAAATACAAAATTTAAGTGCTTTTCAACATTATTTTTTGTTATCATATATTTATAAAAAATTGAAAAAATATCAAATAATGCATTTATTTTAGCTTTTAAAAATGTCATTGAACGATCCAAAAAGCCATATAATTATTTTAAGCATTATAAATTAAGTTTAATATTGTATAATATTACATTGAAAGTGGCATGGCAGAAACGCAATTGTGCCATGCTATATAACTAAACGCTATAACATGATAAAATGGGGGAAAACCATATATAGAAATATGTGTCGCCCATTAAATGAACAACACATTCAGAATTAAAGGTCGTTTGGATTTAAATTGGTCAATATTATTAAGTTATTATTATGGACAATTGGACAGCATGCATGATTTTATATAATGCAAATAATATAAAAAAAAAGGACATCGAAATGAGTATAATATTTCTTTCTAAATAATATTTTTATGCCTCATCGGCTCATCCAAGGTGTGTCGTCATTTAAATATGCCTATTTAACATTTACAGACCACTTATTATATGCCTATTACGTAAGAACATGTTTTACTTAAAGGGTGGAACAAAATCAACGAAAGAAAAAACAGTAAACAGTTCTGCATTGATATTTGCAATAGAAAATAATCTAGGTTGCCTTTACATTATTTTTCTTTTATTAAAACGATCGATGATTTTGTATCACTGTATCCTTGCTCTGAATAAGTTCATACATGAAAGAGATTATAAATGATATTAAAAATGTTACCTGTGCCTTCCTTATCTTATCAGCATGTATTGAAAAAAAAAGTACATAAACTTACGGTATCACGTACGTACTGAACATCCAATCTCGTTTTAAAATATATCATTAAATGGAGTGCTTCTTTATATGTGTTTGTGGGAGAGGAAGGAAATTTAAATTCATATTAAATAAATATTTGATTGATGATCGTAATTAATTATATCTGTCGATAAAAGACAGTCTCGTTATTCATAAAGATCGATTTATAGAAAGACTCTCAATTTCACATTTATGAAGAACAGTTTCATTATTAAATTAAAAAAATATTAATAAACATTCCAACTATGCTAAAAAATCATTATTCTGCTACATAAAGGTCGATTCAATGTATGTAAATGAAACAATAAACACGCACGTCATTCTATGAGGCTCAAGATGAATACAGGATTGTCTTGGATTTGTGACAATTTGATTATAAAGAAGACAGTAAAATCTGGTTCAAGTGTAAGAGTGTCATCAGAGCATTTAAAGCTTTGGCTGGACAATAATGTATATTATACAAGGGTCGTATGATAAGTTCCTTAAGTCGTATAGAAAAAAATCCAGCGAGATAAAATTAACAACTGTACCGATTTAAGTGATATTTCAATAGGCCAGATACAAATTTTTACCCCGATATCACTTATATTAATTTCTGGGGGTCAGTTTTCGTGAAGCTCCCTCAAAATTGACTAAATTTGAACTTTGAACCAGTATAACACCCACTGCTGTGATATTCCAGGGATGTTTTTTTATCTTTGGTATTGCGCCGTGATCGAATGATCTATTCTGTGCCACCAGACACCGCAAATAGTTTGATTTTTGCTTTAAAAACAAGCAATTATGAAATTTCATGGACCGTCACCACCCTTTTTTTGGGCCTTAAAAAGCTCATTTGCGGCACCCCTAACGCGGCAAGTTTTTTCGTCGTAATTTTTCATTGGAGATGTAATATAATTATATCATTAGAAAGCCCATGATCTCTGCTATTTGCTAATGTTACATAAGACTGTCTGTATTCAAAATTTTGTGTATTTTTTTAATGAAATCTTAAATGACAGATGATTTTGGCCAAACAGTGAAGGGTACACTTCAATGAGGCATATATCCTATTAAAAATTTAGGTAACAAATAAACAGCACTACACTGCAAAAACAACTAAATACCAAAGGCATTGAGAATCTCCACAATCACTTTTACATCACCAAAAGTGTTTAGCTTCTCAATGCTTTTATTGTTTACGGTCTTCATACCTGTTGTAAAAAGCTAAAAAGTGATCACCAATCTAACTACTCGCCAGCTTAACTTCGGTAATCACTTTCGATCATACCCTTACCACTGCACTGCTAATGCTTTCTTAGTAGGAAGAGTATTATTGAGGTATATAAAATAAATAAGAGCTATGGTGAAATGACAAGGGTTCATTTTAATACACGGTCATACAAATTTCGACCCTAGGGTAAAATTTGATGGCGGTTCCAATGGTGACCCTTAAATTTGCGACCCTTTGACCCTTAAGGGTCAAAAGACCCTTAAATTTTTTTTTCGTAAAAAATTGCGAAATTGACATTAGCAATGTCCTTAATTAACTTTAGAGCTCTTATTTACGCATTTTAAGGGTCGACCCTTGGGGTCTAACAGGGGTCATTTTTAAAAGTATACAAATATTTATAACAAAATTTGTCAAAAACTGTGAGGATTATGGATTTAGCATTGGCTTTAATTGATTCAGTAAGAATAATGACCCTCTAAGGGTCGACCCCTAAAATATATTACGATCTATTCCGCATATAATACTTCTAAATGCTATTAACATGCAATTTCTGAATGCTAATTCTATTAACAAAAATCTAATGTTTAAAACGTTAGTTTTTAAATGGTAAAAACAGTGATTAAATAGCAAAGACATTTAGCTATTTTTCTAAATACTTTTAACGTTCAGTAAATGTTAAAAGCATGGAGGGTCTGAATACCGATTTTTTGCAGTGTAGAGCCTGATAGAGTAAGGTTTTCTGATGTTTTCACGAGATTTTCATGAATTTCCCATGCATCAACTTTTTTCTGCAACAGATATTGAAACTGGTAAAAAGTACTAATTTTTGGTCAAATTTTAATTTCCCGACCGTGCTTCACGAAAACTGACCCCCAGAAATTAATATAAGTGATATCGGGGTAAAAATTTGTATCTGACCTACTGAAATATTACTTAACCTGGTACAGTTGTTAATTTTATCTAGCCGGATTTTTTCTATACGACATAAGGAACTTATCATACGACCCTCGTAGTTAAAATGAAATATAAAAAAAAAATCTACTGGCTAAAGTACAATATATAATGAAGCAAGAAATAAACTAAAAATATCATAGTCAGGCAAAAGAGATGTTCAATCCCATCTTTATGAAGTTCATGAGAAGTGCATAAATACATATTGGTAAAGATACAAACACTCAAAATCAGTGAAACTATACCAAATTTTGAATAAGTTTACAAATACGGCTTTGTAACGATGAGAAAGCCATTATTTGACTTGTAAAAGAAAATAAAAAGATATAGATTTTCTTTTTTAAAATTTAAATGAGTTTTTATTTATTTGTATTTAAATGTAATGAACTACACCAAGATAATAGGTCTGTTCGTATAAATACAATCAGAAATAATCGATACTATTATTGATGAACCTTTTGTACATGGAACATAAGGATCATCAATATCGATTATTTCTGATTGTGTATTTACGAACAGACTTAATGTTAATCCTATATATAGTATTATTTTCTCATTTATATACTGTACGTGTATAGTAAAGTCTCCTACAATTACAAAGTTTATAATATAATGCAGTAGTGAGCTGGGGTTATTAAAAGTCCTTGTATACCGAGGAAGATTTTTACTACACATTTTCCTTCCCTCCCTCTCTCTCCTTCATTTATAATAATCTGACAAGTTCCTGTGTGGCCAGTATGCTGAATAATTTGCACTCACTGAGAGCAAGCCAGCTTATAGAGAGAATGTGAAAATTCATTCCCTTTCATATATGTATGGTAAATTCTTTCATATCCTTTGAGCTTAACAGTTTATCTATATTCATAATTTGAATATTTTATTTAACCTTTTCTGCTCTTAAATTTTAAAGCTAAATAAGCACAGGTACAAAAAGAGATGGAATTTCAAGTTGTAATTTTATATCAAGGCTTATTTATTAGTATTTACTCTGGCATATAAGTGGTCTCTTTTATTATATATTTTATAATAATATATAAATGAATATGACGTTTAATTAATCTACAATACATCTCACAGTATACATAAATGTTATTGTAATTCAAATTACTTTATTAATGCTGGGAATGGATTTTCATGACTTACTTGAAAATACAGTAATTTGCTTTCATATAAATCTCTCACTCTCTCTCTCTCTCTCTCTCTCTCTCTCTCTCTCTCTCTCTCTCTCTCTCTCTCTCTTATCTGAAATGAATAAATCTAAAATTTATTATTTGACTTTTAATTTTTTTCTTAACAATTTTCATATTGAATTCTGCATCATTATTGACTGTGTATATGGAAGTATTAATGCATAATTATATAATTATGGAATAATAATTATATAATGACTATAATGAGATAATAAGGTGCATGTGGTTTAATGATAAATAAATCGAATCGCATATATTGTTATAAGGGAAGACATAAATTATAGTTTTTATTGTTTTATTTTTTATGGTACAGTTTGTATTACAATTAAACAATTTTAATACAGGGGTGAAACATACATTGGTTGATACATAAGATTGAGCTTCATTTTTTTTTTACGTTTTTAATTATGCTTACTGAGCTCCAAATTGAGCATTTACAACATATAACAGTCAACAACACAAAAATTTTGCCTATAAATGTACGTTAAGTAATTATATAACACCCTGCATCATATTTAATTATTTCTAGAATAGAAATTAATTAAATTTAACAACGCAACAGTAATTTTACTAGAAGATAGTCACAGTTCTTATTACAATTTTACAACATTATAATGGGATAGAATTGTCACAACTCGTGGATCTAGGGGGGGGGGAAGTGGATATTTTTTGTCATTAAAATTAAACGAGAACCCTCCTTCCCCTCCTGAATTTTTGTGAATTAGCGTCTGATAATTATGATCAGTAAACGTAAAGTCTTCGCCATTTCAATCGAGAATAAATTCTGATTATAGATGAAATAATTAATTTTAAATGTTCTGCTTTAATTTAAAAAATAAAATGTTCATTGATAATTTATAGATTGTCAGATAACTCAGATTCAATCTTACATCTTAAAATCAACTTAGGCCTTTTTTTAATATTCACATTTTTCTCATAAAAAAAAATCAAATGACGTTTTTGTATAGAATGAATAGAAAGATTGATGGAAAATCACCTTTATGTTTTTTTTTTTTTTTTGTTTTTTTTTGTTTTACTTTTTTTTTTATAACATACATGCAGAGTAAACTTCGGTCATTACACCCAGTGTTGAAGAATGTATGTAATGCTGCTATTATACAAACGACTTCTTTTTCACTCAAACAAGATCGTTCTCGGCAGTATCGACTAACAGATTACGATGTGGTGGAAAATTGTTAGTGTTCTTAAATTGCAGGCAACCTTTAGAGGTCTCCAATCCGCACAAAGTCATCAAGTTTCAGCGTTATATTATACGTCACATCTGGACCAAAATGTACTAACAACAAATTCTTAACACACTTAACGTTATATAGTACAACGTTGTAGTACGATGTATATTAATTGAAATAAAATAAATTACAATTTACTTCGCACTCCTCCAATATCGCTTAAAGTGCATGAGACATCTGTACTTCACTCAAGTGAATATTCGTTGCCCTGGAATCGTTTCTTTTCCAACAGATATCGTCCATGCAAATACTATAATGTTCATAATATGTCGATGAAGACTGTACACTACGCTTCAAAAAAATTAAATTGAAAACCACCATTGATTGTGTTCTGACCCCTGAATATTAGGCCAACCGTCCAACTTCATTTGAGGCTATGACTGATCGAGCATTGAGTGCAGATATCTATTGTTCATTAATTATTTAATTTAGCTAGTTTATATTTTAATTAGCATCTCAATGGTGTTCATTCAAAATTTATGAAGCGCACTGTACAATGGACAATTTGCATCAACTTTTTTTAGTAGCTCAGTCGAAAGAGGAGGTCAAAAAATACACCTGTGAATTTTATGCAATTTTTATTCTTACTACATCATGGCTAAAATAGGGATATAAAGAGGTCACGTGACCTGGAGGCGTCGCCCGTGTCGCCAATGACGTCATTGAACTGTCTGGTCAAGCAAAAGATCGTCTATATAACGCTTGTAAATAATAAATTAATTGTTGCTTGTTTCCATAGCAACGTGGTTATTTATAAGCGTTATAAAGTCAATCGTTTCTTTGACCGAGTAGTTCAATGACGTCATAGGCGACGCGGGCGACGCCTCCAGGTCACGTGACCTCTCTTTTAGCCATGATGCAGTAAAAATAAAAATCTCATAAAATTCACAGGTGTATTTTTTGACCTCCTCTTTCGATTGAGCTACTAAAAAAAATTTATGCAAATTGTCCAATTAGACGTTCATAAAAAAACTTACATTTTTTCTCATTAAATTTGATGTCTTTATTCAGTTTATTCACTCTGTTGTACGACAATTTAATTTTATATTCTGCATCACAGTCTTATTTTATAAATTAGGAATAATATCAAGTTTATTTATGGTTATTATTATGTTTTTTTCCCAGTTAATTTTATAAATATAATTAAATACTTAAGTTTTTTATCTTTCTTTATATACTTTTTCATATTACACTTTTCTTTATTCTTGTTGTTCTTTTTCTTTATTTTATTTTTAATAAGAGTGACACAACACAAAATATATTACTGTATCATGATGGAACTTGTTAGCTGTTACAACTTGCTTCGCGCTGCTGCTTCTGTAAAAGTTCTAGTTAAAAACTTTGGCAATTTCCTCCATCAAGTTTCAAAAACTTGTTTATTCTTTTCGCTTGCTTGGCAGTCAAGTATAGGCAGATGGTGACGGGCCGGGGGCGCCACCCTCCTCCTTCTTCTTCTAGCGCCATGCAGACACCACCAGAAGTAACGTCATCAGCTCGTCACCGAGGGCTGTAACACCTTCACATAATAGACACTGTAATCATATAACAACACAAGTAGCAAACTTTAATTTTTCACGCTGGGAAATTGTTTGGTGTCATTTTTTTAATTTTTTTTTTTCTAACTGAAGTTGAAAATACCTCTTGCAAAGTTGAAGTCAATGCAGATAAGCATACAGATTCCTCAGTATGACTTATTAGATTTGTACTTTTAGTATTGTTTGCTAATAGAGTAGTAAGAAAAATCTCTTTCTTTAATATTCATGTATTTTTTTTATGACTTAAAATAATATCATATATAGTTCTCCGCAAAACTTATAAACATCTACATTATTTTTTTCCCTTTTTTTTTCCACGAGTGATTTTTTATTTTATAGCACTGAAAAAGTTTATCTAGGGACAGTCGGAAATTAGCCTTTGCCATGTTTTGACATATCATCAAAATTTTTAATTGAGACATAGTAAATTTTCATGCTCAAGAATTCCTTATAAAAAAAATAAATAAATAAATAATAATAAAAAAATAAATAAAAAATAGCAATTTTATTTAGAAATGTAGCGAGTCTCGAAATACTGGTTTAATATTATTTTTTTACAGTAAAAAACTTAAATTAATTTTTTGCATAGAATTAGAAAAATGTTTCATACCTTTCAGAGCATGTCAGCAGCATTGATGACGTCACAATGAGCACCAATGACGTCATCACCAGCAGAGAAGGTCTTATAACAACGCTCGAAGCTTTGCTTCCTGTAACAAGACGACACAATTGCATTAAGTTAATCGTGTTTAGTAATTATAGTGCACAATTATACTGGAAATAAGATTATCAATTTATCTTTAAGACGTTAACACGATTTATTAGTAGTATACCAAAAGCAAAATTATTCTTTCAATTAGTTGTAATCGAGACATAAGTAGTTTCATTGTGAACTAGATTTTTTTTTTTGTCTCATTTTAGAGTTTAAAAATCTTCCACCCTATATTTAAGATGCCATATCTCTCTTAATGAGTACTTGTGATATTTTATCTTCTTACAATAAAACGTCCGATATTTTGCCGATCTCACTTTAAGGTGAAATTTATCTTAATCATTAAGAGGGCCACGAGAGAGACAGAGTAAGATAAATTGGTTTGCAGTGTGGTCTTCTAGGACAAAGAATGACGTCAATACTTTTTATTTTGTTAATGAGAGTCGTACTAATAATCCACCAGCCATTGTTATCCATCATTCTTATTTGTCAATAGCTGCGTCTTGGATAATGATGCTTTACTGGCTTCTATCGACTGCTCTCTTATTTTAAAGATGGAGACGAATCGTCTGAAATATCTTTTTATACATTTAGCGATAAAGGTCGTTCTTCCGTCTGCACTACTAATTATAGCTGGAGTAGCGACAGACGCTGTAGAGACCAGCAGATTAAGATGAATGTTGGCGAACGTTAGTGAGACTGTTTCAGTAATATATATCCCTTTTTGATGTAATATGTCTCTTCGGTGTAAAATTTCATTGCATCTACAAATTGATTCATGTGACGTAAGACAAATCTATGATACATAATATTATCAATTTTTAATGATTTACTGTAAAATTTAAATATAAATTTTTTATATTATAATTATGTGTCAAAAATTTGTAACCAAATTTTTTGATATATTTGATGAAAAAAGTAATAAATTTTTACTCGTGCTGTAATATATCCTATCAAGTTGTTCAAATCTGAAATAAAATTGTGAAGTTTTTTTTATATGATTTTTTTATGTATCAAACAAAAATCTCTTACAAAAAAAAAAAAAAAAAAAAAAAAAAAAAGTTTATCTTCAAAAACTTTCAAGAGAGAGCAATACAATTTTCTGTGACAAGTTGCTATCACAAATATAAACTTGCTGTATTATATGAGAGACTATATATGACAGATACACCACAATGATTTGAAGAAGAGAGTATCTCAACTTTATTTATTTATTTTTTTTTGTTATATATAAAATCAGAGAAAACTCTCAGGAAACGTTCAAGTTTTGTGAGCATAAACAATCATCTTAATTTTTTTTTTGTTGGTACTTTTGTTATTGAGTAAAAAGTTCTTAAATTTTTTCATATAGTTTGTCTGATCATAACTTATTCTGTTTCAACTTGAGTAGATTTTGCTATATATATAATACGAAGAATCACTAACGTTTTTGTCCTGTAAGAAGAGGCGATCGAGTGAATAGGGGACTTCTATATACGATGAGGGAAAAAGAGAAGAAGTTACAAGTCAGCTTGCTTCTGCATTTCTTGAAGTAAAAAAAAAAAAGAAACTTGAGTCAGTCAGAGTCTTGATAAGAATAAAACTGTGAGCAAAGCGAATAAAAAGGTAAGAAAAGTTGGAGCAATCTCCTTGCGAACGAGAGAGAGAAAGAGGGAGAAATCGCCTGGAACCAATTTACTGTAGAGCAGTGGGCAATTTAGAAAAGGAGAAAAAGAAGAAAAAAAAAATGCAATTTTCTTACTTGGTGTGGCAAAAATCGGTAAAATTCACTCCCATATATATACTAAATTCATCTATTATAGCTCGTATTTGCTCCTGTTGCAAAGTGTGAACATTTCTTTAACAAAGACTTTCTAAGGCTTCAAACCCTTATAGGCAATCCTAGTTCAAGACTTTTCTCACCCGTGTCTCTAGTATCGCCGCATTTAAACGCACTGTACCAGTAGTCTAAGATTTTTTTTTTTTTTTTTCTTACTGAAAGAATTAAGTGAGTTCTAACATGCGAATGGCGTAGCTGGTGAGATTTTCTCCACTGCCTGCACGTGTGAGAGCACAAACACGAGGAGGCTGAGCGTGCAGAAAGTCAGCGTCACGTGCAGATTTGATTTCCTCCTCCTGGTCGTACCGTGCAAACCAGCGAACCGTGAAATAATATAAAACCTAATCTCATTGTGGCTAAAATAACGTGCAATTTTAGACTCTTATTAAATTAGTTTAATTAAAATTTAGTAATATAATTATTTTGTTAAATAAAGTATAGTGTATCTTTTTTATGTTATATCGTTTTCATTGTATTGTTATTATAATTTTTTTTTGCTGTCATCATTATTACCAAATGTATAGTTAGTATACAATGTTTCTCTCAGTCAATACTATCTGATATAAAATGGTGAAATTGTATACTTTTGATTCTGACCTCCCCCTTTCCTCTGTATTATACTCTCACAAGATAAATTAATGAAGCAGCATCAAACAATAATAATTTAGTTGAATTACATAATACCACTTTAGAAAACTACAAATAATTACAAATTACAAATTATTTGTCCTACCTACAAATAATTTAAGTTATATATATGCCTCCCTTATATAATGAAATAATTATTATTGTATGTTTATGAGTGTACATAGAAAGAGAAATATAGTGGATGGTCATGTTGTAACTCGTTTTAAATTATTAAAACCAACAATGTTTATCCATATCTTGCTTGTGTTATTTTTAATTAACCGCATCTAACAAACAGTCCATATTACAACGCTGTTGCTCGCTTGCTGCTATATATACTGCACGTTTTGTATTATACATTGTTTTATTATTTGAACTGGTGGGGTCCGAGTATTGTAATAACAATGAGAACGAGCATTGTTCATGCTAATCATGAGGACAGCCAGAGTAGAATTTTCATTTCCTTTTCTGCATATCATTTGCCCGGGGATACAAACAATGACTGTGAGAAATAAAATACGAAAATGTCTCTGGCTGGCTATGTAGACCGCAATTTTAATACTGTGTTTTAGCTTCTGAAAAAGATTACTTTTTTCTAGTTTACTCTGAGTATATACTGTATATATATTATAGTTGAAAAAGCAAGGAAAAAAAAATTTTTTTTTTCATGCTCTTTCTTTTTTAATACAACCTGCTCGGAGCGTTGGAAAGAGGAGAAGATTGCAGCATGTTGGTGGGTGTAGAAGAGAAAGAGACTAGAAACACAATTCCATCACGCATAGCGGAACAGATGAGGCCAATCCATCGATTGCCACGAACGAGATCCCCTCCTGATCTATCTGACCTTACTTGAGCCACGTTCTGAGATTCTCCCCCCCCCCCCCTCCCCTCGCTGATCTATCTGATGTAAGGGATGCTGTGTCACGAGGCCACGCTAATAAATTGCTGACGGTATGGAAGGAAATTGCACGCTCTTCTACCAAGAACGTGCTTGGTACATTGTTGAGATTGCAGCAATGGTCAACCACCCCGCCTTATATAATATATGTGATGCTCATAGTTCAAGCTTGGCCGTTACCATACATATAACCAAGTACGTTCTAAATAATTTTTATTATTACATGAAAAAAAAAATTTCATATAATTTATAACGAAACTTATGATGACAACATGAAAGTGTAACAATAATAAGTTAACGGTAATAAAATTAGACTAATTAGTAATATACAATGTGTACAGTAATGTACAGTATAATATTCAATTTCTTAGGAAAAGATAAGGAAAAAATAATTTAATTTTCTTGCATATTTCTCATAAAAAAAAAACTGAAAAATCTTCTTTCTGAATCAACAACATTTTAGGATCAAAAGCAACTACAAATAAAATTTTCTACAAAGACAGATTCACCATATTTAATGTATCAATTATTATTTACTTCTTATTGTTTTAAAATTATCATCTTATTTAGTTGTCATGAACAGAGAAATGTTGGTCGAGGACGAAATTGCGCGCGACATTGACGTGTTCGTACGAGGCTGTCTGCTTGTAAGCAGAAAATTATCAAGCTGTCGTGAACAGCTGTCTTGGACCGACTGTAATTGAACGGTATGTCACTGTACTCTTCAACAGTATACAAAGCTGGTCGGTGAGGTCGGTCATTCTAATTATGATTTTTTTTTAAATAAAATTTAAAATTACAGAAATTGCAAACATGATTAATGTTACCCTTATATTAATTTGAAAGAATGCAATAGAATTATAGAAATAATCGAGAAACTAAAACGTGTTTTTGCTCACCAGCGCTGGTGACGTCGATGGCGTCGTGGTGTCGCACGGAGGCTGGCGGCCAGGGCGAGGCCTCCACATCCTCGAGGTGCAGCGTCACGTCCGTCACGCGGTGGTACAGCGAGAAGAGCGAGGCGCGGCAACGCAGCGTGAGGTGGCCCTCGCGGAACATGGGCCGCTCCAGACGCAGCTGCGACACGGCCGTTTCCAGACCCCCCGCGTACCCCGCGCCCCCCGCCTCTACGATCCACGAGCCGCTCGGACTCACCTGGGGAAACAGAGGTAATGTATTAATACTTATAAGGTGATAATAAATAAAAAAAAATGATACTGTGTACCAATATGGGAAAACCATAAATTTAATATAATGTATATGTTTTTAATTTAAGTACTTATATACTTGCATTAAAATACTTTAATTACTTGAATAACATATTCTTTTACTATATTTTACTACACTTTTAACTCACCGGCATATCGTTGATGAACCACGTGAGGTTGGCTGCCGGGAAGGACGAGAGTGACGTGCAGTTGGCCGCGATCGCCTCGTCCGTCGAGTAGCGCAGCTTGTCAATCGTGATGTACGGCACGTCTTGCGGCAAGTCTGAGGCACAGGACGACGTCACGTCAGCGAGCTTGTCACGAGCTTACCTGACGTGGCCACTCACCAACGACGAGCATCAGCGCCGACTTGACGTCCGTGTGGAAGAGCGGCGCGTCCGCCGACACCTCGCACTTGTAGAAGGCCGTGAGCTCGCGCTGGACGTCGCTCAGCACCACCGCCCGCGCGCCCGAC
Organism: Siphlonurus alternatus; assembly: GCA_949825025.1. NCBI lineage: Eukaryota > Metazoa > Arthropoda > Insecta > Ephemeroptera > Siphlonuridae > Siphlonurus > Siphlonurus alternatus. The sequence continues at coordinate 17,490,071 of OX463779.1, read as the reverse complement.
CGGGACACCTGCAGGACACACGGAAGACGGGGTTGGATTAAAAGCAGAAGTCACTGTTATCTTGTGAGCATAATTTAGTCTTACAGTTTGTATAATTCTATAATTTTTATGAATCTGTTAGGAACAATTATTTCCAGGGTGATAGTTATCAACCATGCAAGGAAAAAAAAAATGGTTTCCTCTGTATCAATGTTTGCTAATGTATACGTATGCTAAGATAATATATTGAATAATTTTGAATTTGTATTCAACTGCGTTTTTAACAGTACGATCCTTTAAAAACCTTTTTTCTTTCTTAGTATATAAAATCATATAATTATAAATATTAATTCAAAGAAATATTTATAATATCTAACATACTTTATAATCATATATATGGTGTACGCTATACACTTAACGTTGTCTTTTATCCCGTATACCATCAGTTCTATAATATCGTTTGATCCCACTCCTACTCTCTCTCCGTTTTAACTGGCTTTATTCTGAAGAGACAACGCGTCCCAGCCAGCGCCTGAGGCTCCCACAGTGATCCCTAGACACGACCATTAGGTCCATTACCACTATGTAGTGTCTCGCTCAATATAAAGTCGTGGATTGTCGCATTGGCACGGAGATGCTGCGGAGTCACTGTCAAAATGTGTCATTTCAACTCAACATTCAATACATCATTATTTTAACACTTTTTTAATTAAATTAAAACTAAATTCGCGGGTGTGAAGGGAGAAAGAAATGATAAGTTGAAAGGAAGGACGTTTGCAAATAAATTAACCATGCTTTGAAATCAATATTATAACTACTTCATTAAAATAAATTTTGTGGTAATTGATGATGTAAATTATGCAAGAACTTCCTATCTTCTATAATGTGATTCAATAAGTTTAAAGTGGGAGTAGTGCAGTGCATTGAACGTTTCACGTAGGATCATTGGAATCAAGCAACGCCGTATATTTATACGTTAGTATATAATTGACTGCGTAACCATTTTCAATAAAAACCATGTACCTCCCACCCACGGTCAAATCGTTGTGATTTTCCACAATGGTTTCCCTATAGCTTTAGACTATAATATATTTATAGTACTTTCAGTTCATTGGCGTAGCGTTAATCCTGACTTAAGTTTCCGATTCCACGTAAATGCTGGAATGCATAATATTCTAAATCATGAGACATAACCACCTCCGTTCTTGGTGAGCTTGTGGAAAACATGAGTATTTTTTTATTTTTTTTTTTTTTAAGAAAAAGTACACCAATTGTGGTTTGATAAAAAAGTGTCGAAAGAATAGGACGTAAAAATAAAATCTTGCATCAAACACAATAGTTGAAATATACATGTTATCTTATGACATGGCAAAACGTATAAATTTGAAATTTTATTTTTACGTCTACGTAAATTTTAAAGAGAACAAAATAGTGACGATAAAAGCACGAACTATCCTGCAACTGGATTAAACAGTGTGCTCTAATAACTTGAATATTAAACTGATTAAACTAATGGAATAATAGCGATGAAATTAATAATATACAAAATCCAATTAACAAAGTATACAGACCGTGTTAATTCCAATAATATGAAATAACATATCTGTTTGAATTGAGAAGCAAAATAGCCATAACAGAACCATTTCCCCGCTCACTAACTGTCGCTTTCTGCCTTTCTTTACGTCCTTTGAGACTCAAAAGACTCGCATCTATTGAGAAGAGAGAAAAAAAAGTGCGCAAGGAAGATTTTCACTGAAGATGGGGATACATTATAGCAGAAGCGAGGAGCTGCATCTTTCCTCCCGCCTTTGATGAAGGAGTTTTCTTTCCCTAGTTCGCAATGAGGCTGTTGGAGCGTGCAATACGACCGATCTGGCTTCTGCTCTTTGATCTCCAGTCGAGAATGAGGGAGGAGGTCAGAAGTAGTCTTGTAAAAATAGAGCAGCTCATTAATATGTGCACACTCAAGTATACAAAGGGTCTACTTGTTAGTGTGTGAATGACTTGCATCTTTGCCACCGTAAAAAATTGTGATTCATTCACAGGCAGCTTTATTCTTAATTGGAATCGAACAATGTATTTCATGGCACCCATATATTTTTATATTCAAAATTCAAAATTTAGATGCCATTGCATGAGTATTATTAGTAGCTAGTACAAAGAAATTTAAAAAAAAAAAATGAGAGATTCGTGAGCTATATAGATATCATTATAAAAATACTACTTCTTTTTACTTAACTTAACTATATATGTAGGATACTCGATTCTCTGATAACAAATCAAAATATAAATATCTAGTTTTACACAAGTATTGTATTTTAAACGTAAAATTGTTTTTATACAACGTAGGAAATATTAATCAATAGAATAAGTTTAAAGCAAAAAATAATCACCTTTTTAAATTTTTTTAACTCTGTCTCTCTGTCTCTCCTCTCCTCTCTCTCTCTCTCTCTCTCTCTCTCTCTCTCTCTCTCTCTCTCTCTCTCTCTCTCTCTCTCTCTCTCTCTCTCTCTCTCTCTCTCTCTCTCTCTCTCTCTCTCTCTCTCTCTCTCTCTCTCTCTCTCTCTCTCTCTCTCTCTTTCTTTCTTTGAAGTATTTGAAGTTAATTTTGGATTTTTTAACACACCACAAAGTTAAAAGTAAGACTAAGATAAGCTAAAACTAATGAGAAGTATCTCTCTTTTAGTAGCGTGCTTATTATACCATGTCTTATCAGTCGTTATCTAGAAGTTAATTGAAAGGGGGTTGAAACTAGACCGAGAGTCAAGATTTACAAAATGTGGTATGAAAAGTTGGCAGTATAAATATGCAAAGCTTTCTTAATTACATTCACATGAAATGAATGCTATAAAAAAATCTCACACAATTTCTGACCCTTCTTTGGCCACACTTCATTTTAAGTAGAAAACTTGGGGCTCTAAAGTAAGATAAGCCTAAAATAATGAGTTACAAACTTGAAGCACTTTTGTGGGATTATCTTTTGGTTACTTGACGTAATTGAAAAGAACGTGAAAATTAACAAAATGAAAAAGTTAGTTGTGCTAAGCGTTTGTTTAATGGTCTGTCCGTCCTCACAGATGGCGCGCACTTTTATTGGCCGCGTGATGTTCGTGGCAGGCGGGTTGCATCGAGCGGGCGTGTGGCGAGCCGCAGCTGTCGCCTGGCCGGCCCGAGACCAACTTCTTCTGGGGGGTAATCACCAGACTGCTTGACACACGTGCTCTGTAATGTATGTCAGTGGGGAGAAGGGGGGGGGAGAGATATCGTAGAAAATTAGAATATTAATTGTAAAACAAATTTTGCAGTTCCATTTTGTTCCCTAAAAACTTTTTATCATTAATTTAAAATTAAAAAAAATAGAACTTTATATTGCAACAGAAAGTTTATGAATATATCTTGTCAAGTCTCTTGTGATATCTTTTACATTAAAGCAATGCTAATGTGTACAGCGCTTGTTTTGCTGCATAATTAACAAAGTCGCCCACTCGGCCGGCTACTAGCGGGAGGAGGGTCCACAGTGGCAGCCTCTGGAGAAGCCGAAAGGACGCGCGGTATCCTGGCAACCGGCGAGATGTCGGCGGGGTCGTGTGGTTGGAGAATGAGTAAAGAGAATATTCAGAGAGTATCAAGAGAACGTTATAATATTTAGCTGTTTCGACGTTCTTTTTAGAAGAAAACACTAATTTATACGGTGTGCAATATGCAATTGAGGAGAAATAAAAATTCACTCCCAACTTTGTTGCTACAATTGTAGCTGATGTAGCTTTTGTTGTTTAAATACATTTGTAACAATAATGTCACAGACATATCTGTTATGATATCTCTGCAGCCGTCTAAAAAAAAAAATGAATACGCCTTAAAAAACTGCGTATAAAAATTTATGTATAAAGTTTTGAGCAGTATAATAGAACATTAGAAATATATGAAATTTATTTTTGACAAAAGTCTCGAATTTTCATGTTACACTGGATGTTATTTATTTTTTTTTCTATTAAGTACATTTGCTCATCTTTTATATATATTTAGATAATATACTATTAGTCCACTTTAAAATCATGGTCATGTAAATGGAATTGAAAAAAGTTTAACTGGTAAAATTTTAGTAAGAAAAAAAAATAGTTCAAATCATTGTGATAATTATAAAATTTGATAAATTCTGTTAAACCGTTCTTCCAATTTAAATCGCAATTTCATTTGCTTGCAACTTCATTTACAGTAATGAATCGTTAATGACTGTTTTAATTGTCTCGTTAATGTACCACGTTTTCTCCTTGTATGTTGACGGCATGTTTCCAGACAAGAGGACACACCAGAAAGTTGTCCCGGGTGACTGAATCGCTCGCAGCGACACACAGCGGGGTTCTCGGCAACAGGTTCGGAGGGGGCGGGGCTCGTTAGCACTTCCACGTGACGACACCGCGCACTCTTCAGTCGAGTGAGACGCTCGTGTCAATTAACGTAACTGAGAAGCAAAATAAAAAGAAGTCTTTTGTTATGCGTGATGTAAATAAAAAAGAGATGGAAAAAATGCTGCGAGGAAAGTTAACTCCGTGGAGAACTTCATTATAGACTACAATGGAAGAGAGGAGTTGCGAGATTGTAATTAAATGAGTCGGGCCGGCAATTATCTCCGACGTTAAGACGCGTGGTGAGGCCTGAGGACTTAGCAGCCGCACTTGCCACAGCGTCGTGTTCCGGTGCCCAAGTGGGCAACTTAACGCTAGGATTGAGTCCTGAAATGCAGGTTTTTCAGCGAAGAATTCCATTTAATTCAGATCAACTTGATGTGATGTATCTTTGTAATTCTTTGAGTTGATGCCACGACGTTTGAGTCAGCAGAGGATGCAATCAATAAACATACATTGCATTTTAATCTATACGTATTGAATATGCATTGCACAAAGTTCGTATTTAAAACTGATAATTTGAACAATTAATTCAAACTGTCAATTTGGTTCTCTACGGAACCTAATATAATATATCAATAATTCATAATTGTATCTCACTGAAATGTATTATTTATGAGACCTACTAACAAGCAAATTGACGTCATCTACTCGTGATGTCAATATTTTCCTCGTCCTTTTTTTTATTATAAAAAGAAGGAAGATTAAATTTAAGTCACTTTGTGTCTTTGAGCCAGCTTGCGTTTGTGAGGAAATACGAGGCAGTCTTTTTATATAATATCAAGATTTGGTAATTTGAAAGGATGAAAAATAGAGCATAATGGAATATACAGGTGGTTGTTTTAAAATGTAATAAGATTTATTATACTCACGTCCACGTTGACTCCGGGCAGTGGGAAGACGCGCGTGGGCGGCGCCTCCTTGGGCACGAAGCGGTAGAACTCGTCGTCGCCCTTGTACCACTTGATGGAGTAGAGGGCGGCGCGCTCCAGGTCGTACTCGCACACCAGCTTGACGCTCTCGCCGCGCCGCACCGCCTCGGGCACCTGCAGTCGCACGTCGCGGAGGCCCCGCACCCCGCCACCTGGAGACATAGGGAGGAGGTGGGGTTAGAGACATAATTGTTGGAAACATAAGAGGATAGTAGGGTTAGTGCCATCTGAAGGCACGAGGGCTGAATTGAAATGTTTTTTTTTTTTTTTTATCAAACTACGAATTACATTTTTCATAATATGGTATACAGTACAATGTATCAAAACGCCCTCAATACCTTATTTAAAAATAATTTAAAACAATGTTTTAAGTTAGTTATTAAAAAAATGCATGATTTAATTTACATGTTGATAATGATTTAAAAAAAAAAATATTTTATTTTTTCACTAATTTTTCTGAATACCAGAGGGAAATAACAATAAAAAAAAAGATTACAAAACTTTCGATAGAAAAATTAAACATCTAAAATATTTGCATGAACAGGAAGTAGTAGAAGCCTAGCTGTAAATAAAAATGTACCATATGATAATTAAATTAATGAATATTAAATTAATAGTTCTGTTAGTAAATAAATTTTTAACAATGCTTGAAATAAAATTAAATTACATGTTATAACAAATTCAATTTGTTATCTATTATTTTTTAAGTTAATCATTATATTATTTACAATTTCAATATAATTAAAACCTATTGTTTATTTATAATGAAATTAATTTGTAAAATCAAATTACTATCGAGTTAAATGTACTTTATTGAATTGAAACAAGGTAGATATTGTCAATTTACAGTATTATGTATAATTATATGAAAAAAAAACGTATTAAAAAGCTTTGCTTGCTTTGTCATTTAAAATTCAATTTACAATAATAATCCTGTTAATATCGCATATAAAATTTTAATAAAAAAAGCAATGTTTGTGCTATTGACATTTCGTCAGCAGCATCCATCACAAAGTAATACCAATAGCAGTCATTTTGTAGCAAAATTTATTAAAACAAATGAGTATATAATTATTATGAACTTATAATTTACAAATAATACACAGCATGTACAGTAATAATCACATAATATATATATATATATATATATATATATATATATATATATATATATAGCAGTCAGTGATATTGTATTATTGTTTACAATTTATGCAATATAAATAATAATATAATAATTATTAATGATTCGATAGTGATAACATTTTTAAGTGCCTTTCATGACTATATCCATTAGAATGATAAGTGTTCCCTTTGAATTCTATCTTGTTAACTTCATCAAAATTCGGTTATGTGTTGTTCTGTAACAAATAAAGTGTGATTTTCAGCTTAAGTGGATTTTTCAACGATAATATTAACTTACTTCGAAAATGATAAAACGTACAAATTAACGTTACTCAATCATTATACGCCTTGCAGCTAGGCAACTTGTTTAGCAACAAAAAGAAGCGGGTTGCATAAGTAACAGGGGCAAGATGGCGTTTTCAAGCTCTACACTCGCATTGAAGTTTTTCAATAAATTTATAACATAAAAGCAATATATAAATGTATCATTGACATCACAAAGAAAATTTTTATAACATCTGTTGGATGTTACCTTCATAAGTAAGTCTTAATTACGTTGATATTGAATATTCACTCCTGGCTAAAGTCATAATGCACGAGGTGGTTTTTAATGCCAGCTGTTGGTGCTTTATGAGGTCAATAAAAATTTGATGAATAAAAATATTCAATATTTTGCTTATATACAAAATTCTGCTGTGAGCTTAAACCGGTATTACACGATACAATTTTTTCTGATTACTGCATACAAATTTTCCTTACAAGAAAACTTCAACTCCATTTGTTTGTTTTTTGCAAGTAAAAATTGTGTGCAAAAATGTATCGTGTAATACCAGCCTTACACTAAAATAAAAGTTGTAAAACCTCTAGGCGTTTTGGATAATTTTTAGTTGAGTAAAACTATAAGATAATAAAACAAATTTTTAATCTTTGACAATAATATATTAATTTTATACTAAAAAAAAAAATAAAAATAGTAATACAGTTTGCTTGAGTGTAGCATGAAAACAGCAGTTTCAAAATCCTTTTTGTTTTACGAGGAAAAAAAAAGTGCGCCCCATTTGAAAGTGTGTTTACAAAGAACTTCTCTTAGGATGACGATCTGTGGCAATCGTGAGCTCTCTGTGCTCTGGCGGTTTTATCTCTGTGACTCGGCGAACCGAGCAGCTATCACAAAACACTAAAAAGTGCGCCACCATGTCTACAGTTCGTGAGCCTCTTTGCTGTTCATTTGTCGGAAAATAAACGCCTGGTTTAATCTCTACGGTTTTATTTCGGAAAGTAAAAAACAAACAAACTAAAAGTTACAAATGTATGCTGTGTTTTCTGAATTTTCAAGACTAAAAAATAATAATTATAATTATGCATGCTATTTTGTTTTTAGAAGTATAATTAATTATGTACTGATATTAATTTAATCTTGAGTACTGTTTGTAAATTTATAAAAGTTTTAATTTTTTACATTCCAATTAAATTTTAATATAAAAAAGCTTCATCATATGATTTTCTGAGAAATTAAATGTATTAAAATATTTTTTTATGGCATTTCAGAATGAAATTATCATACGTTGTATAGCTAAAATATTTTCCAGAATTTATCTGTCATTCTGTATTTAATATTATTTTAATTTTATCGAGATTTATTTTACATTACAATGTGGCTATATTGAGCATTACAAATTGCATCATCCACAGTAGCAATTACAACAGCAATCATTGTGATTGCTGCTGTCTCTAATTGCAGACTCTGTTGTTGCGGGGCGATTATCGTGCAGACATTACCAGCGGCTGAGTGCTCGCTGAGAAAGTGGTGCACGAAGGGGGGGGGGAAAGGGGGTTGAAAATCGAACGCTCTGGAAGAGTCAATGCAGCTTGTTGATAACAAAGCCTGGAGTATTTGTATTGTGAATAATTACAGGATATAGATAATCGAGATTGCAAAATTATTGGACAAGTCCATTAAAAAGGAGCAGAGTTATAAATGTTAGAATTATTATAGTATGAGACTTTTTATATAATTTTGAAACAGATTGAAATTACGTTAAACGAATATTAAAATTGCTTTCAATTAGACTTCTCAGATATTTCCAGTAATATATTTTTTTTTCAATATTTTTTAAAAAATTTTTTTTAAAGAGTTCTGCACTGCTGTGATATAATTTAGTTTTATTTTTCCACTGTGGTAGCTCGCCAGCTGTTGTGACGTTGTGACTATATGACGTCACAAGCTAAGACAAAATTGTTTCTTAAAAAAAAAAAATTGTTTCTTATATATGAAAAGACAGTTGCATTTAATATGTATTTTAAAACACTGTAATTTACAGTAATTTTAGTAATATATTATATTATGCTACAGGACACAATTTGTGTGATAAATAAAAATATTACTCGTTTTTTATGTTTCATGTAGCCACTATAATATTTTGCTGTTAAGAATTGACTTTCCTAAATTATAACGAAATAAACCTAGATTATAAATGTTATTATAATTTGTATTTTAAATGCCACGAACGGCAACGTCATTGAATTGAATGTAATGTTAAGTAAAAGGTCACAGTCATCATCCCTGTTGCGCATGCTAATTAAAGGGCATTGTAAATCAGCCATGCGCAAGTGTAAGCGGAACTGCCAATGTCATGTTCAGCTAAGAGCCATTTATTCATATCATCCATCATATTAAAACCCTCTGTGATCAATTTTCTCACGACCAATAAAGACCCTTATCAAAACCTTTCAAATTAATGGCGATATGTCAAAAGAAAGAAAAATTGAGTTCCCAAGAGAGACAAGGAAGAACAAAAAAAAAAAAAAAAAAAAGTATAATAAAAAAAAGTAAGTGAGAAGCTGTACTGGTAAGAAGTAATCGAGTGAAAAGTTTTTGCGTGGAGCGGAATTGTTGACTTGCAATCCGTTCCGGCTTATCGGCTCTCCCGGCGCTGTAGGCGTCTCCTCCGAGACACCAGCCGCCTCTTTGCGGCACCTCAGCTGTTCGCAGACTGTCTCTGCAAACACGTACCTCCGCATGGGCTCACACTCCGCGTGCAGACATGCGTCTTTTGGAGCAACCTCACACGGGATCAACCTCTAAGATAACAGCTGCATGCCACGCAGAAATACCATGCGCTCATATAAGTGAATGATTAGCCCAATCGATTTAACCATAAATAAGAAAATAAATTACATTTAATGCTTTTATTTGGATAGCTGATATAAAAATATATCCAGCGTTTAAAGTCTCTTTTCTCACTTAAATGACATTGTAGCATACGCCTAGAGGGAACACACCATATATATACATATAGCATCATGCAGCATAAAATTACACGGTTACTATAATATGTCACGGCTGGGAAAAGTTAGTCAACATAATGGACAATTTGCATGACATTTTTTTATTGCAGAAATGGATAGAGGGTACCAAATTCTGTTACTCTGAATTTTTTCAGATTTTTTTGAGATCGGGAAATATTTTTAAAAAATTATTGAAAGTCAGTTTTATGACGTCACGGGCGTTTAGCGCCTATCCTTTTCTTAAGGACAGACTCTTCGTGACGTCATAAAATTGACTTTCAATAATTTTTTAAAAATAGTTCCCGCGGTCTCTAAAAAATCTGAAAAAATTCAGAGTAGCATAACTTTGCACTCTCTATCCATTTCTGCAATAAAAAAATGTCATGAAAAATGTCCAAGTCTCAAAAAATAATAATAATAATAATAATAAAATAAAAAAAATATGTTTTTCATTTTTTTTTTAACCAGCTTTGGCAAGTGATAAAATACATATATAGATTATGTTCTTATTCTTATGTTAAAGCGCAGAAGAAAATAATCAAGGACAGATAATGTACTCTGCAGGTCACAGTTTACGAACAAAACTATTATACACATAAAACAGTATCGCAGCAACCCAAATAAAAATGATAAATTATACTGTATAATATGTTACACTTATCAAGATAACAAAAAATTATAATAAGAATGTATCCATGAATTTTTTTAACCATAAAAATTTACAAGACTTGTTAACGCTTTCTCTTCAGCAGTCCAGGTGCTCCACGGACGACAGTATGACGTCACAGGATAATCAGACTTGGAATGCAGTGGACAATGTGACACAAAGCACCAGCCAATTGATGTCCAGTGAAATTCCAGGCTGGAGCCTCCAGGAACGTTCGGACGTTGCCTTTGTTCCGCGCTAATCAATCTCCGCTCCGGGCCTGTCATCAGCATGTATACGCTAGCCGTGAGTAAAAATATTCTGCTTTAAAATATAACAAAAAAACTGCCTGGTAAAAAAATGATTGACGTCATGTTTATTTAACGTCAAAAATCTCAGAACATTACGACGAATATTTCCATACTGTTATTATACGAGCTGAATTTTATCAATAGTCTTTTTCTACATTCAGATTTTTCTAGTAAAGGTTACGGACTTTGCCATTTCAATATTTTAGGCTTTTTATCCTCACACAAGATTACATTTCACAGAAGGAAAGAAGATTTCATCATGTGGGGTCTTTTGATTCTTTAGTACCAAAAACCCTCTTAGGATATTATCATCTTTGAGGTCAAAATCATGGACATTTGCACCGTGTATGCATCCACCACATAGAAATTCAAATATCATAAAAGCATATGTGGAAAGTTTGCAGCTCACTTGGCTTTGGATGAGGCTTCAAGATGGCGTCTCGGCGCAATAAAGGCTCGAGTGCGGTCTGTCAGATAAGCTCAGATATTGCCGCGTCGCTGGCATGCGTCACAGCGGCCGCATGCAGCATCAGTCTAAAGAGATGTATCCAGGCCGTGTGTTGACATATGCAAATTATAATTTAGGACTCTTATCAAACGTTTCCATGTTTTACCTTCTGCAATTTAGAACTCATTGTATTAAATGAAGTAGCAACGAGAGTTTCGATCTACCTTATAATATAATATTTTATTTCTACATAAAAAAATAATTATTAATTCAGCTTTAGACCAGTTCCAGTTCATAATGTAATCAGTAAAACTCTGGGTAGAATGATGTGATAGGTTGGGATTTTGCCTGGAGTCTGTATAGTCTAGTAGTTTGTGCTTGCTTGCTGGAACCATTAACTTTGTAGCAGCTTGCTGGAGAAATGTGTTGCTCCACGTCCCTCTCTCTCTCTGAGCCACTACATACAACTGTGGAACTGTACACTTCCAGCCAGCCTGAAACATTCATCACCAAGCTTATACTCACTAGCTAGACGTATTATATACTTACACCGACTCACAACCAAGTGCTTTTTGTTTAACTGTAAATGCTCTGCAAGAGTTACAATGTACACTACACTAAAATCGGGCTAAACATATTGTATTTTTACAACTATAAATAAATATTAGCGACACAGGTGTTGCTATGATTTAAATTGATTTAAACTTTCTCTATGAAATGAAATATATGTTTCGAGCCAACTTTCCTTTAAACAGCTTCTATAAAAAAAAAGGTAATGGATTTTTATCTGTATTATCAAACCGGTCGAATCTAGAATTAAATAAAGACATTTTAATAATAATAAAAAAAATCCATATTAGTATAGATGGAAGTTTTTTCCTCAAATTAATAGCAAAATTCTTAATATTTAATTTGTAAGTTAATTTTTTGTCGTAACTTGATCTTGATCACAGAAATCAAATTTAATTATGCACAGTGGTTTATTAGTTTCATTATCTTTAAAGCACCAAGATAGATTGATTGTGAAAAATCAGTAAGCATGGCAGCAGTAGATTCAAAATTATTAAATTAAAAAATATAATAAAAAACAATTGAATTCTTCTTGAAGCAATGATTTTTTTTTCTTTTTAACATTGCTTTCAGATTGTACATTATGTACAGTTTTCAATATAATGTTATAAATTTATGATTTTTCCCCCTCTTTAAATAGCTATTTTATATGAGTTTTTATGTATATATATTATATATATTATATATGTATATATATATATATATATATATATATATATATATATATATATATATATATATATATATATATATATATATATATATATATATATATATATATATATATATATATGGCATTTTTTATATCTGCATGGGTGGTTAGTTAAACACGCCTGGAGGTAAATTTTCTTGTAGTGGTGAACCCACGTACAGTGCGACAACAACCACATGAGCGCCCACTCTCTGGCTATTGTTAAGAGCGGTTTGTGTGACCAAACATTCAATTGTTGACATAACAATAGCCATGATGAAATATAATTATTTATACGTTTAATTCAATACATGTAACAATTATTTATGTATTTCGTTCTGACAAAAATAACTAACGTACAGTTTTGGTCAAAAGATAAGGACACTTAGCGTTCATGAGAGTCAGAATAGCTACCAAAAACATGCCTGCAGCTAGGCGAATGTGAGTCACCTCCAGCATGGGAGGTGTCCCGGTCTTAATGTCCATAACTGTACGTACATGTTGTCACTCTCAGGTTATTACTAACATGAAGGTATAATAAATGGAGGTGCAAAGTTCAGGTAAGCCGCAAAGGGAAATTTTCCGAAGTGATGACTGTACATCCTCTTATGATTATTATTACTAGCAAAACTCATGCGCGGTGTATACGACGTTAAATAATGCACGAGTTTTTGTTTTGTTAACCTCATGTTGGATTATATTTTCTCTGTGAACTTGCACGTAAAGGGAGAAAGGATACGTTACTTTGAGTTCAGGATAATATTTTTCTCTTTGTTATTTCTAAAATTACATTACTTTTAAATGTAGTGTACGTGCTTTGCTGTGAAAACGTGACTTTATGTTTACGTTATTACAGTCTCGACGTGTCCACACGTTTAACTTCAATGTTTGAGTGGCAGGTAAGTCCTTGTAGGTACATATATTGAAGTCCACAGAGAACAAACTGTAAATTCTAGTACTCTCAAGATGAAAATATAATACACAAGTATATACTGAATAATTTACCAGCTTAATTAAAGGAAACATATGACGCTATAATGCTATAATATGTGTAATACAAAGCATCTAAAAGACAGTTTATTTTTAATTAAAGCTTTCATTAGAAACAAATAATATGGATGTTTAATTTATTTAAAAATGTTTTTCATTCTTGTTGAATAAGACTAAAAAGTACATATTTTGTTTTTGGGCACGATCCAGTGGAACCACGAAGGAATATATTCAGGTTTCTCGTTTAGTGCCACTCTAAATCAATGACACTAACCGCGGTTAGTAAAAAAAAAAAAAAAAAAAAAAAAAAAAACTATATAACTTTCTGGATTACTTCTTCGTGAATCGCGTCTATTTTATTATATTATATATTTTATTCAGCATGATATTCATATATATGTATAGGACATTGACAGTTGCATGCAAAAACTCCAAGTATTTTGAGATAGTCGTACAAGGGAAATAGTTCCACTTCCCTTGTGGATGGTGCACTTCACCCACAATCTTTTCCCACTTTTCTTTAAAACCCACCTTTTACTTATAAACAATCAGATATCGATTGCGGTTGCCACGCCCACTCTTCGTGTCTGACAAGCTGACAGTGAGTCTGACCACTACACTACGTAGATTGACAAGAAGCTAATTGGAGCCGTCTGGCTCTGATGAAGTGCTACTAAACCACTTGCTCAACTTTACATTTGACTCTGATTTACGATATGTAGTTTAAATGTTTATTATAAAGTTTGAAACTAGAAATGAAAACCACAAAGCTAAATATGACACGTTGTATGAAACAGCTGACTAAAATGGATACTTTCGTTGGCTACAGGTGACGCTTATAACACCTATATTATATTTACATAAATACTGTGAGGTAAGCTACTTTGTGTCACTGTAACACATGGTTGTCATAACTCGTAATACTACACTCTGTATTAATGTATAGTATTATGATATAATTATATTTTCATGTTAATACAAAATTCATGGTAACATTATTTGATTTTGGTTGTAACTGACCATTAAATTATATAGTCCCTGTCGTAAATATATTTTAGTGTATAGTTCCATTTAATTTCAAATTTCATGTGATTGTTTTAATTGCTGGGTTGCGTAATACGTATGTATAGAGTTGGTCATAAAGAATAAAATTGAGAGTGCTAACATTAAAACTTTTGACTAAAATTATACAGTAAAAAATTAGGCTAAGAAATTAATAATAACACTCAAAATATTATTAAATTAGTTTCGTTACGCCATCTTTATATTATAAAGGACGTTCAGTTAAATTAATCGATTAAATTAGCTAATCCTCTCCTAAATGTTCAAATTTGCAACACTCCTCTGATTGGCTCGTAAAGGTTATGATATGAGAAAGATGTGCACCTCGGGACATCATGAACGTTTGCTAGAGCTTCAGCTGCAAGGTACAAAAATATGTAGATTTGAAATTAATTGGAAGTAACACACAAATTCTATCCTCAAAATGCTTTTAATTTCACAATTTCTCCATTATAGTCACTAATGCACTAACAGAGCAGAGGCAACGTTTGTGAAGTCCCGAGGTGTATATAATATAATCTCATCATCATAGCTAAAGTTAATTTTGAATTTTAACCAACCCCCATGAGACCCATTTTCTCTATCCTCTAATGCTAGCTAGCTTTGCAAATTTTAACAACCCATTTGACTCACATCGCATAAAATTAATTTAAGTATATTACAAATTTAAAATAGCATGTGTATAAATATTTTAGAATTTCATATATAGTTAATTAAGCGTATTATTTACATTATTAATACACAAATAATCAACATGAATAATTATCATAACGTCGAGGAAGTGTTTTTAATTCCATTAAAGTACGAATTTGACTCAAAGTTAATGAAAAAATAATGTTGACAAACTGTAAACAAAAAATAATATATAAAATATCAATATACATAATATAAAAAAAAAAAATGTATTTGCACACTGTTCAATATGATTGAAGATCGTTAGCAAATAATAACAGTTGGTACTCTGAGTTGGTATCAAACATGAATATTTTACATAAAATTTAATCAAAATTCAATTAAATTAAAATATAAACAATAATTACCAAAATATTAGCCATTTAAATAATTTCAGGAAATCAATAATAATATGTATTTTAATTTTATTAAAATAAAAAATATTTGTTAGTACAACCATAATTAGCAACAGAGACTGATTTTTCGATGTTTCCACCGTCCTATATAAAAAAATTTTGAAGAAAAAAACTATAATGAACAATACGTTTCAGCATTGAAGCAACATTTTTTTAAAAGAATTAAGTTTTTGGTTAAAAAAAACACAAGACTCAGAAGGGGAGAGATCATATTTTTTAATTAATAGCTTTGTTAATTACTCAGAAAATATTCCATTTGTTAGTATTGTCATTTATTGAGAAAAATTCCTTGACAGAGAACACAAACTTGGTCTTTGTTTGGTTAAAACAGTATGCTCAAAGGAAAATAGGCCCTGTAAGCTACACACAGTTATGAAAGAATATTTTTATTAAATTATTATCATAAAAGCCTATACTATTTTTATAAAATATTTACTCTTCTAGCGAACGTGACTTTCAATATCTAGAATATTTCAAAAACATATTTTTATACTGGACGCTTTATTTGTTTGTTTTAGTGTTTATAATATGTGTTGTAACGTGACTAGTGGAACGATCTCCTTGTAGAATTGCAACATAAATATGCTGAGCTGTGCAATAAACATTGCAGAATTAAAATGACCTCGTAAACTTTTTATGTTGACTGGTCAGCATGGTAAAATATTCAAAAGTCTAGTATCTAATGTTATAAGTTGCAAGTGATAAAACGTTTAATATATGTCATACTTCTTTATATCATTTCCTAGCCACTACAGTCAAATGTTATAAATGAAACACTAAAAAAGTAGGATTCCTATCTCTCTCTCTCTCTCTCTCTCTCTCTCTCTCTCTCTCTCTCTCTCTCTCTCTCCCTCTCTCTCTCTCTCTCTCTTCTTTCATGTTCAATGAAAGTAAAAGTTGTTTAATGTAAATTTAATTAGCTAAAATTTAATAAAAATTACAGTATAATGATAAAAACATTTTTTTATTGATTATCGAACCTAGAAGCACTCTTTAATTTATTTTGACATTTAAAGGAGTTTCTCTCTAATTCTTCTGCTGTAAGGTAAAATTATAAAATTATCATACTTGAAGAAAAGTAGAACAAAATGCTGATGGCACTTATCTGCCAAGTAGTTTTTCAAGTTTCCAGTTTATATAAGCGAAATTGATTTTATTTTAAAATATCGAGATTAACGTGAAAATATTAAAAAAAAAAAAAAAGGAATTAATAATTTTGCAAGATTGATAAAATAAATTCATAATCTAAATTAATAGAAATGGACTGTTATCTGAACGCCATTATATATATATAATACTTTATATATGTAGGTTTGAGTTCAATAATAGTCAGTTCAAGATACATGCCAGGCAATTTGTTGTGGTGAATTGTGCGAACAATAGTTGTCTGCTACAACGGCCATAACTCGAACTAACCGCGTAAACCATGTACTTTGCAAACTTGTGTACACTTTAACTTCGAAGTTAACCCCCCTAGTGAACGTGAACTACACACATTTTCCCACACAGAGCCACAGCCGCTTGATGTTATTTTGCACTAAACGCTATCACATTAATTAATTATTGCCTTATTGGAAACAACGCCTTCGATAAAATTGATTTATAAATTATTGTTTGAGATGGAACCACAGTAAAGTTATTGAAGTAGCTGCACATGAAAGTGAAAGACAAAGTGTAATTAATTTCTGCAGTTCAAACTTTGTGGTTTCTTTAAAAAAAAACTTTTATTTTGGTTTAATGAAACTTCAGATAAGTTTATCATAAATTGGCAAAACATATTTCTTTGTTGCTGTTTTTTAAGTTTTTTTAAACTTAAAAACAAACATAAACATACAAACATAAACTAAAATTATTTTTAAATTAAAATGAAATTACATTTGAATTGGCTTTATCATCATTTTTTAAGAAAAAAAAAAACTTGTGTTTTCTAATGCTCAACTTGTTTGTTGAATTTTAAATATTGTTTCAATGCATTCGTATCTTGACTATCTTGAGGATTGCAGCCACCATATAATGATTTTTTTTTTTAGAAAAATAAGTTTTTGGCCTGTCCTGAAATTTTGAAAAGAAGTAAAATAGCATAATTATTATACTGTGTGAATATGATATTAAAACATTTAAAACCTAAATACCTGAAACTTTTTGAAAATATTATTTGTTTATTTGACTAAAATGGTAAGTCCAGTCATGCTGTGGACTGTGTCAAATTATGATAAGAAATTGCCTAGAAATTTCTTACATAGATTTGCTCAGTGTAAGGTAAATAACATTGCCACATTTATTTTCGTTCGAAAAATGTATATTTATTCACTATACCATTGTCCATTCCTACTTAATTTTTTATTATTTAAATGTTTTTCTTCGGAGACTGCATTTTTGTGTGTAGATTTTGTAAATCTGTAATACATAGTCCCCCTGACTTGCCACACGTTTCCCACTCGTCACTCATGATCTGACGACCCAGATGGACACACGTCACAGTAACAGATGACGAGGCGGGGTCAAGTGACGAGGGGACAAATGCTGAGGCGATCGCTTGAATGGAACCCCTAACTAGTGGTAATAACGATGGGACGTCCAAGTTGTTAAATTTATTATCCTATCTGCCCCCATGATAAATATATAGAGAGGTATCGCTCTAGTTTAATCTTTGCAATACTTCAGCAAGATTGATCCATATGGATAAAACGTAATGAATAATGTTTGTCAGCACCAAAAATTGCTTAATTTTAAACGCTAAGAGGTTATGATATCTACATAATGAAATAAAAAATTAAGACTAAATTAAATTAAGACTGAAATATTTTCAGAACTAATTCCTTGATTTGATGACTTTTTCCACTCGTATAACAATTAAATAAATATATGATTAAGCTGTATTGAGGTGTGGGTCTTTCTTCGACACCTTGCAACCATCTTTTACTAAAACAGTTTCCATGGTTCCTTGATTTTGTTGAAAACATAAAGATGAAAAACGTTTTAGTTTCCTCGGCATGTAGCGTCAGTTCGACAGAATCCCCCCCGGACCTCTCTCTGCAGCGATGACAATAACACAATAATCCCCCCCCCCCAAAAAAAAAAACCCCGCGTCCAACACTTCAGAATATTTATGATATGAAAATGTAATAATGTAATATTTTGGCAAGCACACAGAAACAATTTTAGTCATGTTGTATTTTTTTTTCCTCTCTAGAGAAGCAAAATATAGTATTCAGTTTTGTTTATTTTTGTTTAAAATATATTTCAAAGGAAGTTTTAAATAATTTTTTTTTCATCCTTTTCGGCAGCTTGTATCGTATGATATAATCGCTTTCAAGTGTCATTGACTCAGTTAAATTTTAATATTTTACGAATGAAGGAAAAAAAATCAACTTCAGAAAAAAAAAAATCAGATTTTAAATTAAATAAACAAAAAGAGCTCTGCTTTTCAGAACGCTTCCTTTAAATTTAAATAATGTGCGTAATTAATTAGATTTTGGACTCTTAAATTGAAATTAAATTATTTTTCCTCGTTGTTTAATGCTTTTATAGATTAATGTGGAAAAGCTCTGACAACATTGAAAATAAATTCAAATTAGCATTTTTTGCCCCTAATTTTGTTTCGTTTAATTTTTTGCTCAGTTTTTGTTTTTGTTGTAATAACAATGATTACAAGGAAAGACAAAACAAAAACATTTGCGCTTATTTTTAATTTTACGAATAAACAACGAGAGGAAGTTTGAGACATTTATATTACGAGCTGCAATGTCGCTGGTTTGTGGCAGAGAGCGAACACAAACTTCCCGTTCAGTTATACACAATAGCCGTCAGGTACGTTATAACAAGTAAGGGATGGGGGACAAAGTTTACAAGTTCTAACTTGCTATCTTTTGTTGAAAAAGATAAGGGTATATCAGAGACACCTATGTCCAGTATTTGAAACTGAGAGATGGTATGAAAATATCTCTAGGAACATGGGTCGGAAAATGCTTACTAAATATATATTTCAATTGATAGCAAGTTTTCTGATTTAAGTAAAATTGAAAGTGATAGAATAGATCAAGTTTAAGCAATTGGGTTTGATTTTCTTGTTATAACAAATGCTGACACAAAGGTCCTTTTAAGATGACCTATCTGCTTGTTCAGTATTGCATGACAATGTGTTCCTCTATCTATACTATATAGGAACTCTACCATATAGGATGAGAGCCCGGCGGTCCAACAGATAATCGACGTCAACGACGTGGTCTCTCGCAGCTTCAAGAGAGAAAGGATGGCCTCACACAAAAGCACAGCACGTACGTCCAATATAAGAACTCCAATCAATAAATCAGATATTATATTTCCAGTTCAGGAGCCGTGTTACACATGGCTGAGTTTATACAGAGGATCAAAATTGCATCATCGGATCGATACAAAAAGCCATAAACTATAAAATTTAAAACATAAAAACTTTGATATTAAATTATTCTAAAATTATATATAGTAGTTCAACATTGATATAAAAATTAATATAATTTTTTATTGTATATATTTAAAGTTGAATTTTCAACAGACGATGACAAATAACATTAGCTTGTTGAGGCTGGTGTTCAAGGAATATATTCATCTGTTTTGTTGATCGTGAAACTAGAAATTTAAAGATTACAATTAAAATATAATAATATTCTTATATCCGTAATAACACGAGATTAGACTATAATTATACAGAATAAGTGAAATGACATTGCTTTACTGTAATTATATCTGAAGCCAACCTTTAAATGAATATTAATTAATATTCATTTATTAATATTCATTAATATATTAATTAGTGAGATCTATATTATAAGTTTCAGGCGTGGATCCAGAACCAAATTTTGGGAGGGTCTGTCTCCATAATGTTAAAAAACAAATAGGAGTGGGAGAAATTCCTATATTACCCATGTTAAATCCAAAATTTCAGAGGGGACTGCATCCCCCCAGCCACCCCCTGGATCCGCGCCTGACAATTTTAGTCAATAAGTTGCAAACTAAGATGAATTGATATCATATAAATGAAATTCTATTAAATTATAATTTATTGAATGATTTTGCTGCATATAATAAAAGTTTTTTTTTTATATATATTGCAAATTTCAAATTTTGGGTGAGGTAACATGTCGCCTGGCTAAACAAATAGAGAAATGGCGTCTTTGTGGAAACTAAAAACTGCGTTAAGGCTGGAAGGCAGGCTCAAACGGCGCGATTTGCTGAAACTGAAGAGTTTATTTTTTTCTAGCAAAACGCTTTAGCCGATATTTTTCAAAACTATCACAGCTCCTCCGCCATATTAGTGAGTATTTATCATAAATATCTCAATTAGCTGTAAAGATTGGTTATTGAGATCAATTGATTTTAATGGACCAAAAATCGTATTTTGAAAATTGATCAACAGATGGCGTGTTTTAAACTTAATATCAATTGTCCTCAAGCACAAATTAATCTAGCTGGCTGATTTTTTCAGCATAATGAAATGTTAATATTCTGAAGGCACTGTGATAGTTTTCAAAGTAGCAACTGCAATACCTACTTAAATAAAATATTAGTACTTCAATTATTCTAATAGATGGCGTGGAAGGCTGCCTCCCAACCTTAAAACGGAGACGTTCGTGTCTTCCCTAGGTAGCTATAAATAACAAATTGATAATTAGCCTATATAAAAATAATTAGCGATAATTCATAAGAATTGACACTTAAATCTGTAAAAATTTCAAAAATAGTCTTCTTGCAATCTCACGCAGACATATCTTATAATTATATCGTTATCCGTATTCTTATAGAAATGGCATCAAATGTTCCAAAATATTACACCGTATATTACGGCCCAGCTGGATAAATCTGTCTGATTGATTTAAAGACATGATGCTTAACATATTTCATCAACCACCATACATTACGTTATTTGTCAACATAATTTTTACTTTGTAAAGCCAAAGAGCTACTGTAATGTATATAGTTTTTTTTTTTTAGGAAAAAATGTAATATGATTTTATTTCTATATTAATAATCTTTTAGCTTAACAAGCATCTGTAATGGAGTATCGACCTCAATTTTTTTTATTGCAGAAATGGATAGAGCGTGCAAAGTTATGCTACCCTGATTTTTTTCAGATTTTTTAGAGCCCGGGAACTATTTTTAAAAAATTATTGAAAGTTCCTTTTGTGACGTCACGAGACGCCGCTCCTTAAGAAAAAGATAGGACTTGTCGCCGCGTGACGTCACAAAAAGGACTTTCAATAATTTTTTAAAAATACTTCCCGGGCTCTAAAAAATCTGAAAAAAATCAAGGGAGCATAACTTTGCACGCTCTATCCATTTCTGCACTAAAAAAAAATTGATGTCGATACTTCATTACAACTTAACTGTGAACCTGCATAGTAGCGGTTCAATCAATTTCATTAAATATTCAATAATGTTATCGAAAGCTTAATTAATAATTGATATTAGAACATTTAATAGGTCAAATACTACAATCATTGCTTCATTATTAAAAATAATGAGTTCATTGTTATTGGTGGCGAAAGGTGTATGAACCTTATGGACTTAGAATATTATTAAAATGTGCACCGTTTTTACTACTATAGCAAGTAAAATAAAATTTATTAAAATTATTCTGACTGTTCATTAACTTTATTGTGACTCGCTTGCTTTTGTGTTTCAGAAGTTTTGATGATAGGACTTTGCTGAAAACGTTAAGAACTGTTGATAAATTAAAGTTCTTCTTGTGGCAGGCAACAAACTTTGCAGACATATCAAATTGTTCAACCTTGTGCTCTCGGGTTTATGCAAATCAATACGTAATTTGCATTTTCACGCCCTATCTCTGTATAACCTGTTATTGCTTATTTAAGTTTTGTGTGAAAATTCTAAGATTAAAAGATTTGGACTTTGATGTTTTTTTATAAAATGCTGGTGATCGATCAATTTTATACAAAAAACAAATTTAATATAAAGCTATCAACAAAATGAAGTGGAAATTTGATAAGATTTTTTTTTGTATGTATAAATATATTCAAGTCTTTCCTTTAATACTCAAGTTTAATTACATTTATAAAAGATCGATCTAGTTCGCCTACTCGTCTGGTAGACTGCCTGTAAGCTAGGCAACTCTTTATTCAATTAAGTTGTGCGGGTTGCATACTCGCTGACAACTGCAGGGGGACATAAAAAATATTGTAATGTGTATTTTAATACAATAAAACCTTTTTTAAACTGAAACGCTTTTTCACACAGATTATTTGATACAAATAATGTAAAACTACTTTCAATACGATATGTTTCTGTCACGTCATATAACACAGTGTGACAGCTGTACCATTTAGTATATAATTTAATGCTACATTTTTTATTCACTTTAAAAATTTTAGTAAATGTAGTGAATTTAAACTAACATTTTTGTTTCTAATAATTCATCGTTTTAATTTCAGGAGGATGTAATCGATGTTCCAATCACTCACCGAGGAGGCAGCACAGCAGCAGCACAGCCAGGCGCCACGTGGCACCAAGCAGGCCTGACGTGGTGCTCATGGTGCTGACGTGGCGTGGCGTCGCATCACAACGTGCCCCTTTCTGAAACAAGAAAACACATGATGTTTATTTTTGATATGGTTATTAAGGTAAGCTTTGAAAACCAAATTTCAGACTTTAAAAAATTCATTAATAAAAAAGTGCTTCAGAATTCTTATAACACAAGAAATAAAGATAAAGTACGTGTGGGGGGACATAAGTCAAGTTTGCTTGAAAAAATTCATTTTATCAAACAGCAAAATTGTATTATTTCTTACCAAACTGTTTGAGATGTAAGTATCAATGACAATTCACTGTTTAAGAAAAAATTTAAAAATGTTCTAATAGACAAAGAATTTTATTCTGTTAAAGCACAAAATGTCTGAAAATGTCCTAAATATAAATATATAGTTGTCTTAAAATTACATACATGTATCTTTTTTGTTTTATATTTTTGACGAAGTTAGGTTTTGTACGACCAGTTGTTTGTAATAAATAAAAAAAATATATTTAATAACTGATCGCTTAACAAAATTAAACAGTTAAACACAATTAAAAACATTTTAAAGTATTAAAAAGTTTTAAAAAGCTTAAATAATAATTCTATATTAAAAAGTATTGCAAGAGGTTAAGAACATTATTTACGAAGTAAATATTATGTATTATTTGTATAACAGTGAAATAATTAGGCACAGAAGCCGGATTTACGGTTAATAATTCTGTATGAGAGCGACATACAATGTTTTTGTAGCCCACTCATTACATCACGCTGCTTTCAGATTACCTCAACTCTCTCTCTCTCTCCCTCCACACAGCGGGGGCTATACATCTCAGCAGTGTTAATGCTGGCTTGTTTTTTACGTCAGTCCTAGCAGCAATTTGGCGTCGCTATAAAGCCGTGCTCGGCGGGTGGCGGACACACGGGGGCACAGGCGGGGAATGTGCGACATGGAGCAGCTGGGAGGGCTGTAGTTAAGTTAGTGTCGTAAATGACATAGATATATATTGGTAATTTCAAATAGAAACTTTAATGATTATAGATAAATTGTATTTGTTAGATAAAATTAATATCAAAATTTTAAATTTTATATTATAATGAAATTTAATAATTTTGTTTTATCATAAAATTTATAATTTCGTTACATAAACTTTTTCTATTACCATTTCCTTTAATGCAGGAAATTGAAAATATATATTAGCCTGTGATATATTGTATATAATATATTTATAATGTTTTAACATTTAATAGCAGACTTTTCCTTCGCAACGCTGCTTCTCTGTTCCAATACGAAGGTATTTACAGTGTTCACATTTCGCTGTCTGCTTGGCTGCTCTCCGTGCCCCCCGCCGCCTGAGCGACTCCATTGTACCTCCAGGCCGGAGATAAGGCCAGACTGCTGATGGTCCTACCGCGCAGTCATAACGACCCTTATCGTGGGGCGACCTTGCCTCGAGTGGATAACAAACACTATTGTGAACGACGGTGGAATTGTATCACAGCTCAAGATGCTTCTTTTGTAGTGGTCTTCTTTTTATAAAAGAAACTCTACAGAAAAGAGCAATATTAATAAAAATATCCTGTTATGGTTCACGCTTTGATACGTGTGAATGACCTTTGCTATGAACGTTCTGTTAACGTGTTACTCTGCTATCTTTACGATTTTTTTTTTGTAAATAATGATGTTTTAAAAATAATTTTTAATCTTTTTTTTATCCTTATTCATCTGTTGATGAGTTAATTGGTTTGTCTATAAATTTAAAAGATAAATGTTTATGATTATAGTATAATTCAATGGATTTGAGACAAGGTAGACACATATGCTCTCATTTATAACTAAGAAATAATGATATTGCGTTGATTTCTATTTTTTAATTTTCAGACTTGAAAAAATACTAAAATAATATTACATTTCATCTTAACAGAATATATTAGAAACTTTAAGTAATATATATATATATATTGAGTTATAACCATTCATCAAGCTTTAGATTATGCCTGTTAATTGCACTTTTCTGAATTAATGCTTTTCTTTATTGTCAAATTTTTCCTAAATGGAATCGGAAATGAACAAAAATGACGCAACTTTTAGTCGTAATATAAGTTTTGAAAGACTACGTTGATTTCTACAATTTGCAGTTGAATGTGCAACTTTTGATGTTTCCTCACACTAATTCATCATTGACCATACTCTCTATTTAAATATCCCGCCAAGCTCGTCGTTATCAAACTAATTGCCGGCCCCAACTTTGTCTTATCACGACTCATTAGCGGCCCGCAGCTCCTCCATGATGAGCCGCGAGTGTGGAGGGCTTTGTGAAGTCCGGGAGAATCAAGAGCTGCTGATCGAGTGTACGTCACTGGGGGCTTAGCCCGTCAAAAGGGCTAAGTGTAGATCCCAACAAGAAGAGCTAGTGATAGCTCACTCAATCGAACAGGAAGTTGCTCGTTTTAAAGACCTGCTCTTTCACCTTTTGTTTTTAGCAGCTAATTGATTTTAAAGCTTACATTTTTTTTAAGAGAGGCTCTATTTTACACATTTTACTTCTGAATATTTCAATATTAAACCAATATGCATTGAATTTATAACAAAACGTTAGGATTTTTACAGTACGTGCGTGTCTGTCGTCTGTTAATAATCAAAATCTGGTTTCCATCAATCTAGTCGTTTAAAACTGATCGCCTAGTTCTAACACTTTTATTAGTTCTTTAATATTACAGAGATGCAACCTTATTATAAAGTTTTTTATTATATATTAAAAACTACAAAAGAATACAAGAAATGTTATATCAAACATGAATTTTAATGAATTAAATAGAATAATAACTCTACGGCTTTAAAATTATTAAATAAAGAATAGATTATGTAAGTATAATATTATTACTGCTGAATCTGCAGTAGAAGCAGGTATTTAAAAAAGTATTGAATTTAAAAAGGAATCGGTATGCATTTGAAAATTGGAAAATCGATTTAAAAAGAGGACTTATAATTTTACTATTTGCTTACTTAAAGAACTTAACTTCTTTTAATTTGATAAATGTGACAATATACGATCGTATTGATGTAAAGTGCAAGAATGTTGACTTAGTAAAAATTGTACGTTTGTTTTTTAATTACATTTTATAAATAAAACAAGTATGAAATTATTATTATGAAGATAATTTTGTGTTCAAATAAAACATTTAAAGTAAATTCTCCCATAGAAAGATTATACTTCTATGCTTTAAATTATAATACACATTTATATAAGTACAAATAACGACACGAAGAGTGAAAGATATATTATGTACCATACTAACTAAATAACTTACAGTTTAGCTGATATATCCACGTTCCTTGAGCGATGTTGGCGCGGTGTGTCGGTGTCGCTAGGCGGCGGTCCACTGAGGAGGCGGCGAGCCTGCCGAGCGACCCGGCCCGCAGCGCGTGCGCCCCCCGCTAAACACCCGCGCCCCCGGCCCGGACCCTTCAACCCCCAGCAAATGAAGCCGATATATACCAGAGCTGAATCAGCAGCATTCTCTAGACCTTTGCTGCACCATAACGACCAATGTATTTAGATGGGGACAGCTTTATGTAAAAAAATTATGCCTGATTATGAATTTTATTAAAATTATTCATACCATTTTTTTCATTTTCAATAATCTTTATATCATTTGAAATATTACATAACTATTTAATATCATCACTTTTGCATTAAAATTCATATTTAAATTTTCATGCCAAATTATTATTTTTACATAAATATATTTTTTTAAAAAATTGTAAAACATATTTATTACTTATGTATAAAAAATATTTTTATTTTCTCGTGTAGTATAATCAATGTTATTTTTCAGTTTCACTACTTTAAAATCAGCTTTATTGAATTTTAAAAAAAGGGATTAAAATCATGAAATAATAATATAAATATATTATTACTTCTAATTTATATTCAGGTGTACATTTTATTTCACGAAAGATAATTTTCAAAGAACAAAAATATGGTTGAGCATTACACAGAAGCTAAGTTTACAACTGTATGATGTTAGTAATAGTCTGTGGTTTAACTTCAAACATTTTTAATAGCAAAATCTTTTTGTGGGCCTTGAAATGTCAGATAAAATATATTTGATTGTCGAACATTGAACAAAATCATAGCCACATCAAAACTTTATTTCCACTCTGAAATCGGTCACGTATAGCAACAACCACAACAATGTTGTTTATAGTTCTGTTTGTGAGCGCTCCCTTGTTATTGCCGCTACTTCTCTGACTATATTTTTGTTAAGAGCGATTCAGAAAATACAGCCGCGAGAGTATCACATTCTTATCTTACATTTGAAATGGTCACAATTTTTACTTTGTTTTATAGTACAGTAAAATAACAAAAAATATTATGACCTATATAAAGTGAAATAAATGTCATTTTTACCACTAGTAAAAAACTCAATGTCAAAATGAAAGCAAAAAAATCTCCCCTTTCAAACTGATCTCATATTAATCTCCTATCCAATCTCCGGGCCTTGCTCCTACAAAACTAACTCGTTTCTCTCAAATTACGTCCTGTATAGACGGTCTTAGACATGTTGCTCACGGGATCAGATCACTCTTCACGTGTAGTGAAGCGAGAAAATCGTCGAATTCACTCATCCAGTCGAGCATGTGCAGTCTACTAGAAAAGTACATTTTTTGTCATTCTATGCACTTGTAGTGATATGAACCCAAATCTTTCATACAGAAAATCCAGAACTTATTCACCGTGCTGCAAACCAGTCTTGGGTTTAGGTGGGAGATCATACAGTATAATTGTTTATGAAGTAAATAATTATTTCTTTTTAATTTACAGTTATTATGAAAGTGTTTGAAAGCGTATATTTTTTTGTATATACACATTCAATTCCAGGTAACCAATGTAAAAAGACCTTTAATGAGATTCGTTATAATTATAATATACCTCAGAAAGACTATCAATAAATTTCAAAAATGTTATTTTTATTTATCAATTTCAGTGATGTTATCATAACAGCTAAACTCATAAACAAAATAATTAAAAATAAAATTAAAAATAAAATGTACTTGCTAAACGATTGAATAAAAAATTTGAATTTGAATTAAATGATTTGCTTAGACTTAACAGTAACTGTAACCACTATAATTAAATAATTATACAAAAAATTGTATTAAAGCTCTCTAATAGTCTCGTTAGAGTTTCCAGCTTATCCTTAAATAGAAATTTGAAGGAATCTACAGAATTATTGAAGGTTTCCATTATCTACATATGTGGTATAATATAATGAATGACCTTTATTTTTACTCTGATTTTCAATTCTTGTTCTGGTACCTTAGGTAAACAAAATTTTCTTTTAAAAAACACATGGAGAGCTAACGTAAGTTTGATTAATCCAACTGTAAACAGTACGAGGAAAAACGTGGAGCAAATCTCACGGAGCTTCCAGTAGATTTCCAAGCACGGAAAAAACTGAGTGACTAACATTGATTGGTAATAAAAAGGTAGCACCATGTTTACCAAACTACTTAACGACAAATTTAATCCTCGTAAGTCTCATCTCAAATAGACTTAGTAAAGTTTTCATCCTCCTTTATTTTACCATGAAATTTTTTAAAAAAATATATATTCTGTAGCATAAAAATTAAGAATTTTTATTAAATTATTTAATTGCTGGATTCAACTTAAGCACATTTTATACATCAGTTATATAGGCATTTAAATACATTCACTAAACCAGAAATGCAAAGACTTAGAATGTAAAGAGTAAATACAATTAAAATTTTAACTTAAAAGTACTTAAAAAATCTCCTTAAATGGTACATTTGTATTCTTATAGGGTTGCTTCTTTATTAGAAAAAGCGCACACCACAATAAAATTCATCCATCTTGTCAAGACAAATGTACACCTCAGCATTGACTTCCCCCCAACTGTTCATTTTCTGCAAGAGATAAAGAGATGCATGGTGTACCAAAGGGTACATGAAAATATTTTTTATTCGTAAATGTTGGATGTTAAAATTACAATTTACGACGATATATATATATTTTTTAAAGAACTTGGACTGTAAATGCATACGTAAGTAATTCCCCCCACCCCCACTCTAAGTGCAACGCCACTTAAACAAGTTGTGTCGTCAGCGGCTCCAAGTGGACGGGGGGAGAAGTTAAGTCACAAGTCTTTGCTGAGTATGTAGCAAAAGTTGAACCATAGTATGGGCACTAACGAGCGGTGGTTCTGGAAAGTGCATATAGATCGTAAAAAATATGAGTTTATGTGAAAAAATTTGCGACGACCTGGATTTAGAACAGAGAGGTTTTAGTGCGTTGCATAATCTCATGTCATAATTTAAAAACAACATTGACACTGTTGCACTATAAATCTTTATAGTATAAGCATAGCTTGAATTTTTTAACTTTATATATTTTATACCACACTGCCCTAATTTGAATTTGGTTATATAAAGTATAAAATGTAGCTTCCAAGCTAATATGCAAATGGAAGAGGCTCAATATAATATATAAACTTGCTAATCCTTGCAACCCTTTAAATTTTCCCTCTTTTTCTATTTTATTATAAATTTTCTTTCAAGCGAGGAGTTAAAGCGATTAAATTAATTTGAACGCCTGATATAATTTGATAAAAATAAGAACTCACTCGTATATAATAATATTAATAAAAAAATTAAATTAAAATCTCTTTTCCATTATCACTTAAGTTTTTATATAGATAATTTTATACTTTATTAATTAATTTTGTCTTCTTAAATATTGACATTAATTATTTACCAACCTAAAGAATTCTTTGAAGTCTGATGATGTTGATGAAAATTGTATACTTAATCAATTTATAGTAAAACATCAAAGAAATTAAGATTCTTGTACGGGACATGTTCGTTCCGGTAACGATACTTTAGGAAGGGTATTAAAATTTTAATTTGACATTGATGATATTAGAAAGTAGACATGAAGGTTGCTCATGAATATTTTTTATGCCTGTGAAAATTCAAAACTTTTTAGCTGAGCTACGTAACCTTTTATAATATTATAATATCTATATAATAGAGGAAAGCTTCTAAATTACAATATATATAACATAGCAGCTTATACTGATCGCAATTAAAAAATAATTTTCATTTATTGAAATTCAAAGTTTTAAGTTATAATTTAACATTTTTCAGAAGTGATTAAAAAAAAATGGTACTGTACTAATATTAAGTATTCATAATATGGACGATTCACGAAAGAGTTATGCAGAAAGTTAACCAGATTTTTCACTATTCGTGGTTAGCGCTTTTGACATCGACTGGACAGTACACTGTACATCAATGAAAAGACCTAAGGCTAGTAAGATTGCTGGATAACTTCCTTCGTGAATCGTGCCCAATATAAAAAATTGTAATGTTTTCTTCGTGTTTATTACAGATTTTATTGTAATTATTGTTTAACAAGCTGCAACTCAGCTTTATATTTTTCTGCTTGTAATATACTTCACAATCTAGAAAGAATAACAATTGAAATAGAAATTAATTTCTAAATATACAGAAAATTGGAATACATGAAGAAATACTATACCCAGAAGCTTTTCCACATTTAGTATATCCGCTTAAAGTTTCTGATACTAACCATACAGTGAGCTATTTTATCTTGCTTATCTTTTTCATAAAAATTTTCCATATTTGATCATTATTTTTGCAATAATATTCTGATTACAGGGAAAAAAATCAAAAATAAAAATAAACCAAGAGATTATTTTTGCAGGAAAATCACAGAACATTGAAATAATTTTACTTTCTCTTCGGATATTAATTATAAAGCTTATATTATATATTTGTACGTATATTGAAAGATTGTGCGCTTACAAAATGCAAGCCCTGTTTTCCCTTGAGCCATGATTAGTTAGTCCTCCTCGCCTGACAAACGTCTCATCCACACCCTCTCGAATGCAAATCAGCAGAAAGGATTGGGGGAGGAGGGGAGGCAAGTGCCGTTACTCCAGACTGAATAACTGAGAGCTCTTTTGAGGGGATTCTTCAAATTTCAAGTTGTCTTTGAAAATATATGCGGAAATATAGAAGCCATGCAGTTTCTTCCTACTTTACATGGAGAAATATAAATAAATGAGAAGAGAGCAACATGAAAAGGGGGAGTAATAAAATAACAAGCTGAAGTGAGACGCAAAGTAAAATTCTTGTTGCATTGAAGAATATAACGATGATACAAATATATTTTGTATACATCTCCATCTGGATTTTCTTCTTTTTACGACGTGGGTACTTGTAATACAAAGCTATGTATAATATAATAAGAAGTGAGCTTGATAAAAATTATATATTTTTTTAAACAACTTTCTCTACTTGGTAGAAGGTATACTGAATATTGTACTTATTATGTAAACAAATTGTTTGATTAAGGAGACAAAAAAATTACTATATAATTTTTGTTTTATTTTTTTTTAAGCACACCTGTTGTTTAATATTAGTTCATGACATATTATATATAGGGCATGATTTATATATTATAATATATAGCACTTTTAAAATATTTAAAAGTAAACACAACAATTAATATGCGTCTTCCTTGTGTTAGTAATAATTAATATCGTCTCGTCATGTGTTAGTACACGTCACTTGGCCCCTGTTATACAGTATGTATGTAATTATTTGCTACATTTGTGTGCTAAACAATTTGCCTAACTTTCAGGGGCAAAGTTTTGACAAGTTGAGCTTTTATAAATTGTTTGTATGTTCACCTCGGGACAGCACGAATTAACTTAATCCCTACCTCATTTGCTGGGGATGTAGCTTCAAGAAACAGAGATCCATATTTGCAAATTTGGGAGAGGTAAGTAGAGCACAGTCTCAAATACTCATAGTTCCTCGGGCCTGCACCAACTTTACCAAACAGAGCAAGTGTAAAGTTTGTGTTATCTTGAGTATATATCTAATTAATTGTAAGTACAAGAGAAAGACATAAATATATTTTTAATGCTTTGATGTAAACTTATATATGCACTGAATATATAGTTCTCCCCCCACACACAGTATAAAGAGATTTTGTTTGTGTCTTGTGATGATTTTAAAAATGAAAACTGCAATGTGCTTTTCAAGTTCCCTTGTGTGTTATTCAAATAGCATGGGAATATTATCATACACTCACTCCTCTTTCTATTTACACAGTACGGTACTGCAAAAATGGTTTCTTCTTTATGATAAGCCATTTAGCTAGTGCATACAGCTGGAAAACGAAATAGAACTTTGGCATATTTACAACATTATATTATTGTCACTTATATAAAGTAATTTTCATTAATTTAAAATGTGCACTGTAATGAGAACAACATGCATCGTGCATTTCATTGCAACGTAAATGTTTGTATTGAATCCTCTGAGAAAATAGGTTAACTAATAATGTTTAATTTACATTATTTATATAACCTGAGGTTAAAATGTGTTGCTGGTTGTTACATTTTATAATGTTTCGTAATATCATATTATAATATGAACAGTAATAACAATAAATGTTTTAATTAATAACTAGGAGAAAAATATTGTTAATTTCATATGATTTAAAAATAAAAAAATAATTCATAAATAATATAACAGTATAAAACATAATAAAATTATATTATTTTTATAAAAATGTTCGTTGACATAAATAAATAAAATAATGCTAACTTAGAAATCACTTTTAATTTTATACTGCATTATATAATGTGTTAGACAGAAATGTTTAAAATCAATTCAGTGTTTTTTATATAATTTAATTATACGTGACGTTAATGTTAAAATTCTATAATAATGAAATGATGCATGAAATTTTTTCTGCTTCTGCTCAATAAAACATAATATACATATTATTTTATTATGTCCACCGAATGCGATGTGAAGAGAAAACTTTCATATTTACCAACTCTTCTATAAAAATTAGAATTACTCTATTTTTTTTAACAGCAATTGAAAATTTAAAACATTTGTGTCATAATAAAACATCGTCAAAACATGTTTTTATTAGTTGGTGAATTGCTTCTAATATTTAAGTAGAATTTTCTAACATAGGGAGATATATTTTCTAAAGAAAAATAATTAAACAAATAATTACCAATAACTAAATTATCGATTAAATTAAAATATTGTATGATTAAATTCAGAGCAGTTTCTCTATGTGGATATTTAGCAAAGAATAACAGCACCAAAATTTAGACTTCAGAAAAAACAAGAATAATATTTCTGTTACTAAAATATTAGCAACTCAAAAACTAGAGCTTGCATGCATTTATTTTTAAAGAAACAGTGACATTAATTGTTAAAAAGAGTTCTTTTAAATAAATGAAACATCAAGTTATTATAAAAGTCCATCTTGAACTTCAAAACATTGACAACAACAAATTGAATTACAATTGTAACATGCGGAAGGAGGCTCTCGTATTTCTCTATATCGAGATGTTTCTCCTCCCATTGCAATCATCGAGAGTGAAGTGCCACACATTTGTCACATTACACGTGGCAGTTTGACAAAGAGATGACTCGAGCGGTCGTCTCTTGCAATATGTCTGATGGCGAGGGAGGGGGGATCTGTTCCTTCCAAGACGTATGACCCAGGGGACCAACTTGATATCTGACCCCAAAAACCTCCCAGAGGGAGCACTAGTAGAGAGGTGGCATGCAAACTAGAGGTGCAATATGTATGATGGCTAGGGAGGGAGGCAAGCTATGCAGTTAAAAAAGTGAAAGTAAAGAAACAAAGAGCGTTTTATTGAATTTTAATAAACTATATTGTATTTTGTAATTAAATTTTATATTAGAACGTTAAAAATAAGAAACATCTTAATTCAAAACTCCCAATCTCCCCATCGTTATAATAATTCTGATATGATAAAATATTATTCAAAATGCAACGAAGTTAGTTATTTTCAACTTTTAAAAATAATGATATCATGTAATATAAAAATAACAACATCAATTTTGAACGCTGATCATATAATACTTGTATACATTATTATAGAAATAGATTGGTATATAGGAATGCTCAAAGTTTTTTTTCTCAAAATATTTTTCCCTTAAAAAATATTTTCAAATAATAAACAATATATTTTTTATTATCAATGGTTGAAAAAATTTTAAAAGGGAAAAGTTGTTCCTCTAAGGAACAGACATCGATCCAATGTTTGAATTCTCATGTTTTATTTGTATTATTTATTCCTCAGAGAAGAGAAAGACAAGTTTTAAAAAAAAATCTTACCAAGACAATCTCTTGAAGAATACATGCCATTCAACTTATACTCTCCGAAATTCGTAACCTTTGATTTGTTGCTGGAGGCCAATCACGTGAAACATTTACGCACAAGAACTTAGCAACAGAAAATACTGCCTGCTGCTGTGGCAAACCAACAACAATAATTAATGTATAAGATCCTCCATTTTACTTTGCTGTAAGAAACAACCTGATGGAGGCTTGTATTGTGTGCAGAGTAAGAAAAGGAGGGAGTTCTGATATACTGTTTTCCCCTCTTACTTTTAGAGAAAGCCAAATTCACTTTAAAAAAACATGATTGTAAATATTTAAAGCTAATTGATCCGTACGTTGGGAGAGATAAGAAACTTCCAGTTTTTATCATTTGGCGCCTTCCCGAGCTTGCTGGTGTCGGGAACAAATACGGCGGTCCCCGAGCGCACGGCTGACCCCGAGCCGCTCGAGTGAATAACCAGCAGGGTCACGTGCCGCCTTGATTTCGTCACGTGCCATATCGTCCCTCGATCTGCTGAGATGGAGGCCCCACCTAACTGAGTCATCCTGGATACCACGATGGAAACTGCGTGGTGAAATGAAGAACAATAAAGTATCAGTGACTTGTATTGATATTAAAACAATTTATAAAGACAAGTCTTATTTTGTAAGAGTGTAATTGGATTCTAGTTAGTAATGAGAATTTAACAATAAATGTAATACTAATTAATTGTAACACACAGAATAGACTTTACATTTAATGACAACAAACTTTTATTACTGGTGATAATGAGCAACTATAAAAAGAAAAAGAGAATTTTTATGTTGATATTAAATGCTTTTTACGAGAGTTTGTTGAAAAAATAACATGAAAATAGTTTAAAAAGAACCTTTATTTTGTTAGGCATTTCTACAAAAATATTGCGTAAGGCATACAGTAACCATGCGTGTAAGTTTATTTAATGTTCAACTTGGGTTAGATATCGGGCGTATAATTAACACTTGAAACTCGTTGAATATTGTACAAAAATAAACTGTATATGGTGTAGAAGCAAGGGGTTGCAGAATAACACTAACATTAATATAACTCTCTCGTTGCTTGCTATTCTCTCCCGCTATGCTATTATTTTAAATTAACAGACATCAATACGGATGAGCCGCTTTGATAAACGTGACTCTTTTTTTTTTCATCTCTCTGTGAGTTATTATTACTACGTGGTACAAATTAATGCGAGAGAGAGAGAGAGAGAGAGAGAGAGAGAGAGAGAGAGAGAGAGAGAGAGAGAGAGAGAGAGAGAGAGAGAGAGAGAGAGAGAGAGAGAGAGAGAGAGAGAGAGAGAGAGAGAGAGAGAGAGAGAGAGAGAGACATGCCGGAGCTGGCAGGCATTGTTCATGCTAATCACGAGGACATAATCTCGCTTCTCATTTCCTCTAGCTCGTCTGCATTGTTGGCGCCGCTCGGGGCGACATGGCCGCCAAGGGAGGGACCACCACTATATACTGTATTATATACTGCTCGGTGACTGGAAATTGAAATAATCTAATACTATTTGATACCCTGTATGCTATGAGAGACTGAAAAAATATACATTGCCATTTTGCTAACGAAGTCCGTTATTCAAGCTAAATATTAAAATAGCAGTAGTTATACAATGAGTTAATTAAAGAACTCAAATTTGATAACGCACATCTGTGATGGAAAGTTCTAATATTTGCAAGAAAACTACCCAAAGTATATAAATATAACTAATAATAAATTTTGATTTGAAAAAATTTAATTTATTGAGGAAGAATTTATAATATACACTTCTAATTTACAACATTAAAAAAATGAATGAGTATGGTTATTTATCCAGTTATGTATGTAGTATTTTATTTTTAAAAAAAGTGAGACAGCGATTGTGTGCTGTACCAATTACACACTCTCACTCTTTTTGACTAACTCTGTACTTGTCTCTTTGACTATGATGACATAATAATCACAAAATCATACTCATACAATTTAAAAAGTTCAAAGATTCCTGAACAATTTATGTTAAACACACAATTTGCGGCGTTATCAGGTCAAGAAAAAGGTGAGCAGACCCTCGGTAACGACCTTCTCTTATCGGTCCTGTCGTTGACATCTGACGTGCCTGGATAAATTGAGATGCATGAGCCCCCCGTGTTTGATGTTGTCGGACCTTTCAGTGGAGCTCTTTTGACAGTCGATACGTCATGTGGTGACAGACAGCGTAATGCGAAATATTTATTACTACCGTATTTTGTGTGACAGCAATATTGTACACAAATAAATAATAGATTTATATAGATTACATTGTATTGAATAACCGGGTAATTATTTTACATGTGTATTTAATAGAAATGTTTAGAATTAAACAAATATATTTTTGTACAAGAATTACGCAGATATATTGATAAAATAAAATATAAATAAATAGTTATAACATTTGTGATCTGATGTTTATTTTGAATTGAAAAACTACATTGGTATTATCTGAAGGCCATACAACATATTCATATTCATAGAATAGTAATTATAAAGCACATCATGGACTCAAAACTGTTAAGGCCAAATAATGTTTGTGTATATACCTTATACGTATATTCATGAGTGCGGTGCTGATATCATTGCTGAGTACAACTAATTACAAATTTTGGGTGAGATTTCACGAAGGAAGTTCTCCAGGTTTGTCACTAACCACGGTTAATAGTTTGACTGAAATAGACTGGCCGTACTAACCGCGGCTAGTGAGAAACGTGGATAACTTTCTGGATCTTTCGTGAATTACCCCCATTATATATATATATAAGACTCCCAGACTAAATAAATAGTGAATAATAACGTAACTTTAGTCCTTAAGAGGGCGCTTTCGTTGAGTTTTGAAGTTCAACAAATACTTTTTTTCCAGACAGCTTTTTGAGGGAACTGTTAGAACGAGCAAGTTAAAAATTTCACCTAGTAGAAAAAAAAATGTTGCTCCAGTTCCTAAAATGTTTAATGATCTATTACCAATTGAATCAATATGGTTTATCGGCACTCCAAGTTGACGAATAAGGGACTTTTGGCTATTTTTTAAAAAATAAACTAAAAATCGTATAAGGAAACATATCATTTTAGTAAGTAGAAAAGTTTGATGCCTTTTCTATAAAAATTATAAGAAGATTTAAAACTGATTAATTCTACCAAATAAATGGGCTGGAATATGCAAAATTGTCATATTTTCATGCAAGAAATTTCTTGGATTTGCTGCGACTTGAGTTTGTCGGCGAGGACAAACGGAGGAGGCGGAGTCGACTCAAGTCTCCCGCACTCGCCCCCAAGCCGTGATTTATTGCTCAACAGCCACCCTTGAGCAGCAGGAAAAAAAAAAAGCAGATTTCCTTTTCGTCAAACTACACGTATATAAGATCTTGAGAAACAGATTGTTTATTTACTGATTTCTTTACAGGCGATAATAATTATATAAGTAGTTGACGATTATAGAGATTTGTCATAAATAACCCATTATTATAAACTTTAATTATTTGAGTAATATAATATTATTATAATAAGATGAAATAAAATCTGAATGATAAATAATATTAGATTACGGTACATTAAATTTAATATCATGAATCATAATATAATATTATATATATATATATATATATATATATATTATATCATATTATAAGTAAAATCAAAAAAATTATTTTTTTGTATAGTGGGTGCAAAACATCGCCTCCTTGTGTGGTATCGCTAACTGTAAAACACCATACTGTTTAAAAAAAAAAAAAAACTTGCGGGACTGTATTAATGAAATGTTATTTTTTACAGCATGAGCATATATTTTATAAATTCTAATGGCAAAAAGTTACTTTTTTTCAAAAATAATAATCAATCGGTTTAACTCTAATGGCGGGGTGCAGGAAAAAAAGAGAATGAAACGAGCGATATATAAAATTTCATTATACATAGTATATACTAATTTTTTTTATCCATTGTTGATTTTAGTTGAAATAGTCTGTACGTAATGTAAATATATTATCAAGGCCGTGGCCACCATCCGTTTGCTACCTTATCCCTATACCCATTACCCCGCCGCGAGCTGTAAGCTCTTATAGTGGTGTATCCTTGTGTGTGTGTGTATATATATATATATATACACACACATAAGGTTGAGACTAAAAAGTTGCCAAAATATTATTATTATTATTATATTTTTCAAAATTATAATCTGGCTACATTTAAAAATCAATTTTGACATATTAGTTACATTTCTATTTTTATCATTATTTGATATCTTTATTGGTGTATTATAGTTCATATAGTACATAACCGCATAATATATATAATTAATGTATAAAATATACATAAATATAAATACACGTATGCATATATTTATTTTATACTCGTCACACAAATTGCTTGCAATCTAACTAAAACTACATTGCTGAAGGGAATGAGAAGGTCCTCAATTGTGTCAATTAATTTTTTTATTTTTAATTTGGGCAAAAAATGTCGCAGAGAGAAAAAAAAAAGACGTCTGTAGGCTAATTTTTTCTCCTGCAACTGATTATTGTAATTTCGTTTTAATCAAATGATTTTTTTTAAAAAAATGTATAAATTTCACAGTTGATTCATGTTTGTGGTTTTCCCGCACATGTGTGCAGCTATGCTCCGAGCGCGCGACAAACGTCAAGTTAGCAGGAGCAAGCCACCCCAGCTTGCTTCTAGTCGCCGTGGCCCACCCCTCAGTGAGAAAACTCTCCCCTCCAGTTTTGGTCTAGGATCGAACGAAAGCGCCCTCTTAACTTTTTTTATGACAATTTTAGTCAACCTTAAAAGAAAAAAGAAAAATGGCTTATTTTCTGACAACAGTATTATACTCTTAATTACGGTGAAATTATAGTACTTTGAAAAAAAACACAATAATCTGTATGAGTAATGAAATAATTTTGTCCATTGTTTGATAACTTACGTAGAAAAATCTCATGAAGTAGTGAATACTCCTGTCCTTCTATTGCGCTCAAACTACGTGTAATCGTAAACTTCTCCTATTTTGAATAATTTGCAGTATACACTAGTTGATTTGATATTTTCCTCATAGATGAAAGCAATAATATGATTGAATTTTTGAGTTCTTGTCTGTATGCAAATTAATGTTCTTCATTTTAGATACTTACTATTATTATATATAATTCCAATGGACAGTTAAATTTGATTGTTTAAATTCTCTTTTTTACATTTGACTGCATGAAAATATCATTTATGGAACAGTATCAAAATTAAAAATAATTGTCACATTAAAGTCAGAGTTTTGATTAATTTTGTTCTCATGAACATTGACGCCTGATATGAAAAGTTTTTGAAAATTTCCTCGTCCAAAATTAAATCGTAACTGTGGATGAAAATAATGTGAAGAATAATTATTATAACATAATAGAGTGTGTGTTCAGGTAGAGAAAATGTAAAAAATTGCTATTAAAACAATAAACAATATTATTTTATAAACAATAGAAAGTAAACTTAACAGGCATCTTAAGAAAGAACTCCCAATTTTGTTATCATTAATGTAAAATATTTAATAATTTTAATAATTTTTCAAAAGTAAAAACGTTCAATACATACACTATAAAAAAGAATTTAAATGAGAATATTATTTTCTAAATTGAAAGTACATATTAAAAAAAAAACATTGTTGTTTTTAACAATCTGAATTGGGAGACAATTGATCAGGTAATATAATTATATATGTAGTGTTTATGAACTAATCAAATCCAATATTTTTATATAGCAAAAGCAAGGCGCTTATATAATGAAAGTGAAAAAAAAAACAAAACAT
The DNA here is from genome assembly GCA_949825025.1 of Siphlonurus alternatus. Lineage (NCBI taxonomy): Eukaryota > Metazoa > Arthropoda > Insecta > Ephemeroptera > Siphlonuridae > Siphlonurus > Siphlonurus alternatus. Next base: position 17,449,990 of record OX463779.1, on the reverse strand, counting down.
TTTAATCTCTATACAATAGTTATAAAAAAATGACATAAAAAGGAGTTATTTAATAGATAATATATGAAGTATAATAGTTAAATAATATAGATAAAATACAATGGGCATACAAATTCTGTGTTTTATTGATGCAAAATAAATAAACAGCAAAAAATGAAGTACAGGAGTCGGTATTACGTTTAATGGAATGAGAGAGAGTTAGAATCAAAAGTCAACAAGTCCTCCTCTTAAAAAGACGAGCAAAGGACGAGCAAAGAAGGACGTCAAAGAAATATCAAAGACGTTTGACCAGAACTCCACTTTTACACTTCTCTGTGAACTACCAAGTTAAGTGTCTGTATTGAATCTACAGAGTTTATAAATATATTTATTTTAACTGTTGCATCATTTAGTCATTTTCTATTACATTATTTTAATAATCACCCTCAAGTTATCTAAATAATAGGTAAATTGCTTCATGGACTCAACAAATCGATCGAATGTAATTTGCGTTTCAAAATAAATTTTAACTTGTAAAAAACAAAACAAAAAAATAAATAAATTTGGTAAAAAAATGTAATTACAGCATAATATAATTTGCAATTTAATTTAAGGCCTTTTTTCTAAAATATTTAACGTATATATATTATATTTGGTATACTTTAGTACTTTTAAATTTTATATTAATATTAAATTTATTTAATACGTTAATCAAATGCGAGTTGTTAATACATGTCATTTCCATTTTTAACAAAAAATGCCAACACACACTTGACATCGAATTTTCTTTACATGCGATTTATCGCCTAAGAGATTTATGGACAGTTCAATAATAAAAATTCCTCTTGTCTCTTATTGTATGTAACAACATGCGTCATGGCTGCAGGATATTGTTTTTAACTTATTGAAATGTTATTCTTGAAGTTAAAGTATATGCAAGAATAGAAAAGGAATTTATTGCATTGTATTAAAATAAAATTAATAAAATATTCAAATATATATATTTTTTTTAAAAGAAAAGAAAACTTTTTAAAGTCTTAACACATGGAGAGAGAATAAAATTCTTTCTTTTTTAAATAACTTTACCTATCCATCTCATTTACATACTTTCATCTCCTTTGCTAATGCTTTTGTGACCTTTTTTCCAGAAGCTTTCATGGAAATCAAACTGGCTTACCGTGCAATACCGTCATCTCCTCTTACTCTCACGCCGTCTGCTGCGAGATAGTGGACAGCTGAGAGGCTCCACGTCCACGTCAACCTGGTAATGACGAGGGTGAGAGAAACTGCCCAGTCGCAACTAAATCCATCGTCAGTTGAGTCATCTAGATGCAAATCCGTCAAGTCAGTTCGAGAATTATTCAATGTAAAATTATATATATATATATATATATATATATATATATATATATATATATATATATATATATATATATATATATATATATATATATATATATATATATATATATTATAATTACATATTTAATAATAAAAATCTGCAAAAAAATATATGTAATGTAAGAAATATTACATGTATGCATATTTAGTAATTCTTCATGAGCCATTAAGTACTTTAAATTTCCAGAAAATTTAAAATTGAATTTAAATAGACTTCTATGCACAAATAACAAAAGCATTGTTGGCATTTTAGATGCTGGTGTACAATTTTTGAAATATTTTGCTTAAAATAAAATAAATTCAGCAAAAAACTTAAACAAATCTATTATACACTTGATGCATTAATTAAATAATTGATCAATTTATAAAATTCTCCTTTATCAAAAGAATTTTGAATTTCAAAGCAACTGAACAAATTCCTACTAAAAACAATAATAGGGATAAACTCGCAGAAAGATAAAGATGCAAGACTTTCCAGGGATCGGAGGCCACGCGTGTCCCGATGCAAGCGAGGTCCGGGCGGTGCAACAGCTGCTGCTCTCAGGGGAGACTCCGAGTGCTTTGTGAGGCCGCTCACACGGGGCACATCAGACGTGATTTATTTACATGCTCAACAACAATCGTGGTGTGAGGCGGTAGGAATATATGTAAAACAAAATGTTGAAATTTTCATGTAACATCAAACAATATTTATTCATATAAATTTTAAATTATTAATATTGTTTTAAATAACATTCTTATAGAATTATTTATAAATAATATTATTTATTTATTATATATTTGGATAAAATTATTTTAAAGTACTTTGATAAAGAATTCTAATATTATTTTTTTATCATAGACTTAAAATTTAAAGATTATCTGAAATACAAGTTTGAAAACATCGCTTACATTACGTTATAAATCACCATAATTCAACACGCAGGATCCTTCAATAACCGTGACTTATACTAATAGCAGAGACGTGTTTTTACTACCAACACATACAGTTTATTCAATGCTATTGTAACAAGAAATTATAATATCTCGTCATTAAACATGATGATAATTAAATTATTAAAAATGCAGTTTTTAACGTATCTCCAGAATATATAATAAACAAGGAGATATTTTTCCAAGCTGAGAAAAAATACTCACCTTGCTTTCACAAAATAAAGTGGCCTACATATTTGTACAGAAGTGAAACATTTGGCTACTTATTGAACAGGTTTAAAATCAGCAGAAGAGATATTGTAAGCAGGATCTTCACTTTGGTACACATTCACTTCAGGGTAAAAAGAGCAACGAGATCCTTTTATATCTCCTCCAAGGGACGTTAGACTGATTCGATTGTAGCGGACCTGCGAGCCAAACTTCTCAGGCCGTAATCACCGAACGATAAATCTGACCCAAGTTGGTGGCGTGGACCTCAGAGCAGCTGCCGCCTCTGACGTGTCTTCCCAGCCCTCTGAAGGTCCCCCATCGTTTTAATGTTATTATAATGAGAACGTCCCCCAGTTAAATTAACACGAACAAAATCAACAAGCTTTTACGTTACATTAATGGTGGCGAAATTTGCTTCTTTATATAGAACAATCCCTCTCTAACATCTTGTAAAGTAGTTTTGTTTATTTTAACATTATTTAAATTATATTTTATAATTTCATGGTGTTTTATGGTCTTTAATTCTGTCTATTAAAATATCAGTTTATTTCTAAGAACATATATGAGGTAATAACAGTTATGGGAAACATTTAAATTTAACAATAATTCAATTAATTTTACAAAAAATTAAATTCAATATTTCAGCTACTTTTGCAATAAAATGAGGTCTTGAATAGTATTTTTTTTTATCTTTTTAATGTAGTAACAGCAGGAAAAAAAAAAAAAATAAATAAAAAACAGGATTTTCTTGTGGCGAGAATTTTGGCTGGCACGCTGGCTCAAGTGTGAAGCCAATTTGTGGTTGAGAGGAACATGTTAAAATTTGCCACCATGCACTCAATATGGGAAAGTTCCAAGAAACAAAAAAAAAAAAAACACTCTGTCAAATACTTATCTCCTATGTTCCACACGTGGAAACTAAAAGAGTATGTCGTACATATGACATTTACAGTACTGGTGGCGACACTAAATTTTTTAAGCATAAAAAATTTCAATAAATATGTATTTTGTGGAGGGGGAGTTTTAAAATGTTACTTCAAATATTGAGTTTTATTTATCTAAGGAAGCAAAAAATAATAAAAGTAACTAGTAGAAACAAAAGTCTTTTGATGTCCCAAGTGACGAAACAAATAAAATGATTAAATTTTTTGTCGAAGAGAAAATGGAGTGTTATTAATTTACAAAGGGAACTGTCGTGACAAAGCTTTGAACATTAAATTTTTTTTTCTGTTTGCTTGTACGTTTGTGAAATCAAGAGGTGTCACGATCTTTGTCCTCGTAAAATTTATGGTATTTGAATGGCAGTTCCACAAAGAGTTTACATTTCTATGAAGAATACGCAGTACAATAGACAATCTTCTTGAATTTTTTATTGCATAAGTGGGTGAAGACTTCGAGCTCTATTTCATTAACGATTGTGATTTTTTTTTATCGAGTGAAATACGTTGTTGTGTGTAATAATGCACTTAAATTCCTATTGTTTGCATGCTAAATTTTTCATAACTATATGCATGTTGTCACAGCTTTTCGAAGCATGATTTTATGTTTGTTTAAGACTTCAAAAGAATCTGAAAAAAATGACAATACCTTGAAGTTATTTATATTTTAATAAAAATTTTCATTCAGGTTGTTGATACAAGTGACACCCTCGTCCCAATTTTTCTACGAACCCACTCTCATTTGAACAACCTATATAGTCTATATACAGAGCCAACTAGAGAGAGATACTAAAAATTTGAAATTAAATATGAAATGAAATTTGAAAGTTGCAATATAATGTGTAAAACATACGAAGAAACAATACAAATAATTTAAAAAACAAAACTAAACATGCAATAGTTCGCAAAAGTTAAAGCAACAATTTAGTTCAGATTTTATTTGAAATTGTTTTCTTTTTTGAACTGTAGACATTAAAAATATACATATTTTATTTGAATTTGTTCTTCTTATGCAATGAGGGCACTACTTATTAGAAATTATTTTTAAATTTTTCTTTCACTAATTAATTAATTAATAATAGAAGCCGGGCATTAAGATGGTATCCACCACTCATCAGCTATTGTCACACTTCTATCTAGAAACATTTATCTAGGGGTGTACACTAGGGTCTCGATCAGCTGACAAAGTCTCACTTTACCACGGTTCAAAATGTTCAGATGCAGTCAAACTTTTGCTATTGATTTACTGGTATAATATTTCAATACAATTTGTCTGTCTATGAGGTTTGTTAGACATGTCAATACCACGTGTGGTAACATGAAGTGACAAAAATGACATTGGCATTGACAGATGATTTGAAATTGTTAAACAAAAAAGTCATGTTTGTATCTTGTTAACTTCATACAATACTATGTTGTCACTTCATAATTTCTTAATCTAGGAGCCATAAGTAAAAGTTTTCGTTGCTATTTTGTTTACAAGAACATCTCGTATTTTTAACAATTAAAGTTGGCAAACCCTCAATTTTATCCAAAACTTAAGGGATATTGTACGTACAGAACATTATTTTATAAACAGAATTAAGTAATGTTACATTTCTTTGTTAGTGATATGAAACGATATATACAAATAACTTTGCAAGACTAATTTACAATTCCAATTATACTACGTGTGTAATAATGTATGCATGATAGCCACTCGTTTACTAAATCAATGGCCGGGAGGGTAATCTGTGATAATATCGGTGAATAAATTCAATAGACGATCAAGCCATAAAATGATGACTCTCATTCGTGCAAATTACAGCGGCAGTTTTGGTTACATTGGCTGCAATTTGCATTCATTACATTACCTGTCATTTCACCAATATTATTTGATTTTAATTGAAATTGAATATTTTTATTATAATTCAGTTATCACGTATTTTTGTATTGTAGATTCAAATGTAGAAAAGTGTTGCTACATGCTACAGTGTTCAATTAATTGATACTAATACTATATATATAAAAAGTAAAACCAACTGCACGATGAATTTTTTGCACTATCTGCATGTAGATCTTTTCGTACACTCTCCCAGAGTAAACCTTCTGCACCCAATTGACCTTATATAAATATGCACTTGGGTATAAGGTCAATCGGGTGTAGAAAGTGTATTCTGTCTGTTGGGTAGGGTTAACGAACAACCTTTTCATTTTTTCTTCTGACTTAAATTAAAAATCACCTTTATCGCATAATATAATGCGTGCCATTCACAAAACAGTTAGCCAGGTTTTCAACCACGTTTAGCTTAACCACGTTTAACTATACCTGTTTTACGTGTTAAACCACCTAGTTGAACGTGGTTAGAAACCTGGCTAACTGCTTCGTGAATCGCCCGCATAATATCGCTTAAAATTTTGTTTTGCTCTAGCAGTATCACAACCAAGCCCAAAAATCTCAAAACTATTATACAACAAGATATTTTTTTTCTATTTAAAGTGCCTCTTTGTTGTAAACAAAGGTTCTACATGTATGTACAGTACATATATATTTTAATATCTACATTATAATATTTTGTTATTGTTTATAGTTTCTATTTATTTTTCCAGTTGAAAACAAAAGTCTATACATTGCAGACCACTATACAGTTATATAGAGTATACAGTAAAATTATCTATAACTGAAATCTTCAAAAAACGGTTCCATATATTTTTCTCTGGCTCTGTAAACCGTGATGCGATCGTAACTAGTCTATTAATAAGTCTGTTTCACGCGTGAGCTTGACAGGTATGTGTTAAAAGAAGAAAAATAGAGAAATAAATTTGTACCAAACAACAGACTTTCTCCCTCTCCTAATTTTAGATAAAATGAAACATAACGCTTTTGCTGCTTCATCATAACGATGCATTAAAACGAACCTTTAAGCATGTAATTTACGATAATATTTCGTTCAAAATTGCATATTTTTTTTTGTATCCTTACACAATTTAATAAACCTTAAAGTCTATACTTTCAATGTAATACCTATAATTATTAAAATTATAATATTAATTATTTAGCTTTGTAAATTAGCTTTTCCTAAAACATTATAATTATATACTGTACAAAGTTATATTAACAATTTAATGATTTTAAGGATTATCAAGCTATCTTATTTCTAGTAAACATTATCAAATCTTTGTTTGTATGATATTATATGACAAAGTGAGTGGTGATTTAATATGTGACGCAAGTTAGTTATTACAACATAGATAATGGTGCTCAATATATAATGACAACGTGATATCAGCTAGGCACAATAGCGTCCCATAGTCTAAAATATCTCAAATTGAAGTCATCACAGAAGCGCGTAAATATTTCAATCGAATACAATGAATATAATTTTACCAAGTCAATTTTTTATAAATTAATTTCAAATTACTTTATTACATAATTTATTGTATTTTTTTATTTATTAGAAGTATTAGTTTTATCAACTTATGAAAAGACTCTGAAGGCCTTGCAATCTTTTTATAAATTTAATTATGTTGTATTGATTCACTGATTTTTTTTTTTTTTTTTTTTTTTTCAGTACAACAACTTTCCTCTGTATAAACAAAAGATGACATCAGAGTTCTGGAAAGATGAAACCGTGTACATATTATAGACAAAATACCTTGCTAACTTCTTAAGTCCTGTAGATAGGGTAGATATAATTATATAATTTCGTTGAAATTACCAACTATAGTTTATGATAATAAGCAGTAATAAACACATATTTCTATTTACATGTTAAATCTTTATTTAGTTTTTTTATTGGCACAAGCATAATTAAAAAAAAATAGTATAATATTTTATATTAAAATGATTATTACTTTATACATTATTAATAATAAAAAGTTATGAGTAATTCACGTGGATCAAGATATAAATTAATATATTATTAAAACTTATCTAATTTTGTTTGAAAAGTAATAAAAATTCTCGTATCCATATTAAATGTTATAATAACAGCAGCAACCTACTTGTGATAAAAAAATACTGCTCCTTAGAGTGCAACTCATCGTTGTCAAGTAGAAAATGCGATGTTAGCGCACTGACTTGCTCTACTGCAGGTGCATCCACCTCTCTCTCTCTCTCTCTCTCTCTCTCTCTCTCTCTCTCTCTCTCTCTCTCTCTCTCTCTCTAACAAACATAATGCACAGTATAAACGTTGAGTGCAGTTCAGATTTTTCTTCTTTTTATTACATTGCTTCTTTCTTTATTATGACAATCCATAATACATCATAATACCTGCTGCAAAATTTACTACCATCTTCTAAAGCTATTGAAATGAAATGTTGATTTCTATCTTTAGTGTCTACAAACTCATATTATATGTATAAAAAAAAATAGAAAAAAAAAACTGTCATCCTGCTCAGTAAAAATGTTCCAAGGGAATTGATTTAATACAATTTTTTGCTACAAAATAGATAATCAATCACATTGCCGTTCTCCCCTCCTCGCAGCCTTTCTAAAAATTCGCTGAATCTCGCGACGGAGACACGCCCCCTTGTCACGTAGGGTTGACACGCCTGAGGGGAAATAGAGGGGAGAAGAACAACACCCGGAGAATACTCATCAGTGTGGTCCATAGAGTTGTAATGCAGTTTAAATATACAGTGTGATTAATTCATCAATATTTCTACTGTTACATGTAGAAACACTCATAGTATTTTAAAATCAAACTGGACTGCAAATTATAGCAATAGATAGCAGAATCTGATCTAAATTTTGTATTATTTGGCAATGTACGAAAATTATGTAAATAATTGTAACCATGCAATAAAATTTAGTAGAGGAAACCATGTTTTACTTTCTTTACTAATCACAATCGGCAGATGCCATGCATAGTTAAATGATTTTTAGAATGTATATCATTGCAGATATCCTAATCTAGCATAGATATAACATGGTACAGTACTTGCAAGAGAATGGTGGGACCTAGGTGAAATACAGTTATAATTAATTGTAAATCAAATATTATAATTATTGATAGTGCTATAATCAAAAAAGCTAGGCTATAATTGTCAGTCGGTCACATGTAATGTTGTCTTTAAGACTTATTAACGAGAGGCAAAGTTGGAGCAGATTAAATTAAATATAACATAATATCCCAAGTAAAAAGTATGATATAAAATTTTCTCAATGTTATGTTTAAATTATGACACGAGATTATGTGACGCACTAAAATTCTCCGCTCTAAATCCGCGCCGCCACCGTTACTTTACTATAAACTCATTTTCTTACGATCCGTGCACTTTCTAGAAATGGCACTCGTTAGTGCCCACATCAACTTTGTTACGTACTCAGCAAGGCTTTGTGACTTGGAGTCAACTTTCCACTGAACTTCATATTAGATACAGATTATTTAGGTCAGTATTTACTTGTAATTAATACTTGAAAGTTATGCTTAATTAGTACAGGGTAAACATTTAATTCTGTTACAGTTACACGGTCATATGAATTTCTCGCTATCTTTGAGTTACATATTTTTAGTATGATTTTGTAGCTGGTGTAACAACATTAATCAGATTGAGTTTTTTTTATATTAATACAGAAGGATTTGTTTTTCTATTTTCTATTTTGTTATACTTGAATTGTAAAATTATCCCGATATTTATAATATATGTTCTATGCCGGTTATTATTTTGTATGTGAAAATAGTCTCTTTCTTTGCACGTATTTATTTCTAATAATTATTCCAAAAAATGTTTGACTTTAGAATACTTTAGAGCTATTTTAATTAAATGCATGTAGTGAAATTGATGCTTCTCAACAAAATCACGTAATAACGAGGTTTTGAATTTTAAACTAGAATTCTTTTTTTATGTATACAATTATTTATAATGATTTGTTGAATTATTTTTACTTCTTTCAATTTAATGCATGGATCTGAACTGAAATTAAATTGAACATTAACAAATTTATAACGTTGTGTTAATTTATGATGGTAATGGTACTTCATAATCACAAAAGATGCTAAAGAATCTGTAACAAAAAGAAGTAGTTTGCAAATTTTTGCGAGCGAGGATTCTTTGAAGCAGCAGTTTGCCTTCACCACAGGAACCGAAGATTGGATATTGGATGGAAATTAATTCGCAATCGCTTTCAAAAGGGATTTTATCTTTTTCAACCATAAACTTTATTACGTACATTTCTTTCACTTAATGTGTGTCATATTTTTTTTATTAAATGTAAAAATAGACTAAAAATTATGACCATTCAAAATGTGAGATAAGAATTTGATACGTACTCTTATGGATGTATTTTCTATATCACTCTTAATAAAATATATTAGTGAGAGAAGTAGCGGCAATAACAAAGGAGCGCTCAAAAACAGAACTATAAACAACATTGTTGTGGTTGTTGCTATACGTGACCGATTTCAGAGTGGAAATAAAGTTTTGATTTACTTTTTCTTGTTTTTAATCACCTAAAAATACAAGTTTTGTGTAAGTAATGCGTGTTAAGCATTGTATAAATATGTCTAAAATAGCAATCAATATTTACTACGTTTACATGATGGTGTTTAATGCGTATTCGTTGACGACGGATAATGTTATTCTTATGAAGCGTCGTCAACGAATACGCATTTAACACCGTCATGTAAACGTAGTGAGTGTAATCTACTTTCAATTCAACTATGATATAGATTGTTGGTGACATTTGGATAGACATTTAGTTATACTGTATTATTTTTAATGTAAAAAATCATACCTAATACCTGCAATTATATATAAGTTAATAATATAAGACGTTTCTTACGTGCTCAATCATATAATAATAACCACTTTTTTTGCACGCTGAAATATTATATTATAAAGTATAATGATTTTTTCAGTTACATACAGTATCCATTATTAAAATGTTTAAAGTTTTAATTTAATTTAATGATATGGAAATATAATAGGTTTAAACTTTTGAAAGGATTAAATAAATCTAGTTTCATTGCTATTGCTATAGATATATAATATATATTTATATATGATAACAAAAAAATGTGGTTAAATAATAGCAAGAGCTACATATATTTTATATTATGTGAAATGTAATGATATTATCGAAGCAAATATTAAATGATTAATTATTTGAATATAAAAATGATATGAATAATTTATCAGGCATAATTTTTTACATAAAGCTGTCCCCATCTAAATATATTGGTCGTTATGGTACATACAGCAAAGATCTAGAGAATGCTGCTGATTCAGCTCTGGTATATATCGGCTTCATTTGCTGGGGGTTGAAGGGTCCGGGCCGGAGGTGCGGGTGTTTAGCGGGGGGCGCACGCGCTGCGGGCCGGGTCGCTCGGCAGGCTCGCCGCCTCCTCAGTGGACCGCCGCCTAGCGACACCGACACACCACACCAACATCGCTCAAGGAACGTGGATATAATATCAGCTAAACGGTAAGCAGTTAGACAACAAATAAAAGTACCCTCGCCCCCCTCCCTCTCTATACGCTTTACTCTAATAAATCAAAACAACGTATGACATAATTATTTTAACTGCCAAAAAATCTACCATCTTTAATGAATTATGGATAGTAAAATCAATTAACGTGTAATTCATCTTCTGTAATATAAGCTAGGATAAGACCCCAGTGAAGCACACTCGATCATTCCACGCTTGATTCCAACTTACGAAGATGAGCTGCGGGTCGCTAATGAGCCATGATAAGACGCTACAGAGATAACTTCTCTGCTGGCAATTAGTTTGATAACGACGTGCTTCACGGAGCTAATTAAATAGAGAGCGTTTGTGGCTAATTATGCATTATTATATCATCCTATACCAATTAAATGTGCGTACGTTATAGCGTGCTTTAATGGTATAATATTAATATTCTACCTACTTAAAGCTTGAACAGCACAGAGAATATACGGTATATGCTAAGTACCTTTGTTATTTGTACGTGGTGATTATTACTATCTTAATTAATATTATATTATTATAATTTAATTATTATTATAAACACTATAATCAACATATTTGTAATTTAAAAGCTAACAGTAAGATAACACGAATCAGCTTATCGACGTAGTCCCATTTGATTAACATGTAAACTTTAGCAACGTCATAAAAATTATAATTTTTTTAAAGACAGTACCAAGAAGTTACAGAAATAATTTCAAAACAATCGTACGAGCCAATTTTTTTAAATTAATTTTTTTAGTTTAGCTCTCCATGTGAAAGCCCTATACTGAAAATTTAAAAACTAAATTAAAAAAAAAATCAGCACGTACAATTGTTTTATAATATTTTCTGCAACTTCTTGGTGCTAAGGTCTGTCTCTAAAAAATTCAGATTTTTTTTTTAGGTTGCTAAGGTTTACATGTTAATCAAATGGGACTAGGTCGATCAGCTGATTCGTGTTATCTTCCCCTTCAGAAAAATATAGCTTGAACGAATATGCTATTGAATAAAATCCATAAGTTTAGAGTAACTGATAACATTACTCTTTTATTTTTTTTTGTTGAGAGAAGAAGACCACTACAAAAGAAGCATCTTGAGCTGTGATACAATTCCGGCGTCGTTCACAATAGTGTTTGTTATCCACTCGAGGCAAGGTCGCCCCACGATAAGGGCCGTTATGACTGCGCGGTAGGACCATCAGCAGTCTGGCTTTATCTCCGGCCTGGAGGTACAATGGAGTCGCTCAGGCGGCGGGGGGCACGGAGAGCAGCCAAGCAGACAGCGAAATATTCGCAGACTTTGCTGATGTAAACATTGCTGTATTGAAATGGAAAAACTACTTTCGAAATAAATCCCTGGGGCCAAGGATTGAACACACTGTAGTTTTAAAGAAGAAAAATATTACCCTTTTTATGCTTGAGAAAAGATAGACAATTTTACATTTGTAACTAAAAAGATGTTATTCCATGTTTGACTGTAATTAAAAGCGTGGTATTTTAATCTATGTGCCTGACTTACGTATACTTAATGCAGAAAATACATCACTTTTACAGCAAAATTTTCATAAATTTGCATAGAAGCATAAAAATAATTCAAATGTTGATTTACTTTATTGACATTAATTTCAATCTCTCATCATCGTAATTCCGAATTCGTAATATCTTTATGAGAAGATAATGTATCTCCATGATATCTCTTAATACTTTTAGTTAATTTTTTATTGAGTGGCTTACATTAACGGGGCCGGGTAACTACAGCCCTCTCAGCTGCTCTATGTCGCACATTCCCCACCTGTGCCCCCGCGTGTCCGCCACCCGCCGAGCACGGTTTTATAGCGACGCCAAATTGCTGCTAGGACTGACGTAAAAAACAAGCCAGCATTAACACTGCTGAGATGTATAGCCCCCGCTGTGTGGAGGAAGAAAGAAAGGGGGGGGGGAAAGGGGGAGAGAATTGAGGTAATCTGGAAGCAGCATGCTATAATAAAGCAGGGTAACAAAAACAATCTCTGCGAGAATTATTAACTATAAATCCGGCTTTTGCACCTACTTATTTCACTTTAATGCAATAAATATTTCTTCTTGTTGTAACATGTACCATATTATTATATTTCGATGATATAAAGTTGTGTTAAGTTAATATATATTAATTATTAAGCTTTAAAAAGCCTTCAATAATGGTCAACTATTTGAGAGGCAATTGTAATACTGCTTAATTATAATCTGTTTATATTGTTAGAAGTGCTTTATGGTGTTAAAAATTTCTTTCGAATACAAACATTAATACTGAAAAAATTGAACAGCTGATTTATTTCATAGTGTCCAGAAAGTTTTTGTTTTTATATTTTTTTTTCTCTGCAATGCCACAGATGATTCTGTTTAGCTAAAGTAAAAAGAATTACGTACTTGCATAAAAAACATTGTTCAACTTGACTAAATTTTGTTTGTATTTTTGAAAGATGCAATATATTTTTTTAATTAACTTTTTTTTTCAATTTCCTCACTGATCATGATGATCATGCCATGCGCAATCAACATGTGTGGTCTTGTTTCAGAGAGGGGCACGTTGTGATGCGACGCCACGCCACGTCAGCACCATGAGCACCACGTCAGGCCTGCTTGGCGCCACGTGGCGCCTGGCTGTGCTGCTGCTGTGCTGCCTCCTCGGTGAGTGATTGGAACATCGATTGCAAAAATGAAATTTGGCAAATTGACAAGTCACTACTATTGTCCCAGAAATTTAAGTCTATGAACATCTTAAAAGAAATTATTGAATTCAGAATATGTTAATCAATGCAAGTATACCAGTTTTCTTACTTTAAAAAAAAGTAATAAACTTTACTCTTCTATTATTTAAAGAAGAAAACACAGAAGGATAGTACAGTATAGTTGAGACTTAATACTTATTACATTGCTCTACTATATAATGATAAAAAGACACAAATGAACTTTCCTTATAATTATTGATCATACGAGTTATGAACATAGCATTGAATGTTAAAAAAGCAAGTTGCAACTGAAAATTGGTTATTAATGATTGATTAGTGCTTTTTCGCTTCTGATTATTGCATTTGTATGTATACCAGTAACAAACCATTCTGGAGAAAAATTGGTATCCCCTGCAGTTGTTAGCGAGTATGCAACCTGGGCAACTTATTTGAATGAAAAGCTGCCTAGCCTACAGGCTGCTTGCCACTTTCATCGATCGTTTTTAAATGTAATCAAAATTCACTAAGCCTCCATATATAAAGTCCTTTATCAAACTTTCACTACAATTTTTTGTAGATGTATCAAAATATTAATTAATTAAAATTTGTACACGAAATTGATCGATCACTTTTGTAATACACCTCAATCTACACTCTCTCACGCACGGCAACAATAGCAGGATGCACAATAAGAAGTACAGGTAAAAGCGAAAATTTGTTAACATAGAATAAGGTACTAATTATACGCTTTTGTAGACATTTTAATAAGGATAACGTTATTGCCGAGCAACCAATTAGTAAGCTAAATATCCTCTTATACGTATGTATTGTATAGTTTTATAGAAACTAGGAATGTTATTTTAAAATGTAAATACATAATTACATCGCTACTCGGCTTTAATATGACCGTGACATCGAGTGACATTAGCATTTACTTTAATTATGTTCGTTATCATGATTTTGACATTAAAACATTTTGTTTTAGAAATTTCAAAGTATATCGTATTTCAAAAATAATGCTTATCTACATCCAATATAATAAAAAAAAAGTGTGTTCAAAATTTTGAGCTTATGTTTTGTAACACAATCTTGATAAACTACACGTAGTATATTCAGTAAAAACTACTTTGTTAGTTTTAACGAGTGAGAAAATTGCACTGACAAGTTTTGGACATGTGGCAGATAAAACGTCACAGCACATATCAGTTGCCGTCCAGCGTAGACATTCATTCTGGCCGGACTTTTTGTATCTCAGAGTGGTAAAGTCAACAATAACGTACTCAAATTTAGTTACAAAAAACCTTTATAGTAGTTAACTGACTTGTGAACTAGAATCGCGTGAAATTATCGTGATGGTGAGCTTGTTTTGTTACAATTACTTTAAAGGTTGATTCATATGAGTAAAGCCGTGGTGCGACGCGATTTTACACTCTCGAAAATTGGTGTTTCAGAAACACTTGCCTGAAACGGTTAAAGTGTTTTAATAATGTTTTGAAACGTCTTTCGTGTTTCAGGGAGGACACAGAGGTGTCTCACAGGTATTTTCTGTTTCGCGAAACACTTTAGGTGTTTCAAACCATTTTTGGTGTTTCACCATGCTGAAACACGTAAAGTGTTTCAAGTAACCACCAATCAGAGAGACGATGACTGATCAAGCTAGTTTGTTTGCAAGATGGATGCTGGTAGCATCATGTACGTGTTAGTGTCAGTAAATCTTTGAAATATAGTTTAATTAAGCCCAATAACTTCAATTCAATGCTCATAGAGTGACTGTGAATTATTAGTGGATCGTAAGAACGATAGTCACAAGTTGTAGCACTGCTATATTTGTGATACGATGTGATCATAAAATGTGCCCCCTCTGCAAATTTTCTAACAGCAATGTAAGTTTATGAAAATATGATTTTGCGGGGACTTTATCAAGGAAATATTTTTCTTTTTATATATTTTATTCCAATATTATATTTATTCTGGTTCAGGGTATGTTTTCTCCGTTTATTTGCAAAAGGTAGGATAATTATATTTTTGTTATGCTGATATATTGTTTCAAATAATCAAAGATATATTTTTAATTGTTCGTTATAAAGGCTTTGCATCATATCAATAGTAAAAATTAAAGTAATACTGCGTTATCACGCAAATAATTAATATATTAATGTTCTATGACGTCACAAGATATTCCTCCGCGCAACAGGATCGTGGAGATTTTACGTGTTTCAGCTTGAAACACGTAAGGTGTCTCATAGGTCTGAAACACCTTAAGTGCTTTAACTAAGGGGGCGGCCTGTGAGACGCGTTACGTGTTTCAAACAAGTGTTTCTGAAACACCAGTTTTCGAGAGTGTAGTGTATACTTAATTTACCAGTTAAATTGGCTAGGTTGTGACCAAGATTTTGAGCTTTAATACGAAAAAATTACAGAATAGTAATATCTTCTTCACTTTTCTTTCCCTTCTTAAGAAAAAGAATTGACAAATGAAGTGTAAAATCCTCATGCTCTAATAAATCATCATTGAAAACTAAAACACTTTAAGTTTTTAAATAAATTTATTTTTAGTTAAAAGGAGAAAGAATTGACGTTCTATTTATTTTTCAATTAAGAATTGAGCGCATAAGTTCTAACAGTAAGAGCAATATTTCACCTTTAAAATAAATGTAGGAGGATATTAAAATTTTTGTATTTAATATTTGAATATAATTTATTTTGTAATATAAGTATTAGTAAATCATCTTGTTGAAAAGAATCTGATGAAAATTTCATTTTGAAAAGCTATAAAAAATTTATTAATATTTTATATCAATCGATTGTGCATTCCAGTAATATAATGAAATTTTTATGTTGTAAATTTTATAATTCATGTTTGTTTTTTGTATCGATCCGATGATGCAATTTTGATCCTCTGTATAAACTCAGCCATGTGTAACACGGCTCCTGAACTGGAAATATAATATCTGATTTATTGATAGAGTTCTTATATTGGACGTACGTGCTGTGCTTTTGTGTGAGGCCATCCTTTCTCTCTTGAAGCTGCGAGCGACCACGTCATTGATGTCGATTATCTGTTGGACCGCCGGGCGTCTCTCTCTCTCTCTCTCTCTCTCTCTCTCTCTCTCTCTCTCTCTCTCTCTCTCTCTCTCTCTCTCTCTCTCTCTCTCATCATGCAATAACACTAGCTAAAATTTGAAAATTTGATCTATTTACTTTTGCATTATTATTTTTTTTTTTTTTTACTTTAATTCAAATTATAAAAAAGAGAGAGCACAAAGTTTCTGACCTTCACATCTTACTTGAAATGGTACTGATGTAATTTCATACCCGCACTCACTAAGTTCTAATTCTGGCCACAGGTGTCTCTCATAAAAGCCCACACACGCAAGCCTCTATACACACTTAACTCTTACAACAAAAGTTAGAAACTTATAAACTTTGTCCCCAAACTTGTTATAACGTACCTAAAGGCTATTGTAAACTAAAACAGGAAAGTTTGTGTTCTTAAGTTAAACCACCTCCACTCACGTACACACTAATTCCTACTTAAGCCCACTATAAATGAAAGAGTAGATAATTGTGCTTTTTGAGTTAATTCATTCGTAATATTGTTCCATAAAATTATAATAAATTTATTACTACATGGTCTAAAATAATATATATTAAAAATTATGATAAAATTCAATGTTTATTTTAAAATTTCAATGTTTATTTTATAACTTGTACTGTAATGTTATTCACGTATTCAGTTTTATTAAAGTTTAATTAATTTATTAATACTACAAAAGGTTTAAATAATATCTCATTTATTTCAATCTGTGTCTTAATTGTATAATAATATGGTTTCTATTTCAAACAAACTACATAGGGTTTGAATTATGATATACATACGCTATAAAGTAGTTTATAGTGAGCTTGTTATTGCGATTAAGAGTTTAGTAAAACAAGCTAGAACAACAACAAATGGGCAACATTGAGTTGCTTTAATAGTGGTGTACTGAATGGATGAATGCTTTGTGCTTTGTGCTTTGTGCAAGG
This sequence comes from Siphlonurus alternatus, assembly GCA_949825025.1. Lineage (NCBI taxonomy): Eukaryota > Metazoa > Arthropoda > Insecta > Ephemeroptera > Siphlonuridae > Siphlonurus > Siphlonurus alternatus. The sequence goes on along the minus strand of OX463779.1, from coordinate 17,432,381 downwards.
GTTAACTTTGCAATCAACGGACACTAGTTTATAAAGTGGAAGTTGTGAGGTTAGTTTGAGACATGGTCACTGTGGCGTGACGATACGACCATACTTAATTCACCCAACAGTACTTTGCTTTGCTCGCCTTTGTGCTGCATTACTTATTATGCCTGTACTGTATGGTTTATCTGTGATGTAATGTAAATTATAGACACTTCACAGTTTTATAACTATAATTTCATGGATGAAATTATTGAACAGATAAATGAAATCTTGAATATTAACATTAACGTCATATAATCGTAAATTTTATTTCTATTTTTAATGTATAATATATGTATAAATATGAGCTCACAAAATGCCACGCAATGGTGAAGTAATCCTAGGCAATATCAGCCGATGCTCATCTGAATGGAATCTGTATGCGAAATAATGAATTAAATTGATGGGACGTTAAAAGACCAAGTGTTGCCTAAAATGTTAACTACATTATAGAATAGAAGGGGTGGGAATAATCGGGTTGAAATTTTAAACTTTTTACAGTGAGTGTGAGTTCCAGAATACAGAGTGGGGGTTCAAAGAATGTACAGTACATTTAAAAAGGGTGACTGTAATTCTATAGTAAAATTCTTTAAGCGTCTTTTTTGATTTCGAATTATATCAGTGAGGATCACATTTATTGTTTTAAATTTTTAACAAGACTTAAGTGTTAAAAAATATGAAGGGGCATTCACAAAGCCTTAAGGCCACATTTAGGGCTCGATAATTTAAGACCAGAAATTTTGGGTCTAAAAAGCATGCCTAAAATCGGGTTTTAAATTATCGAGCCCTAAATGTGGCCTTAAGGCTTTGTGAATGCCCCTTATGAAGTTTAGGATACTTAAGTTTAATTTTTAAACATTGAAATATGGAAGAAAAATATTGCAAAATTTGTTTGAGTACACTCTCGAAAACTGGTGTTTCAGAAACACTTGTTTGAAACACGTAACGCGTCTCACAGGCCGCCCCCTTAGTTAAAGCACTTAAGGTGTTTCAGACCTATGAGACACCTTACGTGTTTCAAGCTGAAACACGTAAAATCTCCACGATCCTGTTGCGCGGAGGAATATCTTGTGACGTCATAGAACATTAATATATTAATTATTTGCGTGATAACGCAGTATTACTTTAATTTTTACTATTGATATGATGCAAAGCCTTTATAACGAACAATTAAAAATATATCTTTGATTATTTGAAACAATATATCAGCATAACAAAAATATAATTATCCTACCTTTTACAAATAAACGGAGAAAACATACCCTGAACCAGAATAAATATAATATTGGAATTAAATGTTTAAAAAGAAAAATATTTCCTTGATAAAGTCCCCGCAAAATCATATTTTCATAAACTTACATTGCTGTTAGAAAATTTACAGAGGGGGCACATTTTATGATCACATCGTATCACAAATATAGCACTGCTATATACAACTTGTGACTATCGTTCTTACGATCCACTAATAATTCACAGTCACTCTATGAACATTGGATTGAAGTTATTGGACTTAATTAAACTATGTTTCAAAGATTTACTGACACTAACACGTACATGATGCTACCAGCATCCATCTTGCAAACAAACTGGCTTTATCAGTCATCGTCTCTCTGATTGGTGGATCCCTGAAACACCTTAAGTGTTTCAACAAGGTGAGACACCAAAATTGACTTGAAACATCTAAAGTGTTTCGTGAAACAGAAAATACCTGTGAGACACCTCTGTGTCTCCCCTGAAACACGAAGGACTTTTCATGTCATTATTAAAACACTTTAACCGTTTCAGGCAAGTGTTTCTGAAACACCAATTTTCGAGAGTGTAATGCAATGTAAATTTTTGAAGTATATTCCAGTAAAATAAAGGCACTTCATTGAGTGCCTTTATTTTGTAAGAGAAGCGGGACATGAACCTTCTAGCTGGTGAGCACGCCTCGTGATGAATGTTTTAAGTGGGAAAGGAAGGGAGGGAGAGAAAGAGAGAGACGTGGAGCAACACATTTCTCCAGCGAGCTGCTACAAAGTTAATGGTTCCAGCAAGCAAGCAAGCACAAATTACTAGACTACAGACTCCAAGCAAATTCCCAACCTATCACATCATTCTACCCAGAGTTTTACTGATTACGCTACGAACGTTTTCAGAGCATATAAATGATAATATAACTAAAAATATCAAATATGCCATCATTTTCATCGTCATTTAAATTAACAATGCGGTATTTATAATCTTATTTTTTATAAGGTAAAGCATGAAAACGTTTGATAAGAGTCCTAAATTATAATTTGCATATGTCAACACACGGCCTGGATACATCTCTTTAGATTGATGCTGCGGCCGCTGTGACGCATGCCAGCGACGCGGCAATATCTGAGCTTATCTGACAGACCGCACTCGAGCCTTTATTGCGCCGAGACGCCATCTTGAAGCCTCATCCAAAGCCAAGTGAGCTGCAAACTTTCCACATATGCTTTTATGATATTTGAATTTCTATGTGGCGGATGCATACACGGTGCAAATGTCCATGATTTTGACCTCAAAGATGATAATATCCTAAGAGGGTTTTTGGTACTAAAGGATCAAAAGACCCCACATGATGAAATCTTCTTTCCTTCTGTGAAATGTAATCTTTTGTGTGAGGATAAAAAGCCTAAAATATTGAAATGGCAAAGTCCATAACCTTACTAGAAAAATCTGAATACAGAAAAATACCACTGGTAAAAGCAAATAATAATAATAATAAAAAAAAAAATAAAACCATACTTTTTGTATGGAATGATTGAAAAGAGATTTTTTTTTTCACATCTCTTGTTGTTAGTTGACATGATGACAGGCCCGGAGCGGAGATTGATTAGCGAGGAACAAAGGCAGTGCCCTGACGTTCCTGGAGGCTCCAGCCTGGAATTTCACTGGACCCTCGACATCAATTGGCCGGTGCTTTGTGTCACATTGCACGCTGCATTCCAAGCCTGATTATCCTGTGACGTCATACTGTCGTCCGTGGAGCACCTGGACTCACATGCTGGAGAAAAAACGTTAATTAGATTTATTATGTCGTTAACATACGTACAGTCGTAGGCAAAACGAATGCGTTGCTTCAAACGCTGTTTAATACTCTATATATATGATTGTATATTATGTCTATGAAATTTATAGTAAATTTGAGGTTTACGGTACAATATACAATGATAAAATTAAATTTAAATAAAAATCGTGCCAAAATTCAGTATTAATACTAAATATTTATAGGAGCAACATTTATTTATTAAAAAAAAAATAGCAACACCTTTTTGTTTTAAAGTTTTATTTTTTTCCTATGTGAAGATTTTTTTTTCTTTATTGAATTAAAAAAACTAACAAAAACTAATGGTAATTTAATTGTTAAAATTAATTTTAATTTCGTTCATTTTCTCGGTGACTAATTGAGGCTTGTTGCCTCAGAGATTGATCCCGTGTGAAGAACGTGTCTGCACGCTGGAGGGTGAGACAGGCGGAGGTGTTTGCAGAGACAGTCTGCAAACAGCTGAGGTGCCGCAACGAGGCGGCTGGAGTCTCACAGCGCCGGGAGAGCCGATAAGCCGGAACGGATTGCAAGTCAACAACTCCGCTCCACGCAAAAACTTTTCACTCGATTACTTTAGCTTCACAGTTTCTCACTTACTTTTTATCATCACTTCTTTTTGTCCTCTTGGGAACTTAATTTTTCTTTTTTTGACATATCGCCATTAATTTGAAAGTTTGTGGCAAGGGTCTTAATTGGTGGTGAGAAAATTGATCAAAAGAGCTAACTTCAATCTGGTCGATGCAGGAGATAAATGGCTCTAAGTGAGGGCGTGACATCGATCTTCTAGCTTGAAACTTCGCTTCGCCATTGAGCCACACCTCTCAGAACCACCAATTAGCAAGCACCATCTGATCAGACACTGTTGAATATCTCCATGCAGCTTTGTGTGCATTGTGCTACTAAAACGCCCCATCACTATTTTAAACTCTTTGTTTCAAATGACGATGACGTTACTCCCTTTACAATTTCCTTTGTTTCTTGGCTACCCGAGATAACCTAACATTGCAGTAACACCTCTCGTTAATTGTATGAAATGCTGACTTATAGTTGACTTATGGAGCTTAAAACCCTTTCATTTTATTTCCATGTGTTTTTGTACAAATTACATGATGATATATTATATATAGAGGAATATATGTATAATTTATTATGCAATATATAAATGAAACCACAATTACTGAATAACCCCAGAAAGTAATCATGGAAACTGCATATAATATCCACAACTACAGAAGAGGTTTTAATTATATTATACTGTATATTATTACTTATAAATAATTTATGATATTAAATCATTTTCCACGATGATGTTTTTAAATTTGGAAAACAGTCATCTTTCAAATTGTTTTATTACTGTTACAATATTCTATTAATGATATGATACAGTGTTTCCAATCTACGTCTCTAATTTTACAGCGAGAGTCACATTTAATTGACAAGAAACATGTCCAGAATTATAAAGCATGAGATTGACAAACTCTCTGCAACAATTTGCGATTCAATTTGCCTCAGTCGTCCCTTCCCTCCTGGCCTACATGATGATGGTTTTGTCATGAACGAAGCACTCAATCTCTTAATTGAATCGCTCGGCCGCGTACTAACAGTCCAACAACAATGAGAATAAGCAATTAGAGACAGCAACAATCCCAATAATGGTCGTAATTATTGTTATAGTTAAATTGCGATTATATACAATATATACATGACTTATTATTCTACATTAAGATTAAAATGTAGTATATTCTACATCAAAAGCAAATTTATGAAGAATGTTTTTAATTTTATATCATGTGGATTGCTCTATAAAATTTAACATGTATAAAAATGGTGACAGACGCACGTCATTTGCACGGCGCTCTCAGCCGCAGTTTTATCTTCACTCTCGGCAGCGATAACTTCGACCTCGCTCGTCAACGTACACCTCCATCCACTATAGTTGTCGCAGTTCTAAAGTACATACGGAGGTACTACGTTTGTATGGATTATCGGTTAAAATGTTACAAACGAAAGGATGAGAATGTATTGTAGATATAACCATAAAGGTTCCAACTTTAAAAATAATGATAAACACAAAAGAATTGTTCTTCCTGAAGATACTTAATACTGCAGAAACTGTAGTTGTTAGGTATTTACAAAACACAAAAAATGCTGACATAGTTATCATCAGCATTAGTGTGAAAATTGCACGCATTATGAAACACCGCAGTCAGCGAGTTTGTAATTTATAATTTTATTTATAACCATAAATAGTATATTCACACAAAAACTGATTATAAAATACAAATGAACATCATATATTAAATGCAGATTTTTATATTTGCCTTTTTTATGTGTGCATGTTAAATTAATGTATTTTTTTTTATAAACTTTTATTATTGCTCTTAATAAAATAGGCATGTTAAAAAAAAAATAACACTTATTTAAAACGGTGCTAACTCTTAATGTTTGTAAATTTTAACAAAGTTCTTTGTAATAACGCAAACTTACATTAATTATATGATAAACTAAGAAACAAAATAAAAAATGGGCCACGAATAAGTTAAGAAATAACTGAAATTGAAACGATTAAAAATTGTGTTGACGCCTAAATTTATACCGTTTATTGTCTTAAATAAAAGTTTCAAATTTTATAGATACTTAAACGCCACTTTTATTCCTTTATTCACTCGCAAAATATCTAGCAACCACTTAGATGCTCCCTCCATCTTTGATCTTTAATGTTGTTCTAAAGAGGACGTATTACATTGATGGGTTCGAAATACATGACAAATATTACTCCTACCTATACTTAATTGCTATCTACAAATCAACATTACAACAATTTGTAATGTTAGCTAGAAACACGATCTTCTATCCAAGTAGTGTTAGTTTAATTAATTTATACAGCTTAATAATGAATAGTGTTGTTGTTGTATCTTCTCCAAAGACGTCCATGAAACAGAATCACGTTTTGTGTTGCCTCAGCTGACCTTGCGAATAGAAAGTGTAGATACTTTAAAATTGATACTTATATGACTATAAAAACGTACAGTGCATGCTAAAACTCCCAACAAGAATCATGTACGTTATACTGTACCATGAAAGTAACGTAGTAAACTACGTGTCTGTGGATATAATTTTTCAAAATCTTTTCAACCTTAAGATTCAATTTCAACTTTACAAATATGTTTTAAGTTTGGAAAGTGAAATGTAACCAACATGTATTTATTGCCTTGTTGCAGATTTATTTGAACAACAAGCAATGCCAACAACAGCTGATTTAAATTATTTATACTACAAAGATGGATAGCATCAACAAACAAACAAATAAACAAACAGGCCTGGAGCCGTCGGGTTTTAATATTCTCTTTGTTAAAACTAACTTTCTCTTTGACTTTGATATATAACAATATTGTAACAGTATATTCACGCATATTATATTATAAGTGCCAATGGAATAATATATACAGGTATTTTGACCTAGACTGAAGCTGGCAAATGTAACCGACAACTCTGAAACATTCTGCAGGAACTTATATAGACTATATCATACAATATTATACTTTATAACTATACTGGAACTATACAGTGATTTGTTTTTCCAAAAAAACGTGGAGAAAAGTAAAAAAATTCTGGTTTTGTAAACATTGAAACTTAAAAATATTCTCCATTATAAATGTAAATTACTTTTCGGTTTCAAAATTTAAATTTCAAGAAGAAGCACAAACGCCTAATATTCCGGCTACTTCAGTTATAAATTGCATGAAATTGCGGCTCAATCAGAAAACAAGAAACAGGATTTAAAATCCAATCTTTTACAAACTTTGAAATGTTTATTTTAATTCTGGGAAAAGACGTAGGAAAAATTCACAGTATATCACATAATTGGAAAGTAAAGGCAGGTAATTTATATTAAAAATAACATTGAAAAATAATTAAAACCTCGTTCAGAAATTTACAACGAATATACAGTATAATAAATATATTAACCACCCCAAATGGTTTACCAACGCAATAAACATCTAGATAAGTAGTGTGTAATTTAAAAACTGTTTATTGTCTTTACTATCAATTTAAAGTTAAATAACAAGATTATGTAAGGTATCATAACAAAACTTAACATTTATGAGGTAACTAAATAAAACAACTAAACAAAAATTATTGAATGATTAATTTTTAATTGAAGTACAGCTATATAATGTGTTAATCTGTTAATAGTATATATAGAAACAAAGTTCTGTAATCTATTTAATTACTTAAAATGAAAAATTACTACAGAAATCATAAAAAATACAGTGGATAATAGTTTCAGCCTTTATATAATACATAACGTGTATCTTCTCTGTACCTTTAAATTTAACTTCACACCTTTTTGACTCCGACAGTAGCTTCACTTCCCTTCGGTAAAACGAGAAAAAATAAAACGGAGCAGCATTATATTTTACACGTAATAAATTAAGGCCAGGAAAAATGATACCCACGAAGATAGCTACTTTATTACAGTTTACACAGGTGAAACTGCAACGCTTACAGTGGCGCCTCCAGCCGGAAACTTTAATGTAAAGTAAACTGCAGTGCAAATGTTCTTTGAAATTTCTCAACAAAGATTCTCAAGTTTTATATCATAATCGTTTCTTCATTTTATAAAGTTGTTTATTCAACATGTTCACTTTTTTACAGAATAATGATACAAAAAGTTTAAATAATTATGTATAATATATTATAAAAATTACATAATGTTGAGGATTTATACAACATTTTTATATGAGAAGAACATTAATTAATGTGAATATATGAATACATTATGGGGACTTTACATTTTTGTTCCTGGTTTACATCGATAAGGGCGATAAGGCTTTATGTTAAACCATTATAAAAAGGTTTAAGAAAACAAATAGGCTTTAAAAGTGTATTTTTTATATAGTGTTAATGACTCTATAAAAAACTCGTTTCTAAATATTATATCGTTAAAATAAGATTTACATTTGAAAGAATTTTTTCAGAAAGGCTTTGGAATATTCTACTGGAACTTCAATGAAACTAAACAAGAGTGGATTTAAGCATTTTTTTTTAAACATTTTTCAATATTACGTTGAACTCTACATTAAAAATTGTTTTATTTTTAATGAATCTAAATAAAATTGAGATTGCAAATATTTAAATGTAATTGTAATTCCCCAAAGTAGTCAGTTCTGACAAGTGTAATCAAGTTTCATTCCGAACTTCAGTTCAAGATCATCTGCAAGACCCTAATGACGATATGAATTTTTCAACTTTCTGTGCATTTGAATTTATGACAGATTTCCACGGATTTCCATAAAAAATTTACATTCTGTGTGGTTTTAAAAATGTATCCAACTCGCGACTTTTATCACATCTGTTCATAATTTTTTGTTTAAAATTTCGTCTTAAAATGAATGTAACTTATTATAGTGTATCAATACTTCATTGAATTTGGGGCAAGAAAAAAAATACATATCCTTGAAATATATAAAGTTTTGTCTGATTATTGTTGATGAATTAATTGGGTTTTTACAAACTTTAAAACAATATTTTATAAATTTCATCATACTTAACAACGTACAATATTAATGATGTTGTTTTTGTATCCATTTTGTGATGTTAAATAATCCATCACATGTTGTAGTGATCCAATAAAAATTTGCTTATTGACATGCGGCCATGATTGATACGTCGGTGAAATGTAGCAACGTGAGTCATCATTTTGCTCCTCGTATGCTGGGAGTTTCATGACGTAAAAAATAACTGCTAACAAGATTTCACTGTTGAATGTTTAATGTCAAACCAAATGGATCACTTTTTTCATTTTTTTAACATTATACAATTAAATTGTAAATTATTATTTTCATACATAATAAAAAAAATCTAGACTAATGTAATTTTGTAAATAAAATTAAAAAGAACGTCATTTGTAAATAAAATTTCCACATTTTTATTTTTATAATTACAAAAAAAAAATGCTTTATTTTTAATTGCAATTTAAAAATGTATTACGTAAAAAAAAAAATGTAAATACTTGTGACAGCGTTTGGCATCTCTCATTATAGTTGTCATATATGATGTCAGTAATTAAATTGAAATTAACATCATCCATCATAATGAATATTTAATAACTACACCACTCTTCAGATTTATTAAATTAACTTATCATTATTTAATTTTGAAAACTTTGTTACTATAATATGTTGATAAATTTCATGAAAATTTAGAAAGCACGATAGAAAATAGTTTAAAAACCATCTGCGTTTGATCTTGTGTCGAGTCAAACTTCAGTTTGTGCTTGATTCAACAAGAACTTTATTGTTAACTTAAACAATTTTAAACTATAATAATTAATGCTCTTATAAGCATTTACATTACACCCTTGGCAATATAGGAACAACTAACCGTGAAATAATCTTGCTTGGTTTTAAGTTTTAAAGAACATTATTAAAATATGGATGTATATGTATCTTTGTAATAACTTGAATATTTATAATACAGAAGAAAAAAGAATTACATTGAAATATAAATATATTAATCATGCGGTATAAACGAACACCACGTATATCGACACTTATTAAAGAAAGTGTTAAAAAAAATTTAAACATACAAATCCCATGGAATTCTTATGTTTAACTGTTTGCAATTATTAAAAATATTATTTGCTATTAGATTTGTGCTATTTCCCGCTATGTATTGATGATTTTTTTTATATTTGCATGCAGAATACATTTTGTGCAAAAATGGTTTGTCTATCCCTATTGATGAGTGAAATTTCTGTGCAGTGACCTTTTTTTCTGAGGTGTTTGGCTTAAAACTAGGGATGAAAAAAAAAAAAAATCATAGCTGCAGATTTCAAATTTATGAATTACTGTGTGTATCAGCATTATGGTTTATGGTTTATGGTTGTATAGTTAAGTTTACACATGAATTAAGGATATGACCCTTCATAGCTTTAGGTGACCTAGCGGGCGCTAACCTTGATTTTTCGTGCTCTCAGGTTCTCATCAATATAGCACTAACCCCACCTCCTCCCTATGTCTCCAGGTGGCGGGGTGCGGGGCCTCCGCGACGTGCGACTGCAGGTGCCCGAGGCGGTGCGGCGCGGCGAGAGCGTCAAGCTGGTGTGCGAGTACGACCTGGAGCGCGCCGCCCTCTACTCCATCAAGTGGTACAAAGGCGACGACGAGTTCTACCGCTTCGTGCCCAAGGAGGCGCCGCCCACGCGCGTCTTCCCGCTGCCCGGAGTCAACGTGGACGTGAGTCAATTATAAGATTTTTTTTTTCCAAACTGTATTATTTTGTGAAAATTTATCATCGCTTGTACTGCCAATTTTGATTATTTATATTTTGACTCACCATTCAAGTACATAGAAAGTTATCTAAAAAAAAGAAAAAAAGCATCTTTGCCTCTAGCGTCTTCTGTGTGAGTTAACTTTATTAATTCTTGGAATTCACATTTATATTGAAGAATTCAACGCTTGTCTCAAAGCAAACAATTTAACAGAGCTGTTGTAATAAAGATTCTTTAAAGAATCATGGTCGTAATTTTGTCTTTTACTTCTAGAAATTTCACAGAATGTCATATTTTGATATATAATGCATTTAATTATCGCTTCCTAGAAATTAAATCACTGTTCACGACTTTAAGATTTTGTAAAGTCGTAAGTGAAAATAAAATAACAGAGTCGAAGTGTTTATAAACTCACCTCGACCAAATTAGTAATTTTTAAGACATATTAAGGGGCATTCACAAAGTTTTAAGGCCACATTTAGGGCTCGATAATTTAAGACCAGAAATTTTGGGTCTAAAAAGCATGCCTAAAATCGGGCTTTAAATTATCGAGCCCTAAATGTGGCCTTATTGCTTTGTGAATGCCCTTTATTATATGTAGAAGCTTATACACTTTATTATATATAACAGATCCAACAGCGTATATAAAATCAGGAGGCGAGGAATTTTATGACAATAAGACATTCTAATTGTGTATAGTATATTTATGTGTGTGTGTGGGAGGGGGGGAGGAGGAATTCGGGAGAATATATGATGGATGAGGGCGGGGGAAGAAGTTGAAGCAATTTCAATAATACAACTTGAAATATTAAATTATTAGGACACCGGAATGGACCGTTTCGACCACGGTTTGTGCGCCCAAGTGTAGTTTGGTGAGTACGATGGTACGCTCTGACAAGTACGCGGTGTTAACAGTCGTCTCCAATACCCTGACGTGCATCTTAATATCACATCAGATAACTGTTAAATGGCTCATTTAATTACAATTTCGAAACTCCTTTGTCGGCCCACCCCTCTCTCTCTTTAATGAAGTTCTCAACATGCAAACCTTTTTTGTGTATTCATGTAATTTTGAAGAAAAAATTGTATATTATAACAACCACATGCTTTCAGACATTCATCCAGTGATAAGTTACGTTAGTTAACATGAGTGCACGGTGTAGTCACGTGGAAGTGCTAACGAGCCCCTTAGCTCATAAAAGGAGAAACCAAGGTGGGTAAAGGTACCTTTACCCACCTTGGGAGAAACAAGATGGTTAAAATAATATTTGCATGCCTTTAAAACCGTTATCAAAACTGTGTAAAGTAGTTGAAGTATTTGCTATACTTTTATTATGATAAATTAATACAGAAAGAAATAAACCTTGTGATAAAGTATATGCTTATAGATTCGATCATTTTACTCAAATTTCATATTTATGTTGGCGAAGAACAGGAATATCTTGTAACTCAATGAATTCACCCATTTTGATATGAACTAACCCTGTTTTTAAACTTTATGTTCAGTTTATATTATATATGTTTCATTTGGAAATAGTATCAGCCTACAAACATTCTGTCATATAGAAAGATTTCCTGACTCAATTAATCACTACTTACTCTTCAATTATTTGATCATCATTGACTTTGATTGACAACAGAGCGCTGTTGATGTAACTAATTCATTCAGGTGTGTCCCAAGGTACTGATAAAAATCAAGGGTTGTGAGGTGCGATCGAAGGTCTCAGGATGGGTTGACAAATTCTCAACTGAAAATACAAGTTCATTTTCACTTGACGATAAGGCCTTCTCTGGCACAGGACTGTCTTATTTAAAAAATAAATCGTACTGTATTTTTAGTAAGCAATATTCCAAGATCTCTGATGTAAGTTCATCCTCACCCACTGACATGTACAGAAACGATCTTGCCGGTTGTCAGGATACCGCGCGTTCTCCGTCCTGGACCTTTCTACGAGTGGGCGACTTTGTTAATTATAAATTATGCATAAAAAAAAGAGCAAGTGTTGTGCACATTAGCATTGTAAAATATATCAAAAGACAAGATATATTCATAAACTTTCTGTCATAATATATAGTTCTTTTTATTTTAAAAGAATAATAAAAAAGTTTTGTCAGTAAAAAAAAGTCAAGGGAGGATTTGATTTACGTTGTATGAAAGTCGAAGGGAGTGAAGATTATCAATTTTCTAGACTTTCTCTTCCCTCTCACATAAATTGTATTTTTTTTTTGTTTATTAAGAGAGCTATGTAATAATTCACATAGTCATTTTTATGCACTTTATATGAAAAAATTGAACTCCGAGTCAACAATACAAACGTGAAGAATTTATCATTTTAAATTTAAAATAGCGTTTGTAAACAAATAGAAACAAGAGGTAATTTATTAAATAGAAATAAATGAACTTTTATTTTAATAAAATACAAAACTTAATATAATATTCTTATCGAAATTTGTAGGGAGTGCCTTCCTGTGGATAAACTTCCAAACTAAATAGGCTTCTCTAACTTTTCTGACACAAGAAAATTCTTAGGTACGATAGAGAGGGCATTTTATTTGCAGGATTCTTTTATTTCTTTCTCAGAAAAATTAAAAGTGACGGTAATTCTGACCATAACTTGGAAATATTGTTTGAGGATCCGATATTCCAGACCATTTCGATGATTACCCCCAGGAAAAGTTGGTCTCGGGCCGGCCAGTCGACAGCTGCGGCTCGCCACACACCCGCTCGATGCAACCCGCCTGCCACGAACATCACGCGGCCAATAAAAGTGCGCGCCATCTGTGAGGACGGACAGACCATTAAACAAACGCTTAGCACAACAAACTTTTTCATTTTGTTAATTTTCACGTTCTTTTCAATTACGTCAAGTAACCAAAAGATAATCCCACAAAAGTGCTTCAAGTTTGTAACTCATTATTTTAGGCTTATCTTATACTTTAGTGCCCCAAGTTTTCTACTTAAAATGAAGTGTGGGCAAAGAAAGGTCAGAAATTCAGTTAAAAGGTTTCTGATTTCACAAAAAACTTTATTAAGTTAACATTGATTGTAATGAACAATTTATAACATCCTAATATGCATATATACTTTAAGCACGAAAAATATCTATCAATGATTAATTACACTATCAAGATTGTAATTAAATACAGAAAATACATAGATAAGTCTCAACTATGCAGTAAAGGTTAGATTTTATTGCATTTTTAGTATCACTACGTTTAACATGCTAATAAAGTAAATAATCGTAATTTAACAACTAAATGAAAGCTCGTGAAATAATAAGCACATGCAATAGGAAAATAAAAACTTTTCCACATCTAATATATATAATGATTATAATAAAATTGCTATATTAAAAATATTGTTAAAATATTGGACTTAAAATTTAAGCCGTAAAATTTAAAATTTGAATTTGGATTTCAAAATTTTCACAGGCCAAATCTGCAATTAAAATGAATATTGATTATTGTGAAAAAAATTAAAACAAAAATGAAGCATTAATATCATCAAATATTAAATAATAATTTTTTAATTTCGTGATAAAGTTGTGTAGATGGTGGCAGAATTGAGGTATGTATAAGGTGAAAATTTGTTATTGTAAAGATTTTACAAACCCAGAAATGCATGTAATTTCAACAGAATTCTGATAATGTAAATCTGAGTACAATTTTTAAACATTTTCATTAAAAAATATTCCTTAATTTATCTTGTATTCTTCTGACATAACAAAACCAGCCAGTGCATTAAAACTGCAACATAGCAATTGATTGGTATTTTATGTATGATAACATCTTCTGTTTCTCCCTCTTTCTGGAGATCAAAGAGCAGAAGCCAGATCGGCCGTATTGCACACTCCAACGGCCTCATTGCGAACTAGGGAAAGAAAACTCCTTCATCAAAGGCGGGAGGAAAGATGCAGCTCCTCGCTACTGCTATAATGTATCCCAACTTTAACGAAAATCTTCTTTGCGCACTTTTTTTTTCTCTCTTCTCAATAGATGCGAGTCTTTTGAGTCTCAAAGGACGCAAAGAAAGGCAGAAAGTGACAGTTAGTGAGCGGGGAAATGTTTCTGTTATGGCTATTTTGCTTTTCAATTCAAACATATATGTTTTTTTCATGTTATTGGAATTAGCACGTTCTACATATACTTCGTTAATTGGTATTTTTATACAATAACTTATGAGAGCCAATTCATTAAATTAAGAAAAAAAATGTCAAGCAACGTAAATTGATAAAATTTGTAACAATATGGACCATACAGATAGATTTTCACGTGCGCTGATTTTGTGTTCAGAGGGAGAAAGCTGGAAAATATCAATGGATCCTTCAGTCCTGACCTAAGGGAGCATAGAAAACTTAGGCGCCATTTGCAGGGTACAAATCCAGCTAGATGAAATCTTAGTGAATAAGGGGTAGAGGAAAAGGCATAATAACAAATAAAACAGGATAAAGATATAAGTGATCATTTTGCAAGAAATATAGAGAAAAAATATGAAAGTAAAATAAATACATTATCAATATTATATAATAACATATATATATATTATGTTGATAAACAAAAATAATATCTCCTGGGTGTTTCGGTAAGTATTTTGGCGGTATAATGCTAAAAAAAATGAAACAGCAGCTACCTTAGTATTCCACAACAGCTGAATATTAGGCCATTCATGCAGCTTCAAATAAGCCTGTGGGAATACACGCCTGACCGAGCGACTAGCTTTCACAGATAGTCTTACCTACATTTGTATCATCAAATAGTAATTTACCCTTACAGAATCAGATGTTCTGTGAGGTCATGAAATTCTACAAAATTTTGTGTCTTTCCTTCTCTCCAATAACACCCTGTCTTCGGTGTGTCCTGCAGGTGTCACGGTCAGGCGCGCGAGCGGTGGTGCTGAGCGACGTCCAGCGCGAGCTCACGGCCTTCTACAAGTGCGAGGTGTCGGCGGACGCGCCGCTCTTCCACACGGACGTCAAGTCGGCGCTGATGCTCGTCGTTGGTGAGTGGCCACGTCAGGTAAGCTCGTGACAAGCTCGCTGACGTGACGTCGTCCTGTGTCTCAGACTTGCCGCAAGACGTGCCGTACATCACGACGGAGAAGCTGCGCTACTCGACGGACGAGGCGATCGCGGCCAACTGCACGTCACTCTCGTCCTTCCCGGCAGCCAACCTCACGTGGTTCATCAACGACGTGCAGGTCAGTGAACTGCTGACAGAGGCGCCATACAGTAGGACTTGTGCTATAACACTGATATACATTGATTTATTTCAAAGAAATTTAAAAAGTGCATATTGCACTTTTAAAGTTTATTTGCAATATAACAATGTGAAATATATGATACAAAAAAACTATATACTTCCATTTAAAAATTGGAATCGTAAGCAAAATAGTAGCGAGTAATATGAACGTCAAAATTTTTACTTCCCCCTATAGTCTCTACTCGTCGATAACTTCATGTATAATAAATAAATTTAAAAAAAGTACTTCAGAAATGTCAGAGATAAAAAATGGTAGAGAATATGTTGTTAAAAAATGTATGAATTATTTATTTAGTTTTGTTAAACTTATAATTCTATAATTAACAACAATTTAATAAAATCTGCCCATCATCTGTTTCCCCAGGTGAGTCCGAGCGGCTCGTGGATCGTGGAGGCGGGGGGCATGGGGTACGCGGGGGGTCTGGAGACGGCCGTGTCGCAGCTGCGTCTGAAGCGGCCCGTGTTCCGCGAGGGCCACCTCACGCTGCGTTGCCGCGCCTCGCTCTTCTCGCTGTACCACCGCGTGACGGACATGACGCTGCACCTCGAGGATGTGGAGGCCTCGCCCTGGCCGCCAGCCTCCGTGCGACACCACGACGCCATCGACGTCACCAGCGCCGGTGCCAGAGTTTCAATACCCGGGACTGTTAATAAGTTTATTACAAAAACAATTTTTACTGTTGGAAGAAAAAGTGTTTTTAGTGTTGTGAGTGAATTTGTAATTTTAATACTAATTTTATGTTATGTATCTTAAAATAATAATAAAGGTTTTGAAATTTGAATATGGATTTTCTTTTAAAACATTAACTTATTACATTCTGTATTTTGACATTTAATTATATAGAGTATACAGATACAAAAAAAAATAGAAAGATATTAAAGTTTTAAGTCTAAAATGATAGGAATTTTTAATAAAAGTGCATGGTATAATGTAATAAAAATGTCTCAGCATTATACAATATAAAATATAAACTCTATAAACCTTTGCCTACTTTTAGATTTTATTCTCTCTTCGTACACTTGTAATTCTACGTGACACGCCCCACATACCGTTCAATTACCGCCAGTTCAAGAAGGCTGCTGGGCTGTTCACGACAGCTTGATAATTTCCTGCTTACAAGCAGACAGCCTCGTACGAACACGTCAACGTCGTGCGCAATTTCGTCCTGGGCCAACATTTTTCTGTTATGGATTTGACAGTAGCGAGAGCGAGTTAGAGAGAGAGAGAGAGAGAGAGAGAGAGAGAGAGAGAGAGAGAGAGAGAGAGAGAGAGAGAAAGTTTGATACAGAAACTCCGGTCGACAGCTATGGCTTTTCCGAGATAATAATATTTTGCTGAAGTAGTCCAAGTTTTTATAAAAGTCAGCAAAATTGCTTATTTAATGTCTCGTATTGTACAACATTATTTTTTTTTAACATACGAGACAGGAGCTGCTGTTGACGTTAACATTCATAAAAAAAAAACGAGATTGGACATTGTAATCCCTCAACATGCAAAAAGGATTGGAATGAAATGTCCGTTACAGCAATAGTATTCAAATTAGGTAGCACAGATAATATATTATTGAAGTTAATAATAATCAACATCACATCAGAATAACGTCAAACTATAACAAAAATGGAAATTCTAGAAATTTACAACTTTTGCTAAAACTATTTTTTTTGCGGCTTTCCACCATTATAAAATGTACATTTAAAATAAATTTAAGACCATTTTAAAGAAATTTCAATATTATCAGATGGAACTCCAATAAAATTTTCCCATGATTATTAAAAATATTTTCTTAAGTTATAATTTGTAAAATAACTTGAATAATTGAAATGGTGTAAACTTTAATTATATTTCATATTATTATAAAATTCCAATTGGATAAATCTTTTAATTAGGGTATTATTTATCATTTATATCTCTTCTAGTATAAGAATATTAAAAATTCTTGAACCTATGAAGCTTCTCCACTATATAAAACGCTGCAAAGCACGGGTGACTGTTCCATCCGAAAACAGACTCAGTATACAAACAGCCACTGAGAAATCCAGCCTCTTACAAAACGTACAAGTGGAATAGAAAAGGACCCAATATAACTTGAGAGAAGGTCGACTACTGTAAGCTCTCGTTGATGAAAGGAATCATTTTATCGTTTTAAAGAAAATTATAACTCTATTCAATGATTTTATCTTTTCAAATGGAGATTGTAAGTATAGCATTGAATTTTACTCATTTTTATAAAACAATGTTTAATATGATGAAATCATGAATGTTCTTATCATTAAATATTCAAATATATTTCCAAATTACCACATGTACAGTATATTTATAGATAATTTATTATGTATGGGCGAGATAAAAAATATCGCCAGAAAGCGGACAGAAAGATACACAAATGCATAATATACATAAGTTACATATAGGTAACAGAATATTGAAAAATATTTTGAATAAATCTTAAATTTGTTTAAAGACAGGGTCACCCCAGACTTTTTTTTGTTCAATATAGCTTTCTCTCTTGTAATTTCGATTTTAGGTGAACAAATTTTTGACTAGATTTTATTATTATGCCCACATTTCGAAACTAAAATTTTAAAAGGTTTGACGTCATATCGACGGTGCACATGGCACGCTTCTTTTTGTCCCCCTCGCAGGAGGCTCTGTGTTGTGGATGTGGTTGCAAAGGAGGGTAAACAAACAGCAGGAGCGAACATGAAAAAGCTCATGGTCCGTCTGACGACTAATTAATCTTTCTTACTGTCTTGCATGGCACATTTTCAATAACTTTTATAACATTATAAATATTATAATATTAGAATATCATTACATTATAATTTTAATGAATACGTACCACCCCAACGAGCTAATACTTATTAAGATGGAGGTATTCAATACAATTTAATAATTTAAACAATACATAATATATTATATATATAAATATATATATATATATATATATATTTATATCATACATTATAAAAAGCAATACATAACATTATTCACTATATAAAAAATAATTTTTATGTAATAAATCAATATGTAATATTATATGTGATACTTAGGCTGCATGCGTAATATCGATATTGTAATAAACAAATAGTATTATTATTATAAACATATTAGTAATGTTGCATAAATAATTAAATACTATAAATGCCTTGTCTTATTTTTACATGCCAAATAAAATGTTGTACTTCTGCTGCAAATAGCAACACCTAGGCGGGTCGCACATAGACTTTTATATCTGCAGCCGGGGATCTGTAAGCGTGCGGTCGGATCGTATTATACGTTTCTTTTTTAGAAACGGTCCTAAATTTCTTATTATACTGCAAAGGCGTACAATACGAAGCTGTGTGCGGGCACATCCTAATCGCATAGGTTCTTATGTATGTTCTTCTTCTAATCGTATGTTTTATTTATTATACAACTTGTTGAAAAAAATAGTGCTCAATTATCCTTAGAAAATGTTCTAAAGTGAAGTAAAGTAAACTTCACAACTTCTTATTTTTTTTTTATTTTTTATTTTTTTTTTTTAATTTTGGACCTTATTATATACTATAATAATATAATATATTTATAAGGCCTAAAATTGCATTAAAACGTCCTAATTCTACGACCTTACTCGAGAATACAAGCTTCTTATATTCGAGGTAAAACGTCTTCTCTCTTTCTGACCGCACATCTGGTTGCTTGACATTGACAAATCTCGTACATGTTCACTCACCCTCGTGCCGTTGCCCACCCTCCGTGAGGGGGGAGCTCGTCGGCATTGATAATAATGAGCTTCTGCAATATTCTTAATAACTCAGATTATATAAATCGGAAAAATTTGAGACTCACATGAGTAAAAAGAAGAGATATTGAATTTTAATTCTGGTTTGTGTCAAGTTATTGCAACCATAATTGAACTCAAAAAGCGCATCGAAAGTCAACTTTCTTGATTTTTCTTTGATTTTTCTTTGTAAATTACCTTCTGCCGCCCTCACTACCGTCTATTTGATGCAACGTTTTTCAAACTTTGAGTGTCAAAATGTGGGCATAATAATAAAATCTAGTCAAAAATTTTTTCACCTAAAATCGAGATTACAAGAAAGAAAGCTATATTGAACAAAAAAAAATCTGGGGTGACCCTGTCTTTAAATATTATATAGTATTAAATACGACGATTTAAATTTTAAAAGGAGTTTGGAAATTTCATTTTCAATTTTTTGTAACAGAATCATCAATTTCAAGTCATTACCATACATTTTTATATTAGCTCAAATTCAAATTCATCGATAACTATGACTATAAGGGCGATTTTTAGTGTAGCGCCGTTGAGTGGCTATATATACACTGACGTATCTCCACAATGTTAATCTTTATTATTTGCACTTTTTAGAATTTGCATCTAAATAATAATGATATTATTATTAAAGTTTTTGTCGATTGCACGAATGTCAAGTCAAGTTTTTTCTTCACACAAAAAAAAAAAAATGATAATAATAAATAAAAAAAAATAACATGTGCCCTGATTTTATTTTTAAACAGTCTTGTAAAACTGACGTAATCGTCCAAGCTTTCGGCTCAAAATTTTGTAAAACGTGAGATGGAATGGAAGATGTCAGTGTAGCCACCTACCGATGTTAAATCCATGTTCCCTAATTATAAGAAATTTCGTACAGCAAGGGTAAATTTCACAAGGATTAGTACACTAAGGCAGTTTTAAAGCTGCACAGCTAGGATACGACCATGTCTAGTGGATGTGCTGAAATGAAGCAAAAAATCTCAAATCCAAAGATTTAAGGTGACTTGTCACATTAAAGGATGTAAAAGTCGCAATATTAAGCAAGTTATATTATGAATGTTATTATTTTATTTCTTTGCTGTGAACAAAAAATCTATTTATATGAAGCCTTGTTAAAACGTGTTTCACCTGACAGTTAAAACTCATATAAGGTTTTATAAATAAAAAATGTTTTTTTTTCTCTTCTTCTTTTTTTTTTTTTTTTTTTTAGACTTTTATCAAAATGTTTTAATTTAATGAGTCTAACAATTCTTTTTTCCTTTCTATGGAGATGCTTACAAATATTAAACTGTATAATATATTATAACAGAAAATTTTTATTGTTTTTTTTTTATGTTACAAAATAACCTTTTGATAAAATAAATACTTTATGCAAAAGTTGTCGAACATTTCATTTAATGTTTCATTTTGTTACTTTAATTTCAATGATTATGTGAAGCAAATGTGAGCACTTTTACCATTTAACGAACGTGCTCAATTAATAAGAGTCTTTATTGCCCGAGGATATCTCGCCTTGAGATTAGGCAATTTGTTCAGCTTAATATTGAAATGTCACCTTTTTTTCCTGGTATACTGCAAATGTAACTCAAATACTGAGCAAGTTTAAGAACGTCCTGGATATATTATAGCTGGACAGTTATTAATTAGCTGAATGGATGTACACCTTGAGAGAACGTAAATTTAAACCTTACCTGAATTCTGTATTTGTAAGGGAAAAAGATATAGAAATTTAAAATTTTCAGCGTCTACAAAGAGAATAGGGAAAAAGTTCGTGGCGTCTTGAAGTGCTAGTTGCGACCTGTAATTAAGTTTCCACCTCCATATCTTTTGGGTATATATGAACTAATGAATAACTTTTAAATTATTTTTTCTTTTTCATCGAATAAATGTACAGAAATAACAAAAATATTTGTCATTTATGCATGACTGATACATAATTAATTTAAAAAAAATAAATATAAAGAAATAAAATAAATAATAAATAATGGGGGACATTCACAAAGCAGTTTAACCCCCAATTTAGCCCTGATTTTTAACCCTGGTGCTAAACATGGTGCTAAGCTATGAGCTTAACATGGTTAGCCCCTGGTTTAGTGCCATGTTTAGCACCAGGGTTAAAAATCGGGGCTAAAGTGGGGGTTAAACTGCTTTGTGAATGTCCCCCATAAAATATTAAAATATTTAAAAATATAACATACTTGTCTTATAATTTTGTTCTATACGCATATTATTGTTATGAGTATTTTGTATGAAATTCAGTTTCTTATTATAGCATTAATACATTTTTATTTAATCCATAACCATATACAGTACATAAAAAATTTAAATATTCAAAACGTATATAAAATTAACAGTGCTTTCATGACTTTTTTTTTCCTGTTGCCATCCTTTGTTTTAATATTGTTATGAACGATAATAGAAAACAAGGCAGCAGCAGACACAATGCTCATAAACAAACAGTAAAATGTGAGGTTTATATCAACATAACGTTGTGGCGCCTATTTGTGTATTCAGTTATAGTTTTTATTTATTTTTTTTCTATTTTTACGACAGGAACGCGACAACAGTTTTATATAGCAGTTTAACTCTGCAGTTATGACTATTTGTAAGTTTCCATACATATATTACGTGATATTTTATTTATAATATAATATGAGACGTTCACCAGCGCACGATCATGTGGTAATTAAGCCACCCTTGGGCGGTTATTGTTATGTATCCTAGATATAATGTTCAATTGAATCTCAGCAATATTGTGAGCTTTGTTTAAATAACATAGCTGCTGCAATATTATACATTCTTGATTCTGTGATTGAATTGGCAGAGTTCAATGTAATTTCATACAAGAAATATTTACCTCAGGCATTTTCATCCCATTATATTCTACTGTATAATTATATTTAATTATATTGTGCATTGACATATATTACGATAACACATGATTTATGATAAAATTTCAATTCTGCATTCTGTTGCATTTGTGTATAATAAAACAATACATTATAAAGCAAATTATTGTTGATTTAATTATATGATCAATTTAATACTATAAATTATAGTTGACAATAATTAACAACATTACAGACTAACGTATCATATGCTAACATGAAGTATGTATTAAGTAAGTTATTCTTCGTATTTATGCAATCATATATTAAATTTATGTTATGACTATATTATTAAAATGAAGTTTATACACTTTCAACATTACAGGATTTTAATCACCGCCTATCACAAATGTAACCTTTAAGTAAAATAGAACTCCCATATTCAAGTAAGAACCATTTCATTATTGATAAAATGGTCGTAGTTAGTATGCAAATCACGGACGCATTTTTTTAGGTTTTAACTTCTGTGTAGGTTTATTTTGTGCCTTTTTTGCAATGAATTGAGTAAAACGAAAAGGCATTAATTTAGCTATATTGCAAATTTATAGTTATAAAACACTTTTCAACCACTTATTAGACACTTAGCAAATTTAAAAGCTGCTTATGTATGGTTTCAATTGAAAATCGCATGCATATGAAAAATTAATATTTCCATTATTTTATATAATACATACAACAATAGGCAAATATGTTGTAAAATATACATACACATTTATAAATTTTATTTCAACTAAATATTACAAAAAATATTCTTGTACAGAATAGCAAGGGAACAATAGAAATAAAAATTCTGTCGTTCGGTTCAAATATGTTTCGTTCATCTCCCGCTGTTCAATGACATTTCCTCGAGCCGCGGGAGACTTTGCTGCATATTTTGAACGCCTCCAGACATCCATATTGATATTTTATTATATAACGTTACGTACTACTAGTAAAAAATATGCTAACAAAAAATTCTAGGTTCGATGATCAAATTTTTACCATGTCTTTCGTATTTATTCATATTTAGCTAACAGTTCATCCATGCAAAATATAACCTTGTATAACAGTCAAATCGTACGCGAGTTGAATATTGTTCAAGTACTGAAATTGCTGCAAACCTACGAGGAGAAATATTGGTGATACATGGATAATGATAGCTGCAAAGGGGCGTACACAATATAATACGTCAAAAATTTAACATTATCAGTATAAATAAAATGTACATAAGCTTCAGAATCAAAATTTAGAACTCCTTTGAGCCATATTATCAATGTTTCATTTAAAAGTGGTTTTTATATACATATGAAAATAAAATACACTGAGTCGGTGTAACTGATATTGTATTACTTATGAAATTTATGAAGCCCAAACGTTGGAATCCTATTACTTAAAAAAAATATATTTGCTATTTTATTTTTGTTTGCTTTTTCACTTTTATCACGGGATACTGAATCTTGAAATAACAATTATTATATATTTGCTACGGTCTATATCATGAATTTGATATACAACTCAACTTGTTTTGAATGTAGTCAGCACTTTGTTGTGTATTTAATGTTAAGGAGCTTAAATTTCATATAGTTTCAATGAACGTGTGCGAGCTAGAACAGGTGAAATTTTGCCTATTTATAACTAAAGATCATAATACCACTCTCATAAATTTAAATATTTATCATGGTTTTGTAAATATTCTCTTAATTTATTTTCTAAATATAAATTTTTCAAAACATCCTTTTTCATGACTTTTTGTTCATTGCAGTCGTTGCCTCAAAAAAGCTTCGTTTACAGCCTTGTTATTCACCATGCTCTGTGGCGATTAACAAGACTGCATATTAAAGATTAAAGGGAATTTTCAGAAGCAAGGAGTGTGCACAAAGAACTCGACTCGCAACAAGAATAATCAACCAGAAAACACTTGAGATCATGTAATTAGACCTGGAGAGTTCAAAAATGCTGACATTTTTATGATTCAACAGAAAAAAAATCAATTTTTCTTTGCGTTCTTATTTTGGAAAGCATTGCAAAAACACAAACTTGCCTCACTCAAGAACATCTAAAAACGTTTCTTTGAAACAATATGCTATTTCATAAGTTATAGACAATAAGTTACAATAACTTATTTTCAGTCTGCAGTTGAAAATTATAATTTATCCATTAATTTAAGTTCAAGATGCTCTGAGTTCAGCATTGAAGGCACTACTATACAGCCAAATTTGAAAAAGTATAAGGAGGCTAATCCAGCTAACTTAAAGTTCATCACAGCCAGTCAAATTTAATGTGGTATTTTTCCTGTTTGTAAAATTTACAATCATTGAAGATAATAATGTAGACAGTTTATGTAAGGTGTAATCATCAGAAGAACACGAGACAAAATTAAGGAGTACTGAATGTACATGACGAAACCTTATGAATTTATATGCATCGTACAGTATAACGTTACATTAGTCATACAAATCAATTAGTTAATATCTACACTACTAGTATAGAAGGTTGTGCCTGAGCAGCCGAGTGTCATCATGGAAGTAAACACGAACAACAAGTGAATCCTATTTATATGAAATTACTTCGGATATTTCCGTGAGCATTCGAGACTGGTATTCCCAATAGAAGAATGAATTTTCTATTGAAATTTTGACTACTCAATATATTGCTATAACGGAGACCTTAGCAGTGTAGTGTACCGATAGGGGACTTTAAAAAAATTGTCTTTACACATCCCTTGTGGGGACCCATAAACGACGTTTGGCATCAAGGTATTAGTGATAAGAAGGAAAGCAGTGAATGACCTTCATTCCACAAATTCAACAAACATCGTTACCGTTACGATGTAAACAACAAGGCATTTTTAATTCCCCCGTCGGTATATACAGTACGTACAAAGATAACATGTATACAATGTTTTCCAACTCCTTCTGTATAGTCAAATACCACAGACTTTAGTAGTCTTTGCACCAAGCATTAAGATATTTGTTCAATAAGTACACAGTATTATTTAATCTGTTATGTAGAGACAAAATTTAAACCACCTTGTTTAAATATCTAAAATCAATATCAAATTTATAGTTCAGTGATATAATTATATTATATATTAGATAAATTCTTATGAACTTGTACATCACAAATATTATAAAAATTAGTCAAGTATAGAAAAAAATTGTATGAGTGCATCAAATCAGTAAAGATAAGAAACAACGTTCTTAATATAGAATAAAAGTTGTCTAAAATGTAAAGCAAAATATAAAATTATACTAAAATGAAACATTTTAATCATTTTTGTCAAGTCTTGCCAAGAATAATATAATATGGCGACATTTTGCCTACATGAAATGCTAGTTCATACGTCACATAATATGACGCGTGAGTTGTCATTGCCAGGACGACGGCGGGGAAGGCTTCAAGCGACGAATTTCCGCAAGCACCCCCCGCTGTTTTCTCATACGTCGGCAGAACGTGGCCTCAAAATGTGTTTTGTTTTTCACCCAGCTTTTTTTTTTTAGCGCTATGTAGAAAATATGATTTCTTTGAGAAATAGGGAGAAGCTTTATTTCTTAGGCAATATTAATTTTTTTCTTCCGTTGTTGGCAACGAAAATATAAGAATGAATATGACGAGAGAGAGAGAGAGAGAGAGAGAGAGAGAGAGAAAGTGATATTCACACCACATGCAGAGAATACACTGTCATAATTATCTGGAATATTCCACAATATTTCCACACTTTCTGTGTAAAATCCTCCTTATTTTCTCCTGTTTGAGTCTCTCCATATCTCCTGCGGACAATCTGTCCTCTAATTGGCTGCTGGAGTTTGGCGCGTGTTTTTCTATATATTTCAAAGGTATTTTCTTCAAGGTTAAGTGTGCCGTTGCTGGTAAGTAGCACAAGAGGGGGACGCAGGGGGAAAACAGAGGGAGGAAGAGGGATGTTTACTGCTGCCGGCGGCCCCCTGTGCATTTTTCTCTCGAAGGCAAGTCTCATTCTACATAGAAATACTCAAAACAAAGTTGTATTCGAAAGAGCTGCCATTATATAAACGATAATAATATTAAAAAATAATTAATAGTGCGTGTGCAAGCTACGTTAAACTAAAAAATATTTAAGAAAAAAGAAAAATAAGTGCAGTGATTATCGTGAAGTGTGAAATATATGCCTCCTGCTTTAATATCTGCTGATATTATATACATAATAATATTTCCATACCTTTCCAGCCTTTTCTCTATAACCGAGTGTTTACTATACAGTGTTTGCAGTTGTGCGAGGACTCCGAGGTAGGATGTTTTAACCCTAATTACAATAAAAAAAGTAAACACAAAAATGTATCATATATTTATAAATATTTTATATTATATAATATTATTTTATAATACATAATAATATACTATTTAATATAATGATATAAAATATTTAAAAAATAATGTTATATTTAATACTTCTTGCAGCTATTTTAAATATGTCGTCGATACAATCTTACACCAACTCATCCAATTTTATTTGCAAAGTCTGTAAAGTCCAATCCAATGGCATAAAAGAATTTTGTGACCATCACAAAACGATACACCCTCAAACTAGAGGATTCAAATTTGAATGTTCTTTCACTAACTGTAGTATAAATTTCAAAACATATAGTAACTTTAGACAACATTGTTATCGTTATCATGGTGAACACGTGAAATCTAATTTTACTGCACCAGCAAACCAAATAAACACCAAATATGTATGTAGCAAGTTTTTGTGTAATAAAGAATTTGAGCTTCTTGATGGAAAAGAAGGATTAATTAAACACATTATAGGACATCTTAGGGATGGATTTGAAGTACAGTGCTTCCACGAAGGGTGCGAAAATATATTAAAAAAACCAAGACAGTTTTCTTTGCATCTGACAAGATGCCACAGGCGAGTTAAAACTGCTGTAAATCCTGCAGTGTTAAATGATGCCATAATTATTGAAAACGAAGACTTATCAAATGATAATATTGAGCATGAAATAGAGCCGGAAAATTCTGCTTGTGACTCGGATGTATTAAATGATATGTTTGCTCATTTGTATTTGGAGTTAGAAGCTGTAAATTTATCACCCGTCTCAACCCTTCAAACAATTGCAACCAGGTTAAAACATATATCAGTAGCTTTAAATAATACACGTTGTGAGATTATAAAAAAAGAGGCATCTAATTTTGGTTTAAGTGATGCTGAGTGTACCGAGTTAGCAAGATTATGTACAGAAAATGACCCATTTTTAGCAATACACTGTGCAAAAAATACACCCAATTTATCGACAGATTTTCACAGGAAAAATTTTTACAAAAAAAATTACATTTATGTAGAACCTGAGGACATATATCTCGGTAAACATCCAAATGATAATAAAGATTGTTATTGCCAATATGTGCCAATAAAAAAAACCTTACTTGCACTACTAAAGGACGAGAAATTAAGAGAGCAAATACTGAAACCAGCACCACAATCCAATAATTCAGTGTATAGTAATTACACTGATGGTAGTGTTTATAAAGAAATATATAAAACTGAAACACATGTAGGTGATAATGTTGTATATATTGATTTAATTTTGTATCAAGATGATTTTGAAGTTGTAAACCCGATTGGTTCTGCTAAAACAAAGCACAAAGTTTGCGCATATTATTTTACAATTGGAAATATTGATCCAAAATACCGACATAGACTTAAAAATATAAATTTAGTTTTACTTTGTAAGACTAATTACGTAAAAATATTTCCAAAGGAAACAATTCTTCAAAGATTAATGCAAGATTTAAAATCATTAGAATCTGTTGGCATTAAATGTGAACTTAAAATCATCAAAGCTAATTTAACATTTATATTAGGAGATAATTTAGGTTCACATTATCTTGGGGGTTATTCATGTTGTTTTAGCTCGGGATACATATGTCGATATTGCAATGTTACAAGAGAGCAACACTTAGTTTCAGAAAATATTATTGCTGAATTACGAACCCCTGATACATACAACGAATCTTTGAATCAAGTTCTCTTAAATGGTGAGGAACACCAAGGTATACAATTTAACGCTATTTTTAATAGTTTGGATAAATTTCACGTCTGCAATCCAGGCCTGCCACCTTGTCTTGGACACGACTTATATGAAGGTGTTGTCAATGTAGATTTACCATTATATATTAAATATATGATTAAAAAAAATAAATGGTTTTCATACAAAACATTAAATCGTAGAATTATTCAATTCAAATATCTTGGTTCAGACGCAGTTAATAAACCAATTACCTTAAAAAAAAATGCATTTAGCCTATGTGGGACAGCATCATCAAACAGAGGACTGCTCCGACTTTTACCTCTCATACTCGGTAATCTTGTAAGAGACCGAAAAAACAAAGTGTGGAGGCAGTTATTATTACTGCGCAAAATATGTGAATTTGCCTGCGCACCATCAATCCATATTGATCAAGTAGCGTATCTGAATACATTAATTACAGAATATTTTGAAAATAGAATGATCCTATTTCCAGATGAAAAATTACGACCTAAACATCATTTCTTGCGGCATTATCCAGAGCTTATATTAAAATTCGGGCCATTAATAGCACTGTGGACTATGCGTCACGAGTCAAAACATTCATATTTCAGACGTATAGCAAGAGCAATTAAAAATATCATTAATATAACAAAAAGTCTTGCAACTAAGCATCAACTGTCTTTTGCTTTCTCCACATCTGGTTCAATGATAGATGATAAAATTGAGTACAAAAAATTTGATTTGACAAAAAATATTCAGCAAGAACCAGAATTAATTATGGAATTAAAAAACTTAAATTTATATTATAACTCAATTTTAACACATAACTTGCTGTATAATGGTATACAATATATTCGTGGATCATGGGTGTTGATATCTACATCAACGAATGATGGAACCATTATTATGGGAAAAATTATGTCTGCTATTATTGATGAACACGAGATAATTTATCTTCATGTCGACAAGTATGTTTGTGATATGTGCGATATTTTAGGCTTGTTAGAAATTGGTGAAAAGCTAAATGAAATTTGCATTGTTAATATAAATTGTCTCCAAGATAGCAACCCTTTACCTGCATATTTCTTTAGCGGTAAATTTTACCTTGTACTTAAGCACACATTTGTTATGTAAATTTACAAGAATGAAAAATATTTACAGCTTCAGTTTAAACACAGAAAAGAAATATGGACAACATACATGAATTTTTTTTTTACAGAATTTAATAGAGGGTACCAAATTATGCTACTCTGATTTTTTCAGATTTTTTTGAGACCCGGAACTATTTTTAAATAATTATTAAAAGTTAAAAGTTATGTAATTTTAGTTGGCACCCCTGAATCCTTAATAAAAAGGATAGTGCCTGGACGCCTATTGACGCCTCCAGGGGGCATGGCCGCACTTTCAACAATTAATTAAAAATATTTCCGGGTCTCAAAAAAATCTGAAAAAAATAAGAGAAGCATAATTTCGTACCCTCTATTCATTTCTAAAATAAAAAATTTTCATGTATGTTGTCCATTGACTTATTTGACTAACGGGCGGTGGAAACTTAAGTTTAAACGGTCGTAAGAAAAACGATTCTATTACGTTGCATTAAATGTTTTTTTATTGCCTTTTTTTAAAAGAATTTATTTCGTTTCACATATTTTCATGCTTACCCTAGTTGAAAAATTACATCTAAAACTAACATTTTACCTCTAAAACACATCCTTTTTCCTCTTTGTTAAAAGTGAGGAAGAAATAAAGACAATATATCCAACATTTTTCGAAGAAAAAAAAAACTCGTCTCTTTTCCTCTTTTTTCCTCTAAAATGTTGCTAAGTAAGTGGACAAGAAATGAGAAGAGACTTTAATAGCGAAGAAAATATAAAATTTAATTCAACTCGGGTAAAAATAATATTCACACAGGCAAAAAATAAAATAAAAATAAATAGCATTTGACATACTTCATAATTATATATGAGTAATATCTTTATAATTTCAGAAGCTTAATCTATATTAACAAATGTAAATAGTAACCCATCAATAAGCTTTAAAATCTTACGCTTAATAATTGCAGTAAATATCTTGCATCTATATTTGAATATAGTTTATATTACTGTTTTTTACATTTTAAAGCTTCATTGATTTATAGAAATACAATTATAATACAGGGCATGGCATGACAACGTAATGAGGGAAAAGGAGCATAATCGCTCAAAATGCGTCAAAAGCCCCAATATATTAAACAATCAATCAATCGTTATGATAGTATATTACAGAGTTCATGCAGAATAACATTGGAACATTTCTATATTTTATGTTATACTGTCCAGCGTGAATGCAACCTCTTCTTTCATGTGTATCTCCAGACGTAAAAACGTCTCTTTTCATGTAGGTAGAAGGACACATCTGGAAAGGTTGGCGGGAAAGAGAGAATCTTTACCCCGGGCATTTCCTGTCCAGGGTAGTTTTACAACACGTATACAGTTAGGGGCTCTAGAAATCCTTGGGTCGCTTCAGAGCCTTGCTTGATAACTGCAGGACATTCCGAGCTTGCCTTTTGAAGTGTCAACACGCATCCAGCAACTTGGTAAGACACAATATTAAAAAAACTTGCTGTAAATAGTATAAATCATAAAACAATAATTTTTATCGAAATACATATTTATAAATCGCTTTCAGTAATGTTAGTAAATGTTTCATACTACAAGTTATTTCTGTAATTTGAGTAATTTCAATAAAACCTTGGCACAGTAAGAAAAAAACTGTCATCAATATTTTTTCTTAATACAACTATTTTCAAAATTATCATTTAAATATCTTTTTGTGACGTCACGAGGCGCCGTCCTTAAGAAAAAGATAGAACATGTCACCTCGTGACGTCGTGATAAAGACATTCAGTAATTTTTTTAAAAATAGTTCCCATAGTTCCCGGGCTCTAAAAATTGTAAAAAATATTACAGTAGCATAACTATGCACGCTCTATGTATTTCTGCAATAAAGAAACTGAGGTTGATGTTCAATTGAAGACCATCTATTTCGAGGTTTCCATGGTTCCCTGAATAATAACATTAAACTGACAACTTACATGATTTTTTTATTGCAAAAATAGATAGAGGGTCAAAGTCATGTTGTTGTGACTGATTTTAAATTTTTTAGAGCCAGCAAATAATTTTAAAATATTAGAAGGTTCGATGACGCAAGTTTTGATTTTTAAATATAACTCAGATTTAACCTGTTTGGGTGGTTGCAGACAAAACCGCATGATTTCGCAGCGTATATTTTTAAAAAAGATGAAACTGTGAGTTCAGGTGTGCGCGCACAAAGCTTCGTATCGTATTCTTTCGTATGATAAGAAATTTAGAACTGGTTCTTATTGAGAAACGTACGATCGTAAGCTTTCTTAATATAACTATTTTTAAGATATCATTGAAAGATATTTTTGTGACGTCACGAGGCACCGCTCCTTAAGAAAAATATAGAACTTATCACCTCGTGACGTCGCAAAAAGGAAATTCAATAATTTTTTAAAAATAGTTCCCGGGCTCTAAAAAAAAAAAAAAAAAATAGAGTAGCATAACTATGCACGCTCTATGTATTTCTGCAATAAAAAAAATTGAGGTTGATATTCAATTGCCGACCATCTATTTCGAGGTTTCCATGGTTCCCTGAATAATAACATTCAACTGACAACTAACATGATTTTTTTATTGCAAAAATAGATAGAGGGTGCAAAGTCATGTTGTTGTGACTGATTTAAATTTTTTAGAGCCGGCAATTAATTTTAAAATAATAGAAGGTGCGAAGACGCAGGTTTTAATTTTTAAACAAAACTCAGATTTAAACGTTTTTAGATGGTTGCAGACAAAATCGCATGATTTCGCAGCGTATATTATAAAAAATAAGAACCTGTGAGTTCAAGTGTGCGCTCGCACAAAGCTTCGTATCGTATTCTTTCGTATGATAAGAAATTTAGAACCGGTTCTTAATGAGAAAAGTACGATCGTAAGCTTTCTTAATGTAACTATTTTTAAAATATCATTGAAAGATATTTTTGTGACGTCATGAGGCGCCGCTCCTTAAGAAAAAGATAGAACTTATCACCTCGTGACGTCGTGAAAAAGAAATTCAATAATTTTTTAAAAATAGTTCCCGGGCTCTAAAAATTAAAAAAAAAATAGAGTAGCATAACTATGCACGCTCTATGTATTTCTGCAATAAAAAAAATTGAGGTTGATATTCAATTGCAGACCATCTATTTCGAGGTTTCCATGGTTCCCTGAATAATAACATTCAACTGACAACTAACATGATTATTTTATTGCAAAAATAGATAGAGGGTGCAAAGTCATGTTGTTGTGACTGATTTTAAATTTTTTAGAGCCGGCAAGTAATTTTAAAATATTAGAAAGTGTGAAGGCGCAGGTCTTGATTTTTAAATATAACTCAGATTTAAACGTTTTTGGATGGTTGCAGACAAAATCGCATGATTTCGCAGCGTATATTATAAAAAATAAGAACCTGTGAGTTCAGGTGTGCGAGCGCACAAAGCTTCGTATCGTATTCTTTCGTATGATAAGAAATTTAGAACCGGTTCTTATTGAGAAACGTACGATCGTAAGCTTTTTATCGTATAAATAAAAGTCTTTATGCAGCCCCCCTTATTGTTTAAAAAGTATAACTATTATTTATTTTCGTTTATAGTTTTATTATTATTTTTTTTTTTTTGAATTTTCAGATACCACTATGGAAAAAGAAAAAATTAAACAAGCTATTGAGTTAGCTCTGCCAAAATTAAACACTATTAATGTTGAAAAAGTTATGAAAATACTGGATGAGATAGGAGTAGATAGTATCGAGGATCTAAAATTAACTGAACTGAAAGATTTTGAAGATGTATTAAAAAAAGTAGAAGCAAGAAAGCTCATTCAATCGTTTCACGGGAAAGGGATTGATGAACATAATGCTATAACTAACACTTCAAACAATATGCAAACACTCGCGTTAGATACTCCTCCCACCCCTCCTCCCACCCCCCTCCAGACAAACACTGAACAAACAAATAATGTATTTACAATTAATTGGGAGGAAGTTGGGAATAAAGAGCTACTTAGTTCTGATTCAATTCCAGAAAGAAAAAAATGTGATATTATAAATTCAGTTTATGATCAAATGGTCAGAGCGGGATTTGCAAAACCAGACTTGAAAATGAGAACTAAAGTTGCTGAAGCAATGGCCGAACAGTACGTTCAACATTTTTGTGACAGAATAGCAGAAAAAGTTGGGGACAATATAAAATACACGTTAATAGGTGACGGATTGGGAACAACCAAAAATCGCCTTAGGGAACACATGAATTATGTCAGGCGAATTAACCGTCCACGAGTGACACGTCGACCAAATACCGAGGATGATGATGATGTTGATTTTACACCAAAAAAAAACAAAAAATCCCAAATGCTTGGATGTGTAGAGTGGGAGTTGGAAGCTTTGCCAGAGGGGGAAACAATGGAGAGCCAAGCACAATTAAAAAAAGAACTCTTAGATTTGCACAAAACACAAGCTCCTTCACAGTGGGATCATAGTGATATTAAAATCAAAATGAACAGACTTTATTATACACTCCGTCTTGCTATTAACAGAGAAAACAAATCACTTAAAACACTTAAAGATGAGTTTCCCTTTCTTTTTGAATCTAAGTTTTTCTTCGCTCATTTTCACAGATTAACACTTGTAAATGTGGAGGAAAAAGTACAATTCTTTGTCAATACTTATACAGAAAACACAATACAAAACTTGGTTTCTACGCAAACTAGCAAAACCAACAAGTCTTATTTAGAGATAGAACTTCAAGCCCACAAAGCTGCGCGAGAGGCTGGGATCTCAGCTGCACCGAACTCTGCACCACGAGTGATTGCTGCCATGCAGATGATCTCCAAGTACCTCGACAGCGGCACAGAGGGTGGTCAACACCAATTCGACAAGTTCATTCGAAGTGTTGAGGTAATATCATATTGTGTCTATAAAAATTTGAGAATAATTTGGCTGTTATAAAATATATCATCTCTATTTATTATTCGTGATTAATTCTATATACTAAATTTTATTCAAAAAATTTTTCTTAATAATATTAAGCAAATTTACGGTCAATTCTTTTTAAGCATTTTTTCCCACTTTTGGATAATTTAGATTCTTGACAAACAAATGTGCAAGTCCTTTTTAAATCATAATTTATTTATTTTTAAGAGACAATATTATATGTGAAATTTGTGGGGTAATTTTTTTTTTTTTTTTTTTTTTTGTTTTTTTAATAATTCCTATTCCCAAATTACATGAATATTAAAACCATAAAATAAACAATGGCTATTAACTTCAAAAAATGTAAAAAATAATGTGAGGTATTTTTTTTACTATCTCCCTTTATAATGTAGAAATTGGCAGTTAGACGTCTGAGCGTCAGTGTACCCGCCTGCCTGCCCTCAATCCCTCCTCTTCTCCTCCGCCGCCTCCTCTTCTCCTCCGCCGCCTCCTCTTTACCCACTCGCTCTCTGTATTGTTACTCAATCTCACTCTTTTTATTCTCTCTCAGTTTCCGTCTCTCTCTATAACTCCTGTACCTGATAATATATGAAAGAAAGCTGCAGTTGATAATAGAAAAAAAAAATTTCAGGTGACTTCAACTGCAGAGGACGTTGAACAACTTCGTGACCTCCCTGAGTCACCACTGCTAATTGCTTTAGGTTGGTATTTAAATTTTAAGAAAAATGTATAATATTAAGGGGCATTCACAAAGTCTTAAGGGTAAGGTAACGCAACCAATGTTTTAAAAAATTCCCTCACACAAAACTTCTGAAAAAAATTTAAAATGTTCTCCTCTACACCCCCCATCAGTAGCTAAAATATCAGGTATACAAATTCGATCTAGTTTTTGAGTTATGAATTTTAAAGTTGACTAATTTAACATGGGAATTCCATTTCTCCATGTTAAATTAGTCAACTTTAAAAATTCATAACTCAAAAACTAGATCGTATTTGTATACCTGATATTTTACCTACTGATAAGGGGTGTAGAGGAGAACATTTTAAATTTTTTTCAGAATTTTTGAGTGAGGGATTTTTTTAACATTGGTGGCGTTACCTTACCCTTAAGGCCACATTTAAGGCTCGATAATTTAAAGCTTAATTTTAGACTTGCTTTTTAGACCCAAAATATCTGGTCTTAAATTATTGAGCCTTAATTATGGCCTAAAGACTTTGTGAATGCCCCTTATTATATCTCAATTTATTTTTAAATTAAAACAATAAACTTTTAATTTAACAATTTTTTTCAAAATATCTTCATAGTTTACACTATACAAGTGCAACATTACGTATTCTTAATCATAAATATCAGAACTGAAAAATATTTAAAAACATACTCTTTTATCTGGTAAAATATATTTACTCGTATTTTAATCATATTTTGACGTTTTAAATAAAATATAATGTGCTTGATTGACAGGCAATGACCACTTCACTGCAGGACAGTACATGATTGTGCTGGATAAGACAGTGGCCTTCAAAACCGAAAACTTCGCAACAGCCCTCTCTGTGCTCTACGCTTCAATCTACATCTTCAACATTCACTATCCACGAGAACTTATTTACACGTGGGAATTCATTCAAAGGTATTATTTTAATGTAAACAATTTTTGAGCCTTGAAATTATTTCTAAGTGGATCTCAGCACTCATGTAAAAAAAATTTACTTGACACTGTATTGTATACACTAAAACTACCTGCTATTGAATAGCAGTCAATATTCCTGCCTCCCGCTTTTTTTTTTTTTTTTTTTTTTCTTCACTCCAACAGGCTGATAGCCTGAAGCTGCGTCAATAAAAATATTTCTCTATTTTTCTATGTATATAAATAGTAAAATATACAACAATACATGCAGTCAGTGTCGTAGGCCGGGTATGGTCAAATTAATTTTATATTCTCGCTGGAAGTGACCGGAAGTGATAACTGATATATGTTTGGCATTCCTGTTCATATCCGTTTTTTGCAATTTTACATATGCAAATCAACAGATATAAGTAAACTGACTGCAAAATTTCAAATTTTGAATTTAAATAGTAAGGACAGAAATGAGGCTACTTCCGGAGGGAATATGACATTCATTAAAGTTAGCATTTATGTTTCAAAGAAATAATATTAAAAACAGAAAACAGAATATATATTTTTACCTTCTATCAGTAGATCAATTTTTTTAAATAAAAATAATGGTGATGATTAATAAATAATAATAATAATTAAATATTTACTGAGCAAATCGTACAGACTATTGGATAAATAACAATGTTTTCACTTGTTTGTGTTTTGTTTTGTTGTAAAACAGCAAATAAATGATATCAATTCTGTTTAACAGATTCATCATGCGAATGAACCACGCAGGAATCAGACTGGACAATGAAAAGGGGAAGACGAAGAGCAGCATCTCCACCAAACTTGTCACTTTCATGAAGACCCTACAGAATTATCATGCTTGGGTAGATGAAAGGAGTTAAGGGAGAAAATTCTTGTTTTATCATTGCAATGATGATGAATAAATAATAAATTAATAAAATAAATTGCAATAAAACATTAATTTTGAAGCACTTCAGGCATTCTTGTTTATATAAAATACAATTAAATAATCCTTTTTCTTGTCTACAGTTTGTCTCCCCTCCCCTCTCCTTCGTATTTTCTTTTTTATTTCGCAGGATATTTTCTTGTACATAAAGGCAAAACTGCAGAATATTTTATGTTTAATGCATGGATAATTAGCTTTTTATATTGATTTAAATAAAAAAAAATGTTTATTTTTTATTAACCATTGACAGATGAAATTAATATAAAAATATGTCAGATGACATGAATTCAATGAAATTAAATTATTGTTGGTACATTTATTTTTTGTATATAATTTGAAATGTGCCTATGACTAATTTTTACATCTCTAACAAGTAAGTGTCTTTAATACAAGTTTGCACTCTATATAATAAGAATTCGCTTTATGAAATGCGCATTTTTAATTTATAATTATTTTTTATCACTGAACAGTTTTTATTTTTTTACCAATGTTATATACATTGTAAAAAATGTGCATGTTAATTTTAGTTTAATTATATCCATTTTAATCACTAAATAACTTATAATTTTTCAGAAATTAAGGTATTGCGCTTGCTAATTTTAGTTCAACATTTTTTTTTTCCCACTTGTAAAAATACTTGTGTGTGATGTGCATGTTAGTTTTAGTTTAAAGTATGGTTTTATTGTCATTTAGCATATATTATTTAAATCAATTTTTTATTCTTAAATTGATGTGTATGGGAGTGTCCCGCAAATTTTGATATTTTTTATTATTATTCTTCCATTTCTAACAATTTTAACATTTTTAGTTGTTTTAGAAGTATTACAGTAAAGAAATGTTTTATGTATTAATTAATATGTTACCATGTCAACTTCACTGAAATTTTTTAAAGATAGGGTAATTTTTTTTATTGTGTAAACATTTTTCTGAATAAAATATACCTTTAAATGGAATTTAAAACATTTGTTCTTTTAAAGCAACCCGAAAAAAATCAATAATAATTAAGGAATATTAATACAAAAAGAAGTATCTCTGTATTCTCTAAACTATTTGAACAAGCATTTCTATTAAAACTCTTGCCTTTTTTAGAAGAAAATCAAATTCTGTCCAAGTTCCAACATGGGTTCCGTAAAAACAAGTCTACGGAAACAGCAATGTTTCAATTAATTGACAGCATAATTGAAAGTATTGATACTAAAAATAAAACTGCTGGAGTTTTCTTGGATCTGTCCAAAGCTTTTGACATGGTTGAACATAAAATATTACTGCATAAGCTTTATAAATATGGAATCAGGGGACAATGCCTTAATTGGATATCATCTTTTTTGGAAAATAGGACTCAGACAGTAGAAATAACATGTAATTTAAATGAGAATATGGGTAAATATTACTCGGAGAAAAAAACTCTTGTATATGGCCTTCCGCAGGGTACCTGTCTGGCTCCGATACTTTTCATTCTGTATATAAATGACCTACCATTAATTATTGATGAAAACAATTGTATACCTGTAGAATATGCTGATGACTCAAATTTAAAAGTAATTGGGGAAAATAATGAAATGCTTTTAAAGAACATTATTAATTCAATTGAAACAGTGAAGTGTCATTTTAATAGTCTTGGTTTAATGCTAAATGTCAATAAGACAGAGATTTTACATTTTCAAAATAGTATAAGCAAAAACCCAACATTAGAGTCAGTCTCAGCAGCTAATCAAAATATTGAAGTAAAACACAACACCAAATTTTTGGGTATAATTATAGATGAACATTTAAGATGGACTGATCACATAGATTATGCTTGTAAAAAACTCTCCTCAGTAATATTTGCCATAGGTGAGCTGAGGCATGAATGTGAAGTTGAGTGTCTAAAAACTTTATACTACTCAAATTTTTACTCAATTTTGAAATATGGGATAATATGTTGGGGACATTCTCCTGACTTCCATAGACTATTTATACTACAGAAGAAGGTTATAAGACTAATGTATTTTGTAAAAAGCAGAAACTCATGTGTCCATTTATTTAAAAAAAATGATATTTTAACACTTCCATGCATATTTGTATTTGAAAGTGTAAGTTTTGTTAAAAAAAATATGTCAGAGTTTAAAAAGCATGAATTAAATCATACACACAATACAAGAAATATGAAACTTGTGATAGCCCCTAAATGGTGTAGACTTAATATGTATAAAAATGGCCCATTTCTTAGTTGTCTAAGTCTATATAATAAGTTACCAAGTGAAATTAAGTGCATTGATAATGTGAAGTTGTTTCAAACAAGTGTAAGAAAGTTGCTTATAGACAAGTGTTTTTACAGTGTGAAGAAATATATGGAATATGATTTTGCTGAAAAAAATGCTACTAAAAGTTAAATAAATTACTGTATATTTTTTAACTCTAGCGTAATTGTTACCAATTTAACAATTACAACTTTGACTTGTCCTAAAACCTCAACATACATCATGTAATTGATTTTATGATTGTAGGATGAATGGAATTAATAAAGAATTTTGAATTTGAATTTTGAATTTTTGAATTTGAGTAAATTTCAAAGTCTCTCTGGAAATTAGATATCCATATATTATATGTATTTATCTGTTTAAAATACGGAATTTTAAATTGTAAAATGGAATATGAAGTTACATTCTTAGTTTGAATGTTACTTACAAAAACTGTAAAGTTAAAGAAAAGTACGGAGCGTGTTGTTCAAAGGAGAGTTGTAAAGCTCAGTAGGTGGGGGAGAAATAACCGCGCGGTCTTTGTAACATGATTCTCCGTAGGGGCGGGGAAAACTCAGTACATGTGCATGGTCACAAGGTTTCCACACTTTTCTACTGAATCTTCAGCCGAAATTCACGACAGTGTACACATAACAGTGGGCCTGACTTGAACGTGAGAAATATGGTCTCTTCTGCTGATTTTTTATAACATACAGAGTGTTGCTGCCTGTCCCATAAAAATGGGATATGAGAATATTCATCAAATTAAGTTTCATAGGATTGAAAGGTAATATTTCTCGAAAATTTAGTAAAAACAAAAAAAAAAAAAATCCTAAACTCTGCTCTCCATTTTATGTCTCATTATTATATTGTGTAATTTTTCATTATTGTTTTAATGTGTTGTTTCAAGTTTATCTATTTATTTTGAAACAATTAATTTTTAACTAATTTCTCGTTTTGAATATAAATTTCAAAACATGTTAATTTTTAATTTTCGTTTAATAATAAATATTATTATCGATCGAATTACCGATACCAAAAGTAACTTGATTACATTTTCTGCATTCTTAGTTCCATAGGAATTTTCAATGTTGATTTTTATTAATTCTAAATTTTAGCAAAATATCAGGATTTGTATAATATACAATATGTATAACATATCAAACTCTGGCAAGATACCAGAAACGTTAAAGAAATTGACACTAGTAAATAATAATTATTCATTAAAAATACATATTGCAATGTCAAATGAGTTTATTAAACAAATATATATGAGCTGGTATTAGAATTAAATATTCTCCTCATGCAGTGGTACATATCTAACCATATATTATGAATGTAGCAGACTAATGATTGATAAAGCACTGTTCCACTTCTTTTGACGAGAACTGTACGTGCTGTACTTGGGGCTCTATATTTACGAGGTTACTGTGATCCTGACGATCTCAAGGCTAGATTTGTACAATAAAGGGGTGAGAATGACCCATTTAGTCCGGGCTGAGTCTGCAGCCTCCCTGCTATACAGACGGATCCAATTAGCGCTCGTCCAATCCTGTGTTGCGTGGACCAGTGGCTCTGGCGGATAAACTGGCAGGCTGCAATCACCGTCCAAGGCGGCGGGAACACGGGGGGGTTGTCACTCGCATCGCGGGCCGCCAACTAAGGCCACAGCTAATCTAAAAGATATTTCATCCCCCTGTACTGTACATTCGTCTCAAGCTAATCCTTAATGATGAATCACGTACGATCACTACCCTCATTCTTCCGACTTCTACAGTGATTTCTCATTACCTGGTACACGTAAATAATCGTTATGGGCATTTTTTGTCCTTGATTTATTATAGGTATATATGTACCCAATTATTCAAAGGTATGCATTACTAAAACAATAGTTATTTAACGTGGGTTAATTTCTTGAAGAAAGCTTTATGTTTTATGTATTAGTTTTATATAAGTGGTAAAATTCATAGATTAAATTATAATAATTTAAGTTGCGAACGAACACTATATAATTATTATATATTATATTACACTCAGACAATAACACATTAAGATAAATTAGTAATAAAGGTAACTCTACCTCTTTATCAATTATTATGAGTCTTTGCTAGCTTACCTGCAAAATTAAAAAAAAAGAACATGATTTACTTTCAGGCGATATATCGGTAAAAAAGTAAAAATAAATTTCAAACAATTTTTCAGCTACTCGATCGTCCCATTTGCAATGCTAATGTATTCTTGCCATCACCGTTATAAAACTAGATATATACTGTTTACGCATCGCTTTATAAAACCCTTTTTCTTTTTTCAAAGAGAGAGCGAGAGATATTGAACATTAAAATATATTTATCAAACTCAGAGTTTTGTGTTAACCAGTCCAAAACGAACATGTGGTATATAAATAATTCATGTAGACTAAAAAAAAAAAAAAATGTTTTAAAACGATTGCCACAAATTTATATTTTGATATCATGTATGATTATTATATACTTCTTTGTATATGGAAACACGTTCCTTTTGAAGTATCGTCCGCTTTCATCTTGTTTCGATGAGAACTACTGTACTGAAAATATCCCATCTCGCAATGTTTGCTTCAACGTTCTCACAATCACATATTTATAAGCTTTTCTATATATTACAAATTTTTTTAATTTCTTTTTTTGTCTCATTTTTAAGCTTTGACACTATAAAATATTCATCAGTCTTTGAAAAAGGAAATTTAAAAACACATCAAAATAATTTACATATTATAAAAACTCAAGCCATGATTCATGCATGATATTCAAATGTATTTAATTATATAATTTTAAAAATAACCATTTATGAATGTATTTTTTTTTTGCAGTAGTGAATGTATTTGATTTTTTTTTAATTAAATGTAAAATAGAAAAGTTAAGAGTTTATGCACAAAACTATTATAAATAAATCTCGTGAATGTCTGATTTTATAGTCAAACTAATGACAAAATCAAAGACTTCTATGCAGAATAATATACAACGTTTTGCTCACAATATTGGATCAAACAAACAACTGCAAGCTGTGTTGTTATTCTAAAAGGCAGTTCGTGTGCAGAGCGACGTCAGTATTTAGACTGCGGCCGTCCTTCTGTGCACTGAATATGTATGATCCAGTAGCAGCCTCAGTCAATACCACCATTGCAATAAGCTGCCAGCAAGCAAACGTTTTCATTTTACTAATACTATGAAGTTTGTAGACCATCATTATGTTGGTATTTGTTTTAATATACCGAGTTATATAAAACCTTGCACGTTAGTACATGACATGTTTATATTTGCATACAAGTTGGCACCATGTTGTATTCTTGTCCATGTGACGGCTGCCACTGAACAAAATGCAATATTGTGTACACCTCGGGACAGCGCGAACGTTCATATCTTTGTTTAAGTCACTGGATGCTGCAAATGCAAAAGACAAAGAGGTTTGTAATTTTAGTAGAGATATAAATTTAGCTAGACCCAAAAGGTTAACTATGCTCACCAAAGACAATGTACAAACTTCCAGAAATAGAGTTAAGGTAACGTTTTTGATGTACCTAAGTGTAATTTCATTTCAAGGTAAAACAGAATTCTACTCGCTTGATAGTGTATGCATTTCAGCATCATGACAACACGTTGCTCTACATTACTTATACACATGTGAATGTAACAATGGATATGACCACAGGTGTTTTAAATAAAACTGACGGTTTCAGATAAAATATAAATGTACACTCCGTTTCACTAAAAATGTAACAGTTCCCTTGTTTCTCAATTTTTTTACCTTGATCAATCCTCGCATCACGGACATACCCGCCTTCTTAATGGTCCACTGCAAGTGACCTCTAAGCTGTTTGCTACAAAGATAAATGCATGTTTTTAGATAACCACAGTTCACACTGCACATTCCAATTATAAGTATCAGTCTTACACATTATAACAAAAGTCTCAATCATATAGAAAACTCCACTTTGCTCTTTTGTGTGTATAGTTCGCTCCATTCGTTTATTAAAAAAATAAAAAATATTTGTAAACAATAAAGTAGGCTTGCATATAGAAGGTAATTATTATGAGGTATATAGAAACGAAAACATTATTATTAAATAAAAAATAAAATATTATTTTAATTAACAAAATATACAAGTGGAATTAATTGAAATATTTTTCTGTGTTAATTAAACTTTTTCATTATTTGATATAAAAATAAGTACATTTTATTTGACCTGTTTCTATAATATATATATGCATAACGTGATAATTAAAAGTAAATTCATGTTGCTATTTCTCTTGTTTCAATGTTTAATAAATGCAGCATTTGTATAGTATTAGATGATATTTTAAATACTGCTGAGAACTGCATTGTTGACTTTAAAATAATGTTCTCGTGAGACAGCGGAGACCATACAGTACTTTGCATTAACATAAAAGGATGCAGCAAGCTACGATAATATTTTTGTTCTCTTCTCTCTTTTACTAAAAAAAAAGGTGTACAATAAAAGGTAAAAGTGATGGTGGTGCAATATGAAGATAAACTTTCCTGTTTCACGCTTCGCTAGTTTGGACATCATCACAGTAGTCTCGTATTATTATTATTATTATGTATAACAACTTGAGCACAAACGTACTCTTTTCTTTCCCCTTTAACAACGAGACTATACTATGCATATTTTTTACTCGTACAGAGCATTCTAACGTTTACATAGAGTTTAATTATTAGTATGTTTCGCTATATAGTTTTAACTAGAATCGTCGCAGAATTATAGAACTGCCGCCATATATTAAAAGTGTTCAAATACTGACAATTACGGACTTGTATAATTTACGTATGTAATTAGAATTAATGTTGATTTCTCGTTTAAATTTATTTGTATGAGAATTTTTAGCTGGCTGTATTTTAACGCCTCATGGTACCGAAATTCTTATAAAAATATGTCTACTACAGAAAAAGTGTTTGGAAAAAGAAAATTTGATTATAATACAACAAAACTTAGTGACAGATTTGTGGTGCAAAAAGCTGTCATTTTCAACATGCTACTAGAACGTGGCTGTCTTCGTATCATGAGATAATTATGCATTAAATGTGCACTACTAAATTTATTCAATCTTGCATTGATGTAATTATATGATGAAAGATTACTGTGTTGTAAATTGCTTGAGAATTGACACCAATGACTCAATGAATATTGCATTAAACAATATCTTATTTCTTTTATAAAAAATATCTGATTGTGAGTTTATTTATTATTTGTTTGAAAAATAAATAATAGTATATTTTGTGACGTCACGTTATCATGGCCT
Organism: Siphlonurus alternatus; assembly: GCA_949825025.1. NCBI lineage: Eukaryota > Metazoa > Arthropoda > Insecta > Ephemeroptera > Siphlonuridae > Siphlonurus > Siphlonurus alternatus. The sequence goes on along the minus strand of OX463779.1, from coordinate 17,388,002 downwards.
CTCCAATTTTTTAAAAAAAAACAATTTTTCAACAGTTTTCATATTAAGAAAATGTTGAAAAAAGTCTCATTACCTATGCACTAAAAATATTAAATTTTATTTAAATTATTTATAAGTTGTTAAATTTCATGTTAATGATGCACGATGAAATAGAGTATACAGTACAAATTGAAATTGACAATGCTGCCAAGTAGTACATAATTACCCTGTAAACAATTTCATGAAGAATTTGAAAATAAATTTATTACGCATATAAATTAAATTAAACCTAAATAACAGCTATGTTAAGTACTGTGTATAATTTAATTGATATTAATGTGTGAAATAAATTATTACTTACTTGTATAGAATAAACAGTTTAAATCTAATTGTTGAAAATTATTAAACAAAGAACATTCATTATTACAATATAACAATGCCTGCATAACAAAGTGCACTTAACTATATATGCTGTATAATAAACTGACTGTAACGAAGTGGAATATTTAATTATTTCTCGTACACTAATTATATTATGTATCACAATTGTTGTTAACAAACTATGGATGCAAAATTATGGAATTAATTATTTCCTCGCTACCTTCAAACATTTTCGTTACATACAAATGGAGATTTTTTCAATGTTCTGTTAACAAAAAATTTAATCCAGTACTATTATTTTATAAAATGCTTTAAATTTAGTACAACTTGAAATTTATTAGAAGCTAAAAAATTAATTTAATTGTTTTTTATTTATTGCGGTTACATGATTTTTTTTCATACAATGCAATTGCATGGACAGGTAAGGCAAATGAGAGAGAGGAGCACTTTGGAGTGCGTTAGAGCTAGAGGAGCAGGAATCAATCGCAGAGTGGCTGAGTGGAAACGGCCTATAGAGGCTTCAAGTCAGCTGATTTTGCGGTGTTCCCACCGTCCCATCCAAACCTATGTAAAAAAAAACTTGAAATCGCTTTTTTGGCATAAAAGAAATTTTTTAGAGAAAAATGAGTTCTTGATGACCCCTGAATGGGGGGGTAGGAGATGTTTTCAAATTTATTGCTTTAATAGTTACCGAGAAAAAATTCAAATTTTCTAGCATGGAGGCTTATGGAGAAAATTTTCTCAAGCCTCTATTATTGTGGCCAGGTGGACGCTGAGAAGATGGACGAGAATGACTGTGAGTCAGCTGATATCCGATGATGCAATACGTTAGCTGGTACTGTTAATTAACACGGCTTTTATGATATGTATTTAAATGTCACGAAACTTTGTAACAATGATCTACATACGGTGGGGTTCATTGGGATGAGAGGGAAGGAAATCAAACGGCAGTCCCTTCTGCCAACTAGTCATTTATCTGAACCTGTCGGAGCCAAAGACTTATATACTTTATAGTAAATAGTTTTTGTGTTGGAGCAGCATGAAATCTCACGGTTCATTAGAATCCCTCGTGGCCGCATTCTCCATCGAAGCACGGTACCACGAGATGTTAAATTGTTTAACTTTGTTGCTCTCTTGGTGCGGGCTGTTATAGTCTGGCCTGCCTTCTCTTGCATGGCCTAGCTGAGGCAACGGAGAACGTATCTCTTTATACTAATACTAATACTAATACAGACTGCCACTGCTTGGTCTTTTGAGGCGCACAACTTTTCTTTGATAAGTCTTTTTCTCTCTCTTTCATATATTTTCATTAATACCATGCGTATTGCATGATGTAAGTGTATTTCTATAGAAATTTTTAAGTAAATGGGAATTTAAATGTTATGTCCTACAATGCCCGCAAATATGCAGTATGTGTGGTGAGTGAAATTTTGAGCTTGGTTCATAGGGTTTCTTTAAATGGCGGATGGGTGCACCCATGCACCATGGGTATTACTCAAAAGGTCTCATTGAACAGCTCGCAGTTTGCCGTGTGAGATATGAAGGGAAAAAAAAAAAAGAAATCTAATACCAGCAAGGACGAGTGAAGAAAGTGGAAGTTTTATCAAAAAAATAAAGATAATAATAATAAAAAAAAAAATAATAAATAAAATGTTAAATGTGAATGAAATTTAATAAAAGAATGCATGTCTTTCTTGAAAAAAATCTCATTCCCTGCTTCAAAATACCGCAAGAAAGAGTAAAGTACTAATGCATGTTGCCATGAAAACTGTGTATCCTTTATATTTTTTAAGTAATTACAGTTTTGAGATTTTTGTTTTTATAAGATTGACCTGAAATTTATTAATACCAACTCTGAAAGCTAGTGTCGTGATGATTTCATCACATTAATTCTTGAAACATTATAATAGTTTCTATTCCTTGTTGCAGTAAATGGATGAAGTGTATCTTTCGTTAAGATGGCATCCATAGAATTACTCCAAAGCAAGAGCACAAGAATCGACCATGCGAATCCACATCAGCCATCAGCATTACATTCTCTATAATTATATTTTTACAAATTTTTACGAATATTTTTTTTTGTGTTCTTCCGTCGGATTATTAATTATTTTCCAATGATTCATTTCCTCTGTTTTACGCTCGCGAGAGTTATGAGAGCGCCGTCACGGCCCGAATTGATTGCCCAACGGTCACGTGACTCGCGCACCAGCATGTCCAGCCGTGGTGCGGACGTCTCTCTGATAAATTGACCTGCACATTTCGTACCAACATTGGTGGCGGTCATTTCAATCAATGTCCCACTGAATATTCATGTGCAACATACTGTAATATTCAATGAATAATAACTGAGATATTGAATTTGTTATAAAAAGTAAAAACATGTTCAGAACAAAAGGATCATTTGATGAATGGATGATAATCATGCCCTCTAGAATATAATTAATAAACTAAAATCTTAATAAATTTTGACATTCATATCAAAAGAATTAGTATTTTAATAATCAATCGGGGTAACTTTGAACCACCAATCAGCCAATCAGAATTAAATCATCTTTAAAAGTTCCTAATTTTGCTCAGGAAGTAACGATTTGAAAACTGTCTCGTGATTCGCTTTCAAAACTATCCCGGAGTTTTAAAGTAACCCCGGTTGACTGTAAATTAATTTTTAAGTTGTATTTTTAAATTAATATGCTGTCTACATTAATTTTTTTTATGTATTCCTTGTATTTAGAAATGATATTTGTAGTAGAGGGTATACAAAAATAGGGATGTATAAAACTTAGGAAACAATTGCATGCTTTATTTCTCCATGCTGGTTGTATAATACAATTTACACTCCATTTAAGATATGTAAAATAGTGAGTACATTATTTATTTTAATAGCATATCTTTATGTCTGTTAAAGTAGGTGTAGCTTTAACCAAGTGTCAGATTAATCTTGAGGAAATTGGACCCTTGGGGTTTACACCACTGGCAGTCGGGTCTGGGGCGCAGTAATTTAGTGTGTCAGTTGACCGCCAGGGGTGAGGGCGCTGCTGTCGCTGGAGGACGTAGTGACGAGAAAATGATCACACGCACGATGCCTTTAAACAATATTGGTCCGATTAGCAAGTTTGTTAGTATACTGTCCATCATGACGTGTGTTAAATTTTGAATATAATTGAACTAATCAAAATTTCTCTATATATAGAATTTTGACTTTACAAGTTACACTGGCAATTAATGTAAGGCCTTTATTTAATTTAGGTTTAATAAATCAAATCAAACAATATTTAGAATAATTAGGCTGAATGACAATTATTATAATTATGAATGATAGAAGAGAAGGCAAAGCATTTTTTTTTCCCATGAACAGTGGCTATTGAACGGAAATATGTAATTCCAAGTAAAACATCTTGTGGGTGGAATTTAAAAATAAAAATAGATTATACTGAAAAAAAGCACTTACTGTTAGAGTTTGTTCCTGAGGCAAGTTGGTCACATTTATACGTGAATATAAATAATATAGCTAGACTAGCTGATAAAGTTTATAATGTGGGTGTTTATGTTATAAATTAATAGAAAAATTAAGAGTTTCAATAATTAAAAAATCTGGTGTACATATTTCAAACTGATGCTACATAATAACATTAATAACACGTACAATAACAATCAATTTATAATTAAATATTCACATAACTGACATAATTATAACATGTTACAACAATTATTGCAGTTTTTTGGTGAACAACATATTTCATATGTATCATTTAAACTTTTTTATTATATGTTACACATCGAACATGATTTTATATACATAATATTTAAACACATTTTATAAAAAAACACATCTTATTATTTATACAAAATGTATTTACATATAAATATAATATTTTAAATAATCTTTAAATTTGTTCAAATGAATTCTTTTCCCTTAAATATATTCATTTACTGTAGAGCAACATTCATATTAACCTATGCTCTCGGCACAGTAGAGAATTCAAGACGTTAAACCTGACGTTCTAACAGGGGGGAAGGGGGGGGGGGGAGCCCGCGAGCAATCTCCCAGCTGACTGATGAGCGGCGCTGAATGGAGTCTGATTTTCTGAGTGTATAGAAACTGCTATTGAAAATCACATCAGAATTCTCAGCTCTCTAAGACTCCTCTGGAGGGTTTGTCAATGTTTGCCTCAAAATAATGATCTCAGAAGTTTTATTTTAACAAAAGTTTAGCGGGCTTTTGTTGGTTCTTGAACTAACTTTATGTATAAAAAATCCTGTAATGATTGGCAACTTTTTCTTGCGTCATGTTAAGGAGGTTGCTTCTGTTTGAGCCGCGAGATTTTTTGCCCTTTGTTTACTTCGCCCGCATTTGCATGATCTGCTGAATGTCCCTGCAAAGTTTTGGGTGTTGTTCGGCGTCTCCCGGACGTCCTGTTCTCCGCTGCTGCCTCAGGACTTGTCCTTCTCGTCCTTGCTACTTCCGGTGGCGTCTCCCACTTCCGGTACCGTGACTTATGGCAGCTCCATCGCACGTCACGGCGAGGAAACTGAAAAAAAAAAAAAACACCACAAAACAAACCTTTCTGACGGTGCTACAAAAAAGACGCAGCAAATGTCTTGTAATTACTTTATTGTGCCTTTAGCTTAGAAAGTATAATTAACTTGGAATAGGAGCTAAAAACGTTTTTAATCTCTTTGACAATGCTGTTATAAGCTCCGGTTTTATTTCTCATTTTGCGTCTTTCTTTAAACGGTATTATTTTTTAGTATCAAGTAATATTAAGTAATAATGTTTTTTAATCTTCACAAGCTTCCAATTACAAGCAATATGGCTAAAAAAATATTTAAAATAAATATTCAAATAAAATGCAAATAAAAAATAATTAATGTTTTTACTGTTATAAATTACTGAATGGACAAAAAATATATAAGGCCATGATCATGATAATGATGCTTATTTTTAGATTATGATGCCTTCACTATTTTACGTGCAAATATCATACGAGATCTCAAAATAAGTGAAAAGTTGCATTTGCACTACACCAGTCACTCTAATCCATTCTTTATACTGTAAAACTAACACTTTCCTTAACATAAAATTTTAACTTAACACCACAGTCCATTAATGTTAACATTTATGTTAAGAAAAGTGTGAAAAGTGTCTTTAATCCATTTTTTTTTATAGAGATACATTGACACATTGTTTGAAAAATTTGCAGCAACAAAATAATTTTGGGCATAAATTGTTTAAATATGAATATATCCAAGCATGATGGAATATTAACGTCATGCAATTCGCTGTGCCTGTTGTATTTAGTACTGAGAGGTGGCAAATTGCTGTATGTGCTGGAGCTCGGCTGGAGGTGTTTACAACGCGACGTGTCACGTGGTGCGAGCGACGACACGTCGAGCTGACGAGGCACTTCCATGCGGGCGTCGTCACCAGAGTGAGCTGCGACACTCAGCAAATTTTTAGATACACTGAAAGGGTTATGTATGTGGCATGGTATGATAAAAAAAATCATATTTTATTTTCTGCTATATATTAAATTTTTATTTACTTGTTTTTTTTCTAAAGTATTCCTCTTTTTTATTATTTTTTTTTTCAAGGTGATAAAATAAAACTTATAACTTGAAAAAAAATATCAGAATACAATATATCACGATACGTGTTTACCATGACATTTTACAGAATAATAATAACTTTGTGGCTTGAATGCAAGTAGGCTTACAAAATTTCCCCCGTGTGTAAACCCACATGACACAAATGTCATATATTACAAAATACTTTAGAATTCTCTCAGATATTCCTCCACTTTGCATTCTCATATTCACGTTCAGGTGGCTTGGCAGTTTGGATCTGACGCTTTATTTTGTGCTGTTGTCTGTTATGTAAAAAGAGAATTGAAAACGTCAACGTGATGATAAAGAAAAAGTGTCAAAGTTTTCAAGAAAAAAATTATATAAAATGTTGCAATTAACTAATCTTTCTGTCACTAAATTTTCAGTTTTACGCCGAGAATTGTCACTATTTAATTATGAAATACTGGTAAACATAGATACACAAATAAATATAAAAATGAAATTTTATTGGCTCCAAGAATTATCTTTGAAAAGTGAAAAGTGAAGATAAATTATACTTTAGCACTATGTATTAAATTGCAAATCGTATTTTGTTGATGTTTCGGATGCAATACATATTAATATAATGATCAGTATCAAGCTAACTTATGTTTAATTTACTCGCAAGACAGAATCGTGATAATATTTGGATAATTCCACTGACAGTGAGAAAAATAAAACATATAAAAAAAAGACGCCGACTCGTTGCAACAAATCCTAACTCTGACTAAATCTCTTCCTCACTCACTCGTCTCTTCTCTAACCTCTCTTTCAACATTTATGAATAGTATAAAGAAAGAAAATCTTGTAGCCCAATAAAACCTTTCTGTGTCTGGATCAAAAAAGCACAAATCCAGTATTAAACTGGTATGCAATATCGACTATTCTTTTCACGATATGCAGATAAGCTTGTTTTATCTCGTATCCACCACCAGACTAGTCTATAAGCAAACTCATCTCAAATTCTCTCCGCAAGTGCTACGTAAAAGTAGATAAATATCCTGAAGACCATTTAAAATTCCATTTAAACTCCCATCGTAGCATTTCTCGTTTTCAATTTGCCACGTATGTAAATTATGCTTCTTTGTTTCTGTTGTAGCTTTCTTACTGTAGAAGCTCTTGAATATATTTTAAAGCTGCCACCACCTCTTCCAGTTTTTTTTCTGTTGTTTTCTCAGCTTTCTTGGCTCAGTTTATTCTCAAAGTCTACTTTTCAAGTGTGAGAAAGAAGAAAAATAATACCGCCTTCAAAGACAATACACATGAGATGAGAAAATAATAATAAAGTAAAAAGTTGAAATTGTGGTGGAACTAAATTATAAATTAGGAAAAATGTTTTTACTATAGGAGCTTTTGTAAGCTAGATCTGAAAAAGAGAAACTTTATTACTGAGAAATAAAAATATTTTAGTGATATTCACGCAGTATAGCAAAAAGAAACTTCTTTTTTAAAATATTTAGCAGCTTAGTTCCTTGGGGGGTATGAATATCTAATATATTTATATCTTGAGTTTTCTTCTTTGCTCTGTTGTTCTGAAACTTCGAATGAGTATATTGTTATACTCATAATGGTTAGTACTAACAGTTAACTACCTAACAGCTGCTCGCCCGGCTCATCCAATCAAGTGGACTAACCATATTTTACGCACCAGTAGACTAAATAGTACATGCATTGCACGCCATACGGTTACCTATTTTTTACTTAAAAAAATTAATAAATTGAAATGAAATCACATTTTTGGATGCGATGAAAATTCTATAATATACTTAACACACTCTAAATGTAATTAAAAATTATTAGATGGCAAAAAATGTATAAGCAACTAGAATGGTAATTGGGAATCTATAAATATTTTTAAAGACTTTCCCTGAATTGAGATCATTGAGTGAGAGGAATTGGTAGAACGTTCGAATTAATTCGCTAACATTTATTTCCACTCAAAATCAATCAAAGTCATCTGTCAAAACAGCTCAGACCCGCTCACATTGATATTATATTCACAAACTGCGGCGGCAATAACATGCACCGTGATCGATATAAAAATGATGGAGTGGAGGAGATGTTTCCCTGTGTGAGACAATTATTACATAATACAGTACATATATATGTTTATTTTATTATCAATAAATATATTAAAAGTGTAATAATTGTAATATTGATAGTTTTTATTACAATAAATGGTATCAGTAATAAATATATAAATGTGAATTACCTAAACTATATGAGAGAGATTATTACTCAAAATGTAAAAAATAGCCTCTCCACTTTCTGGGCTTTCGATGTCAAAGGTTATAAAAATATAAATTGATAAGAAACAGCATGTAAGATTTCAACCTTTTGTAATCATTAAAATTTAACGTAAAGACATTTTTGAGAACTTCGCTATAAATTTCTTTGTTTTGAAGCAGACTTGGTATTTCTGGTCTCGAAAGCTATCACGTTGATGCTCTCTATTTTTATCATATAAGGCCTGATTGTAAACTCTGAACTTTGTAGGCTTTCTGCACCGTATTTTCTTATGCACTTGGACATTAGGTCGATCAAGATACAGAATGTGTACACTGCATGGCCAAGGTTTACAAACTATTGGAGACTCACGCTGAAAAGTAAATAACTGTTTAAGATTTCATGCCATTATAATATTCACATTAAAATATTCAGTTTTCTCAAGTTCTTCAAGTTCTTGAAATTGTACTACTTTAACCAAGGTTGGCCACCTGTGTGGATATAAAGTTGGGACGTTTTTCAATCGAGGGTGACCTGTTGCCAGAGAGAGCAACGCAGTCACTTGTTGGCCCAATCTGCATCTTCTTCACGCTGATCTAAAGTTTGAAATCATCAACAATATTAATTAGTGGATTCTCAATTTTTTTACCACTGACTTTGCTCCTACTTTTTAGTGCCAAATTACAATCTAAACAATCCTTATAATGTTGGTTCTAAAATAAAATGTGAGCATAGTGAATAGCTCCGTTGTATTCATTCCAAAAGGTTATCATGTACACATTAAAAGGTTAAAAAAATTTAAGAAAAAAAATGCAGATGCAGTTACTCTGAAGTTGTAATCGCAAGAACGTTCAATTTTAATTTAACTGCACGTGATGTTAATTTTTTATTAAAATCAACTTCTGCATGCAGGGACTTGTTAATTAGTTCTAATGCAAATGTATTATAATTATCTTTTATATAGAGCACGAAAGCGTTACGCGTATAAAAAAAGTCCTGTACTGCTTATGAATTTAAATTCTTTTCGCAGAACATGCAATAATAGAGAGATCAAACGATCAAAGTGTATTAAATCTAGATAAGTATTATAAACGCATCTTACAATTAGACATTTTGAAATGATTAATCTATATAAGAATAAAATATGTACAGAATTATATCAATATCCTAGTTACGAAAATAAAATTAACATTTATTTATACTTATCAGTGTATGTATTTCGTCGCCTCAGAATATAAGTTTAGCGTCGCATAAGCCACGAAGTTTTGGTATATGTAATTATAGACCTTATGCTTCATGTAAATAGGGCTTAAAATTGCATCAAAACTTCGTAATTTGTACGACACTTATGTTCTGAGGCAAAGATTTGTATATTCTTATACAAAACAGTTGACAGTATTTCGCTTTCACGATTAATTTTGTCAAGCGTAACCACAAAATCCCTCTCTTATCAAACGGGGGTATTATGTCGAGGGTGTTATTAATGTAAAGAGAGAAAAGCTGGAGAGCGGAAGGAGCAAAGCGCGTTATTGTTGTTGAATTATTCTCCCCGCCCTGCGCACACACACCGTACAAGTGTCGCCGGGTCGTGCTGGTTGCCGGCTTACAGGGGCTCGACATATGGCCAATACTTCAAGGAAGATGAAAAATAGTGACAGTGACAAGATTTCTAGGAATTTCTTTTCCTTACTGTTTCTTAGAAAAGTTAAAAATATCACTTATTAGTAACTTGATTTTTACAAGGATAGCTCAATGTTCTATCAAAACGCACAATGGCATATCATTTTAATTCTGAGGAAAGTTATTTTTCACTTTTTTTTTTTAATTTGACGTACATAATCTCAATTGTATTTTTCTTTCTTTACGATATGATAAAATTTAATAAGTACTAATATTATTACATATAATCCACGAAGGAAGGTAAACCGGTTTCATGTATTAATCACGATTAGCGTCAACCTACTCAATGACACTAAACGTGGATAGTGGGGCATCTGGTTATCTTCCTGCTTAATTGCAGCTATAATAAGCTCAAGCTCAATAATTCCAATGTAGCAAATAATTTAATCATGCATACATACTTCAAATGTATGTAATGTCTTCCACTTCACCTGACTATAATTGTTTGTATGTACGAAGATATTTAATTACGTCACTTCATCGTGATTCAATTAATCTAGAGAAAACGGACTATATGTGGTTATGACACTCGACAATAGCGAACGTCCAATGTTCCGGTCAGTCTGGTGATTACCCCCCAGAAGAAGTTGGTCTCGGGCCGGCCAGGCGACAGCTGTGGCTCACCACACGCCCGCTCGATGCAACCCGCCTGCCACGAACATCACGTAACTCACCGTGACCCCCTGCGAAACATAACCACACATTGAACAATAGTATTGCAAATAATGTGAACGTTTTAAATATGGATTCTGAACAAAAAATAATAAATAGTATATAACACGTTATTTTGATTGTTTTATTTGTATTTGTAAATAATATTTGTAACTGTGTCTTCAATTAATTGTTAATAACTGGTTCAGCTTGTATCAAATTAAAGCAGGTTAAATAAGTGACTGGGTCATGCAAAGTAATGTCTTAAGTTTGAGACTATGAGACCCATTGCCAGTTCAGATGCTCAGCAAATTGCCTAATCTCACAGCGAGCTGATCAAAGAATGACCATTAATTGTTTTAGTGAGTAATGGTGCCTTGTGTTTTTACATGATGATATGTAAAAATAATTAATACTAATTTACAATTACAATTTGCTAACAATAGTTTGAAAACGCATCTCTTTAACAATATATTTTGTTGGATGGCTTCATTTTAATTATATCATATTTCCATTAAATTAATGCATTAAATTGTATTATCTATTTTATAAATTGAAATCATAAATTTAATTAAATTACCTATTGAACAGATTTCGTAGTAGAAAATTGTTTGAAATTCCCTTGTTGAAGATGCTATTGCTCTTGAACTACAGACGAGATGGTTGTTTTGTTGTAATGAAAAATGATGAACGACAGATAGAGAGAGAGAGAGAAAGAGAGAGAGAGAGAGAGAGAGAGAGAGAGAGAGAGAGAGAGAGAGAGAGAGAGAGAGAGAGAGAGACATACAATGTCATACACTTTGCCAGCTTCCGCAGTTCATTTCCCAGCACAGAAAGCGTAATGTTGGGTATTTTGTAGGGAGATTAAATTGGCCGGGGGCTGCGCGACTCATTGTTTACCGCACTACACTCTCACGTCAGCCACCAGGGGAGATGTGTACCGTCCTCTCTCTCTCTCAAAGATCAAAGAGAGGCGGAGTCCCAAGATTGCTCAACATAAGGCTTCCTCATGATGTTTTCTCAGGCAAGAACAAAAGATATTGCTTTATTTACGTGCCTTGTGTTTTGACAATAATAATGAAATGTCTTCATACAAAATTATTCCAATTAAATGTTTAGCTTGTGTCAATAATATATAATGTAAGAATTTATACATGGAGTATTTGAGTCATCAAGCGTTAAAGAGAGATTTTTTTTTCACACTAGGTAACAGGTAAGAAAAACGTTTGTTAAATAAAACGCTCCTTTTATATATCGTTCCTTATAACGTTTTGTTGAATCGCTCTCACATGTGTCTCTTATCTTCAGTTTATATTAAAATATTAATGGAAATGTACTGAAATTTGCTTAAAATGCTTTAAAATTACTGCCAAATTTTCTTGACATGAGACTTTAATTTAAATTACGTAGCCGATATTTTATTTTTTTATTCTTTTACTGATTTAGTTCTAGCAAAAAACATCTGTGCTTAATTTTTATCTTGGATTCTACCTAGCAAACTTCAGTTAACAAAATAATATTATTTTCAAATACTATTTAGATAAAATATTATGTATTCAAATTTTATACTGTATAAACACTGAGAAATACTACAAAATTCAATTTACCCTCTCAGTCTTTCTCACATGCACATACGTAATCACGTCAGACGCTCTGTGGCAAGTACAAAGTGGGCCTCCGCCGCTCGCTGCTCGGCATGCACGGAGGCTCGAGGCTCGACTATCGCCTCGCTGTCTGATATGTAATCAAATATTGGATTTAGTTCAACATTATGATGTCAAAGTTGCTGCTTAGCAGTTGTTGAACTTTCAAGATTTATGTGTATAAGCTTTGCATTAATCACAAGGACTCTCTCTCTCTCTGTTCTTATTCGATACAAAATATTCTGGTCTTATTTAAAATTTAAACATGCAAGCGGTATGGTGTGAATTAAAGCATATACTATGGATCTGAAAATACTTTTTTTTTATTATTTTTTTTTTAAAGTTGCACCCCAATACAGTACGTTCTATAGAGCAGATATGTTCAGACACTTATACAGACTGCTTCAGCTATCTTGCAAAAATATCTTACGAAATCCCATAACACGCAAACTCTTTTCAGGTTGCAGATAACGACAATTCAAATTTTTGTTGAATTTATTATTATTTTTTTTTTTCAGTGACGTGTAAAGATAAAATAAGACTTTTTTTTAAGATAATTGGTTTTTAATGATTAATTTTTTTGTTATGAAGTACGAACAAATAAAAAAATAATTTAAAAAATCTTACAGTAGCAACTGACGTAGACAGTAGAGAAAATATGAGCATTTAAAAAAAGTGAGGAAGATGGAACGAATCTGGAGCAAATGTAATAAAGTTAGGAAATTGAACGTACAGTAAAATCAATCTGAAAAAGAAATTTATTACTTCATGAGATTTATTTTCACGCATCTTATACTATTTTATTATTTTCCATAAATTTCAAATATTTCATCACAGATATCAATATAAATCAGCTTCTGTGTTTGGAATAATAAATTAAACCATCGAAAATGCTATAGGAGCTACAACGTTGTAGCATATCCTTGAATTATTAAAGAATAGTGACACTGATCGCACTGGTATGACACGTAATTGATTAATAATTTATTAAACAAAGGAATCTCAAAATATCAACCAATGTTAATTACAATGGAGAATGCAGAAAATATTCTTACCCTCTTTTCCCATGAAGTTGCCTTAAGCTGTTACCATTATTTATATATAATTATCTTTCATTTTGCAAAGTAGAAAGTACTAGTACTTGGTTTGAATTTATAAATAACATTATATGAAAATATGAAACTATAATTTTTATTTCTATAATGGTTTACTATATATATATATTTATATATATATATATATATATATATATATATATATATATATATATATATATATATATATATATATATATATATATATATATATATATATATATATAGGTCATAGATAAGACAGTCACAAACCAACATCTGCACATAAACTTCCGTACGTGCTGTACTAACTAATGGTGTCTGGCCCCCGGCTTCATACTTGCTGAGATAAACGAGGGGGAGGGTGACCCTCACAGTCCCCACAGCACGTTCTAGAGGGCGCCATTTCCTCCACGTCGATTTACCAGCGATCACGTGACACCTCTCACATCAGCTGGACGGCGGGAAATGTCGTGGTCGGCGATGGATTGGCCTCGTCAGATCCCCGGCGATGGTTCCTCCACCACGTCTCTTTCCGCCTGCACGAGGCCACAGAGACGAGCCCTCCGTAGACGTGTCACCCCGAGCGGTGCAAACAATGGAGACGAGCTTCGTGGGCGTGCAGACGAGTGGAGGAAATGAGAACCGTGATTATATCCTCGTGATTAGCATGAACAATGTCCCCTCTTTATTATTAATCACCATAGTAATAACGTGGCTGATGAAAATCCAAACACTGACTGAAATAACAAAACCACATGCACTTTGTTGCTGTAGGATGTGGTTCCATCGCTCTGGTTTAAAATAATACACCATTGAGATAGAGAATATATACTTTAATCATATGTAAATGAAAGTTAAAATTGAATTAAACAAAACCCATCACTCTTATATTTTCTCCCCACGATACAATGGACTTGTGTTAATTATTACTATCTTGGTCATTGTGAACCCTGCCTGAGAAGGTCAGTGAACTGAGTTATATATCACAAATGGACTCGGTTTGTGGAGAGAGAATGCAGTCGTGTTTCTGCTCGCATTGTAAATTATATTAAAATTTTACTTTGATGGATTTATTAACCACAGCCACAAACACTTTCTAAAAACTCATATTTAAATAAAATAATCTCTGCTCTAATGTAAATAAAAGCTTTTAGTTTAGTTTTGTTTTTGTTTTTTTAAATTAAACACTAAACAATGAATAAAAAATTTTACTCACTGACATTACCAATCGTGCAGATTAATATTTTATAATTAAACTTTACTTGTAAAAATAATCATAAAAAAGGACGTTTGGATACCTGATGACAAATATCGTAAAGATTTCCTCGTCAATGTCGTGGGTGTTTCACACAATTTTCGCAGAATGTGCGTGTTTGTTTTCTGTCATGTGACCTTTGTCCCACGACCATGAACAGGTGTCATGTTCCCACGTCAGTGCCGACATGAGGATTTCCGGGGGTGTTTATTACGGTCTTGTACAACCGCAGACAAAATAATCTGGACAATGTGTCTTGTTTTTCTATAATATATAGAGATATGAACAGATTAGTAAATTCCTCCCTTTTTAGAGTAGATTCTGATTAACATATTAAAATTATAAATAATACATTAATATTATAAATATAACGGATAATATTATATTATGCTACAATTGCAATATTAAATGATATAATAGGTTATATTAAATCCGTTGAAATAATCGTTCATTGAATATTAGTTGCTTTATTGATTTTGAGCTGAAATATCATGAATTTATAATTTTATAACAAAAGCTAACCTTTTTCTATTTTCAAGAAGGTTCATTATACTTGCTTAATCAGTAATCACTTAATAATATAACTCTTATCAAAAATGAAAAAAGGGCAGTTTGGAAATAGTATGGTCATATCAGCCTACTTTGGAAAATATAAAATGTTACAATTTAAAAAAAAAAAAAAAACATTATTATAATTAATTGGGCAACAAAATAATACAGCATCCTGTTTCCTCAAATGTACTGTACACTTAATACTACTCATTATACACGTTATATTTTATATAATACTATATATATCTAGGTTAAATTAATTTTATATTGTCTCATACGTTTCAATTTACGCTACATTATATAAAAGTAAATAGTTAATTTATAGTTTATGTTTTCATGAAGTTTATTACTCAATTGCACTTCAAATAGACTGCGGTGTACAAAATGAAGCACATGATTACGTATATTATTAGTAGCAAATTGCACTTCTCTTCAGCCAATCAGCAGCTAGGTGTGCTCTCTCCGCAAGTTCCGAGATTTCCGAGCCATTGCCTTCGTAGCGTGAAAGAAACTTTTGCACCTCTTCGACTTTACCAAGTTTAATTTTCCTCACTATTCCCTCAATTGAGATATAAATTTTTCAACTGATTGACCTATAACAAATCAGAAAAGAAGCAGAAAGTGATTTTCACAATAAAGGAAAAAGAAATAAAGAGAAAAGTTAGAAAAGGTTGGGCCGGGTGTGTAAAAAAGTGATAAATAAAACACGAGATGGAAAGCTGATCAATTCTCTCCTTGGCTCATGGAGCTCAGTTTGTAGTTTGCTTCTTTGGTGTCACTAGCAAAAAGTTTTGCATCAATTTCCTCTCTACTCGATCGTTTGTGTTTGCTTCAGTATAAAAAAAAATGTATCAAAGCAATTTAAGTCACTCACAAAGTGATATAACGTTTAAAATTTCCCTACATAATGTATCACGTTTTGAACAATCAGGAAGATACGGGGATTCATTTTGTATCAAAGTCATGATGCGTATAATTAAAAGAATCAACCATGATATATGACAAATTAATCAATGGTCTAAAAATTTTGAACCATGCAGCTTGCATTGCATTGTTATGAATGTTTTCCATATTTTGTTTATATATCTATCATTTGCAATTAAACTTATAAAAATATGATGCGTATATTTGTCAGATCCTTATTTCATAATTATAGGCAATATTTTTAAACAATGATTCTGCGATCTGTCTCGGAAGGGACAGCTCAAAAGAGAGGCTAGTCACGTGGTCACGGCCCGACTCCCAAGGGGTCGCTCAAGACCATCACGTTCTCCTCGTCACCGACTTCCCTCTCTTCAATCTCTCCCACCTGACCTCACCTCCTTGTTTCCCTTGTCTCTCTGGATTGAAGATACTTCTTTCTGGAACTAGCTAAAAATATCACAACTAAAATATCTCAATCTGGAATCTAATACTATTTGTAACACTCTTCGTCAAAGGAATAAATTAATTTAGTAGAAAACAACATTAGGAATCAGAAAGCCTTAATTGTGTTTAAATAATTAAAATTCTCGTAATGTTCCTTCAAATGATCAAAATACTAGGGGAAATTACTGGATAATTTTTATTCCTTTCAGCGTGCTCAACATGTGAAAATTAGAAAAATTTCTTGATTATACAATTCAAGCCTGGTTGAGAAATAAAAAAAGGGGGACCATGCTGACCAGCAATTGGAGTTAATCTGACTCATACTACTGCGTATTTTTATTGAGATCACACACAACAAAATGTAATCTCTCAGTGCTGGATAAAAGAAGTAACGGATGTCTGTAATTATATCAACAGAAGAATAGAATAATTTTATAACACTTAATAGTATAATTAATTGTTTGAAATATTTTTGTAGTATACTTTTAATTTGAAATAATGTAATTATAAATAGAGTTCAGAAATACATAAAGAATTTAATTAATTTTACATTTCCATACGAGATTTCTACTTTACATTAATTTTCATATCAGTGTCTAATATTACCTCAACATGATGACCTGCCAAAGAAGTTTAGCGTAATTTTGGATGAGGATTCTCACCACATTGGATGCTGTGAGCAGACTGCTGGACCAAACGAGTCAGACATGCTTTGAAGCGGTGGATGTGGTGAGCAAGTGCTTAATATCTATGTGAAATGAATATGCAGACTAGATAGTAGGAGATGATCTCTAACACTACCTGTAAATACCTGTCCTCTCTTTGAATGTAAGTAATATGATTTAACATGAAAGGAATACCGTATTTTATAAACAGTTTATATTAATTAAATTATTTAACGTAATTAAAAAATTAATATAAAATATTTAAAATATAAGTAATTAATTTTAAAATGAGATTAATGGTAGATTTATCACAATCAATGTAAAAGTATTGGCTGTTTGATTAATATATAAATTGGCCCAGCAGTGCTGACTTACAATCACTTTCCAGTCACATGGTCAGTGACCGATGGTAAACACCGCCTCGAGGAAGCTCAAGAAGACAAACGACCGGTGAACGAAGGAAATCGGACGGGGGATAACAAATGTCGGACAAGCTTGCAGATTGATAAAAACGACCGAGTGTCACGTGATGGCTTAAAGTTGTTGATTGGTTCTCAGAGAGCCGCCTCGTGATGGATATGCAGATCAGACCACTGCGAGATTGCATGGTAATTTAATACAGCTTAATCAAACTTACTGCAATGAAATTGTGTTTATTTTCAAGATTAAAATATATAAGGTTTATCAATATTATAACATGAAGAGAATAATGGTCAACCTTCATGAAATTATTTATTACACACTTAAATAGACGGTACATCGAATTAGCATCGTCAATTGTTAACATTTTTTTAAGCACTCTTATTAACACTTTCAAAATTGTGCTGCAAAATTCTGTGACGCCATAAACATGCAAATATTTAGCACACAAGCATGAGGAAAGGTAATGACTAATGACTATTACGTCATAGCTTCGTCTTGAGAGTGATACAGAGTTAAAAAAATATATAAAAAAAATGATGATACATAATTCATCTGACTGTCTGACAAGTGAGTATGAAATAAAGCATTTCCCATTATTTCATGGAACCAACTTTAATAATTACAGTTATTATTCTCTTACATATTTACATTATTTAAAACTGCATGATAATGTCTTTTTGTGTTAAATGTTATCAGGTAAATATAAAATACTAGAGTTTTAATTATATTAACGGTAGTTCGTATGTAATATTATATACTTGTTACTGCAAAGTGTTGTTGTTCTATTATTTTATCGTATAATATATATATATACAGAGAGTTTTACTCTGAAACCTTAGTACGTCATTACATTTCATTATAAATGCTAAAAGTTTCAACTTACTCTGTAGAAATATTGTTATTGTTTTGTGCGAACAACTGCAGCAAAGTTATGGCATTTCTTTAATATATTTAGCTGGTTGTATCGGAGCCGGTCGGGCCACATTAAAGTGCCAGCGAGTTGTGGGCCGCGAAGTGACGTCATCATGAGGGTCTGGCACACAACCGCACACCAACTGTGACACTCGCAACTTGGCAATCACACTTCTTGCTCCGACTGGAGAAGCAGACGCCGCCATAAACTGTATTACGTTATATACGTTGTCTAAGATGTACGACAAATTTATCATCACCGCCGTGTGGTTCAAGTTTTCTGACTTTTTCACTCCTCGGGTCATAATCTTGCTTTATGGTTCAACTTTTGTGTCCGCTTCAAACTTTGCCAGGGGCAAGGGGGGAGGGAGGAGGTAAACGCCCCTGGGGGCTCCACACTGCAAGGAACTTCAACATCGTAGTTCCTTGCTGTCTTTGCCTTCTTTATTTCACTTACAGCGTTAAGTAGGCAGCTTTTAAACTTGTAACACTACAGAAATTTATGTACATTTATTTTCACTAAATTAATATGTATTTATAGAACATTTTTATGCACCAAATTAATTATCTTATTTTACAAGCAAAAACTCCAATACCTCATTTTCTTATGCTTTTATATAAGTCTTCTTTCTTTTTTAAACCATAAATTAGAAATTCAGGGAAGGAAACAAAACAGAATTAAGAAAACGTACAAGCTACCGAAAAAATGCACAAATTTTTACCATGCAGCTATTTTCATATATAGTAACCATGCAGATTCCTTTGATATTTGGGAATTCTACATTTTAAATTTTAAGATAAATATTCGTAAATTAAGTAAAATTGTTTTTGAGCTAAACAATATGTCAATGATATACCAACGTTGGAAATCGTGTTAAAATTTTTAAATTTCAAGGGAATGCAACTGGATTTTTAAGGGCCTTGGACAATTAATATTTTGCCATGCAGTGAAATTGAAGTTTTTCCGCAATATGCCAATATGCAGTGCTCAGTGGTAATATTTTTTATTCCAAAATATTGTGATCTTTTATTTTTAATTATTTCTAAATTTTTTAACAATAAAATATTAATTGAGTGCTTGTAAAATATTACGTATAAATGTATAATATACATTATAATACAATAATACATTTGCATAAATTAAAATTAAGTATAAAATACTAGAAATTATACAGTTTATACTTTATAGAGTATATAAACTTTTTTATCACACTATTATTAATTAAGTGAAAAGTTTCTTCCGACTTGCAAGTTTAGTGCACAATAACAGCATACAAAGCAGAATGCAAATTGCCGGAGTAGATTTACATAATCTCTCTTGGTTATAGCGGAGGTGCACACAAAGGTGGCGAACGATAGAGAGCGTGATTGTGAGCAGCCACTTAGGGCGGCCGGTGACGTCACACGCAGTCCTCGCGAGGCGCCACGTTCCTCCCGCCGCCTTCCTCACGCCCGCTTTGACTGCGAGCACAGCTGTGAAGACGCCAAGAAGGCTACAGTTAGGAGGTGCCACGCTCCGTGCTGCCCCCAAGCGGATAACGCAGAACTAGCAAATGCAGATGACAGTCTGATATCTGAAACAGATTTTGTCCGCGAAAAATTCAAACGATGGAACTATAAAAGCCAGCAAAAGTCTTATTTACAGTACAAATGTGGGTAAAATTGTGATAGAAATAAACTCTACGTTAAATTCTGAAGAAAGTAGACTTAATTTAAAAGAATTTTAATGGATCATCGGCCCGATGTTGACGGATTTAATTTACACCGTTTGAATTTTTCGCGGACAAAATCTGTTTCAGAAATCAGACTGTCATCTGCATACGCTAGTTCTGCGCTATCCGCTTGAGGGCAGCACGGAGCGTGGCACCTCCTAACTGTAGCCTTCTTGGAAGACGCCAGCGAGAAGAGTTCCACCTGGCGGCAATGAATGCTGGAGGTGAACACAATTAGGCTGCCTCCTCGTGTGTGCTCATCAATTAATGTTTATAACTTACAAGGGAACTTTTTCAAATGTGAACTCTCGATTTTCATGAAAATTGGCATATGTGTACAACTCCTAAATCTAAGAGATAGACTTTTTTCAGAATTTCCTGACGAGCATTATTTCGCCCGTAAACGCCTATGTTATATGTTAATTTCCTTATGCATGGTTTATATGGGCGATGTACCAAATTTCTTTGATGTAGCCAAAAATTTCAG
The DNA here is from genome assembly GCA_949825025.1 of Siphlonurus alternatus. Lineage (NCBI taxonomy): Eukaryota > Metazoa > Arthropoda > Insecta > Ephemeroptera > Siphlonuridae > Siphlonurus > Siphlonurus alternatus. Next base: position 17,367,388 of record OX463779.1, on the reverse strand, counting down.
AATCACCAATTTAAGCAACCCACAATACGGGAAAAATAAGCAAAAAATTCTAATATTGGTATTTTTTCCGAAATTAGGGGTGCGAAAGGTCTATAGCCCACACAATGGGACTGGTAATGGGGAAAACATAAAGTTGGCGTATTGTCGCGAAAATTTCAGGATCACCTATTTAGGCAACCCACATTACGGGAAAATTAAGCAAAAAATTTTAATAGTGGTATTTTTCCCGAAATTAGGGGTGCGAAAGGTCTATAGCCCACACAATGGGACTGGTAATGGGGAAAACATAAAGTTGGCGTTTTGTCGCAAAAATTTCAGGATCACCCATTTAGGCAACCCACATTACGGGAAAAATAAGCAAAAAATTTTAATAGTGTTTTTTTTTTTTTTTTCGAAATTAGGGGTGCGAACGTTCTATAGCCCACACAATGCGACTGGTAATGAGGAAAACATAAAGTTGGCGTATTGTCGCGAAAATTTCAGGATCACCTATTTAGGCAACCCACATTACGGGAAAAATAAGCAAAAAATTCTAATAGTGGTATTTTTCCCGAAATTTGGGGTGCGAAAGGTCTATAGCCCACACAATGGGACTGGTAATGGGGAAAACATAAAGTTGGCGCATTGTCGCGAAAATTTCAGGATCACCTATTTAGGCAACCCACATTAAGGGAAAAATAAGCAAAAAATTTCAATGTTCTTATTTTTCCCGAAATCGAGGGCGTGAAGGGTCTATATCCGATGCAATGGGACTCGTATAATAGCTGAAACATAAAGTTGTAAAGCGGTCGTCTTTGAAGATTTCAGGATAAAGCCTATATACATTCAACCAAATTAAAAAGAAATTGAAAATATATATATACATATTATTCCAATATTCTTTTCAATTGGTTTTTATAGTGTTTAATTGATTTTTAATACAATTAAGGCACTTTGTAAATTGAAAGTTCTTTAAAATTACGGTTCTTGAGATAAAAAAATATCATTTACGTAATCGTTAAAAAAATTTTGCCATAAAAATTATTTGATTATATTTATATCATGCAGTAGGTCATAATGCAATTGCTATAGGATTGATTGCGTGATTGATTATTTGATTGAAGGACGTAAGGAGGTGTATTTCAGTGACCGTAAAACATACAAAAATATACTGTAATTAGATATTTCATATTTCTTTAGTTTACTTATGAAGAATGTAATTTCTAATGTCATTGTTTTAATTGATAGTTCACATTTATTTATTTATTATTTATTTATTTATTTATTTATTTATTTATTTATTTATTTATTTATTTATTTATTTATTTATTTGTTTGTTTGTTTGTTTGTTTGTTTGTTTGTTTGTTTGTTTGTTTGTTTGTTTGTTTGTTTGTTTGTTTGTTTGTTTGTTTGTTTGTTTGTTTGTTTGTTTGTTTGTTTGTTTGTTTGTTTGTTTATTTATTTGTTTATTTATTTATTTATTTATTTATTTATTTATTTATTTATTTATTTATTTAATAAGTATCTATCTAGTAACTTACTCAATTATTATCGCATTCTATCTATTTCAAGGGGTCAATTTACACAACCAATATACTATTATAATAATTTTTATTGCTTCAAGTGGAAAAAATGTTTAAAAAAATGTTACAATTTTTTGTGATAAAATTATATTAAATTATATTTCAATGAGACACCAGCCACACTTCAGAAACTTGAAGTTGTCACACAGCTCGCAATTCTGAACTATATATGCATGGCACAAAGGAGGCTACCTCGACGAGAGGCAGCACAGGTTTGAGACACCAGCAAAGTTCTGCTACAACACATTGCAGACGGGGGCGACTGCGAGCTGTGTGACAACTTCAAGTTTCTGAAGTGTGGCTGGTGTCTCATTGAAATTTGCTTTAGCCATTTTTACACGTCTCACCATCTGTGTTATAATTTCAAGGAGTAAATATGTTAGTTTAGTATAAAGTATGAGAGCTGTTTAATTATATAATATATGTAACCATTATCATCAAAGCTAATTCATAAAAAGTCAAAGCTTTCGTTGATATTTTATTAACAAATTAATTGATTAGAAAGTATACAAATATTAATATGTAAATTGTTTTCTGGAAAGAAGTATCACATTATTAAACATATATTTTAAAATAGAAATCCTGTAAACTAATTTAATATAATTTTATCACAAAAAATTCTAACATTTTTTTTAAACATTTTTTCTACTTGAAACAATAAAAATTATTATAATAGAATATTGGTTGCGTAAATTGACCCCTTGAAATAGAGAGAATGCGATAATAATTGGGTAAGTTACTAGATAGATAGTTATTAAATAAATAAATAAATAAATAAATAAATAAATAAATAAATAAATAAATAAATAAATAAATAAATAAATAAATAAATATAAATAAATGTGAACTATCAATTAACACAATGACATTAGAAATTACATTCATCATAAGTAAACTAAAAAAATATGAAATATCTAATTACAGTATATTTTTGTATATTTTACGGTCACTGAAATACACCTCCTTACGTCCATCAATCAAATAATCAATCACGCAATCAATCCTGTAGCAATTGCGTTTTGACCTACTGCATGATATAAATATAATCAAATAATTTTTATGGCAAAATTTTTTTAACGATTACGTAAATGATATTTTTTTATCTCAAGAACCGTAATTTTAAAGAACTTTCAATTTACAAAGTGCCTTAATTGTATTAAAAATCAATTAAACACTATAAAAACCAATTGAAAAGAATATTGGAATAATATGTATATATATATTTTCAATTTCTTTTTAATTTGGTTGCATGTATATAGGCTTTATCCTGAAATCTTCAAAGACGACCGCTTTACAACTTTATGTTTCAGCTATTATACGAGTCCCATTGCATCGGATATAGACCCTTCACGCCCCCGATTTCGGGAAAAATAAGAACATTGAAATTTTTTGCTTATTTTTCCCTTAATGTGGGTTGCCTAAATAGGTGATCCTGAAATTTTCGCGACAATACGCTAACTTTATGTTTTCCCCATTACCAGTCGCATTGTGTGGGCTATAGACCTTTCGCACCCCTAATTTTGGGAAAAATACCACTATTAGAATTTTTTGCTTATTTTTCCCGTAATGTGGGTTGCCTAAATAGGTGATCCTGAAATTTTCGCGACAATGCGCCAACTTTATGTTTTCCCCATTACCAGTCCCATTGTGTGGGCTATAGACCTTTCGCACCCCAAATTTCGGGAAAAATACCACTATTAGAATTTTTTGCTTATTTTTCCCGTAATGTGGGTTGCCTAAATAGGTGATCCTGAAATTTTCGCGACAATACGCCAACTTTATGTTTTCCCCATTACCAGTCCCATTGTGTGGGCTATAGACCTTTCACACCCCTAATTTTGGGAAAAATACCACTATTAGAATTTTTTGCTTATTTTTCCCGTAATGTGGGTTGCCTAAATAGGTGATCCTGAAATTTTCGCGACAATGCGCCAACTTTATGTTTTCCCCATTACCAGTCCCATTGTGTGGGCTATAGACCTTTCGCACCCCAAATTTCGGGAAAAATACCACTATTAGAATTTTTTGCTTATTTTTCCCGTAATGTGGGTTGCCTAAATAGGTGATCCTGAAATTTTCGCGACAATACGCCAACTTTATGTTTTCCACTTTACCAGTCCCATTGTGTGGGCTATAGACCTTTCGCACCCCTAATTTCGGGAAAAATACCACTATTAGATTTTTTTGCTTATTTTTTCCGTAATGTGGGTTGCCTAAATAGGTGATCCTGAAATTTTCGCGACAATACGCCAACTTTATGTTTTCCCCATTATGAGTCCTATTGGGTGGGCTATAGACCTTTCGCACCCCTAATTTTGGGAAAAATACCAATATTAGAATTTTTACTTATTTTTCCCGTATTGTGGGTTGCTTAAATTGGTGATTCTGAAATTTTTGGCTACATCAAAGAAATTTGGTATATCGCCCATATAAACCATGCATAAGGAAATTAACATATAACATAGGCGTTTACGGGCGAAATAATGCTCGTCAGGAAATTCTGAAAAAAGTCTATCTCTTAGATTTAGGAGTTGTACACATATGCCAATTTTCATGAAAATCGAGAGTTCACATTTGAAAAAGTTCCCTTGTTAGTATCAGATTATTTGCATGCTTTATTTAGTTTATTTATATACACTTTCATGCAGTAGAATGAATGAACAATAAATTATTTACCTTGATTAATTTATCTTTCACGTTTTTTAAAACATTTATAACTTAAATTTTAATAAATATTATATAAATGTAATGTATTACAAAATTATGAAAAATAGTGCAGTGTGATAGTGACGTATGAAGAATAGAAATATTATTCTAAAACGGATTAAACATCGTGCTCAATGGAGTGTTCACTGGCGCTTCATTCGTTCTGGCACGATCTGTCTGTTCTCTCTCTCTCTCTCTCTCTCTCTCTCTCTCTCTCTCTCTCTCTCTCTCTCTCTCTCTCTCTCTCTCTCTCTCTCTCTCTCTCTCTCTCTCTCTCTCTCTCTCTCTCGGGCTCCCGCACGTCAAGTTAATAAAACTTCTCAGACAGAGCCAAGACTTGTCTCCTTCGACCAAGAGGGGGGGGGGGTAAAATCTTCAGCACTCGATCTGAGTTATCGTCAGTATCATACAAAGAAAATGCTTTTATTTTCATCTTCAATTCTTTTGTTTTGTTTGTGTACCAATCTAGATATTAGAGAATATATTATATACTAAAAAGTGAATAGAATGGACAAAAAATATAATATTACATTTACATTTACATACTACATATTAATATTACATGATATTATGCATATTTCATATGTAATATTGAAAATGTAAAAAAACTTGTCTGGAATGAAATTAATTCCTTTCATTGCTTTTTAGAATTGAAAAGATAAATCAAGGTTGTTTTTATTATGTATAAAATTTACTAAAAAGCAAGATATTGTTTGATAAAACATTTTTAATTCAATGACCGTATTAGATTAATTAATAATAACATAAATATAGACACCAAGAATAAATGAGACACAGAAATAAATTTTCCGATAAAATGTTCCATATTAAGTATCAGGTTAAAATCACGCCAGATCAAGAAGGAAATGGCAGAGATTTTGATGATAATAACATAATTATGTTACACATGTATATGACCGAATTTCAGAATTTTTCAAAAATTCAATAAGGAGGGCAATCTCGAGAGATAAAATTGCATTTTTTTAAATGTCACATATATGACATAGGTCGATGAGGTTTGGGCATTATTTTTTCAAATAAAAAAAAAATAAAAAAAAAACATGAAATTCAAATTTCAGTTTTCAAAAAAACTCGGAAAAATTATTAAAAAAAAAAAACTATAATTTATAAAATAAAAATTTAAATTATAATTCTATGTTGAGCAGTATTCGAGTTCTTTTTTTCATCTCTCAAAATTAGGGCAATTAGGGTTTTATTGAATTTTTGAACAATTCTAAAATTCGTTTTTTTTTTAGAAATTTGAAAAAATAATATCGAAACCTCATCAACCTAGGTCATATATGTGTAACATATTTGAAGTTCATCAAAGTCTATTGACACCTGCCATTTCCTTATTGGTCTTTTAACCATCACAGCAAGTGAAATTTATGTAATCATTATGGTAAATCTGAATCATTTGAATTTGATGTACATAATTTCACATATCCTATGAAAGTATAATTTTATTTAATATTTTATTAGAATCTATCAGAAGGTTCTTTTTTTATTAATTATTATATTGAATTGAATTCACTATTTATCTGAACTCATTATATTACTAATTAGTTTTCTTAGGTGAAAAGGTGAAAAGTCACTTCTGTTGCCTCCCTCCTTTAATAGTGAAACCTTCTTGGTACGATGAAAACGTAAAAAAAAAAAAAAAAAAAAAAAAAATTGCCAGTGCATTAGCCTCCCTGCAGTGCAGTGGAAAACCAATATTTGCCTCGAGTTGCACGTGCACCGTAACTTCAAAGTTTGTTTGCTTGCAGTGTAATTATATTTAGTTTAAACAAGAAGTTGCTGATTGCAAGTGCGATAATCTTTGTTTACACCTCGTTAGCAGAACGGCCTTCACTACACTTAAGTGTAAGATTTATTTTACTGAAGATAAAGATTTTGGGTTTGATATTAAATTTGCTGAACTCTAAATAAAAATAATAATAAAAAAAAATGTAAATATATGATAAAAAATTTAATATTTTATAAATTAGTACGTATTTTTTCAAATTTTTTTTTTATACAAGTTTGGTTAGCTATATATAGCCAAAAAACTGGTTGAGCACACTTTGCGTTACACAGATTTATTTGAGCATAACAGAGCTTTTGTAAAACAGCCTGTTACATAGAGCAACCTGAACCTTTTTGCTGATGTCTGCCAACGTCCAAACTGAAACTCACTTTGTCGAGTCTTCTGTTAAGTTAAATTTCAATACGTAACTTTGGAACCAAACTCTAGTATCATGTAAAGTCTACATACAAAACCACAGAAAATGGTAATTGAGATTTGATACTTCCTAGAAAACATAATGCCTATATTTACTACATTAATAACTATACATTGTGTAATCAGACAAGTTTAGTGACTTTATAACATCTGAGCACAACTTCATGGGAAATAAAAAATTATATGAATTTAGCATTATTTGAGACTTTAAATTGGGTTTCTTGCACAAAAAGCAAAACAAACGTATATATAGCATCGATAATAATAATAGAGTATTGACCTCAAAATTTTTTATTACAGAAATGGATAGAGCGTGCAAAGTTATGCTACCCTGATTTTTTCAGATTTTTTAGAGCCCATCAGGAACTATTTTTAAAAGAATATTGAAAGTTCTTTTTGTGACGTCACGAGACGCCGCTCCTTAACAAAAAGATAGGACTTGCCGCCGCGTGACGTCACAAAAAGGACTTTCAATAATTTTTTAAAAATAGTTCCCGGGCTAAAAAAAATCTGAAAAAATCAGGGGAGAATAACTTTGCACGCTCTATCCATTTCTGCAATAAAAAATTTTGAGGTCAATACTCCATTGGTATTAATGCAAGGGGTCTTTTTAAATAAAAAATAGATTACATAAATTACATTACATACTCGTAATTGTCGGTCTGGACAAACTGGCTCCACCAAGCTAGACAACTTTTTCAGCATAAGGTATAGAGGTTTCAAGTCAGCTGATTTTTCAGTGTTCCCACCTGCTATACCAAACTTATATGTAAAAAAAAACGTGAAATCGTTTTTTCACTAAGAATAAGATTTTTCAGGGAAAATTCCTTTAAGGAACTTTGGTCCAAACTGAAAAATAAAGCAGATAATTCAAGATTTAGATTTTTTACTTGATTTATAACCGAGAAAAGTTAAAAAAACACTTTGCTTCATTTTCAAGTGCAAGATGAACCTTAGCGATAAACAGTTGCGAAGCGAGAGCGCATCACTTGAAGCCTCTATAAGGTTCGAGCATATTACATAACTAGACAGAGACAATGATGGACGCTGATGAGTGGCAGTGCTAAACCGTTTGCCTAACCGCGAGATGATCAGTAACGGAGAGAATTCTTTTTAAAATGTTTGTTGTTGTTTTTTTTTTTTTGTTATTTTTAAACAAAAAAAATTAAAAATTTATAAACATGATAGTTGTAAAAATAGCTCTAATAAGACAATTTCAAAACAACATCAAAGCTCTCAATAACGTCACCTAACAGATAAAAAAAATGAAGCTATCAAACTCTTGGGGTCTACTGAATTTCCTAATGTATTATATACATGTATTATGAATAAACACATTTTTAAAAAAAAAAGCTCAACACAAGAACCTCTTTGAGTCTGCTTAAATGTGTTAATAACTTCAATATTATATCTTATAAGCACAAGTGAACTAAGTTACATAGTGGAGCCATTACTATCTGCTGTAATCAATACATTATTCATACGGTATTATAAACCTAAATATAGCTCTATAGTTATACTGTAGAGGTAGCAACAGTAGCAGAGAATTATCAATGAAGCCATAATACCATAACAATGAGCTTCTGATTGCTGCGATGAGAACCAACAGGCGCGCAAGTGGGGCTTATCTCCAGCAACAAAACTTGTCCCTTTGTCTCTTTATAATTAATTGAATTAACTTTAATGTAGGAAAAATTATATCATTTATACAATAATCTTATCTAACACTGCATTTTAATTATGTTGTGTCAATTAATACTGAAGTGGTTGATACGATGAAATTGATAAATATTGAACTTTTACGACTCTCATTATATATTAAAATAGCCAATAACAGATTAATACAACATAATGCAGTGTAAATTTTAATGCAAATATATTGATCTAAACACAAAACCTGCTGGTTGGCGAATATCAATACTATTAATATTAATAGAGAACTTCAAGATCAACATAATCAATTTTTATATTTCTTGCAATCCTAATTGCCAAATATTTGGAATGAAACATGCACTGACGTCTAGTCATGTGAAGTGTGGGTTTGCATATTTGTATAATACAGTACAGTGCATATTTTTAAGACGACGTAAAAAAGTAATTCATAATTGATTTTTAGAGTTAAAAAAAAAAGTGAAAATGTTAGTGGCAATAACATAAGGATCGTTCAATTCTGTCAGGAACTTATTGTTATGGCTTCAATGATAATCATTGAATTCATATTTACAATAAAAAGGCCTTCAGAATGTTCAAATCAAAAATATAAATCAGATAATATCGCATCTTTATAATAAGCATGAAGATGCCTTGAATGTTATTTTTAAATAACAATACTGAATCTCAGGTTCTCTTTCAAGATTGATTTTTTTACTTAGTGGATTAACGAATTAAAGAAATCTGACTATTGTGCACCAAAACATAAGATCGAATAGTACAATCATAAAATATCCATTGAAAAATACAACTTTCCTAATACTTCTTAATGCCGTTCTATCTTGGTTGAAAAGAAAATAATAATAATAATAATAATAATAACAGTGATAACCCAAAATGTTGCCAACTTTTGCCTTGAAAAGCCACTCACATCAGTGATTCCCGAGTGCGCGTCTCTATTTTACTCTTTTCTTACATTTGTTAGTAAAAAAATAAACAAATAAACTTCAGCAATATCGTACCCATTTTAGTAAAGTGATATTTTTTTTTGTAATATTAACTTTTAGTTTTTAGTTTAATACTTTTAATGACATTTGTAATAGAACACATAGTTATTTGTTTTCAAAATGAAATAATACAGTGTATAAAATATAGAACGATTCATAAAAAAATTGTATTATACATTTTATATAGAGCACACTTTTTTAAGAATCAATTTAAAGCATAACACTAAAAAAATGTAGCCAAAGTAATAATTAATAATTATGCTTATATACGAACTTACATAAATCCATTAACAAGCTCGTGATAGCATTATATGAGATTCATTTCACTTAATATTTTGAATACAATTAATTCGAATCATACGTATCCTGTCATACAATCTTCAAATATGCTTCTCTATAACGACAAGTAACATAATTGTGTATAATTATAATGTCTATTTCATGGTTATATACGTACACATCCAGTTTGACTGAAGCTATAAGGCCAAGCTGTCTGTTTGAACATGTATTACCTACAAGTGTCGTAGTATAAATTGAATTCACTCGTCTGTGATCCAGCTCTGGATGAGCACCACGCGGTTAACTCTCTGCAGGCAGCCTGTCTAATTACACTTAACATACGATATACTGCAGCCAGTGACGTCACTCCTGCTGGTATGCATCCCGTTGCCATGGAGACAATATGGTGTCAAAGGAGCTGGGGCTTGAACTCGGTGCAGTATGCATAATCAAGGCAATATGTCATTATAATTGCATGGGGTCAATATTAACTTGAATAACTTGATGAGGGAGTTTTGGGTTATCTTTGATGTTAAATCATATCACTTTAATATACCATAAGTGCAAATAGTAAATTTGTACTTATGGCATAATAATATTAAGGTGTATTACTTTTTCATATATACTTACTGATAGTAAAAAAAAAAAAAAAAAAAAAAAAAAAAAACATGAAGAAACTATTATGAAATAATATGATTAAAGTTTACCATGGTGTCTCTGTTTGTTTTACTTGGTGTGGCAGCGATTAGGGATTTTTGTAAATGTTTTTAACCAAATATCTATTTGATTCATATAATCATGTTAAATTATATGACGTCACATTCATCCGCATAATCTGATTGGCTGAGTGCTGAGTCGTAATCATAGGTCTTATTATTCGTTGTCCTACGTTGTCTTGGTCTGAAGTTACCATGAATTTTTATTTTATTGTGTTTGATTCAATAAAATTATTGTTATTCATGTATGAAATTCACATTACAAATATAACATATGAAGTGTTGTGTAATTTATTTCTCAGCAGTTCTGGCACATTGCCGTTACCGAGACGTGAGAAAGGAGTGCCAAGATTACCCACACCTCACTCTGCAATGCCGCAAGAACAAGAAAAGTCATGTGTTAACTTGATTGTTTATATCAGTATTTATTAATATGTTATGCATGTAATTTTATAAAAAGGAAATGTGTCCCGCTATGTAATGTACATGCACCAGAGAGGAAAGAAATTTCCATAAAGAGTGGATTCTGAAAATAACAGTTTGTTGATAATGCAAAACTGCTAGAAGTTAACATATGGCTATAATAGAAAATAGAAAACCTATATGATAAGACAAGTGTTGCCAACATTTGCATAGAAAAATGCATTTTCTCATTTCCTTTTTGCCTTACCATAAAAATAGAAAAATAGCAACATCATCAGAAGAGGGGAATGAGAAAATTATAATAGAGAGAGAGAGAGAGAGAGAGAGAGAGAGAGAGAGAGAGAGAGAGAGAGAGAGAGAGAGAGAGAGAGAGAGAGAGAGAGAGAGAGAGAGTGCTTAAAGCATTGTTTAAATAGGAAGTTTGTTAGTTACTTCATAACAAATTTACAAAGGTGGAGTTCCAATTATATTCAAATTGAAGTCTTAGCTTTTTATACAATATCTGCAATTGAACAAGCGTTGGTTTATAATTTTATAAATGTATATCATAGACATATATCTTAACAGTGTATTTAAAATATTGCTTCAAAGCTGTAAACCTGTTTCTAGAAATAGATAAGATTTTAAAAATATATGCAAACATGCTATGCCACCTGTAGATATATAGATATAGAGGACATAAAGCATGTAATTTAACAACTTTATTTACTTAATATTTTATTTTTTTACATTGATTTATTTCGTAAAGACTCGAAACTAGGTCAGCATTAGCATAGTTCTTGATCAATTGTAACTTAATATACATTATATACTGAGAGCTTGTGTGCCTAGAAAATGATATTAATCTTGAACGCAATATGGGTTTATAGCGGCTCATGTTTGTCTTTTATTCTCAGTCTGGAATCTAATTACAAACTGCCACTCTCACGTATTTTAATTTCCAGTTTACAGCTGCAGAATCACGTTTCTCATCTAGTGTTTTTTAAAACAAGTTTGTAACTAATAATGCTTATAAAATTTAATTTAATTACCATTTATTTAAAATGAATATTTATCATTCTCGTATTTCAGTATAGTATTTATTTATTTTGCTAAAAAAAATAACAAATAAACTTTTTGTTACATGTTTGATATTATATCAAGTTATTTAATTTTATTGGCTACACAACATAAAAGTACATGGCGGCTACAATTTGAGGCACATTTGATTTCTGCAGAGGCCCTGCTAGCTACGTGATATGGGCGCACACGACGCGGTAATCGCGTTATCTCCTCCAGAAATCCTTCCTCAGCAGTGCCGTTCTCCATCGTATCGAGCGGAGAGAAGTTTTCCAGAGCATCGCCAATACCTGCATTGCCAAGGAGCTGCCTCTGAAATGTTACGAGCTCCACTGATACAGAGACATACTTACATCTAATATGTAGCAAAAGGTACTTCTTTCCTTTATGCTTTTCAGAATATACGTAGTTTACTTTATACTACATTTTACCAGTGCTAGATTTTAAATTGAATTTTATGCATGTTATTTTAATATCATATCCTGTACATTAAAGATTGTTGCATAGAAAAATGAGATATTTTATTAATATATGTACTTCAAAGTAAGTGATATATTTTATTTAAATAAACTACAAACTTCAACTTTATTTATATACGATTACATTACAGCAATAAAAAATTATTATTCTGTTTAAAACTTGTGAAGGATGAAGAACTTTCTCACGGTAAATGAAATTACTTGTTCATAACGATGCTGTAAGAATAATAAACGCTCGGTAAAGAGAGACACGAGAAATATAAACTAAACTAATGTTGCGAAAATAAATGTTTGAAATATGACTCACCGGACTGGAACAAAGAGAAGAAAAATAATTGTGTTAAAATTCACATGAAAGAAAGAACGTTTTAATATAATATCTTTTAGAAATATTCATACATTTATTTTCCTTCTGTGTACCTCACTGTAGAAAAATCTCTTTGAAGTTGCTCGAGTTTTCATTTGGCGTGCGATGGAAACACGGTGGGGGAACTGCAGCAAAACCGGAGCTGATATACCGTGCTGTTGTTTAAACACTGGCGTTTTATTATTAATAATAAAATATAATTTTTCTTTATAATGAGATTAAATAGAAGAAAATTTCATTAAAAATATTTTATTGCATTACATGAAACATAAATATGAAACCATAACAATATTCTGCATTAATAAGTGCTTTTCATACTCAATTAGGGTAAATGTAGGCTTTGATAAATAATCATAGATCTCTGCATTCTGTATTTTATAAAAAAAATTTAACTTTTTTTTTTTTTTTTTTTCGCAAGAGGCCAATGACCAAAGTAGGAAAATATAAAGATAACTGCATTAGCTTATGTTACAAAAAATATATATATTTTTTAGAAGTAAAGAATTTTTATATAAATGAAAATTATATGGCGCTAGAAGGAGAATGTAAACTTACATATTTGAAATAATTTCTTTCAATATTTATTATAAAGAACACCTGCAATAAAGATTGAATTAAATAGTGTAACGATTACAGACCCCAAACTAATTTGCAATTTATTTAATAATTTTTTTGTCAAGACAATTGAAAATATAATAACAGAAAAATTTCCTTTTAATTATTCTAATACTTTAATTATTGTCGATTCTGATAAAAGTAAAACGAAATTAAATTTTAGTTCGATAGACCCGATTTATATTTTAAATCGAATGAAATCCCTTCCTAATAAGTATGCAGCTGGCCCAGACGAAATACCATATACTGTTGTAAAATATTGTGCTTCTGTTTTGTCTGTCCCTTTATCTAATTTAATTAACCATTCAATATCAGATGGTATATTTCCTGATTGTTTAAAGGATTCTAAGATTTATGCAACTCATAAAAAAGGCCCAACTTTCATTATTGATAATTACAGACCAATATCAAATACATCTGTTTTTGGCAAATTATTTGAGAATACATTAGACGATCAAATTACGGATTATCAAACAGAAAATCATTTAATTGCTCCCTGTCAACATGGATTCTTGAAAGACCGTTCTACTGATACAGCACTATTTGATCTTTTAAGCCACGTTTATATGGCAATAGATAATAAACTATTTTGCGTTGCAATATTTTTTGATTTATCTAAAGCGTTTGATAGTCTAAATAAAGATGTATTATTGAATAAATTTGATAACATGGGAATAGGAGTTTCGAGTCGTAATCTATTAGATTCATATCTAACTAACAGACAACAATATGTTGAATTAAATTCAAATTCTAACGGCCAAAATATTACATATAAATCAGACAAATTACCGATTACACTTGGAATTCCTCAAGGAGGAAAAATGTCAGCCACATTGTTTAATACAGGAACAAATGACTTATCAGATCATGTCAAGAATGCGGTATTAGTAAAGTATGCTGATGATATTACAGCTATAATCACAGCAGAAGCCGAAGATGAATTAATTCGTAAGATTAAACTTACTATTGAAGAGGTACATACATGGTGTACAAATAATAAGCTAATATTAAATTCAACTAAAACCGAATACATCCAATTTCATTCCCCTAGACAAATCCCTTTGAATAGTTATTTGTTGCAATTAGCCGGGAAAACAATTAAAAGAGCAGAGTCTGTTAAGTTTCTTGGTCTACACATTAATGAAAGTTTGGATTGGTCTTTACATGTAAATGCGATTTGTAAGAAGATAAATTCGGCCAATTTTATGTTATATACAATCAGGAATCATGTATCTCATGAAACCTTGCTAACCATATATTATGCGTATGTTTATCCACATTTGGCATATGGCATAATAAATTGGGGATGTAAATCGGAACTATTGAATCGATGTTTTGTTTTGCAAAAGAGAGCACTTAGAACGATTTTAAGAATACCAAAAGGACAGTCGTGTGTTTCACATTTTAAGGCTAATAAAATGTTAACTGTCCCTTGCATTTATATTTTAAATTGTGCCTCATTCAAAAAAAATCATCCAAATTTTTATGTTCAGAATGATGGCTATCATGACTATAATACTAGGAATAAATCGAATGTAGTTACTGAAAGACATAACACACAATTTTTCAAAAACTGTGCAATGTATCAAACAGCAAAATTTTATGAATTTTTACCAGCATGTTTGAAAGAAATAAAAACCAGTAAACTTTTTCGCACAAAATTAAAGAATGTATTGATCAATAAAGAGTTTTACTCTATTAAAGCTTTTGAGAGTAATAAAATGTCTGAAAAAGTATTATCAGGATTATAAAATAAACAAAATTATAAATTTACATATACATTGTATTGACTGATATATATATATGTATGTATATGTATATATACATATATGTATGTGTGTGTATATGTGTATGTGTATGTATATATATATATATGTATATATATATGTGTGTGTGTATGTGTATGTATGTATGTATATATATATATGTATGTATATATATATATATATATATGTATATATATATATGTTCCACATAAACTAAAATTTATCAGTTTTAATGGTGACTTTGGCTTGTATTTTGTTTTTATTATTATTGTCAGTGATTGTGTTTGATAGTGTTAAATAACTTATGTAAATGTGTTTAAGTTTGATGTTTTTATGTTGTATTTTGTCCAATTTTGACTTGAACATATGTTTGTCTTGTACAACCAAAAAGAAGTTCCAAAATAAAAATAAATAAATAAATAAATGATGGAGTTAATTTTTCACATTTCTGAGGTGCATGTGTATTTATTACTAACTGCGAACTTGTTTATATAATATATTCAATCTCTTGAGCAGGTAATTGCAGCTTGTAATAGCGGGTTTTGGCTTCTATTCGTCTCAGGCTCTCATGCAGGTGAGATAGTTAGTCAACAACAAAGGACTACAGGTTCAATGGTCCAAGTATAAAAACTGCTGTTGTCCATTTAGTGAGATTGTAAGATAGTGATAGTGAACTGCCAGCACAAGTGCTCAAAAAGTGGTCCAACTCTATTTTTTTTTAGACAACAAATGAAAATACGCGTAATGAACAATTTTTATGACTTTTTATTGCATATTTAGATAGAGGACTTCTATTTTTTGTTTAACCCACTAACACCCTCAAAATCGAGAGGATAGATGCTATAACGTCAAGTTCTTGCAACGTCTGTCCCTATGCTTGCGTGTCATGTATGCATGATTATGACGTCACAGAGTTTTGCACCACGATTTTAAGGTTTCATAAAAATTGAAAAAAATAATGACAATATGTAACTCTAGGTCCTGTATCCAAACATGCAATAAAAAATTTATGAGGGTCTCCATTAAATTTGTAAAAAAAATTGTTATATTTTGATGAGATCTAATTATGAGAATTTTAATTCATTAAAAATAATAATCAGATTGAGTTTGTGGTTAAATAAAACGTTAATGGGAAATAGTTTACAAAGTAATCACTTCATTCAGAATATGAGTAATATATTAAAGTTTTAATTACAATTAAAGCAAATAATTAAACTTTCTGACGGGTTTTTAATTGCTCTCGCAGAGCTTGTAATATATTTCTCATTTATTATTGTAAAAGAAAAACAGTTTTAAAATATAAATTACTTTAATCGTTTTTCTTAAAATATGAATCAGGGTTTAATTATGCAGAGGAAGATGAAAATTTAAATAATAATTTTATCAAGGAACTTTATGATACTTATATTAATTAGCAAGCTAATTTGCCTGTTATCAGAAAATAATATTTTCTATTCTGTCGTAACCTTATTCGTTATCAATTTCAATATTTAGTAAATGTATTTTAAAATAAATAATTATAAACTTTGATAGGTAAGAACGTACAGAATTGAATGTAATAGTAAATGTTAAACCTATGTAGCGTTACCAGCACGTTTTGGTATACAATAGCTATACTGTACAGTACACACCAAAGGTAACAGCATGTTAAAGTCCTCATAATGGTTTCATTGCATGAGATCTGTTCGTAAATACTTGATAATCGATTATTTTATTTTCATAATGTACAGATGGTTGATCTGATTATTTATTCATGAATCGATAATGCATTTACAAACAGACTTAGCTAGTGTCACTTTTTTGTAAAAATTATAAAAAAAAAAAAAAAAAATAAAAAAAATAAAATAAAAAAATATTTTCAAATTTGGTTCATTTTAGTATGTAGACTGCAATAAATTTAAATTTATAAAATCTAAACACACCGTTACAGTAAGAAATTGAAATTTTAATATTCAATAAAAAAGAGAATTTGTTATGTCTATTGCATGGTAAGCTATTGTGTCTTAATGTTCGCCTTTACCAAAACGACGAATTTGATGTCCTATTTTACGTGTATGCTAATACGCATGTTTTCCTTGCAACATTTCTACTTCTCCTGGGAGGCTGGAAGGGTTTACGTACGCTTGTTGTCTGCAGATCTCCAGGGTGCAATAATTTAGTGTGCTAGCAGCAACATGTTCCCACATGCAGGCCTGCAAGAACCTCTAAACACAAGCAGTTGGGAATAGTTAAGTGCAAAACTATATTTACAAAAACTCGCAACTATCAGTGAACGTAACTCTATTATAATAATATCTGTGTTGATGCATTTGGCAAATTAATCCTTCCAAATCTAAATTACGTGAGGATTTTATTAGAATTGACACTGTAAAATGAATATTAAGATTTTTTTCAAATTGAGATTCCATCAATCGATTTTTATTTGCTGAATATATTATATAATATAAAGATTCATGGCACTTTGTATCTTGAAGTAAAATGCGAAGAATGTGAGAATGAAATTGAAAAAAAAAAGACAGGATGAAATGTTTGCAAATTACTTCTCCCCTACAGCCTCATTTTTAGTGATGATAAAATTAGACGTTCATTTTTTTAAACAAAAAAGAATTCAAAAGAGTACATTTTTGAATTGTTGGTTGAAAAAAGGATGAAAATTTTCAACTATAGGGTGACGAATGTTTCTTGTTCCAATACTACTATACCATCACGTGATTATTTTTTAGTGAGCATTATTAAGCATCAGTGCTAAACTATATAATATTCTTATTAAAAATTCTAGTGATAGTAATAAATAACTATTTTTATAACTAATTTTATAAAGCATCAATACCAATCAAAACTAAAAAGTAGCTTTTATAACATTTTCATTCTTCAAAAGTGTTAAACAACTCGATATGTTTCATACACTTCAAAGAACATTGGATTTCACGCCAAGCTATAATAAAGACTTTTTGTATCACACTCGATTACATTACAAATAAATCGTCTTACATACCGTTTAATAACTTACCAATTTAGCAGTACAAAAAGCGGCTATTAATTAATCATCCAGAGAGCGCCGTGACAGAAGGCACAATTAGCCGAGAACACTCCGAGCTCAGCGGGTCTTTGAGTGGCGGTTCATGAACCGAGTCAATATTATCTGTGGGGCTGGTCATAATGGAGAAAGGCTCTAAGTTATTATCATTATAATTAATCATTATTAAAGTCATTGGAAACTCACTAGAAATGTATTATCAAAATTTACATTTATTCTGCAGATGATGTAATAAAATAATATGTAGATAAGTATACAGTATAAGATATCATTATAATTTATAAAATACGTAAAAATTGTAAGAAGGTATAAAAACATATTTTTTGTGATTATTTTATTATTTTTATTTTCAATTATTTTGAAATGTTTCATGAGAGAGCAAATAGAAGTTTATATTTACTTCTTTTACAATTTACATAAAAAATGTAGTATTCTGGGCAACAATGGCTACTTACAATAAAATTGGTTTCTGTAGACCAGCAAATCATCACCATGTTATGTGGTTAGAACCTAAATGGGTAAAAATTTTAAGAAAAGGGTTATACTGTACAATATGTATATACATGTATGTAGAATGTATTGTATTTTGTATTTTATTCATATTTTAGGATTGTAACTATATTATATGTATCCATCAATGTATCAACAATTACTTTCACTCAAATTCATCTCGCTTCTATCCAGTGTTTGCACTATTTTTAAGTTTCACTTGTTTTTTGTACGTTGCTTTTGGTCATCGATAAAGGCGTCCTTGTTGGCTGTTCTACGATCTTGTAGTCACATCTCAGTAAATGCTTTGACGCGCTGAGTCCTATCTCTTTTCCAAATTCTCTACGTGAACTCCAAACTCTTTTCTTTGAAGAAAAACCCTAAAAAAGTTTATATTGTAGTCTAAGCGTACCACAGAGAGGTGTAAGACCTCACTCGACAATCCAACCTCTCTCTGCTTCACACATTTCCACATGAGACCTCACCATTACTTGTGAAGCCACCTCGACACAACCAACGTGAATGAAAGGAAGATCACGAACGTGCGATGTGCTTACAAATTGTACAGACCAGCCAGAGAGTGAAGAGCTTCTTCTTTCCGCAAAGAAAAACATTTTGAATGTATCTCAGTTTTAATAAAATTGCTTCTCTCTCCCCTTTAAAATTGTTATTTAGGCTCAGTCGCTATATAAACGTAATTAAATTTAATGCTGGATTTAATTATAAATAAAAATATCTCTAAATTCAATAAAAATTAATGATAACATTTTGTACTTTTTTTATTTAAATAATAATTAATATATTATAATTCGATCTTGCTGCAGTCTATAATATTAAAATAAAATGACATCTTTTATAAAATTTATTTGTCCTTCTAGCAGTTCGATCTATTTCATTCTTCAAACATAAAATATATATAAAGGATATATTAAAATTTAAAAAATATTAATAATAATTTATAAATTATTATTAAAAAATATCTTATAAATTTTTATAATCAAAATGAAAAATCTTTTGATATAAAATATTCTAAAGCAACAACGCAAGTCATTTTTAATGAGATGAAGTATGAAAAAATATCCTTCAGGGAGTAAAAAAAAAAAAAATGAAAATTACAATCTGTGCAGTGACATTATTTCTAAGATAATTTTTTTCTTGTATGATCAGTATATAAGTACTCGAGGCTGTACTTTGGAGACGTTTACTCATCAGCTGCAAGTTTATATACCTTACTTGTTAGCAATTATTACACCTGAGAGAGCGTTACCAGCAAACAACGTTACTTCTGCTTTGAGCATCGAGTCTTCAAGCAATTTACTGAAGTGATTGCCTTCAGGAGATATAACAAAAGTTATACATGAACTTTGTGATAACTTCTTGGTGTGTTTAATAGTCGAACCACCATCACTGAACATGAAACAGCAATATGTTCTACATGTTATTATATAATAGTAGAGTGTAACACAATTAGTTGCGTACACTGCTCTTCACATATTATAATATGGTAAAACCTTCGTGGTTTACTCATTGATAGAAAACTTGTAACAAAGAGCCCAACACGAACTGAAGAGTACTCCTGAAAATTATTCATGACTAAAACCAAGTTAAGACTATGAAATCTACTGTATAAAAATAATATTTTTTGTTTTATGGATTCGTTTTTAAACCTGTTTAACATTCAAACTAGATGACTAAATACATGTACAGTACAATAACAAGATATGAACTGTTGAAATAATAATAATAAAAAAAAAAAAAAAAAAAGTTAATTTAAAGTAAAGTACGCACTAGAAAAATGAACCTAATATTTTTTACTTAGTATTTTTTAAACATAGTTCAAATGGTGGAGCCCCCATATGGTACCAACATTAAAAAAAAAATTATCTTACACAGGTTTGACAGAAAAAAAAAATAGAAATTCTGAGTGAAAGCGTCGTTTAACATGAGACCTTACCAAGATCCCTATACTAGTACCCTTACATGACAACAACCCTCGAATATCTAAAAAAAAAAAAAAATAAAAAAAAAATCTGCTTTAGGTGGTATGAAAAAAAAAAAAAAGCAGTGTTCAATGATTCGATTTTTAATCAAAAACTGTTTAAAATAGTTTTGTATTCGAACTTATCTTTCCGTTAAAAAAAATCTCTTATGAGAATTAACATGTAAGATTTTCAACTTTTATTTTTTTTTTAAGGGAAAATTAGTTGAACACAAATTTATTCTAAGCAGTTTTCAGTTAACGCTTGAGTCCTTGACCATCACTACATTTTTTTCATACCACCTAAAGCAGTATTTTTCAAAATATTCTAGAGTCTTTGTCAGGTTGTATAGGTTCCATGTACGACGCGTTCAAACTGATTTTGGACTTATTTTTTCTGTCAAACCTGTGTGAGATATTTTGGATTTCGGTATCGTATGGAGGACCATTCGAACTATTTTTAGAAAAAAAGCCTCAAAAATTTTGTGGTAATTTTTTAAATGCGTATTTTGCTTTAACTGAATTTCGTATAATGTTGTATTTAGTCATAAATAGTGGGACATAAGGATTGTTGCATCGCAAACTAATGGCACAGATAGTCCCACAATTTAACTGAAAACAAACAAGTATTAATTTGAAGTTTTTGAAATCTTTGATCGTTACTATACTTCAATAAGAGGGTCCTTACAAAAGCCACTGTGTCTCTGACTGGTGTACTTTCACCCCCGTGGTGTCAACTCCACAAAGATGGGGTAGTTTTCTTCGACCCGAGACTCAGCGAATTTCCAGACCGACTGAGAGGGGAGAGAAAACGAATGATTGATGATCCATTTTGCAACAAAAAGTGTCTTAAATCAATTCTCTTGAAGTAGTTTGACTGTATGAACATGATCACATTTTTTTACACAAAAATATAGATTTCCATAAAGCAGGAATCAGATTTTTATTTTATTAGTTTTTATTTTACACCAACATTAATAAAAATAATTTAAAAGTAACAGTATCGTTTTAAGTAGTGTGCTTCAATTCAATGCTAATAATTTAGCAAATTTTCAATAATGTAATAAGGAAATTGATATTCATCTTTTAAAATAAAATAATATATTATTAAGATCTTCATTATTTAAAGAACAAGAAATCATACTGGATTACAATATGTTAATGTTGTCTTCGATATCTATATATTTATATTATCTGGGATTAGTTGTATAAGTATTTAGTCTATTACATCCTTTGCAAAATCATGTATTAACATTAAATTTAGTTCTTAAATTTTCATAATAATAAATAAGTTGTCTAATCCTTTTTTGTAGTATAATTTTGCATTCAAGTGCATTTATAGGTCCATCATGATATTAAATTACATTATGACTTCATTTCTATAACGAACACTATTGTTTATCACATCGTTACGATGTATATAATTGTATATATACAATAATTGTTTTATTTTTCTTTTACATTGTATTATCGTTTATTTTTTCTGAACTTTCAAATCGTATATAAGCAATGATTTTCGCAAGCAATCATTTTTATATTTCTTATAGATCAAGTTTCACATCCGACATTATTATTTATTATAAATATAAACACTGATAATGGAAAATTTTGAAATTCTATACTCTTTTCATGATTGTTATTCGAAAAAAAAAAAAAAAATACAGAAATTTTAATGGAAAGAGAACAACGTCAAATCTTGTATTCCAAAAACAAAACATCATAAACATTAATAAATAGTAAAACATAAAACAGAGAGAGAGAGAGAAATAAAGAGGTGGGAGTGGGAGGGAGGATAGCAACCAACAGAAAATAATATCGCAACAACGAAATTTTGTACAGCAAGAGTAGATCAATATTATTTTTCTGACTTAATCTGAAATATAATAAAAAAAAGTTGTCTGGTGTTTGGTACAAATTTATTTCTCTATTTTTCTTCTCTTAACACATACCTGTCAAGCTCACGCGTGAAACAGACTTATTTATAGCCTAGTTACGATCGCATCACGGTTTACAGAGTCAGAGAAAAATATATGAACCCCTTCTTTTTGTTGTTGAAGATTTCAGTTATAGATAGCTTCACTGTACTTTTATATGTTATAATACATTGCTTTTGATTTTATAACTGAAAACAATAAAGCCATAACACAAACAAAGATAGCAGGATGTTACGGAGATGAAACTCTTATTTTTTAACTTTTTTCACGTCTGGCATCTTCATCCGCAATGATATATCGCTTGTCATCCCACATAGCACGGACGTGGGAGACGAAACGTGCAACAGTAACAATGACGATTACATCAGAGAGGTGGCAATGAAAACTCTTTGATCACACGTAGGGGAGAGAGTTTTGTATTTGTTGTTTTACATCGGAAGTTATCAACAGTTTGTCTGACTATTGAAATATTAATTAATAAATAGATAACATTTTAAAACTTGTATGAATTTTGTCTACACCTAAAAGAACAACAATAGACAATAATGGTTACATTTTTTTTATTTCATAATTAGAAAATATAAATTATAATATTGTGCTTTTCTAACTTTTTTCAGATTTTTTGGAGTGCGGGAACTAATTTTAAAAATATATGTAAAATATCTGAATTAGGGTGGTACTACCTGATGGGACAACCGTGATGTCATTTTCTCATGCTGTGATTGTCTATTGATGACGTCACGGTTTTCCGATCAGGTAGTACCACCCTAATTCAGATATTTTAAATATATTTTTTAAAATTAGTTACCGCACTCCAAAAAATCTGAAAAATTTCAGAAAAGCATTATTTTAGTTTTATTTTCTAATTATGAAATAAAAAAATGCAACCATTATTGTCTATTGTGAAGTTTGAAAAATGTGCACCTCCGAGCAGCACGAACGTTACTTTGGCCTCATTTGCTGTTGCTAATGCTTCAAGAAAAAAATGATGAAAATTTGCAATTTTGGAGTCTAAATTCGTGATGTATTGTCCATCATGTAAATTTATAAACTGAGTATTAAATTTAAAGTTTTTAAAAAAAAACTAGTACAGAAATTAATTAAAATAATTGCAAATTACATTAATATCAAATAATAAAATTTATTTGTATTCAAGTGTATGTCACATATTTTTCCCCTAAAGGATTATTATAATGAGATTAAAATATCAGTAAAATACGTATCCATAGCTTGTAATTCAATTCCAATACATGATATGTATGTAGAACTTTTATTATAACTGAGTTAAAAATAATATATTCATGTTCAATTAGAACCAATAATATTGATGAAACGACAGCTTCTGAAATGAATGTAAATTTGTGCCGAAAACACCGCCCCAATCTGCACGGCTGGCAGGTGAGCCGTCAAGTTGTAATTTGATCATCTCTCATATTTATTCACCGATATTATCACAGATTACATGCCCGGTTATTGATTTAGTGAACGAGTAGCGAACATACATCAGTGGATACATCATGTTAAATTGTCACAAAGGGGGGTAGGGGGATGGGGGAGAAAGCAGTGGAGGTAATTCGGCAATTAAAATATTTATGAAGGTAGAAAAATAGATAACCGAATTGCATAAATATATCAAAAAAAAGTTATAACACTTCATAAAATTTATTTTATACTGGAGATTTTTTTCTGCAAAATGTCTGTCCCACAGCCATAACGTTTGTCAAACTACGACACATGATGTCAATCTCATCGCCTATGACAAATCTTGAGTAACGAGTGGAACAAGATCGTATATCAATCATACATGATATTAAAATCTTTTACTGTCAATAGCAGCTTTAAAACTACCATGGCAAAGCGTCTGCTGTTTTTGGATTGAGACTTCGACTATTCCTCAAGTGACCAGCCCCCATGCAGTGAGAGCTCTGCAGTGTACAGTTAAATACGTAGTAATCAGTGTCCATTAAATGTGAGCAGAATGAATTATGATGTTACATTTTTATGAGATTAACTTTACGTCGTTTACAGGCATATATAATAATATACGTGTGTCATAATAATGTGTTTGAGGGGACAAACAAATTCAAGAAAACCAAAGAAATAAACAAGAGAAATATTTAGTGAAATTATCGCACATAAATAAATTACTTTCGAAGTATATATTATATTTGCTGGAGAAAATAAAGTTGATAGAATTTTGTAGAAATTTTGTATATTTTTTTTCAGTTGTTTTTCGCAATTTTTTTTTAAAAAGGTAGGTTTTGCATTATATTTTAAATAATTTTAATAAATATTTATGCACATCAATACAGCTTTAAACTATTTTAACTTTAAGCACTTTAAGCAATATTTTATCAACTGTTATGATATATGTAACTACATTATTTATATTGTGACTGCATTATTTATCATCACGTTATTATAAGTTGTGCGACCTCAATATTGTACATGTCACACATAAGAAGCTTATGAGCATGGTGATATAAGCGTCTCCTGGCCACCAAGGATACACAACAGTCTACTCTCAAGCCACTTCTTCTCTGCGGTTGCTGCTTGGATTCGCTCCTATCTCATCTTGAGTGGTGACAAATTTCAACATGCTCCTCCCAACCACAAATTGAGCCAGCGTGCCAGCCAAAATTCTCACCACAAGAAATCCTCTCTAGCGTTACTAGGAAACATTTTCCTCGGCTTAATTAAGATAATTTTCCCTTTTCATTATCTAGAAACCAAATATAATAATAATATATGAAATTATAAATTAAATTATTCAATTAACTAAATTTTAATCACTCACTAATTATTTGTTTATGTAATTATAACATCATATTGAGATTTATAAAAAAAAAACACAAAACATAATGCTAAGTTTTAAAATTATGTAATTACATTGCGCGTGATCTAAATGCCCTTTAATTTCATTAAATCTCTTCATATTGAGACAGTCATACAAAAAACGTGCATCGAAGGTATACGTGTGGCTTGCACGATGATATGTCTCTCAGTCTGATTTTTTTTTTTTTTTTTTTGCATTAGAATTTTTTTACTAAGCTGCAATGGGCACACTTATAATTTTTTTACTAAGCTGCAATGGGCACACTTATAATTTTTTTTTTTTTTTTACAATTTACGTTATATGGTTATTATTCATTGCTATCTTTAATAAATGGTTATCGATAAAATTTTACAAAATCGAGATTTTTTTCTTTGAAATCAAATTCTATTATATTTTTTATTCTACTTTCATATCAATAGTTCCCTATTCTATAATCATGTTCCATGCAAGTTATAATAAATCACGTCTGCATGATATGCCCCATGTGAGAGCCTTACAAAGCGACTGGGGTCTCGGGGGAGCACCAGCTGTTGCTCTAACCTCGTCCAAACCTCGTCCTCTTGGTCTCTCGAGAGACGAACGAGCTGCACGATGGTGCCTTAATATCTGAGAGAATATTCAATGGCATGTAAGAAAAATGTATCAAAATATATCAGTGGATTTCAACAATGAGGTGTCCTTTAATTTGGGAATTAAATAATTTTGAGCTTTCATTCACTCTAGTTTCATCATTGCCAACATTTTGATTAGTTCAAAATTTTATATTTCATTCTATGATAATGAATTTAGAATTTACCCAAGGTTAAATAATGTTCTAATGTCAGAAAAATTAATGTAATGAAGGAAATTTGCAATACATTCAATGTTTTTCATTAGTTAAAGAGTTTGAGACAGCAAGGTTCGTTTGAAAGAATATATGATGACAGATTTGGTTAGTTCTATCCATCAAAGCACAGGCTGACTTTTTGACCTGTCACGCTTCGATTTAAGCCTTTTAGACGCTCTCAGCTGTCCACCAGACCTCCAGCAGCAGGTCGAGGGTCGACAGACGGTGCGAGAAGGTAGCGACACTGCATGGTAAGCTAGTTTGATTTCCGTAAAAGCTTTGAAAAAATAAAAAGGTCGAAAAAGCATTAGTTCGGTAAAGGAGAGGAAAGTATGTAAATGAGATAGAATAAGAGTCTAAAAGAAAGGATTTTATTCTATCTCCATAGGATAAGGCTTTAAAAAGTTTTAAAATTTGCATTTGAATATTTTGCTATCTATTGAATTATCTTGAATGAAAATTGTCTTTTCATACACGCATACTTTATAACATTTAAATTCAAGTTCTGGAACAACACTACACAAATTCATTCAAAACTTAAAGGTATTGTTGTTTGATTTTGTGCTTTATATTTCTTCATTTGCAAATCGGACACAAGAAACAAAAAGAGTTTTTACTATGGAACTCTTGGCGTATCCATAAATCTCAGAGACAGCCGATAAATCGCACGTAAATAAAATGCGAATGTCAAGTGTTTGTTACCATTTGTTTTGTTAAGATTGGACTTTTGTCTGCAGTCACACGGCTGTCACTTGGAAAGATTCATAGATGAGACAAAACAACTTTCTACTTGATTCTTCACTACTTTTGAGATGAATCGTGACAAAGTATTGCAAATACTTCTTTAATCAATCATTTTTTAATAGAATATACTTTTCGCTTACGCTTAAATTATGCTTCAATACGTAGAACGAATTCAAAGTGTGTACAGGTAAATATCACAATACATATGTCTTAATTACTTAATTGCACCTTAAAAACAGAATAATTTGTTATTGAGAATAATCACATGACGCGACCAGTTGCAAAATTGCAAAAACCAGGCAATTACAATCCTAATTTCTGATACAAACTAGTTTTCTTACTTCTAAACGTTGACAATTAGGCGCTTGCATGTGACGTCAGATCGGGAGTTCCACGGTCGTCCGACAGGCGTCGGCATGATGGAACTATACGCATAGGATCAAATTAAAATAATAAAAAATTATTTAAAAATATATAAAGAAAAAAAATCAAAAGTTTGTAAATTTAAATAAGACAAAAATGTTCACCTCACATATTTTTATTTTCATTTTTATTAATTTAAAATAAGTTCTCTTAATCTTATGCCTGCACGCAGAATTCTCTACCACTACCACCAAAATGGCGGCCTGCGCGCGCATGTTTTCTCTCATCTCCTGTAAAGTAGACTGATTGCGTTGCTCAAGCAACCACCTTATAATCTTTAGTGAAAAATTGTGTGAAAATTGTCTCCATTTCCATGTGCATGGTTTCGCATGACCCCTGTAAAGTGTACAACTTTATGAGCAGTGATGTGATGCAGGTTGAATTATATTAGGAATGTGATCAAGAATTCGGAGATTGAAAATAATGTGAAACGTAAAAATAGTCTTTTTTTTTTAAATATTTTAATTTCCTACCACACTGATATGATAATCTCTCTTTATGATGATATTTAACTATTTTTGTTTCTTATTGTTTTATATTTAAATTTCCTGGCGCTGCAGTTAAAAGAAACCGAAATTGAAATTTTTATACCTCAAACAACGTTATACTGTACAATGTTATATATTATATACTGAAGGTGTGGAGAATTTTTATGGCCCATAAAAAGTTACTACCAACTGTATTAAGCATCAAGATTTTACGACGGTTCTTATAAATTGTTTTCCTTAACAATTAGTGTTCTCAATTATAATTCCGTTAACTTGTTTTTATTACGAAAAGGTTCGCAATGCCTGCATGTATTTTAAATTTATAATTATAGAATAATTAATTTTTCTTTTACTGTAAACTGATTTTTTTTAATAAAACACTTTCTGAAAAAAAAATTGTCATTAACGTATTAAATTATAATTTAGTTGGCCGTCTCTATATAGGTAATCATTCTAATATAAAGAAACAAATATGTAAATGTTTAGAGTAGCAAATTTATTTAGCCAATTTCTAAATAATTTCTTTTGTACAATCAGACTACTTTTAATAAACTAAGGGAGAGGAAAGACGAGAGAGAGAGAGAGAGAGAGAGAGAGAGAGAGAGAGAGAGAGAGAGAGAGAGAGAGAGAGAGAGAGAGAGAGAGAGAGAGAGAGAGAGAGAGAGAGAGAGAGAGAGAGAGAGAGAGAGAGAGAGAGAGCGACGTTATTCGTAGATAACACGTACTCTCTTGTTTTCTCCCACGGCAGTTGTCGGGACTCTCAGTTTTGTCGGGATATCCCGACAGCGTTTTCGCTTATTTCTGATTCTCCGTATGGAGAAGTACATAAAAAACATTATTTTAGTCAATTAAAATTTTTCCCAGTAATATACGATTAAAGTCGTTGAGAAAACGCTAATTTCGAAATCCAGGTGGCAGCACAGTCTCTCCCTCCCCCTCGTGTTTGTTTTTTTTCCCCGCAGGGGGCGCTGTGTTCGAACTTTTGTCGGGATACTCTCTCTCGCTATGACGTCATTAATATATACCCTGCTGACATTAGATGTATTAAGCATATTGACGGGACTTCTCGGACTTAGAGTAAAAATATTGAAAGGGAGAGCATATATTCCATAAAGTTACTGCCAGGACTTTAACCCTTCTGAAATTAATTCGTGGTAGAGTTCTTAATGGGATGCGAACTTTAATCGGGATACTCTCTCTCGCTATGACGTCATTAATATATACCCTTATGACAAAATATATTGTAAGCCTATTGAGAGGACTTATTGGACTTAGAGTGGAAATATTGAAAGGGAGAGCATATACTCCTTACAGTTATTAACGGGCATTTTACCCTTAAGAAAATAATTCTTGATAAATTTCTTTACGGGATGTTTCCAATAAAATAAAAACGGGATACCTTTTTTGTTTAATTACGTCATAATTGCTCACTCAACTGAAAAATATAGGGAGCAGATTCACAGAACTTCCCCGGAAAGTATGATCTCTCATACATGTAAACGGGATACTTTATAAAATCTGTCCAAAGAGAAAGGTGGCAAGCATCAGCGTCAAAACTTACGGTTTACGAGCTTCCTTGTGCTCAATTCCTCACACGATCTTCAATAACAAGTACACTCTGAGTTCATGAATTGATTTTATAATAACATACTTAGTTTTTAGTAGGAAAATATTGTAGATTTTGAAATATATTGAAGCTCTGACACAAAACGTAACACAATGTGGCGTCACCATTTTCTTTACCAGCATTTTCCCACAATGCATTGAGGCAACGTCGGGGAGGTAAACCTGATTATCGGTAAAGGTTTCACGCAAGCATTGCCCGGCTGAAAGAATTTGAGGGTTCGCAAGGCGTACTAAATGGCAAGGAGGTTGACCGGATTTAAGGTCCGCATACTCTGAAAATGACGTCACAAACTGCTTCGCTGCGTTAAAGGCGGGATGAGAAAAAAATACTTCATCCTCGAATAATTTCTGTGAGCAGATACACGGGATGCGGACTTCAAATATTTTAAGTTCTTCATTGGAGACCGACCTTCTGTTGATGCCGGCGATCACACGTGGATCTCCCTATGTCTTCAATTTTTCACCGCACTCCGCAACTTTTTTAAAGTTCCCTTTTGGAGTCCGACCATCTGTTCACACCGGCGATTGCCTTGGCTCCTTCCGGTACATGATTTTTATTTTCAATCCGTCTTCTCTGTGCGATGTACGACTGCTTGTCGATACCGGCAATCGCACTGGCATCTCCCGGTGTCAGCATCCTTAATCGCATTACATCAGCCGCTCACACGAAAGGGTGAGCAGGAATAGTGATATTCAATCTGCACACATTGTCGGGATCTAAGACTTTGAAGAAATTTCGACGAAAATAAATTCAGCGTTTAAAAAATCCCGCCACTTGTGAAATGTTTGCCGAAGGGTAAAAGAGGGATGTGAGCGTGAGATAACCCTCAAGAATTCTCCCAGAAGGGAAATTCATGCACGAAGCATTGTAGGGATAGAGACTTTGAAGAAAAATAGAAAAGGTGTCTCGCAGTTATTGACCGGCTGAGAAAATTCGGGGTTACGCAGGGTATACTACCTGACGATTAGTTTGACAGGATTGTCAAAAAAACTTTTGTGTTACGTTTCAATGTCCACGTACGGTTATAGTCAGTGGACCTCGACTTTTTCTCAAAGTAAAATAATGCCAGTTCGAACGACTCCAGGCACTGCATATGACGTCACAAACTGCTTCGCAGCACTATAGGTGGGATATGAGAAAAAATTAGTTCGCCCTCGAATAAATTCTCTGAGCAGATACACGGGATTCGGACTTCAAATATTTTAAGTGCTTCTTTGGAGACCGACTGTCTGTCGATGCGGGCGATCACACGTGGACACATCGCATTTAAAGAAGCACTATTATCTAGATATTATCTTAAAAATATCTCTAACGTGCTGTATGGGAGATGTATACAGTTCAATAATCGTTGCATTTAGTTAATATATGACATCGGTTTACGTATGCATACAAAAGGCAAAAACTTTCGTTGCAGCCTACCCATTGGAAAATTTGACGTCCCACTCACAGTCCCAGAGACGTCATTATTATTCAAGTATACTATTTAGTACAAGACTTTAACTTAAATTACCAAAATATTGTACAGTATCAATAAAATACGAAAACACCACAAAAAGCTATTATATATATATAAAAAGAAAATTATTTTATACCATGTTTTTCATATCCGGGCACTAATCTTTTCATAACGTTTATCTTTTTCACTCTCTCATCTAAAAAATATGGCTGGACCCTGAGGAGAGAGAAGATTTGAGGTCCCGAATATAGACACAAACAACTTAAGTGTTCGCTCTTTTCCATATCCCGACACTAATCTTTTCATTATTTTTTTTTTATTCTCTCTCATGTAAAAAATATGGCTGGACCCTGAGGAGAGAGAAGATTTGGGGTCCCGAAAATAGACACAAACAACTTAAGTGTTCGCTCTTTTCCATATCCCGACACTAATCTTTTCATTATTTTTTTTTTATGCTCTCTCATGTAATAAATATGGCTGGACCCTTAGGAGAGAGAAGATTTGAGGTCCCGAAAATAGACACAAACAACTTAAGTGTTCGCTCTTTTCCGTATCCTGACACTAATCTTTTCATTATTTTTTCTTTATTCTCTCTCATGTAAAAAATATGGCTGGACTCTGAGGAGAGGGAAGATTTGGGATCCCGAAAATAGACACAAACAACTTATGTGTTCGCTCTTTTCCATATCCCGACCCTAATCTTTCATAACCTTTATCTTTTTTTTTATTCTCTCTCATGTAAAAAATATGGCTGGACCCTGAGGAGAGAGAAGATTTGAGGTCCCGAAAATAGACACAAACAACTTATATGTGTTCGCTCTTTTCCATATCCCGACACTAATCTTTTCATAACCTTTATCTTTTTTTTTATTCTCTCATGTAAAAAATATGGCTGGACCCTGAGGAGAGAGACGATTTGAGGTCCCGAAAATAGACACAAATAACTTATATGTGTTCGCTCTTTTCCATATCCCGACCCTAATCTTTCATAACCTTTATCTTTTTTTTTATTCTCTCTCATGTAAAAAATATGGTTGGACCCTGAGGAGAGAGAAGATTTGAGGTCCCGAAAATAGACACAAGTAACTTAAGTGTTCGCTCTTTTCCATATCCCGACACTAATCTTTTCATAACCTTTACCTTTTTTTTTATTCTCTCTCATGTAAAAAATATGGCTGGACGTTGAGGAGAGAGAAGATTTGGGGTCCCGAAAATAGACACAAACAACTTATATGTGTTCGCTCTTTTTCATATCCCGACACTAATCTTTTCATAACCTTTATCTTTTTTTTTATTCTCTCTCATGTAAAAAATTTGGCTGGACCCTGAGGAGAGAGACGATTTGAGGTCCCGAAAATAGACACAAATAACTTATATGTGTTCGCTCTTTTCCATATCCCGACCCTAATCTTTCATAACCTTTATCTTTTTTTTTATTCTCTCTCATGTAAAAAATATGGCTGGACCCTGAGGAGAGAGAAGATTTGAGGTCCCGAAAATAGACAGAAACAACTTTAGTGTTCGCTCTTTTCCATATCCTGACACTAATCTTTTCATTATTTTTTTTTTATTCTCTCTCATGTAAAAAATATGGCTGGACTCTGAGGAGAGAGAAGATTTGGGGTCCCGAAAATAGACACAAATAACTTATGTGTTCGCTCTTTTCCATATCCCGACACTAATCTTTTCATTATCTTTATCTTTTTTTTTATTCTCTCTCATGTAAAAAATATGACTGGTCCCTGAGGAGAGAGAAGATTTGAGGTCCCGAAAATAGACACAAACAACTTAAGTGTTCGCTCTTTTCCATATCCTGACACTAATCTTTTCATTATTATTTTTTATTCTATCTCATGTAAAAAATATGGCTGGACGTTGAGGAGAGAGAAGATTTGGGGTCCCGAAAATAGACACAAACAACTTATATGTGTTCGCTCTTTTCCATATCCCGACACTAATCTTTTCATAACCTTTATCTTTTTTACTATTCTCTCTCATGTAAAAAATATGGCTGGTCCCTGAGGAGAGAGAAGATTTGAGGTCCCGAAAATAGACACAAACAACTTATGTGTTCGCTCTTTTCCATATCCCGACACTAATCTTTTCATTATCATTATCTTTTTTTTTATTCTCTCTCATGTAAAAAATATGGCTGGTCCCTGAGGAGAGAGAAGATTTGAGGTCCCGAAAATAGACACAAACAACTTAAGTGTTCGCTCTTTTCCATATCCTGACACTAATCTTTTCATTATTTTTTTTTATTGTATCTCATGTAAAAAATATGGCTGGACGTTGAGGAGAGAGAAGATTTGGGGTCCCGAAAATAGACACAAACAACTTATATGTGTTCGCTCTTTTCCATATCCCGACACTAATCTTTTCATAACCTTTATCTTTTTTTTTATTCTCTCTCATGTAAAAAATTTGGCTGGACCCTGAGGAGAGAGAAGATTTGAGGTCCCGAAAATAGACACAAACAATTTAAGTGTTCGCTCTTTTCCATATCCTGACACTAACCTTTTCATTATATTTTTTTTTTAATTCTCTCTCATGTAAAAAATATGGCTGGACCCTGAGGAGAGGGAAGATTTGGGGTCCCGAAAATAGACACAAGCATTTTAAGTGTTCGCTCACTTAAAATATTTGAAGCCCGCATCCCGTGTATTTACTCTCAGAAATTATTCGAGGGTGAATCATTTTTTTCTCATCCCGCCTATAGTGCTGCGAAGCAGTTTGTGACGTCATTTTAAGTGCCTGGAGTCGTTCGAGCTGGCATTATTTTACTTTGAGAAAAAATCCAGGTCCACTGACTGTAACCGTACGTAGACATTGAAATCGAACATAGAATAGTTCTTTTGACAATCCTGTCAAACTATTCGTCAGATAATATACCCTGCGTAACCCTGAATTTTCTCAGCCGGGCAACAACTGCGAGAAACCTTTTCTATTTTTCTTTAGAGTCTTTATCCCTACAATGCTTCGTGCATGAATTTCTCTTCTGGGAGAATTCTTGAGGGTTATCTCACGCTCACATCCCTATTTTACATTTCGGCAAACATTTCACAAGTGGCGGGATTTTTTAAACGCTGAATTTATTTTCGTCGAAATTTCTTCAAAGTCTTAGATCCCGACAATGTGTGCAGATTGAATATCACTATTCATGCTCACCCTTTCGTGTGAGTGGCTGATGTAATGCGATTAAGGATGCTGACACCGGGAGATGCCAGTGCGACTGCCGGTATCAACAAGCAGTCGTACATCGCACAGAGAAGACGGATTGAAAATAAAAATCATGTACCGGAAGGAGCCAAGACAATTGCTGGTGTGAACAGATGGTCGGACTCCAAAATGGAACTTTAAAAAAGTTGCGGAGGGCAGTGAAAAATTGAAGACATAGGGAGATCCACGTGTGATCGCCGGCATCAACAGAGGGTCGGTCTCCAATGCAGAACTTAAAATATTTGAAGTCTGCATCCCGTGTATCTGCTCACAGAAATTATTCGAGGGTGAAGTATTTTTTTCTCATCCCGCTTTTAACGCTGCGAATCAGTTTGTGACGTCATTTTCAGAGTATGTGGACCTTAAAATCCGGTCAAGCTCCTTGCCATTTAGTACGCCTTGCGAACCCTTAAATTCTTTCAGCCGAGCAATGCTTGCGTGAAACCTTTACCGATAATCAGGTTTACCTCCCCGACGTTGCCTCAATGCATTGTGGGAAAATGCTGGTAAAGAAAATGGTGACACCACATTGTATTACGTTTTGTGTCAGAGCTTCAATATATTTCAAAATCTACAATATTTTCCTACTAAAAACTAAGTGTGTTATTATAAAATCAATTCATGAACTCACAGTGTACTTGTTATTGAAGATTGTGTGAGGAATTGAGCACAAGGAAGCTCGTAAACCGTAAGTTTTAAAGCTGTTTGCCACCTTTTTCTTTGGACAGATGTTATAACCTATCCCGTTTATATGTATGTGAGATCATAGTTTCGAGGGGAATGCAATGGAAGCAAGTACTGTGAAACTGCTCCTTTCGTTTTTTCAGTAGGGTGAGCAATTATGATGTCAATAAACAAAAAAGGGTATCCCGTGTTTATTCTTTTGGAATCATCCTGTAAAGAAATCTATGACAAAATAGTTTCTGAAGTGTACAAGTCCTGGCAATAATTATGCGTAATAATTGCTCTACCTTTCAATGTTTTCTTTTTAAGTGGAAAAATTCCCTCCAATATGCTTAATAAATCTTATCTTATGAGGGCTAGCCTGAAATAACAGGAATCTGTAAGGACCCTATATATGCCCATTGCTTAATTTTGACTAGAAGTAACTATCTCGGACGTCAGTGAGTAGTTATATCTTGACAATATGCTCAGTAATTGAAGAGTTAAGATGTCGGACTTAATAAAAACGAAATTTCTTTTAAATCCCGCTTATATGCACGTGAAATGTTATATTGAAGAGGAAACTATCTGTGACGTCATTACTGACAGCTTCATTAAGTCACACAAAGGTCCCGACAATGATGAGGGTAACGTCAGTGTGACCACGTGACATATCACGTGATATCCCGATAATCCCCATTTTTGGAAGGGTTAAAGTGTCAGTTGTGACGTCACTTCCCCCTTCCCGACAACATCAAATCCCGTCAGTATGCTTCCCACAAACAAAACTTTGACCTCCAATATCTCGGAAACTACAGGTACGAAAATTACAAATAATTTTGTGGGTTCGTTTGCCCCCCTAATGAAGCAATTAAGCTCAATTAGATTCAATTTGGACATGGTCAATTTTATTGACTGACAATAATACTCTCATCTTGCGCCTGGTTATCTACGAAAACGGGTACTAGAGAGAGAGAGAGAGAGAGAGAGAGACAGAGAGACAGAGAGCTCTTAATACATCAAAAGTCAACAAGTCGGGATGTTCTCTTGAGACTAGCAAGGAGAGACGTCAAATGTCAAAGCCTTACGTTTGACCAGCACTCCACTTTCGTGTCCCTAAGAAAGGTCCAATATTTAAACTGCACAAAGTTGGTATTCAAAGCAACAGGATTTTCTTTGTCGGAGCTTTTCATACTAACGCTTTTATTGCATTCATACAAAAATCCTTGGTGTTCAACGATGTAAATCCTGATGTCATTCTTGTAGTTTAAACGCTATTGTATTTTAATTAAAATTTTCAAAATAATATATCAAGTTATTTTTATCAATATAATCTAGTATGTTTTTTTAATGTAATTTTTAATTTCTTGTTATATTTGAAGTTAACAGACATATTATACGCATACATATAAAATATAATTTTTGTATACTGAATCATATATGTTCCAAATTATGTAAATTATTATTATTTTAGAAACATGGATTATCCGTATTTGTAATTTATCTGTGTATAATATCAATAATATGCAACTATTTGAGGATGGGTATTTATCAGTTTTCTATAATTATTGTTCCCAACCGTAAAAACTTCGGATTCATTATCTTCATCACGAATATAATAAAGCATAAAAAAATTAAATCGTATTTAAAATATTCGCTAAATTTATGGTATAAACACGAGAAAATTCAATATTTTTTATCCGCAAATTTCAATAACACAAATATTTTAATTTTAAAAATAAAAACAATTAAAAGGTAATTAGAACTCTTTATAAGAACTTTTCTACTAAAAGCAGAAAGGCCACATTTTTAAAAAAATAATTTACTATGATCCATCGTCATGCCACAAGTAAAACAAACGCATTAACTAAAAGCTTACTCGTTTTATATATACCACCACGTACGCATGAAACAAACATCAACACATGACAACATGGCATATTGCTGCAAATACTATGTAGTTCGTGTCATAGTAATGGATATTTCGCATTACGCTGTCTGTCACCACATGACGTATCGACTGTCAAAAGAGCTCCACTGAAAGGTCCGACAACATCAAACACGGGGGGCTCATGCATCTCAATTTATCCAGGCACGTCAGATGTCAACGACAGGACCGATAAGAGAAGGTCGTTACCGAGGGTCTGCTCACCTTTTTCTTTACCTGATAACACCGGATGTGTTGTTGAAATTATTTTAAAATATTAGGAGATGACAGAAGTTAAGTAACAAAGTAACTACAGAAAACTTTCAAATATGAATTTAGGCTGTCAATTATATCAAGATGCAAAGATTTTTATAGAGGCATGTATTATATTTAAATTAAAGGTATACAGGCCTCAAATTACAAATTAGACAGACATTAAGTGTTGCTCGAGTTTATAATCAACATTCGTATTATTTTTACCTGCGCGCGGTGCGTCTGTGCGAAGTCGCGCTGTAAAGAAAGTCCTTGCTGACGTCACAACTCACAGCTAGCACCGATTAGCATTGAGTTGTGACGTCATCAAGGACTTCGTGACGTCATCAAGGACTAAATTTCTTACTTTGAACTGCGACTTCGCACAGATGCATCACGCGTGGAAAAAAATGATGCGAATGTTGATTATATACTCTAAACCCACTTGGTTACTGTCTGACTTGTATTTTGAGGCCTGTATGCCTTTAATACGGTCTTATATAATATTATGTTCAGCATCAATGCAGTAACATATTCTTACAAAAAGATGTGAGAGTAATGCAATATACATTGTTTCCACAGTGGAGTATTGTCCTCATTTTTTTTTATATCAGAAATGGATTGAGGGTGAAAAGTTATGCTACCCTGATTTTTTTCAGATTTTTTAGAGCCCGGGAAGTATTTTTAAAAAATTATTGAAAGTCCTATTTGTGACGTCACGCGACGTCAAGTCCTATCAACTCTGTAAATAGAATTCATTACATCACAGTAGTCTATCTATTTAAATATAAATTTACATGAGGTACAAGTGCGTGTTTCACAAGAACAGATACACCAGAAAGTATATGACTCGTGCATATATAGATTCTGTAAATTGAAGCAAGTTCTAGAGGGCGCCATTTCCTTCACGTCGATTTACCAGCGGTCACGTGACACCTCTCACATCAGCTGGACGGCGGGAAATGTCATGGACAGCGATGTATTGGCCTTGTCAGATCCCCGGCGATGGTTTTCCTACAACGTCTCTTTCCGCCTGCACGAGGCCACACAGACGAGCCCTCCGCGGACGTGTCACCCCGAGCGGTGCAAACAATGGAGACGAGCTTCGTGGGCGTGTAGACGAGCTGAGGAAATGAGAGCCGTGATTATGTCCTCGTGATTAGCATGAACAATGGCCTCACTCCCCATACCTCACTTGTTATACCATGCACGTTTTTTGTTAAATAAATAAAAATAAAATAATTAATATTTAAAAAATAAAGTCATGTTTATGAAAGTGACTCATCCGTATTGATGTCTGTTATTTTAAAATAAATAACACGAGCGCCGCGGAAACACAGCAAAACGTTAATTCGATGCTCATGTTATCCAGTGACTCCAACGTTTATTTTCCAACGTTTATTTTTGCACAACGCACACACACACACACACTTGAGTGCTGGCTAGTATAGTGTTAATTATTCGCCCGATATCCGACCCGAGTGGCACGTTAAATAAACCTACACGCCGAATATTTGTGAACTTTAACAAAACTCGGAGGGTGTTTTCATCGTTTTCTGCAACAATGAACTTTCCACTTGCGTTTATAACATCGACATAAACGCTCCTCTTATTGGGCGCTCATTAACACTGACAATAAAGGTTTAACGTCATTAAATGTAGACTTTAATGCGTTTAATTAGTTTTAAGTAGATTTATCGTCAGCTCATCGCTCCTTTAACCCTCCTAATGAGGCATTTAATCTTATCGTAGTAATTTTATACGTTTAGCGAGTGCAGCAGTACAATATCATCGATACTTTATTGTTCTTCATTTCACCACACAGTCTTTATCGTGGTATCCAGGATGACTCAGTTAGGTGGGGCCTCCATCTCAGCAGATCGAGGGACGATATGGCACGTGACGAAATCAAGGCGGCACGTGACCCTGCTGGTTATTCACTCGAGCGGCTCTGGGTCAGCCGTGCGCTCGGGGACGGCTGTATTTGTTACCGACACCAGCAAGCTCGGGAAGGCGTCATATGAGAAGAGCTGGCAGTGTCTTATCTCTCCCAACGAGCGGATCAATTAGATTGGTCGACCATGAAAAATTCGTCAAGTTTCTTTTTTACTTGAGTTGGTTTGGTGATGTGAAAAGAAGAAATAATGGTCTCTCTCTTCCCAATTTCTTCTTAATAAGGACATGAACATTTTATAATTAGATCGATCAATAAATATTACGCAGCAA
Organism: Siphlonurus alternatus; assembly: GCA_949825025.1. NCBI lineage: Eukaryota > Metazoa > Arthropoda > Insecta > Ephemeroptera > Siphlonuridae > Siphlonurus > Siphlonurus alternatus. The sequence goes on along the minus strand of OX463779.1, from coordinate 17,328,410 downwards.
CTATTTCTGTTTTTTTTTTCTTATTATTTAGATAAAAAGAAGTGTCTGCAATGAAGTTTAAGTAGCATTCTGATAATTATTAAGTAAAAACTTTTTTAGTCATTTTAGCATTTAGTTATTGATATTTTCTTCATTGAAAGAACAATATTAGTATATAATCTTATTTAACTTAAAATTGCAATATATTTATTTTTATTATTAATGATTGTAAATATTAAATTCTTTAAATTCAAATTTTAATGCCATATCTAATATTATATCAATTGAATTTGTTATTTCAAACATCTGCTTCAAACGAGCGCATTCATTTGGCACTTATTTTGTAACTTCTTTCATAACGTCAAGTTGGGAAGTTTACTTTTGTTCAATATTAAATTTGCATGAGTTTTGTCACACTTTGTGGAGGTGAAGTGACAGTGACAACTAAATATTTTAGAATAGTTCCTTCCTCAGTGGAATTGTAAGTATAAATCTTTTTATACATAGGAATTATTTGAAGTGACAAAGGAAATCAGACATAGATAACGTTCCATTAGTCTATAGATACCAGTATTAAGACATTTTTTCTTGTACCGTATACATGTATGTACATTTACAATATAAAAAAATAATTACATTAACCAAGATATTTTAACTTAAATGCAATCCTTGCAACTCTAGCTTGCATGCAACCTCCTTGCTTTTCTCTCTGCAATGGAAGATTCTTGGGTTAGTCTTCAGATAGTTCAGATTCGTCCCCTGAGACAACGCATCTTGGAAAAATAAAGAATCTTTCCCCTCTCTCGCCATCAGACATATTGCTAGTGATTGTCTGAAAACCCCGCTCGTTTCTTCTATTGTGGTGTGAAGCATATAGTGTCATATCTAAGATACTAGTTATGTGTCTAAAGCCACTTTATATGATTGTAGTCGACAAACAGATATTAAATTGTATATTGACTTTAAAATTTTAACTGTCCTCTTTTAATGAACATTTTGAAGTAATTTTCACATTTTAATATTTTTTTGTTGCAGTAATTAATATTTTGTGATTCCCATCTGCTTTAGTAATGACAAAATGTTTCAAAAGTATTACAATTAATAATCATTATATTTTCTTTTATTTTCATTAATTTTTAAAACAAATTCTTGTCACTCGTTAAAAATATCACATCATTAAAAACTGTAAATAATTTAATAATGATCATTTCAACTTTTAATGGGACTCTTTAACAATACCCAAATTATGGAAATAAATCAGCCATAGCTTTTATTTTTAAGAAAGTAGGCAAACAAGGAATGTTAGGAAAGTATAAATAAGACGCAAATAATAAATTGATTAAATTTATAGAAAACTGGAGTTTGCAACAAAACTCACTATAGCGTATTGTTTTTTTTTTTTCTTGTTTTCAAATTATCCTTGATTATAATTTGCCAATAAATACAATAAAATTAATGAATGGCAATTAACATGATTATAGAAAAACATAAGGGAATGAAAGACTATACACTGTTATATTTTATACTATTCAAATATTTGTTAAAATAGCTCTGCAGTTAACAATGGGGAATTCTCTTACAACTCAAATTTTAATTTAACTACTATATTATGATAGGGTACATATTAACAATAAGTTTGACTTAAGTTTCAACTTTTTTAACTCAAATTTGGGGACTCTGAAGGGATTATTAGAATAGGGGCAAAGTATGCAACCCGCGCGCAAACCTGAAAATTGTGACGTAGAAACTCCCTAGTTAACACACAACAACTGCCTGATATCATAGTTTGAGCGTCAAGGAGTCATTGGCTATAAATTTTAGTAACACGATCGAAATCAGCAGGTTTTTCTACCCTAGTATCAATAGTTTTTTCTCTAATATCAGTTTACTTTAAGAGTGATAATCAAAAATATAAATTTATTGCCGGAAAATTTTGCCTGCTAGGCAGTTTCTACGTCATGTTTTGGCGCTAAATTCAAAAGGAGGAAGATTTTTAAAAAATTCCCATGCCTCCAATTTTGAAATTTGAAACTTTTTTATTTTAGGACATTTAATTTCAAGGCATATCGCATCCGAAAAAAAATTAAAATAAATGTAGGAGAATTCCCCATTGTTAGTTATATATCATTTTACACTTACAATTTTTTTCTTCGTATTTTTGTTCGACAAGACATTTTTTCCTTTCGTTTTTTTCACTCTCATCTCTAGGTTATTATTTTATTATACGCACTCCTCTATTTATCTTTTCATTTTATTTATTTATATTTCTTCATATTAAGTAGGAAGAAACTGGATTCTACATTTCCGCATATATTTTCAAAGAAAACTTGAAATTGAAGAAAAGCCCATCAACAGAAGCTCTCAGATATTTAGACTGAAGTACCAATAACTGCCCTCCTCCCTCCTCCTCCCCAGCTGATTAGCATACGACTGCTAATCGTTGGCTTATCGCTCTCGGAGCTCTTTATATTTTTTTTTAGATCAAAGTTGAAACCTATTTTCTGTTAAAATAAATAAACTGACAACCGTTTTTCACAATTTTAGTAACTATGAAATATATTTTACTGCCATCTATGAAAAGAGTAATAAATTGTAGTAAACAACATCTAAAATCAAAGAGTCACATGAAATCACCAAAACGTTTCAGAAGATCTAGGAGATCTAGGCAAATTTCCTTGTTTTAAGTTTAGATTTTAGCTAACAAATTCAATTGTTTTATTTTTTAAAAGGGAATATGGGTCATTCACTCATATTGAATAAATTTGTTACTGTATTATTAGGTATATAATTTTCATCACATGTTACTTATTCTTACTAATTTGATACTATTTAGTTATTAATTAAAAAATAATCCACTGTAACTTTCACTTTATACATACTGTAATTTTGTTGTGCCACTTTTAAATACATTGTATTTATGACATTAGTTTTAGTATATATGCATATTTTTTTCTCTCTTTCATGAAATCCCACGTTTATATATTACGGATTCACGTAAAAAACTAATTATCAGTTTCAGTTTTAAAATATTTTTTAAAAGACATCATTTCAGTTTTAGTCAATGAATAAAATAATTCTTTTCTGCTAATTATTTCCTTTTCACTAATGTATACTATTCAAAAACGGATAGCGAAGCACGTCAGTTATTTAAATAATTGAGCAATCTTTGAAGAAATAAAATAATTTTACAGTTACGTTGTTATAGAATTCTGCATAGTTGCCGTATAGCTAACAAGTTTTTACAGGTTAATGTTCACTATCTCTCCTGGAAGCAATTGCTTCGGTAAATCGCTCAGGTGAAATAATCACCGTCAGAACGTGTAGACTGCGACTTCCACCCTACGGCTTGAATGACGATCAGCTGATGACCTGCTTGTTGTTAAAGTCGTAGTCTGTACACAGCCATACCAATCAATTACAATCAAATTAGTTTGATAATCTCTCCGGAAGAAGCTAGCAGTGTGAAGTTTGTGTTTATTCTATTTGTAATTCAGTTATGCAACTTTGTATAAATGTTTATAATACTCCTCTGCAGTGACCCATGTGTAAAATTACAACGCAAATGGAGAATATGGAAACCTTACACTTCCAACTACTTTTTCAGGGAATATCATATTATACATTACATTGTATATCGAGCACATAACATACGACCAGATTTATTCAATTTTATATATTTTATAAAGTATATACCGCGGGAAACCATGCATATTACATCCCTGCTATGTTAGTTGATGGAAACTAGAGTTTTTTTAATGACTATAGAATTCTTAGGTATTACATTTTTATGCACATATAGTTTTTTTTTTCAGCTTTATTGCGTGTAAACAATTCTTGAATTTAAGTATACCTTCTCAATTTTAGTGCTATGGACATGATTTTTTTTTTCGTTTGTATGTACATGGTTCTTTTTATCACATAGTTATTATTTTAACTGTTTCTGGCTATTTTATTAATTGAACAGACTATTTTAAAGCTTCTTTTTTAATTTTACCATGATCTTATAATATAAAATCACTTGTAATTAAATTTTTCAGATAATTTATTGCTTCAAAATATCAAAAATTATTATCTCAATACATTTAAATTATTTTAATATGAAATTTAAGAACCTTCAAAATTAGTTCGTACTTCGTACTTTGAAATTTAAATGCTTTATTAAATTCTCAGCTTGTGACAAAGTTCGACTGTAGGAAAAGTAGGCACACGTTTATAATACACACTTTAAGCATCCTTCTGTATCGCCAAAGCTCGTAAGATTTCACGGCCTGCTTGACTAATATATAAGCTTGGATATAGTATTGGCGATGTTCACTCGATACAGCGAAGAACGGTGCTGGAGAAGATAACGCGATTACCGCGTCGTGTGCGCCCATATCACGTAGCTAGCAGGGCCTCTGCAGAAATCAAATGTGCCTCAAAATGTAGCCACTATGTACTTTTATGTAAAATAAAAATAAATCACTCAATATATATAGTACGAGGTATCTTAGCAATGTCTGTGTGTCGGAAGGAAGAAATACTTCCGTATAGTTATAATTATTAAATTTCTGCAATGTTTAACATCACAAATGTATAAAACGACAAACAAATTTAGTCATTGAAGTGAACAAATGGATAATTTTAATTTGATTGTATAATTTTAATGATTTGAATTGAATAACAAAATTACTAATTAAAAGAAGAGAAATTAAAAAAAATCATTTTTTAATTGCAATTAATACAATATTGTAAGAGTACCTGTATGCAATTATTTCTCCATAGTTTCATTAAAAAAACTGATTGGCCTTTAATTGCAATGTAATAGTTTTATTATTTTCTTTATTGAATATCCTGCGACACCAAAGTGAACACTAACACAGGATTCTTTTTTGTTCAAAATGAAGTCATTCGATCTTGTCTCGCGACCTACTCTTCATTGATATTAGGTCGGGAGCACTGACCTTTTATTACTCATATATTCTGTTTAAAATCTCTAAGTTATTCTTGCAACTTCTTACAAATTCCCTATATAATATAAATGAATATTTCTGTGATGCTTTTTTCATCTATAAGTTTGCTCATAAAAATATAAGTTGTTTATCTCGTGAGATAGTTATTTATGTATTCATGAGGAAAATATAATAAATAAATAAAAAATAGTGTTTACAATAATTAGCGTAATTTTCAGCCTCTGAGTATGCATTTATATATTTTTTTAGAGTGGAAATGTGAAATGTAGAATCAAAATCGATTATATACTATACTATGCATGGTAATGCAAATGTCTACATTATTATGCAAGAAATCAAATCAAGCTAGTTTTCATGAATACCTCAACCTTCCATCCAATTTACTCACAGTTTTTCTCATGCACATGTATGAGAAAGCTAGCATCTGGGAAGATCCTTCATTCCATAGAAAAAATTACCCACGTTTTATTGTCCATATCAAATTAATTCAACATTTTCAAGGAAAATTAATTTTTTAATAATTAAGTCAATAATGACGTATGCAGATACTCATGAAGGTAGCGAAAGAGAGAAAATCGAAAATTAATCATAATATCAATTTAAATAAATTGCCATGCCTTAAGAATATTCTGAAAAACTTTCAGAAAAATCTTAAAAAATATTTATTTTTTCTCAAAATATGGATTACAATACATTTGATGAATTGCAAACTCAAAATTTGTATTAAAAAAAAATGTATGAAAAATATATTTAACTTAATAATATTTCAAAATTTGTTTTTAATCCTACAATTTTCATTCTTATTAAAAATGTTTAAAAAAATAAAAGCATTTAATTTTAAAATTGTTTTCAAATTAAAATTACCGTATTTTTTAATATTCTTGCCGTTCCATGCCACTGTGGTTTAATTTAAACTGTGTTATATTTTCATTATCATGATACATGTCATTTATTTTAGATGAAAACTATTTTTTTTAAACTAGAGTATTAAAAATTTACCCCAAGGGATAGAAGCGAAGCAACGATGCAGGAAGGCTGTAATTACCTCGTGGGGCTTCGATCCCAACCATGAACAAAGGAAGAACGCAAGCCGCCTACAGCACACGTATACTTTCTACTAAGCCTGAGATTAATACTCCAACCCGTAAAAACTCTCGGTACGTATCTGCTGGAAATTTAATCAGACCGATGACCTATTATTTATTATATGAGCATCATATTAGTTTTAGCGTATAGAAAATACAAATAGAATGAGGAAACATATATAAATATAATCCGTTCTAACGAAGCTCTTGAAATTATTGTATTCCTAACTGTATACTGAATTCATAATAAAATAAATTATCATATTTGACTTGATATTTATTAAATGCATTAAAATTATACTAGGGTTGGCTTAAGTGAATTATTATTAGCATTAATTTAGTAAGTACTGAAATTTGGTACACTAATTTTTTTTTTAAGTACATGATATCTGTAGCCTTGTTTGATACTTGTTTTTGTATAGTTGTCGCCTCAGAAAATTTCCCCTTGTGGCCTTGTTAATCACCGTGCACCAAAAGAATAACACAGGGCATTGTGATTAACAAGGCTGCAAGTTGAAAATTTTCCAAGGCAACGAGTGTACGTACACTATTAAAATATTTAGTTCAAATTTGCATAGTTTTTGTACACCAAGCAGGGGATATAAAAATCTTCTAACCTAAACTGCTACCAACCAAAAAAGTGTTTATCTTCTGTCGTGGAATTAAATAGGACTAGTTGTTTAAAAATTAGCATTATACTACAAATTTTTCATATATTCCTGCTAGGAGAAAATTTGTATAAAGAATTAATGAAATTTTTGGCTGTAAAAATTATTGCATATACACCTACAAAGCTTGGATATCTGTAAACAAACGCAACAATTCAATTATTTTGAATGTAAATTACCTTCTTCTCAGGATTAAAGAAAAAAAATACAACGAGTAAAATTCTTGAAGTGATTACATCTCATGCAAATAACCCACGTTTTTTTAAACGAAATAAACATTACAATTCTACAAGACTGTTCTTGTCGTTTGGGATAGCAAAATTGCATAGTAGGACTCTTTTTTGGCTCCCCATTCTGCACGCCTCGGCAAAAAGCCAGAAACCTTGGAAAATTATGATATTCCCACTTCGTGTGTCATCTTTGTAGCCACCCATGTATTAACTTCATTGTTTCAAGTGTTGAATTTATCCCAGGAAGTTTAGAATTGAAAATAACACTGTATTATGATTCTGATATATTTTGCAACAATTTATGACATCTCTTAACTAACAATAAGTCTCTATTGCAACAAAGAGCATTCCCTTCTAAAACGTTAATTGACATTACCTTATACAGTATTTAAACAATAATAACAAAAATCGGTTGAAAAACTTAAGTTTAATCTCCACACCTTGTGACCTGTTTTAATATAAAACCCATTTATGCGTACAGTCACGTGACTAATGAAAAAACTAAATTGATAGAAATATAAAATGATTTATATATGCTCACAAAATTTAGAGATTAAAAAGTCTGAAAATGGAAATTTTACCATTGCAAACGAATATTAAAGCATAATAAAAAAAAATTTAGTGTATCTATGTATATATGCATGTTAAATTTATCATTCAATATCCTACATACCTCCTCCCTATTGTATGAATATTCGTAAAATATACATAAACAACAATTATAACATGTACAATACTAAAAATAATATTACTATCCACGCAACCCTTCTTATGAAGAATGCCATGTCCCTACATGTTATTGCATCAATCATAACGTTGTCTCGGTGCAGCATTCCAACCTAGTGACGTCATCGCCTGCAGTTTAATTAGACGGACTGCAGAGAGATAATTAACTGAGCAGGCTCAATGGGATCTGGATCACAGATGAGTGAAATGTGTCTCAAATACAATCAAATGTAACAACAATTATTACACATGTCAGCTTAACAATCAGACAGACTTTGCTTTGTAGATTATATTGCAGAATATGTCAAGTAGATGTGACAGAGGCATGCGAGGATTAGTTAACAGAGTGCAATATTATATAATAGTGCTGTTGAAATCCGCTTTTTTTGATATCCGAATTCCGGATTTTAAAAAATCCGAAATCCGAAAATCCGTTTTTCGGATTCCTATTGGAAAGCGAATTCAAAATTCGATCTTTGCGAACGGATATCGGATTCAAATCGGATTTCGGATTCCGAATTTGAAACGGATTCCGAATTTTAATCGGATTCCAAATTTGAATCGGATTTCGGATTCCGAATTTGAATCGGATTCCGAATTTGAATCGGATTCCGAATTTGAATCGGATTCCGAATTCGAATCGGATTCCGAATTTGAATCGGATTTCGGATTTTGAATTTGAAGCGGATTTTAGATTCAAAACGGATTTCGGATTCAAATCGGATATCGGATTCAATCGGAATACAGTTTTTAGTTTTTATTCATTAATATTTAACTTGTATAATAACGAAACAAGTATAATTTTAAACTCAACTCTATTAAAATTTCAACAGACTAGCTTGCAAAAAAATGCAAGACCAAATCCCGCAGAATCACTGCACGTGCTTGATGTAGACGTCGAATAGTAAAATTGTTGAATGTAGCGGACGAAATGATGCAGGAATACGGTACGTTTTTAAAATTTTAACAATTTTTAAATATTGGTGCTTTTTATTTTTTTTACAAAATATTGAAAATTAAAGTAAAGGACCATAAAATAAAGGATGTTTAAAGTGCTTTAAACTGCGTTACGTTTGTTTAGTTTTCATGTTTTATATTACAAATTTGATTGCAAATTTCATGACAAAAATAATAGAGAGTTTTGAACCCTAATAAACACATGATGATATTACGAGGCTGGTAAGCACTATAGCAGCTATAAAGCAAACAAATTCCACTAGCAGCAAGTTTTGGAACCTGCACAGCCCAACCTGATGCGAGCTAAAAAATAGCCAACGAAAATACTCCAATATATTGTAGCTTGGGATCAAATTCACATTACAAATATTAAAATAAATAAAAATTATACATTTCTTTAGTAAATGGCTATATAAATGCGTAAATGAAATGCTATAAATTAATAAACTAGTAAATGGCTTAAAATCTAAATAATCTAATTTCTAAATATAATCAGGGGCGGATCCAGCTCGCATTGCCCTATTCCGCAATGTTAAAATTTTGAATGCGAGGATGGTGGGGGTGGTAACACATTGAATGTAATTATATTTTGGGAACTTTGGGGGAAGGGGGGGCGATCGCCCTCATCGCCCACCGCGCGCCTGAATATAATGACCGCTCGTGTATTCATTCGCATAATCGCATATTTTAAATTTAAATATATATATTATATGCTCATATAATATATAGTATATATTTTTATATCATATAATATATCATATATTAATATACTGTATAAAATGATATAAATATTAAATATAGTTTATTTTCTATACTATCTATACTATATATAGTATATATATATTATATATATATATATATATATATATATATATATATATATATATATATATATATATATATATATATATATAGCCAACGAAAATCCTCCAATATTATAGCTCAGAATCAAATTCGCATTACAAATATTAAAATAAATAAAAATTATACATTTCTTTAGTAAATGGCTATTATAAATGCGTAAATGAAATGCTAGCTATAAATATATATATAAATATATATATATATATTATAATATACGTATATTTATTACAGATTTTCTATGTTATAGCAGTAATAGCGTAATTAGCGTAATAGCAGTGTATTTATTAAGACTATTAATTAAACTATTTTATTCAGTAATTTCAGTATTTAGTTACAAACAGCTATATAGTGTTTACAGTTTTACTGAGTTTAGTTTACGTAACACAGCAAAATATATTTATTTTTTCGAGTCAAAATACATGTATTCGTTTTTTTACAAGTTTTTACAAATCCGATATCCGATCGAATCCGAAATCCGCTTTGAATCCGATATCCGATAAAATCCGAAATCCGCTTTGAATCCGATATCCGATAAAATCCGATATCCGCTTTGAATCCGATATCCGATAAAATCCGAAATCCGCTTTGAATCCGATATCCGATAAAATCCGATATCCGCTTTGAATCCGATATCCGATAAAATCCGAAATCCGCTTTGAATCCGATATCCGATAAAATCCGATATCCGCTTTGAATCCGATATCCGCTTTTCGGATTTCGGATCTCCTAAAAAAGCGGATTCCGGAGCTTTAGAAATCCGGAATCCGAAAATCCGAAAAATTTCGACAGCACTATTATATAATATACGAATTATTCCAGTACATGATACATCAATTTCAAACTTGGATAAATATAAACTATTAATCAAATTATTTATTGCTCATTGCATTTGAATATATTTCAATTTAATTAAAAATCATATTTTTTTTTCTATTGAACTACTAGTATATATATATATATATATATATATATATATATTCAATTATAAATTCAATGCGTATAATACGGTAATACATATTGAAATTAAAAATAATGAGGGATGGTCGCGATCCACGAAGGTAGATTACTAACCACGTTTTGTGTTGTATTATTGAATTAGGCTGGTGCTAACCACGGTTAGTGAGAAAGCTGGATAAGTTTTTGGATAAATTTTTCTTTAATCGCCTCAAGTATTTCAATCTTTTATTATTTATGTTGTTAGTAAATTTCTTTATATTATGAATGTGTATGAAACAGAGTTCCACCACGTGTACTTTCTTACATAATGGTGCTGAATAATATGTATTTAAAAAAAAATTAGAATAGATTCAATGGATGATAAAGAGAAAATGCATTTATTTATTTGCATTCTTTTTATTTTCGCTATCACAAGCGTAAAATGTAAAATAATATTTTTTTTTTTAAATTTCATATCGATTAAATATTATAGCCAAATATTGGACGTCAAAACAATAAAATAATTTTTCTGAACAACTTAATACAGTCATATCATTATTTATTTTATTTATCAGCTTCAAAAATATTACATTCACATTGCAGCTGAATTTTTTTACTACATTTATGTTTTTTACTACATACTGTATAAGTAGACACAAGTACACGTTATCCTTCTTCGTTCTACTTTATGAGACTTTATCTCAGAGACTCAAATTTAGAAGGCTATGAGTTGTGTTGCTGTAGATAAGCCCCACCTGCGCGCCTGTTGGTTCTCATCGCAGCAATCAGAAGCTCATTGTTATGGCATTATGGCTTCATTGATAATTCTCTGCTACTGCTGCTACCTCTACAGTGTAACTATAGAGCTATATTTAGGTTTATATTACCATACATAGTGCTTAATATATCGATCATATCACATGTTAAACTTGTATTATCAGTCTTATTATAAGTTGTTGGCAGAGAGTTTGAGGATGTGTGCCGGTACAATCCTGGCTATAGTAAGTAACTGAATTAAAGTAACAAGGTATCTTGCAATCTTAGAAATATTTATTTGATCATTAAGCAGTATACAGTGATTAAATCACAATATAAACATAGATCTTGTCATGCAGCGATTGTATCAATCGTATTAGTTGAAAAAACTTCGGAATAAGTTTCAAATAAAATAAAGGCAATTGTTTAAGGTTCAATAAATGGTTCATTTGAGTATTGAAAATTATGAATCATGGAATTATGTAGGTAACAGAATTTATGCAGAAGTATAAAATACAGTATTTATAAAAAGAATACAGTCCATTTTTCTTTCTAAGAGAGATGCACAGAGATTTATATATGACAATTACAATGCTAGAGTATGAATAAAAAAATAACACCATTGACTATTTATTGATATTTTTCTTACCAATTTTATAATTCACACATTACAATCATAAAATAAGTATTTGAGTTTATATTATATTAAATTTTACAAGCAAAGCTAAATATAATATATGCATGGATTAAACAGTAATTCAAAACTATAGTAGCAGTGATCAAATTGCGACATGTTAAATTATGTACAGACTGCCGCGGTACTCGCACTCCGAAGCAAAGCCAACATCCATCACCCACCCATTGTCATGGCATTACCACGCAAGTACGTTACAAGCAGACAGGCATGCAGGAAGGCACTGTTCAGGAACGTGGTGTCGAGCAACTTATTTCAGTTACTAACGTGCGGCGGCTTGTTTCAGCACATGTGACGTCATCATACAGTGAAAAGAGTATAAGATTCTATCTCCAATTTGATAGACAATTCTAGCTTTATTCGCTGCTTGAAAATTAAGACGGGCAAATATTTTACATCGTAACCTTACTTCAACCATTTATGTACCGGAAATTAATCCAAACTGGAATTTTGCATTTCTGACTTCTTCCAGTGGCATTTTTAAATTTTTTATACTGTAGCACTAAGTGGCTGCTCACAATCACGCTCTCTATCGTTCGCCACCTTTGTGTGCACCTCCGCTATAACCAAGAGAGATTATGTAAATCTACTCCGGCAATTTGCATTCTGCTTTGTATGCTGTTATTGTGCAGTAAAATTTCAAGTTATATTTAAAGGAAACTTAGAAAATAGTTTATAATTGTATACTAAAATTTTACACAATTTAATTTAAAATGAGTGTTTGTATTTCAAAAGTTTAAATTTATTTAAAATAGATTTAGTAAATATTTTTTAAATTATTAATACTTTGAGTAAACTCAATTTATAACTTCAAAATTTATTATTATTTTTTTAACTCTCGTATGCATGTGTTTTGTTCGTTCAAATTATAAATATTCTGCTTGTTTTCATGTCGCTAACAAAGAATGGTAACTGATTTGAATGACAATAGTATATAGGTACGAGTATAAAAACACTATTATTTACTGAGCATTAGAAATCATATTATATCGATGAAAAAATAAAGATAATAATTAATATAAATGTGATAGCAAAGAAAAAGGTGTATCAGAATGAATTCAGAATAGATTTTATTTGAAACTCACATTATACAAATACAAAGTTGGGGATCAAAGCATTTAATTTAAATAACATCATGAGAAAAATGCATTTTCTGAAACTAACAAGCTCCTACTAGGTATGCAAAGTTTCGTGCATTTGTGACGTGCGGGTTGCATACATCGATGTTTGTGTAGCAAAGGGGCAAAACGACAACAACAAAATTCCCCCTATTTTCATGATAACAATGTCTTTAATTAAGCTGTATTTAGTTTCTTAACTTTTTATTAATATGTTCTTAACTCCTCATATATTTATAGTCACTTGGTCCTTTGATGTTACATAAGAATAAGTTGTTGGTATGTATAGTTCAGATAATGTAGTGATAAACTTTTAAGTGTAAAAAAAATAAAATGCAATGTATTTTATACACTTGGTGTAATAAACAAAAGGAATACTGCATGAAATTCCTTCTTTTTTCTTGATTTTATTGCTATATACTAACCTTCTTTATAACTGTCATGTTATACAAAATGTTAGAGAAGTAATTACTTAACTTCTGTATATTTTGAGATCAATTCCTGACGTTTCACCAAGCTATCGTAGTCCATTATACCAAAGGAACAAGAATAATTTTCTTGTTCTCCTTTTACTGTTAAAACGTCAAAGCAAATATATATTTCATTATATTTACAACTTTTTGCTTGTAAAGGTGGATTTACTTGTGATTTTTTTTTATTCGATGCAAATATTAACTTTTTTTTTTTAACAAAATTGTTATTGTTAATTATGTAGTGAAATATTTCTGTCATCATGTTCTTCCAGATGAAACAAAATTTTCATTCCTCTTCTCGAGCTAATAAAAAAAAAAATATTGAGCAGCTTCTGGGCAGCTACTTCTGTTTTGTCGACACAATGCAAAATATCGACATTTTATGGCGGCGATTTCTTTTGGAAACATGGATGCAATTCCAAGTTTACTTCATTAAAATAAAAATGTCCTAGATGCCTTATTTAACATGGCCGTATATCGTACATTTTTAGTTGAATTGAGTTTTTACCGAAATCGTCTCTCATAACTGCGTCATTCATTTAAACTGAAATTTCAAATTCTACTTTAATTTTATCTGATTCTAGATACATGGGAAAGATATGCCATTTCAAAAAGCATAACAACACAACCTACAACGGTTAAAATTTTGTATTTGTATGCATTCATTTATTTGTAGAATTTGCTACATGTGTTCCTGCATGTTTTACAAATCTTATTATACAAATTAATACAAGAGCATATGGACCATAAGTTTCATAAGTTTAAGTCTGCATTTTGGATGAAGATCGTGCATTTTATTCGTAGTGTTATGATCATGTTTTTACTCTCTTGTTATATAAGTAAAAACTTGCCTCTGATCAAATGAAAAACTGCATGTTATTAATGTCGAGATACCATGCATGGATCAGAAGTACAAAAGAATATTTTTTCCTGACTCACTAGTTTTGTTCTTGTGTAGCAACTAATTAGAACCGAATGTCAGCACATGAAATGTAGGCCAATACGAACACGCTTTAGTGACGACGAAAAATCACGCGCTGTGCACAACACCACAGTATTTCAATAGCAAAAGATCTGCGCTTACTATCAGAATAAATTAGAAAAATAAAATGTTTGATAACAAAAAGTTTAATGAAATATATCAAAGGGAACGGAAAAAATGTTTGAGATTAATTAAAAAAAAATGTGTTTTCTTTTTTCCATGAACAATTTTATTAGAAAAAAAAATAGTCAAACGAAGCACATGCTGTTGGCAAATTTTTTTTTTTTTTTTTTTAACTCAGATATTTCAGAGTATTTTTTCGCCGATAGTAAAATGTATAAGTTTGCTGCAAATCAGTTTTTTATTTGTATTTAATAAATTATTTTTAATACCAATAGGTGAGTGAACACTGATTATGTGAAAAAAAAAGCATATTGTTAAAATGCTAGCTTCTCAAATATTTTTATTTTATATAATTATAATGTATTGCATATTTAAATACAAAGATAATAATTTTGTATTTTTTTTTCACGAAAAATATTGTGCATACGCAACATATGACATGAATTATTATTATTAAAATAAAACATAATTTTCATACATGTCTTAATACATGTTCGTTGTTTCTAAATTGGGTTTACTGCAGGGCAGATTAAGTGAACCTTACTGATGATAATATAAGGGACAAATTATCGTACATTATACATAATGAATATAATATATATACAGTATATATAAATCTTGAATGTCGAAGTTAAGGCATGAAAAGTTATTCTGACCGGTGCAATATATAATTTTATGATTTATTTAATTGGATATCACTATATCAGTGAAAATCCTCCCGGTGGTCTAATATGTATCACGAGGTAGAATTAATCAGTAACACTCCCCCCCTCCCCTGCCCTGTCACTGGCGTCTCCTTTTTCATCATTCAACAACTGCACTTTCATTTCAATCTTTCTTTAATTTACTTTCTCCTATTATAGTATTGTTTTAAAGAATTCCTGAAAACATCTTTATTAAATAATAAAGCAATAGTGTTCATGATTGATCACTTTAATTAAGTTTACCATCATTGCATGTTGTGTTAAATTATAAAATAAATGCGTTTGCATACGAATGCACTGAAAATCAAATGCCAACAAATGCCAACCCAAACATTTGAGTTTCTTAATTAAATATTAACTACAACCTGAATTGATCGACTTCATAGACAAAATTAAATTATGTTTTTAATTATTTCGTACCTGGAATTTTTCGGAAACATTTATGAAAACTTGTAAGAAAATATATATTTATTTTTAGTTTACTATTTCTACTACACATTCCCCTCATTTCACGTCCACTTAGTTGATAATTACCGCTATTTTATTTTCAATTTAAATTACATTCTTATATGAACTAAGTTTGAAAAAATATAATTCAACATTAAATACTAAAATTATACTAAATAGTTTGAGAAGTTTTAATGAAAAGTTAATTTATAAACGTTAATAATTAAATTTAGAAAGTTATCAGTAAGTCAGTAAGTTTTGCTTTACCTCAGTTCAGACATGTTTGCGGTCATCAACAACACGCTAGCATATTCGCTTTGCTATGTACCGGTGAGCACTTACCGCGTCCACCGCAGCAAAGGCTGGCTCAAGCATGGTCCGCTCTGTATATAGGAACCGCCTTGTTGTGCAAGAAAGTCCTTCGTCCTTATTGATATTAAGACGTAATATGTTATTAAACATAGTTAATTAATATGTTATTAAACTATAATACACCTTCATATTTTGTATAGCAGGAAAAGTTCATATAAAATTTAGTTTACTCTATGCACGGCATAATTAAAACTGCATAGTGAACTATTTTTTTATTATAATTATGTAAATTTTCTACTCTTTACCATCATATTTTTCATATTAAAGTACGTACAAAAATCACTCACCGTACATGAATCATGCAAAACTTTCACCATCTAAATGGCCAAAATGACCAAGCAGTCATTGCCCGTAAACATCTAAATGGCCAATATTTATGATTTCAAGACTTGACTCTGGGCCTATGTACATTACTCTGATTATTCTACATGACATACATCATATTCATATTGATTAAGTGCATGTTCTAGACGAGGTGAAATTTATGGCAAGGCTACTATGTAGATTTAAATTTTCTCAGTAGATTAGTGTACAATAAAATAGAACACAATAACAAAAAAAAAATGTATGTTTGATGAAATTTTAAAAAAATATATTTAAAATTTTCACTATTAATAATATATTGATATTATTTATTTTAATAGTACCTACGGAGGAAAATTACATTGAAATTTTTAATATTTGTAAATAGATCATTTTTTTACAAGAAACAAAATAATAGTGTAACGTGTAGTGTGTATACTTAATATTCTTGGAGTGACATTGAGATCATTGTGTATCCAAACATGACTTATAGTTTGTTGTTCAGTTTACTGGCTAAAACGTGCAAATATCTCCTCTCCCCCACGTTTATCCCATCAGTATGAAGCCGGGGACGAGCACGTGGCCATTAGTTAGTACAGCACGTACGTAAGTTTATGTGTCACATCAGCTGTTTGTGACTGTTATCGCAGCAGTCCCATGCAGAAAACTAGACGTAAAAATGAGCATTCCAAACTGGTCTTATTTTTTTGATAAGGGTTATATTCACTTTACATCAAGTTGATAACTAACCTTTTTGAAAATGGAAGAAATGCAGTTTTGAACTAGTGGCAAAAGTTGTCTCCCATTGTAAGCAAAACAGAAAAGCATTATCTTTCCATCTACAAAAATACACCATGCTTGGTATCAAAATGTTAATGTAATAGCTAAAATAAAGAAGATAAAATGTTATTTTAAAGATTTATAAATCTGCATTACACTCTATATCTTTATGTATATATAAAAAAAGTTACATTATATTACGGCTACAATACGTTTACTCTTTTTATATGCAGATTTTTTTTCTTTACGCTTCTTAAATAATAATTCATTCTCATTTACATACACTTAACTACAACGCTAATCTAAATACACGATGACTTTCTATTTCAATAAAAATTGGAATATTTAAAGAATATGAACCGCACTTCCTATATAGCAAGAGAGATTTTACGCCTGAAATTTGCCGTAAATTTCATTTTATTTTTACTTTCAATTTCGGGTTAAATAAAAACGAAATTACATAATAAGTTACGTCAATTCCGAAAATTGTGAACTCACGCTTGTTAGACTGTATAATGTTTCGTTCGTTCTATTGACTGACTCCTTCAATGCAATTCAATATGTTATATTTGTAGAGTGATGTCACGTCTGCATAGCCATCAAGTGGTACAATCTTCAAAGAAAGTGAAAGTATTCTGTGTCCCACTTTTTTTGGCCATAAATATACAAGAACCACGACGACGACGAGTTCTACCGCTTCGTGCCCAAGGAGGCGCCGCCCACGCGCGTCTTCCCGCTGCCCGGAGTCAACGTGGACGTGAGTTTGCCACACATTGATGACGTATTGAATCTCATTGACGCCTCCAGTCAATGGACTTGCGGTCTCAGTTCACTCAATTTCCCCTGCCGGTCGCTTGGCAGAAGGAGAACACATCGGCGTTCATTCTCGCCTTGGCGTGGCTCGTTCGTCAGCGACTCATCTCGCATTCTCTCCGCAAGTGCTCCGCGAAACTCGATATATCCTCAGGACCATTTAAAATTCTATTTAAACTTCCGTCGTAGAATTTCTCGCTTTCAATTTGCCACGTATGTAAAATTTCAACCCTTGTTTCTATCGTAGCTTTAGGAACTTTGTTGCTTCAAAGATTTTAAACGTTATGAAGTTAACTCGCGTCCAATAAAATTGAGCATGATATTTTTTTAATTAAAAACAAAATGTATTTGGACTGGCTGTTTTATGTATGTATAAATGAAGAAAGAATACAATCATGACGTCAAAATCACTAAATTATTTTTTTATTTTTTACAGATAAATGACAATATTATTAAATTATTCATCACAAGAGCTTTCGTCAGAATAGAAGATATATTTCTTTGTTATAAATGTTGTGGGTACTATAACTATTATAAGCAATAATAATTTTGATAAATGTACGTAATTATAAAGGAGATTGAATTTTTTTGCTAAATTGTGCATGCTGTTTTTGTTTTTTTACGAGCATTGAGTTCCTGTAAACCTTGTTCCTGTAAACAACAAAAATTGTAAAAATATGTTATAAATTAGATATATGATATAAAATACATTGTACAGTACAATGTAAATTGTACACCATTATAAATATATATATTTATATTGATTATCGCTTGAAATGTACAGTTGTCGACTCGGAAATTTTTTCTTTGCAGCTTTACTAATCACCAATCCCCGTAAGAATAATACAGTGCATGGTGATTAACTAGGCTGCAAGTGGGAAATTTTCCGAGTCGACAACTGTACATATCAAGCAATAGATTATACATTATAAATATATTATTATAATAAAGTATATGCACTTTTATTGAAGTGATGGTTTTTGGTCCATTGGCCTTGAATTTTCAATCATTCCAATGTCAGTTATAAATTATATATAATAAGATTCACCGCACACCGCAATACGTTGATAATTTTGCTAATATTTTCACGTTTTGAAGGAAAATTGTATTGCTCATTAACGTAACAAAAAACAAACAACATTTATTTTTGTTCATCAATCAAAGCCGTCCGTCAAAACAACTGAGACTCGCTAATATCGGCTGTATTCACTTAAACAGCTGAGTTGGGATCTTCAATAACATGCATCATACATAGAAAACAAAATGATGTATCATGGTATTATCGTGAAATATGGTGAAAATAAGACTATTTTTGCTAATGTATAATATACTATGTGACCATCCGCTGCCTTTCATAATACATGCTCCGATCGTTCTTTACATTATGAAGTTACAAACTTCTATTTTATGAATGCCAGGGGGAATGCATACAGAAATAAGAATAAAAATTCATGGAACAGCACTGATTTTGCTGAAGATTATGTGCTATTTGTTACCCAATTCGATAAAATATATATACTGATCTACTAACAATATGGTATTATATATAAATAATTGAGATTTAATATGAATTATAATATTAACTTCACGGGTCTGTGAACCAACTAGATAATCACTGCCCGTAAAAAAATTATATTAAGATTATTATTTCAGTATTATGAAAGCTTACAACAAAATATCCATATAGCTTTCAAATAAAGATTAAAATAATTCTCAAAAATAATACTATAAATAATTATTAATTTTTAGAAAATCTGGTTTCAGTTTACAGCTTTCACGATTAATTTTGTCAAGCGTAACCACAAAATCCCTCTCTTATCAAACGGGAGTATTATGTCGAGGGTGTTATTAATGTAAAGAGAGAAAAGCTGGAGAGCGGAAGGAGCAAAGCGCGTTATTGTTGTTGAATTATTCTCCTCGCTCTGCGCACACACACCGTACAAGTGTCGCTGGGTCGTGCTGGTTGCCGGCTTACAGGGGCTCTCTCGTCCCGACCTCCATGCCAACATTTCCAAGAATAAAAACCTCTCTCTCTCTCTCTCTCTCTCTCTCTCTCTCTCTCTCTCTCTCTCTCTCTCTCTCTCTCTCTCTCTCTCTCTCTCTCTCTCTCTCTCTCTCTCTCTCTCTCTCTCTCTCTTTCTCTCTCTGTCAATATAATTTTGATACAACAAGTTTATAGGTAAGTATTTAAATGTTTTCTCATAATAGCATTACTCTTTATTCCCCTCATATAAAAATATATTTATTATTGTAAAAAAACTTGTAAAAAATACTTTGATTTATATCTGTCTGTGGTTGAGCGCTACTACATCATCAATTTTTCTCTCCATTTTCTGTTTATTCTCTTTTCCTCTTTTTTTTATTTTTATTAGATTTTTTTTCAATAGAGTGTAAATAATATTTGGACTTGAAAAAAATAATGTTGAAATTTTTATGGTTTTTAACTTTATTATATTAATTATTGTATTTTTAACACTCTAAGTTGTACGAAGGTGAAAACATGTTTGAAGTAGAGTAGATGGTCAGAGAATTGATTTAAATTGACAGGTTTTCATCAAGTTGCTGGAACACGATTTACTGGGATAGAAACTAGAACGTAAATTGAAATTCAGTAATACAAGAGCTTGTAAATTGTGTTAACACAAAAAAATTGAATCTAATTTTAAACCATGTGTGATGAAGGGTAGTTTGGTCAGATTGGTATTTTCATGGTGATTATGTCAGGAGAATTTCGTTATACGAAGGCTGGGAAAGTATCAGCTGCGATACACTGTGCAATCAATTGCTGTACCTTCATGGTAGAAACGCAGAAACATTGTAAGATGTCATTTAAAAAATAGTTCAATCCCCACAAAAATGTAATAAATATAAATTTATATGCTTTTAACTTTATAATAATTATTATTTTATTGAAAAGAAATCATTTACATGTATGCTTTAAGTATAAGATTATAAATTGTCGTATGAATAAAAGCTTTAATAGAAACAGGTTTTATCTTGTAAAAAAAATCCTAGTAGTAGAACATAATAATATTATTAAAAGAGATAAGTATATGGTTTTAAATTATAATAAGACGCTGAAGTTAGGGGAGAAATTGAGAATAGAACAGAAAGAGAGAGGTGGCAGGATTTCTCATAATGTCTCCTCTGCCTCCTTGCACTTTGTCAGCTAGCTTCTGCAGTTCATTTGCATGACGCTGCGTTATGTTACCATTGTTGGGTATTTTGTACGGAGATTAAATTGGCCGGGGGCTGCGCGACTCATTGTTTACCGCACTACACTCTCACGTCAGCCACCAGGGGAGCTGTGTACCGTCTTCTCTCTCACTGAAATGAGAGACAGACACGGTGCCAAGATTGTTCTCTCTAACAGCACTCCCTGTTGTTCAAGGAGCACAAAACCTTCATGTTCTACTCCTCTATGCACAGTACATATTAACACACCGAGTCAGTTCATACATGGTTGTTTAAAAGCTCATGCAGAGGTAAATATCTAAGCAGATTTGTAGCTTAAATAAACGTTATTTATTTTTTGTGGTTCTGCATTGTTTTATTTTTAATTACAAATAATAATTTGAATTGTTTTTCTGAAGAATATTTTATTTCAAATGCAATACAAAAATGTAAAACTTTAAGTAAACAACTAACAAATTTAATTTTTCTTACATAAATTAAACTAACCACACCATGCTCTCATACAAAGATTTGAATTACATTTATTGTTATATACAATTCAGTGGTTTTAGTCTGTGGTTTTAATCCTTGGAGATGGAGGGAATGTTTGACTAAAAAAACTGGAGATACACCAAGGAAATGGATTGTGGGGAGAAATTTTAAACTTTAAGAAGGTAGACACAATGGTATTTCCATCCCAATTTCAGAACGTAAAATTATTTTCATTACGTTCTATGTTTATAAGAGAAATGCAACCAAGAAATGAGCCTTTTCAGGTAAAATAATGAGTGTAAAACTATTTTGTTTTGTTTCTGTTATCAGCTATTTATTAATCGACTAAGAAGCTTATTCGTTTATGTGCCTTAAATTTCTCATTCGCATCCTTATTAATCATCAAGCCTTGTGTTATTCTTATGGGGCATGGTGATTAACAAGGCCGCAAAGGAAAATTTTCCCAGGAGACGACTGTACATGATTTGAGATATATATTATAGCTTCAAGTAAACTGAAAAACACTGGGACTTAAATATTTTACCTTTATAAATCTTGCTAAGATAAATGGAATAATATTGATATTAATAATATTGAGCTGAGAAGAAGTCTGTAAGTTCTGTTATGTTGGTCCTTTTCACCAGAATATCTTGTCCTGAATTTAGGCAACTTTCTTAGCAACTTAATGAAGCAGGTTGCATATGCAGCAGGGGCAATGACGTCATTCAGTTTTGATGGTTGACGATAATAATATGCCTAAGATATTATCAAAGAATTAATATCTATTAATTCTTTGATATTATCGTAACAAAAATTGCAAAAATTGAAATTTCCAGTTTCCTCATTATAAAATTTTTCAAACTTCATAACATTTTATCTTAAATATATATGCATTTCCTTTTTTGTTTTTACTTTTTCTTAAATGCACTCGGGAGTTTCATAGCATATTATACATATTGTGTATAAGTGCAGTATAAAATAAAAATAAACAAACAAATGTATTATAATCATTACTTATTTTCTTGTTTCATTTTAAACTATTTGATTTGCTACATTGTTATAATATTATAACTCCTTCCCCCTCGTGTACTTTACAGCATTGTCGCGAGATTGAAGACTAGCTCTCACATGCACATACGTAATCACGTCAGACGCTCTGTGGCAAGTACAAAGTGGGCCTCCGCCGCTCGCTGCTCGGCATGCACGGAGGCTCGAGGCTCGACTATCGCCTCACTGCCTGATATGTAATCAAATATTGGATTTAGTTCAACATTATGATGTCAAAGTTGCTGCTTAGCAGCTGCTAGAACTGTTGAACTTTCAACATTTATGTAAGCTTTGCATTAATCACAGGACTAACTCTCGTCGCTCTCTAATAAGTTTTCATCATTTTTTTAATGTAAAATTGAATATATTAATTATATAATACAATTATGAAATACTTGAAGAGTGAATATATTAATCATTTAGTTATCACATTAATTATGATTTACTTAACTACAGTATCATATTTGGGAGGTACACAGGTGAATTATATGTACGGAAAAGCAGTTCAAAAAGTTTTCTAGAAAACGTAATGCACTATGACCAACCGTCTGACAGAAAAATTCAGACTTCTCAGTGCTTTACTCGCTTTCCTTCAGCACTTTTGTAACCATAACTATATTTGGAAAACAGTCATGCGAGGGATTCAATATTAAAATTGCTTTTAAAAGTAATTAATTTTTATAGGTTAGATTGTGATTTTTTACTGTGTGTGTTTTGTCAACTATTATTTTATACTATAAAATTTACGTTGTTTTTAAATTCATACATAAGAATTTGTGAAATAAATAATAAGTATAGTATTTTTATACTATCAACAATTGAAAAAATTGCCTCAATTTTACCTTTTCTCTATAATTTTTTAAACGCCGGGTATATAACTTTGCTATAATTTGCAGCTTTAAACAAGTTTTTTTTGGGGGTGATTCACAGAAGAGTTATGCAGAAAGTTATGCAGATTTCCCACTAACCGCGGTTAGTACCAGCCTAATTTAACGACACTAAACGTGGTCATTGAGAATTCTGGATAACTCCCTTCGTTCATCAAGCCCATTATTTGTTAAATTCGTTTTATTTTTATTTATTTTGTGCACTGTTACTTTCATGCAATTTTAAAACGAGACAAAAGCGTCTACACACAATGCATACTGAATTATTTACTTACTGCAAAGAGATTGCTATAAAGCTACAATTTAAGGCGTCATCTCTGACTTTCAGATTAAAGGGGAGGGGGTAGGACAGCTGACCGCTACTTCGACATTCATGCAGCCACGAAGCTGTCACGTGTCATGTCAGGGGGGAATGTGACACTCCCTGATGAAATATTGATAGCTAGAACATTGTTTAGATATACCATTGATATTACTCGCACCGACGGGACCGCAGAAAATGCCTATATCTACACATACCTTATGGGTGACGTCATAAAAGACATTTGGCATAAAGGCATGAGTGATAAAAACAGGCATATTGATTGACCTTCACTCCTCAAATTCAATGCACATCGTTGCCGATACCATGTAAATAAATAGGCATTTTATGCGGTCCCTTCGGTATTACATACGTATTTATATTACTCGAACCCATTGGAGAAGCTTATGTCTTATAATATGACTAACTTCTAGTACAATTCATTTTTAGTTTAATACATGGGAGCGATTTAAGAAGCCTTTTTTTTTAAGAGAAATTTTTCATACCAGGTAACAGGTAAGAAAATGCTTCTTATAATATAACGCTTGTTGAATCACTCCCATATAATATATGCTTCTTCAGAGAATGCTGATAACATCGAATCAACCTCAGTGACGTCATACCTGTTACTCTATAACCACGTCATCCGTACCCCCTTCCTCCCCCGTGTAATCGTTAAAGAGGGAGCAGGTATGATGTCTTTGATGTTGTCAGATTAGAGTGCGTAGCTAGTTGTGAAAAGAAATTGTAAACTGAAAATTTTGGACTAGTAACTAACTGGTAAGAATTCTTTGCTGTTCTTATTAAGGGGCATTCACAAAGCCTTAAGGCCACATTTAAGGCTCAATAATTTAAGACCAGAAATTTTGGGTCTAAAAAACACGTCTAAAATCAAGCTTTAAATTATCGAGCCTTAAATGTGGCCTTAAGACTTTGTGAATGCCCCTTATTAAGTCGTATTTATAAAAAGAAAGTCTTGAAATTTGAAAACATATAAATAAATACAAATTTTGTTGTTAAAAATGTTTTATAATAATTAATTTTTATATAATTATGTATTGTTTTTTATTAAAAATAAATACAAGTTGTTTGCAGTACAATTTAATCACGATTGCCCCACCACTTTGTGTAAACACCGCACTAAGTGGCTAACAAGAGTGAGTGTCAATCAAGTTTAAAATTGAATTTACAGTAAAACGTGACGAGCAATGACTTGGTTAATGTCAGCGTGCCTTGTTGAGCACGTTTTGTGTGGGGAGGAAAGTTAATACCATGTCATAATTTATTCTGTTTCATCATTAAAATTTTATTTATTATTTCAGTGTGACGTCATCAAAACAATACATTGTTTAAAAATAAATTTATAAATTATATTAAATAATAAAATTCCGAATTAATAAAAGTAATTACATTAATTATGTATGTATGTAAAATATACATAAAAGAGAGTTTTAAATGATAATTTATATATTTTAATAATGTAGTTAATAATGTGCTGGTATAACAGTTCATTTTTATATTTTTATTTGCTTACATAGAGTGAATATTCTGAATCACTTCTCTTCATTTTGTCAGTGAAAAACATGTGCAATGGGTGAACTATAATAAAAATTTAATAAATTTTAAATTATTTGAATGGTAACAAAATGATAACAGAAAATAAACATATGCACAAAAATAGCTAACGAATGAGCATTTAATTATTTATTTAATGGTAGCTGTAAATTAATTATAACAGAAAGATATCGTGTATATAAAATTTGTAATCTACATTAATAATTAATGTAGCTATTATAGGTGTACAGGATACAGAAGGCTGAGCAGGCACATAAGCCAGATAATCATGCAGGGTTCTAGTATCGCTCCACACCGCTCACTCACTGGCAGCCCAAAGCTCGACTTGCCTGAGCCGGACATCTCCAAGCTGGTAGCATGAGGCTGTTTAGTACGTCAACTTTTGCAATTCCACGTGGCCGAGACTAAAAAAGATTTAGGCATCTTATATAGTACACTGGTGCACTTTTTTTTTAGTTTTTAAATAATAATAATAATAATTGTATAAGTGTAAAAATTACTAAAATTGAAGAACATTATTTTTTATTCGACATTTATTTTTGTGATGCAGTGATAATACGAGATGTGCGGCATGAAGAGAGAGAGAGAGAGAGAGAGAGAGAGAGAGAGAGAGAGAGAGAGAGAGAGAGAGAGAGAGAGAGAGAGAGAGAGAGAGAGAGAGAGAGAGAGAGAGAGAGAGAGAGAGAAAGAGAAAGAGAAAGAGAAAGAGAACACATAATATATATATGAAAAAATATTATACATGCTTGCTAAAATCTTTTTCCTTAGAACACACAAAAATGACAAGGTCTTTTAATTTTCATTAATAAAAATCTGATCAATAAATCAATTTATACATATAATAAAATAATAATATATGTATAATGTATATTTATAAATCAAACTCTCTATAATATATGTTTCTAAAAATTCAGTACAAAAAATAATAATCTTATTTAAATCTGAGGTAACCTGCTGCGTGATGATAGATATTTAGAATGCAAAAATAAATCTGCAGCACTCTGTTCTCCTACACTTATTACTTAAGATAATTTACAACTTTTAAGTAGTGTCATAAATCTATAGCAGCTAAAAATCCTGCATAAATTAAAAATATGGGTC
Source organism: Siphlonurus alternatus (assembly GCA_949825025.1). Classification (NCBI taxonomy): domain Eukaryota; kingdom Metazoa; phylum Arthropoda; class Insecta; order Ephemeroptera; family Siphlonuridae; genus Siphlonurus; species Siphlonurus alternatus. The sequence goes on along the minus strand of OX463779.1, from coordinate 17,301,871 downwards.
AAGTTATTTAATAAATTCTCCTACACGTAATTAATTTTTAACTTTTTATGAATATTAGTTTTTTTATAGCAAGTACGATGCAGCATTTTGTTATCAAACTTCTTATAAAGATAATATGTCTTCAATTCTTAGGCGATAATAAAGGAGAAAGGGAAAGAGATTGTCACAAGAATGTGGAAAATAACGTTGTCACCTTTAACACATACGTGCCAACTCTGTGAAGACAAAAGCAATAGAACGGAAATCGTTACCACCATATAATAAAAAATATATCGATAAAGATCATAATAATGTAATGAGAAAATTAATTAGGTAATTCTTAAACAATTTGTTTGAGACAACTATATTGCAGAGTAACAGAAGGATGAAATGGAAGATATTCAAGATTATTATAAATTTTTTAAAGGGGGGCGTTCACATAAAATAATTTCAATGGAGATGTAGAATGATGTAGTTAAAAAGAGATTTGATGAAAAAATAAATTTTTGCATTTTCCGATGAAGTCAGAAGATCATGAGCTAATAATATGTACTGTATAGTTACTTAGTTAGTATTTGAAATAATAAGCACATCGTACAGTAAAAATATTAAGAGTATATTATATAATTATATAGACATGAAAAGGAAAACTGCATTACAATTTATTCATCATTAAAATTCTATGCTTTACTAAGTTTTATCATGCTTTAAATTTAAACTTAAAGGGCAAGTTATTTTAATTATCTCTTTTTAACAGCTTACATTATTATTATAAAGTATTCTCATTATAAAAAATAATTTAAGTTAACATGCATTTTCTTTTTCAAGAAATAATTATGTAAAGGAAGATTAAAATTTACATTTGTAGCTCATTCTTACTTAAAGTTAAAGATTTTTTTGTAAGTATAATAAAATTTAACTACTTCACAAATTTACATGTTAAAAGTTTAAAAGTGAATTAAACTGTTCTAAAATAAAATACTGGACAACTTGACTCATTTATCACTTTTTGTGTGTTTTAAGGAACATCTAAATAAACAATATTCTGTTACAATTATCTTACACGTTGTTTTATTTGAATTGAGTTGAAATAATCTTAAAATTTTCGTTCTTGCATAACATAATGTTTTTCTTCCGTAATGCTTCACTGAAAATACCAGTGGGTGATACGCTGCGTGCTATATAAACCAAGTAAAAACCCTTCTGGAGTTTCTTGAATAAAATATATTATTATGATTTAAATTATTTTTTTACATATTTCCCCCTTTTTCAATTTCTTCATATTTATTAGGTACAATAGTTGTAATTAATTCAATAACTGTGCCTGTTATATAAAAGATAATTTTATGCCCTTCGAGCATCTATTGAGTATAACAATTGCATGAAACAGAAAAATAAAAATTAAAAAGCAAATATCTTTTTATTGCATGTGCTTTAATGAGATTCTAATTTGAATAATATATATAATGGAATAACCTTCTTACATATCTATCTCATTGCAGAGCCAAACAGCAAAAATTAACTCAAACGGAACATCATCAGGTATCGCTATGGAAAATACTCAATTTAGAAAACAATGATTGCCTTTTCATTGGAAATAATATATTTTATGTTCTCTTTTGCAGTCTCAATTCGAATTGAATGCTAATTATATTGGAATCATATAAACAATCACGCTGCTTCAGTCCAACTACTCCCATCACCTGAGTGACGTCACCAAGAGGTGGTATAACGATGTATAGAGGACATAAAGGACCAAGAGATGGCGCTGACGTCTGCAAATTTTGCTCTTTGCATCGAGGATATGGCAATACCAATAGCATGGGGAGAATCACAAAAATTATCAAATATATAGGAAAGAAATCACTTACGAAGTTGAAATATTTTTTTATATTTGTCCGAAAGTGTTTGACAACTAATTATGGTGTTGTCATTTCTATAAAATTATGCTGTGGCTACTGATAGAGCATTTACATGATTTTACAATGTTAATCATATACAGCAATCCTCGCCAGACGCACGTAGTTCCAGCAGTTACTACTAGGGGGCGCACTAACTTTGTGACGCCAATATGAGTGAAAATTTTCAGAAATGAAGTATTCTTTATTATAGCTTGCGCTAATAATATACATATATATATTATGATATTATGATATATATATTTTGAATTTGAATTTTGAAAGCAGATTATATATTTGACAAATTGACATAACTTTAAAATAACCTTGACATGTACATTGACATGACATGACAAGTACCAATGTAACCAATGGACTAAACTCTGTAATTTAAATTTAGATTGCAGGGTACAAAATTAATTTCAGTGACTCTGACTTTTTCTAAGTGAAACTGCTTCACTACTCAACTTCTTTTCTTTCAAAAAAGTCAGCCAATGCATGTCATAACTTCATGCTGTAGCTTGCAATTCACGACATGCAGAGTTTATATAAACCTATTTTCAGATGAAGTGTATCATACAATATAATATAAACTAGAAAGGGTGTTGTATATTTTATTTTTATCATTTTTTTTCTATAATATTGTGTTGACGTTTTCAATTCCCTTTTTACGTCAGAGGCAAAGCACAAAATAAAGCGTCAGATCCAAACTGCCAAGCCACCTGAACGTGAATATGAAAATGCAAAGTGGAGGAATATCTGAGAGAATTCTAAAGTATTCTGTACTGTATGACATTTGTGTCATGTGGGTTTACACACGGGGGAAATTTTGTAAGCCTACTTGCATTCAAGCCACAAAGTTATTATCATTCTGTTATACTGCATGTATAAAGTGACTCAAAGAACACATAAATATACAGTATGTATCTTGTAATAAAGATAAAAATTTGAGCTTTTTTATATATTCATGTTGAAATAGGTACTTGAAAAATTATTAACATTTAAAAAAGTTGACATTTTTTTACGTTTGGAAGTAGCTAAAGCAATCAATCAAATTCGTTATAAGGTGGTTCAATTAATTAATTTTTTTTTTTTTACCAACACCCTTTCAGTGTATCTAAAAATTTGCTGAGTGTCGCAGCTCGCTCTGGTGACGACGCCCGCATGGAAATGCCTCGTCAGCTCGACGTGTCGTCACTCGCACCACGTGACACGTCGCGTTGTAAACACCTCCAGCCGAGCTCCAGCACTGACAGCAATTTGTAACCTCTCAGTACTAAATACAACAGGCACAGCGAATAGTATAATGACGTTAAGTAATATGCTGCTTCATATATATATTTTTGTTGTAAGTCATAATAGCATTTTACCCAAGATGAATCAGCATGATAAATATAATCATGAGAATTATTCACATCATAAGGTAAACTGAGAATCTAGCGTTAAGAATTCGTAATATGTGCTCAAAGGCATTTAATTTAAATAATTAAAAATATCATAATTAGGTATTTGCGACAAAACTTTCAACGAGTATTAAAAAAGATTTCAACTTCGTAAGTGATGATTTTCACATAAATTTTGTTGCTATTGTTATTCTCCCGATATAGGCCCTGTATGTATAGAGTCTCGTATCCATAAAACAGCCAAATTTTCAGGTCGCACAGTTATTTTATTTCTAAAGTTTTGTAATCTTCGTATCAAAACGTTCATGTTCCACTATCTAGCATTAAAATTACGAAATATCTTACAATTTACTCTAGAGAAGAAGCATACGGTAGAACGTATGTTTTTTTTTATCAGAAAACGTAATTTATATAATGTAATACCAGCTTTAGTTGCAGGATGCATGGTATTGCACTTATACATTTATGTTCACTTTTTTACAGAATAAAGACTGCAAAGCCAGGTTTGTGCATTTGAAATATGGAGATTACATCATTTTCACTTCCTGTAACCGCCAAGTTGCAGCACTGTGGAAAACGCGGACAAAAACCACCTCAAATACAAGCCTTTCTGACGGCTCTACAAGAAAGACAAAGAAAATGCCTTGCAATTACTTTGTTGTGACTTCTGCTTAGAAAGTATAATTAACTTGAAATGGGAGCTAAAAACCTTTTTAATCCCTTTGACAATGTTTTTAAGCTTCGTGTTTTTTCACTCACTTTTCTCCCTCCCTAGTCAGGATTGTTTTCAAGTTACAATGCCATTTAATCTCCTCAAACGTTCTTTGGTCCCTTAAAAGTGGCATTTCTGAAATAAAGAAGAGACATTTTTATATATAAGATAAAAGACATGACAAGATGTAGGAGCACCATTATATTTCTTACAACTCCATTATTTATACATACATGTATTATGTGAATTATTATAACATTAAAACTACATGCATACTGAAAGAACTGTGTTGATATATAATTTAATTATTTTTGTTTTAATTTAGGAATTTTTAGTATAGCTATTTACAAGGAACTTAGCATAGACTTTAGTTTTGAACATTTTAGTGCTACATTTAAACTAATGATAGCAGTATTTAATTATTCGGCTTACAAGAATTTGCAATTAACTCTTAAATCAATATACCAGATTGTTTTTTTTAATTGACTGAATAAATATTAATTTCCTTGTGAAAATATTTTTTACTGTGGCATTAAGTAGTTTATTTACAACAAAATAAGAAAAAAGTGCAAGTAAAATTACTTTGTACAATTAATACGGCAGGGACTTAATATTAAATAGCTAGGTCGTTTTAATACGGCTTAATGTACTAAAAAAAAATGAACAAAACCAACAACAAAATATAGCAATGAAGAAAAAAAAAAGTCACCCCTGCTGATACAAATGCTGTGCAATTGTTGTCAACACTCAATACAAATCAAATTGATACCTTTTGGTCTGGCTACAGCAAAATGTTCAGGGGAATTAATAATACATAATGGTGGATGCTTATTGAAATTTATTGGAGTGTAGTATTTAAAGGAAGTCTATTTTTATTAAATAACAAAATTAATGAATAAATAGTAATTAAAATTTTATAACTAAAGTCAAAACAAATCTCTTTAACGTAGGTTAAAATAACCTATGATGGAATGAATAAATTCTTCTATAAATCTAATAGACATGCATAACTTTCTAAACTTGCAGATGCGGGCAGATTATATAAGAACAGAAAAAATAAATTTAGTGGCTCCTAAGACATCATCCTTCTTTAAAAGTTGCCAATCATTAAAGGATTTTTTATATATAAAGTTAGTTCAAGAACCAACAAAAGCCCGCTAAACTTTTATTAAAATAAAACTTCTGAGATCATTATTTTGAGGCAAACATTGACAAACCCTCCAGAGGAGTCTTAGAGAGCTGAGAATTCTGATGTGATTTTCAATAGCAGTTTCTATACACTCAGTAAATCAGACTCCATTCAGCGCCGCTCATCAGTCAGCTGGGAGATTGCTCGCGGGCTCCCTAGTCCCCCCCCTTCCCCCCCCCCCCGTCCCGTCCCTCGTGCCGAGACACGAAAGAACGTCAGGATTAACCGCAAGCTACAGCGAATTTTATATGTCTTCAAGATTCTAATTTCTTCAATAGCAAATTAAATTCTACCGTGAATTCAATTTGAATTTATATTATTTCTTAGAATTTATTTCAATTTAAAATTATATACATAATGAACCTCATGAGTTTGAAGTTTGAACAACTCGTGATCGGAACGTCAAATTAATCAATTTAATGTTATGGCTAGATGGCAAATAAAATACAAGTTGTAAATTTTAGAATGTCAATTTCAGATTGGCTGGATTACCATTACTGAATAATGTATATTTTATAACTATAAATTATTAAATATTTACATATCATGATATTTTAAAACAATTTTTGTTATGTTGATTTTAAAGTTATAAATTAGTCTTGAATAAAACATCATTTCCTTTACCTATTTATTGTCAAAATTTTAAATTTTTAACCTATAGATAGGTCAATATAATGAAAGATAATATATTAAACATAATTATACTGTATTTTTTCAGCAACAGATCAAGTTTTTATGTTAATTATTGTCATTAAATAAATTCTTATCTGCATGACTTATTTATGATAGACCACAAATACTATAAGTATCATAATTTTTTTGTTAGTAACGTACTTTTCTGTACTTCAGATAAAGAATACTCTTTGTAAAGGCCTTGTATCGAAATAAATTTTAAAATTAAAGCACTATTGATTTTTATTAAAGTTTGGCAAATTTAAAAAGCACTCGAGTCTTTAGTATTAAACGAATGTATAATTGATTATACTTACATCCCACGATGATTCGTTTTAATTTACGAGAGCGTGGTATTCGTGATGCTGGATGAAGGCAATCAAATATAAAATGAAATAGTCCTTTTTTCATTCTTTTGTGAGCTGCCTCTTCAGACACCAAAAAATAATAAATTCTCGGTGAAGCCTTTTGTGTTTCTGCCATAAAGGACTAAATCGATTTTCATCAAGCTTGATTACGACAGCAGCCGTTTTATTAGATTTTACGCTCCTTTGCGCCGTCGTAATTTTTTACTCTGCTCCCGTGTGTTCCGTAAGCCACCAGGCTCCTTGTGTACGCTCAAAGCTCGACAATGTACCCGCAGCCCTTCCTCCCCCCCCTCCCCTTCCCCAGTCTTCAGGCCTGAAGAAAGACGGCATGCAAATTGTTTGAACTTGTAATGAGGCCAGAGTTGTGCTTAACAAACAATTTAGTTTATCTTTTTTTTTTTTACTTTAATACGAATTTCGCCAATAAAAGATAAAAGTTAAAGAAATTATAAGATATGGATAGTGTTTGTTTGTTTGTTTGTTTGTTTGTTTGTTTGTTTGTTTGTTTGTTTTTTTTTTTTGTTTTTTTTTTTTTTTTTGCAGGGAAAGAACAGTATGCAAATATCACATTTGTTATGGTCAATTGTTAAATAATGATTTTGATGAGATCGAGTAATAACATATTTAATGTTCCATTTGTCTGAAATTAAAAACATTTAAAATATATTTATATTAAAATACATTTGCTTCGATGCAACAGCTCACATGACATTGTAACCATCAATTACAGAAAATCCCCTAAAGAAGATTACAAAAGGGTGTTGAATTTTCTAGGTTAAATTCCCCCCCCCATACCTTTTCAAGGGGCATAGCGCAGTGCAAAATCGTGTGACTATCTTTTTCCACCTATAATGATAAAACCTGTCTTTTGGAAATTTTCAGGATACGCCACTGCAATAAAAATTATAATATGTTTGAATGTTTTTAAAATATGCCTGTAAATTGTGTACCAAAGAAATTACATGCCACTAACATGAGTTAAATATTTGAACGTGGACCGTAAAAAAGTCACGATATGCTCAAACTGCGCTGTAACAAAACACACAATTTCCATTTTCTTATTTAAAAAGTTTACGATCCTCCATCATGTAGTGACGTATTTTCCAGCCAATATTATCCCTAGACTTAAAGGCTTCAGAGATAGATCAGCAGCGTCTACTTTACCGTTCATAACAATGCAGGTATATGCAAGCACCCTACATATATGTGAGGCAATATATCTTGCATGTGATATGAAAAAAAAAGAAGCTATTCAAAATTACGATTATATTATACACATGATATCATATCCTTAAATATATTATAACATCTTAGTTATATAATAATAAAAAATATAATATGTTATATAAACTTTATTAAAGAAAATTTACGCTTTGACTTCACAAGAGCAATAATGATCTGACGTCTTATTTTACAAGCTAGATAAAAAAAAAGTAGAGCGTTTTTCTGCTCCTTTGTCTCACATTTTCCCGATGTCTCACTTTCATCTCCGTGACACAACTGCTCCGTGATTATTTCCGACGTCACGACACTTCATAAACCTCAGACTGTTGCTCTCACCTCATGTTGAATATTTGTCAAACATTTACAAATATAACTTAATTCAATTCTGAGCAAAAATGAAAGGAAAATATGATTTCATCAATGAAAAAAAGTGAAAAAACAAAAGCAAAAAAAAAAAAAAGTAAATTTATGGAGTATCAACCTCAAATTTTTTTTATTGCAGAAATGGATAGAGGGTGCAAAGTTATGCTACTCTGATTAAGATTTTTTACAGTCCTGGAAGTATTTTTAAAAAATTATTGAAAGTCCTATTTGTGAATTCACGCGGCGGCAAGTCCTATCCTTTTCTTAAGGAGAGACGCCTCGTGACGTCACAAAAAGGAATTTCAATAATTTTAAAAATAGTTCCCGGAGTCTAAAAAATCGGAAAAAAAATCAGAGTAGCATAACTTTGCACCTTCTATTCATTTCTGCAATAAAAAGAATAAAGTCGATATTCTATTAAATTAATTCCCGGGGAAAGCTCAGACTTTTTGGTAATATTTTCACGCTCTGCACTATACGACTATACTCTATAAGTTAATTTACCACTTCCAAAAAAATAATTTCTTCTAAATCTCCATGATGCTTTCTGGTAATGTAATTCAATTTTAAACGTAATATAATCCATGTGGTATGAAATTTTTGTAAGAATTGAATTGATTATGAACTGGTCGCATGGCTACAAAACATTCTACAAAACATTGTGATTTATCAACGTAATTCATGAAGTTTTATTATTGAGTTTTTTTTAACTATTCTTACAGTTCTGTTATATTAACTTAACTACTAATAATTCATAATATTTTAATATTTTAATGCCATAAAAACATGAAAATTTTAATCATTAATTTTTTATTCAATAAAATCGTATAGCCAGAAACTAATTGCCCTTTTCAAATACTACTCTGCATAATTATTTTCCATATAGACATACTCACTATATTGGATATTTTAAACGAGGTAAAAAAAAATCCCAAGCGTAGCAAATTGAACTTTTTAAATTGAATTTTAACTATATAAATTGATTGTTATAGCTCATATATAAATTTATTTAAAAATGTTAAAGAAATGATAGGTGTGGTGATAAATGTAGTAAATCTGACGTTGAGGTTTCAATTGGTTGAAAGTCTTCTTTAACCATATCACATATAATGACTCGCCTACATAACGTAATTTCTTATATTTTCAACATGTCCATTACACTTTCATTTCAAAATTGAAAATAATTATATATAAGGAGATGTCCGATAAAATTAGCAGAAACTAGTCACGTGATCGCCTCCTTCGTCCTCCAGCGACAGTAGCGACCTCAGCTCACCCCTCATCCTCGAGGCGGCACACTGACACATTAAATTACCGGCAGGGTTATTCTCCTATTGTTATCGGGTATACGCGCATCAGATAAAGTGGACATTTTCATTGTTGGGGATACGTAACTCAATGTTAAAATCGATTTTTTCGATACTTTTTCTGGAGCTCCAGAGGATTTACATTCTTAACCAAATGCACCTAGGGGTTTTAAAGAGTGAAAAGAACGATTTTTGAGACGATGGAGACATTCACTCAGTGAAATCATTGATTTTAATGCATTAAAAGTTGGACGCTTCTGATTGGCTGCTCAGAATTTGTTGATTTTTTCAGTTGCAAATTCCTATTGTTGAAAATTTGCGCTTGGTCCCTGTATAAATAATTAATATTTTTGAAATAAATAAATATAACAATTTATAACACTATTTTCTACCATTTATTATTTTTTAAATAATTTTCATAACATAAAAAGTCTTTTTTAAAATTAAATTATTGGCAAAAAGTGTTTTTTTTTATTGCAGCTCTCTGATTGGTTTAAAAGTGGACATTCTTTAACCAATGATATCGCTCGAAAATTTTCAACAATTAAAATTTCAGCCAATTAGAAAAAATTCAACAACTTTATTTTGGCCAATCACAGCAATTCCAAATGACCACTTTTAAGCCAATCAGAATTCAGTATTTAGCGCCATAAGCCAGACAGTGGCGCGTATACCCTCTATTATAGGAGAATAGCCCTGATTACCGGGGGGTTCCCTGCCCGACTGAAAGTGGTTTAAATCCCCCCATTCCCCAAGGACGAATTTACACAAGAGTAATCTGATATAACTAAAGGTGCACCTCCTTTTATACAGATATTATATATATGATAGTTTCAATTGGAGGATTTAAGCTATTTTTTAACAATAAAGTGAATAAAGTAATATTTATAGCATTTTAATGTTAATAACTTATTTTGTGTTTATAAGGTGATGATATTTTTTCTCCCTGCTTAGAGAAATCGTAAAAAAAAAATATATATAAATATATATCTAAGCGACTTTCCACTCATTTATTTATTTAACTGCGGTTTGTATCAAAATATAAACGATTTGTTCTTTGCCATGCACTGAGCAGCATCCAATAGCGCTTTGCTTGTATACTTCTCACCCCTATTTAAAATATTTAAATTGTACTATGGTCAATTTAATTAAATAACAAGATAACAGTAAAAAAACACCATTTAGTATTTTTATGTATTATAGAATCCTTCATTCTAAAGCTAAAGCATCAACAAATGCAAGAGGTGGTCTCTCTACATCCGTGACAGCATATTATCTTTGCTGGTTCTGAAGCTAAAACAATACAAGCATGACACGCAGTCCGTGTTTGCTATCTCTCTTTTTGAAACGTACTGAGGGTTAATGCTGCTGCCACTTGACGTGTTAATTAATCCCACATGACTAAGTTTAATCCAAACGCTGTTCTGTGGACACTTGATGAACACCGGTGTTAACAATGGAAATCCTTTTATACCTCTGATTATATTTACATACAATTTAACATTAAACCTCAGGAGTTAACTCTGATTTATGACACCTACAGTCCAGCAAGTCTAAAATTCTCTCCGGATGTCCACAGTTTTCTCCTGTTTGCAATTTAAAACTTTGTCACCGAGAGATTTTTTTCTTATATAAATTTTATAGTTCTGCATGACTTAACGTAAGTCTTTTATAAAGCTGAATTCAGTAAAAATGTAATAAAGAAATCTATCATGAACTTCCAGCTACTTTCACTATAATTTCTTTTCTTGTTGAAATTAAGTTGTCACGGATAATTTCACGGATAATTTTGTACATATCCGTGAATGAAAATAATATACAAAATTCTGTTATTTGAAAAATTTCAGAGAACTATTCAAAAAATGAACTCTTAAGTGATCTGAGTGATCAGTTCATAAATACATAATCGAGATTGTACGTATAGTACAAAACTCTATAAAAATATTTACACTGTAATTCAGCACACAAGAAAATATTGAGAAGCATTTTATTGCAATAAATTAATATTACTTGTGAAAATGAATGGTTAAATAGAGTATACACTATTCACGTTCAGTGCGTTCTACAAATGACAATGACTGAGATGGTTGGTACGGAATGTGCGAGGCAATTTATCAGAGAGGCGTCCGCACCACGGCTGGACATTGCTGGTGCTGCTGGTGCGCGAGTCACGTGACCGTTGGGCAATCAATCCGGGCCGTGACGTGCGCTCTCGTAACTCTCGGGGGCGTCCGGCCTGTGGGAGTGTAGATCAGAGGAAATGAAAACGTATGAAATGAGGAGATGACTTGCCAGACAAAGGCTTGAGATGATAAAGAATGGAAGATAAAATCTAATGTGGGTGTATTTAAATTTTGCGTCTGCTCAGAATGAGTTGGTAAGTATACCACGTGGGTTGGGGTGAGATATAAGGAAGAAGGAAGGAGGGGGGAGGGGGGCTGTTGCCAAGGTTTGTGAACCGTGGGAGCGGCACGCACTCTCGCGGTTCATTAGAATCCTTCGTGGCCGCATTCTCCATCGAAGCACGGTACCACGAGATGTTAAATTGTTTAACTTTGTTGCTCTCTTGGGGCGGGCTGTTATAGTCTGGCCTGCCTTCTCTTGGCCTAGCTGAGGCAACGGAGAACATATCTCTTTATACAGACTGCCACTGCTTGGCCTTTTGAGGTGCACAACTTTTCTTTGATACATCTCTCTCTTCCCTTGCTTCCTTCTCATATCATACGTATATAGCAATATATAAGCGACAACCATGACATTTCTCAGACATAGAAATTCAAGAGTTTTGTCAAGCGATACAAACCACGTGGTATATATGTACGCTAACAGGCAAGTGTGGTGGAGTGGAATTTTGCAGTTCACTTGGTTTAGTAGAATCTCCAAGATGGCGGTGGGATGCAGCAGAACAGGCTTGTACAGCTGGCCGGAGAGGGGAGATAAGTGAAATTGTCTTGTCTCTGAGTCTCAGAAGCACCACACGTCACCCAACAGAGCGCATGCAGACTGCTGCCTTCTATCTGACACAGAAAGTTGTCTCGAAAACATGGGAGCATTGTATAAAATTTTGAGGAAGAAAACACCTCAATTTTAAGATTTTAATGCTTTTTACTTTCATTTTGTTTAAATTAATGCTAAGTTCCGTATCCCCGCATGAATGTTATATTTATGATATGAGCTTCATTTAACGTGTGCTTGAATATCTCTCAAGGGACTCTCATAACCATCTTTAGGAGGTTGTACATTTTACATTCCGAGGAAGTAGCTATTTCGTATTATATCTACCTTTCTTCATACTCATGTGGCAGAGTATTACCCTGCATTCATAACCATACTGTTATAAATGTGTTAAATAAGTTACTGTTATATATTATACCAGCCTGTATCATGTATATTTTCTGTACTGTATAATGATGAATATAAGTTTGAATGCAAATTAGAATGAAGAGATTGTATACTTCATCACAAAATGTAATTTTCATGTGTATTATATAAATTTTAGAAAATCTAACTTTGCTTTGGTATGTTATACCTTATTATTTATTAAAAAAGTAGGATTTTATTTTAAATTAAGTTTGGAACTGGAACTATATATATATGAGGAAAAAGTTTTATGAAATTCCACATACAGAAATGAGGAAAAGCAAGCGAAGCATATTAACATAGGGAGTTTATTTTAATATGGAAGCTCTCATGTTAAACTACTTGTGTATTTCCATCCTGTATTTTAGTACAGAAACAATGTATGAAGTTCGTGGTTAGCCGTATTTGTATGTAGTATCCGTTATAGCGCTGAAATAAAATAAAATTACGTATAAAATTTATTTATTTTACTTTATTAACATTTTTTGTACTAGAAATAACAATGTACCAGCACTGTTCTTTAAAAAAAATAAATCAAGGGTAATGCTACTAAAAAAAATTGGAAGGCAGCGTACAGCAATAATTAAGTAACATAATCATGAAGACCATAATATTTAAACAGTCGTATTTTACCTTACTCAATGACAGTATGACAGTTTTGAAATCATGCACTTACTTGAATTAAAACGGACGTGTATTAAACATGATTTCATCCCTTCCCGAAATTCTTCCCTGGATCCGCATTGTGACTCATTATGCTTCATGCCAATATTTTAGCCAACATTATTTCGCAAAAAATGAATGTAGCATTTTCTATATACGTTACAATAAATATTATGAATAATTTTAGCTTTATTATAAGGCTACATTGTACCATTGTTACAACAATGATAATAACTAACTACGACTCTTGCTATATTATGGAAGAATTTGTAATTAATTTACACTTTTTATTTATTATCCTGAATTACAAATAAGTGAGCTTGACTAATAATTGCGGGCAGAGGTTATTACTGCTGATATTCACTCTGTGTTACATTATGCATGAGCGTCGCTTTACTGACTTATCCTCCCTCTATGGCTACTAGATGGTCAGCTCTCCTTTAAAACTCTAACATTTCGTCTTTTATAAAGAAATGTTTATTTTATATTACTTTGGTGAACTAGAAAAACATTCAAAAGAAAATATTGCATGAAACATGAGTAGAGAAGTATCACTCAAAGTTTGAAAAAAGAAATACACTTTCCATTGGTAAGTAAACATTGGTGGTTCATTTTGGTAGTACCCAGTAGTACATATATTTCTGATTTCATGTTGAAGTATTTGAGTGAAACAGCTCACTTCTAAACAACTATAAGTTCAAAAGAGTTTCAAATTTATTAGATCAACATAACGTACCTAGTACATTATTTTTGTCAATAATTTTCAGTTGTTTCCACTGCAAATGAAAAAACATGAAACATGAAAATTTTTCATATACGAAATTATTGTTCAATTCATTTAATTTAAAATTTGTCCCTTGTAGGTACGCAAAATATTTATTATCCCCTTGTAACGTTATGTTAAAAACTCGTACGATGACGATTTACAAGGAACAGTGCTGGAATATGAGCATTATAATTAAATTGTTAGAAGATTAATAAATTTATAAAAATAATGTTTATTTTCAACGCTTCATAATTACTGGCAAAGAAAAGAGAAAAATTGAATTTATAAAACAAAGATGCGAAAACATCCTTTAAATAATTTCCCATGCTTAATTAAAATTGTGGTTAATTAATCACATTGATAAAAAAATTAACTGAATTGCAGCTTTAATACTTACTTTATACATAACGCACAGCAATTATTTTAACTCCTATTAAAATGAAAAATGTAACATTGCATTTTAACGTATTATAATGCTTCTACACAATCACAGACATCTAAGTATCTTAAGGGACATTCACAAAGTCTTAAGGCCACAATTAAGGCTCAATAATTTAAGACCAGAAATTTTGGGTCCAAAAAACACGTCTAAAATCAAGCTTTAAATTATCGAGCCTTAAATGTGGCCTTAAGACTTTGTGAATGCCCCTTCTTATGACCAGTTTGCATTCCAAAAATTTTAAAATTTAACGTGTATCCCGTGATTTTAGCACCACTGTCACGCATATACTGTGTACTTGGCACATTTCCATTCATTAATGAGTATACTCGTACCCAGTTCAATACATAAACAAATCTGAAACTTTTGGACTATACGAACTGTAATGTTACACAAAAATCTCTGATAATATGTATAAGGTAACGATTAAAGTTAATTTGTGGCTGAGGATTGTTGATATTTGGTTGTCGAGATAATCACGGATGATGCAATGTTATGCCATTTGTACAATATCCTTGAGCCAAAATTTGTCGTCATCTTGTTCAATACTATATAGGAACAAATCAGTCTAGCAGTCGAACGGGACGGTCGCTCGACGTCCTGAATATCCAATGTAATGCTATATATTATTATGCAAATGTACCAACATGTACAGCAAATGTTTTGTACAAATTGAGTACATAAAACCTCCTCCTCCTCCCCAACATCATAATGATGGTCTACAAACTTCATAGTATTAAAATGAAAACGTTTGCTTGCTGGCAGCTTATTGCAATGGTGGTATTGACTGAGGCTGCTACTGGATCATACATATTCAGTGCACAGAAGGACGGCCGCAGTCTAAATACTGACGTCGCTCTGCACACGAACTGCCTTTTAGAATAACAACACAGCTTGCAGTTGTTTGTTTGACCCAATATTGTGAGCGGACTTTCCTTTTCTGCATAGATATAAGATTTTACAAGACTGCTTCTGAAGTACACCACTAAGCTGCAGTTATTGTTACTGTTGTACCTTCTAGCTGCCTTCTAGGCGGGTCTCTAGAGACGATGTGTACTTTGACTGTTTGTGATAGCAAGACTTACTTGGGGCTCTTCGTATTTGACACAAACTTGAAAATCTGTATTGGTTCTTCAATTCTATCAAATTAGGCAGGGGAAAAGTTCGAGCTGCTGTTTTGTTTGTTTAAATTGCATAAAACTTAAGAGATGTGAGAAAAACATGTCATTTAAAAGGCATGGTATATCACTCACTCTGTATATGTATTTTCATCTACATTATATTTGTAATATATATAATATGTTTACACTTGACTTAACAAAAGGGATAACATCAGTAGCTTACGCAAAGACTATGGATGTTAAATTTTTGTTAACGAATGTGTACACAGCTACACACTCCTTCTCTTGGAAAATATCTCCCACGTGAGTAGATGGGACTTTTACAGGGTGACGACTGTATAACTCGAAATATATTACCTGTCAGCATGCAGCTCTAATTTGCAGAAAAATGAAAGTTTTCAATTTTGAAAGAGGTTAATACCATGCATTCTAGAAATTTAGTAAGTCAAATTTAATATCCTTGATGCCATTTTACCCTTTTTGGTGTGGCCAGGTATTTAATCTTGTGTGTATATAAAAGTTATTTTGCGACCAAGCTGGGGGCGTACCAGACCCCCCAACCCTTTCCTACACTCTTCTGAGCTCATACTTCCAGATATGTGTAGCCTGCAGTGAAAGTAGTGCAGGGCAGCAAAGTATATAGACAGCCGTAAAGTGCCTTCATCCTACCAACTCCATTATCTAGTAATCAGTCACACCCATCCCAAGTCACGAAAAGTCTGCCGTGTTCGGGAATTGAACCGCGGACCTGTCGGACCGAAGTCAGAGGTGCTTTAATCAATACACAACAGAGCAGAAAATTATAAGTATATATTTTATATACCTCCTTCATATTTCTATAGACCACATATATATAGACTTTTTTTATCTTGTAGGATTTTATTTTCTCTGCATGATATTCATCATTAAGCTGTGCAATATCTTTTAAGTTTCCAACATATGATTTTGCATATCAATCTCCAACATCCTCCATTAGAAATGCTTTTAAATTTCAATCTTTACAAGAGCACCCCAGTTTTGTATGTGTGTTGTAGGAAAAGAAGCAGATTTGTCCATTGATGAGATGAAATCCTTTCAGTACCGAGATTATAATATTACATGAAGCAAGATGAAAGCCAACGATACTTCAAAAGAGACTTGTTCCTTTATTGAAAATATTAATATGAATAGTCTACGATGTTAAAAAATTATTACATACATGTTTATGTTTTGTGAAGAAAATATAATTCTCATCGCGTGGTATATCATTTATTACAATTAAAATAGTTAAGAAAATTTACGACGTACAAGAAGTGAAGAAAATTGCATCAATAATTAAATAATGCATTTAGCATATATTATTATGTCTTAACGTCTATTGTGATATTGCTTAACTGCTTTGTATTAAAAAAAATACAAGTGAACATTTTTCTAGGTGTCTCTTTTTTCTCTGACAATTTACAGCAATTATTTTTGTAAATTTGTAAATAAATATAATTTCTAATATAATTATTTATTAAAACATATCTTGATTTCAGTAAAAAAAAATGGTCACTCTGGAATCCTAAAATCATCCAGTCTTCATATCATACAGATATGAGCGAAAATCATACGTTATAATAATATATTTATGGTTAAATTGCTTATCATTTCTGTGCGCTGGAGAGAGATATCATTCAATCTGTAATTATAAATAATGAGGTATTAGAATACGAAAATTTTAGCGGCTTAATGGAAAGAAGGGGTAAAAATATGGTACTGTGAATTTGTTCAGATTTTTCCGAGACCGGGAACTATTTTTAAAAAATTATTGAAAGTCTATCTTATGACATCACGGGCGGTACTGCCCTATCCTTTTTCTTAAGGAGTGCCGCCCGTGACGTCATCAAAATAGACTTTCAATCTTTTTATAAAAATAGTTTCCGGTCTCAGAAAAATCTGGAAAAATTCACAGGACCATACTTTTACCCCTTCTTTCGATTAAGCCACTAAAATTTTCGTATTCTAATATCTCATTGGAAAATAATTTTATTTCTGCATGCATCATGAAGTGCTTATAGTATCTAAAAATAAAACAACACAAAATTATGCAATAAATTTGAGTGCAAACAATTTTATCTCACGTAAAGTTTAGTATAGAGCTCATCAGTGGAATTATTTCTTGCAAAAAAGCTGTGATTTATGTTTCATTACTTCACCGTTGGCTTATTTTCAAGTGGCATGGTAATTCATAGATCACTGCAGACGAAAGAGAGACGGTAAAAACAGCTGGAGCAAGCAGAGCGATTGCTGGAGGATTAGCTCTCTGCTGCAGATCCTCAGCTCGAGATGCGGCCTCTCTTGCAGCCATTCAGTCCGCGATGCGAGTGACAACCCCCCCCCCCCCCCCCCCCCGTGTTTCCGCCGCCTCGGACGGTGATTGCAGCCTGCCAGTTTATCCGCCAGAGCCACCGGTCCACGCAACACAGGATTGGACGAGCGCTAATTGGATCCGTCTGTAGCAGGGAGGCTGCAGACTTAGCCCGGACTAAATGGGTCATTCTCAGCCCTTTATTGTACAAATCTAGCCTCGAGATCGTCAAGATCATCGTAAACAGAACAATGTAGTCATATGTCAAAAAAGATTATAATAGAATTTTGTATTAATATTTATAATCAATATACAGATTAAATACAAGCATTATTATAATAGGTTAATAATGACATCCATGCAAGGTGTACAAAATGAGTGTTCATACTTTAAGCTTTAACTTAACTTTAAGCTTTAATATGTTATAAGAGGGTATCATTCAAAATGTTTTAGAGGAACTTTGTACTGAATTGATAATTATATAATACCAATGTACCACTTTTTACTGTACAAGCAGACTACTTGAAGTAGTAAAAAGTAAGAAAAATATTAAAGTAATACTTAAGCCTTTTATTAATTCTCTTTTTTCTCTTTTCATTTCAAATTTTCTTCGTTACAATTTGTAATGAATTATTAAATAAGTTTATATATTTTTTTAAAACAGTTGTGCAATTACACTGTTATAATACTTACTCTTGATTTACACCGAATTAAACTTTATATACCCGCGTTCTACTTAGGTGAGTTTATTATTCTTTAATTTTCAACAATAACACTTAATGAAAAAGTTTTTAATATTTTATTAAGCAATCTTCACTAAAAATTGCAGAGACAATATAATTGTTATAAATTTTCAGTATAATACATGTGAATTTATAGTATTCTTAATGTATGAAAATGAGTTCATAAATCTGAATGTCCTCCACATGCGACAGGCAGAACCAACATTCTCTATATGAGGCAGCAGCAGCTGCATGCAGTAGTGGCAACATTTCTCACTTTTCACCCTTTGTGGTCTGAGAGACCCACAAATCCTTCTCGCACTCTCTCTCTCTCTCTCTCTCTCTCTCTCTCTCTCTCTCTCTCTCTCTCTCTCTCTCTCTCTCTCTCTCTCTCTCTCTCTCTCTCTCTCTCTCTCTCTCTCTCTTTGTTTGCTATGTCGTATATATTTGGTCGTGCCAGCAAAATGACAGAAAACTGCGTTAACTCTCAAGACAAAAAATTAATCTCCACGAAAAAATAAAGCTTCGTCTCTTCCCCCCCCCCTTTTTCCCTCAACAAAATCACATTTTCCATTTTCTACACGATCTTAAAAAGAAACAGCATGCTAGACAAAAAAAAAAAAAAAGCCTTACACTGCAGACGTATGAGAAACCAGTGGGGGGTGCTGGCGGAAATTCGTCGCTTGGAGTTTTCCCCGTCCTGGCAATGACAACTCACGCATCATATTGTATGACGTATGAACATGCATTGTCAACATTATAATATATATTTATAATAGATTACATTTTATATCCTATAATGCATATTTATATTCTTGGCAAACTTTTGACAAATGATTAAATTGTGTATTTTATATATGATTATAAATTATGATAATTTTTACTATTGCAAATATATTTATAATAAAATTATTATTCTATGCCAGATATAGATTTATTCAAATGTTAGAATACGATAATTTTAAAGCATCCACCAAACAATATTAAGTGAGAAATGGTGTGTAAAATTTTCTGTCACAGTCGCCTCTTGCTTGCGGTGAATACAAATGTGCTTCTGGGGGTGTGAACTAGGGGAGGGGGGAGAAGCTGGAGGGATATAAAGATCAACGAACAGAAAAACTGGGGGCTAGACGAGACCAAGACAGAGAGAAGGAAAACTACTTTTGTGCCATCCTACCAAAGGATTATATAATAGCACCAGATATATGTCTCTCATTTTTTCCCTTAAAATATAGATTTTTTTGTAACGCTGTACAAAATCTTTTCTAAAATGTAAGTAGAAATATTTTTTTTTAATCTTTTACTTAAATTAATCTAAAATTATGTATGACGTAATATTTAATTAACTTAATATATATTGTTACTATTATACCCCATCTTTGCTTGGTTTGTAAATAGTTTGATGATGCCCTATACTATTTGAGTTTGAAACTTGTCAAATCAGTGATGAAAAGTTATCATCTCTCCTTAACATCAAACATTCGAGAAGATTCTACAGATAATTACGTGGGTGAGAAAGGGGGCGTCGTCATCTTTGCCTAATCACTAACACGACTTATACACTTAAGGGGAAGGTAACACGCCCAATGTTAAAAAAAAATCACACACATGAAAATTATGAAAAAAAAATTAAAATGTTCTCCTCTACATCCCCTATCAGTAACTCAAATATCAGGTGTACAAATTCGAGCTAGTTTTTAAGTTATGAATTTTTAATGTTAACTAATTTAACATGGAAGTTCCATTTCTTCATGTTAAAGTTTCATGTTTAAGTATTCATAACTAAAAAAACTAGATCAAATTTGTATGCCTGATATTTTAGCTGTTGATAGGGGATGTAGAGGAGAACATTTTTTTTGTTTTTTATTCATAATTTTCATGTGTGGGATTTTTTGTAACATTGGGCGCGTTAAATCACCCACAAAATATGATCTTCACTCAAAGCAGGTACGTGGAGAAGTTATAAAGTTTTTATCATGCTAATCTTCTATTTATATAACCATTTAATAGGAATTTCATTAGTGTAAATCTAAATATACAAACAAATATTAGCACTGAGAAAGTTGAAATACGAACATAACATCATCTTAGTCAGAAACTCACGTGCAAACTAAAGATATTTGCTATGAATATAATCCCTCTCTACTTGACATGATGAGGTAAGCTTCTTTAAGACAAGTACGTCAGTGTATGTAAACTTATGCTCATATCATATTAAACCAGCTCACTTAAAGACCTTAAATCTGAATATTATGCTCTCACAATAAGCCAATTTAATTCAGTATAACACAATTTAAGACAGTTATGAAATACGATTAATTTAATGTTTTGTTTTAAAAAATAAACATTATGGGTGCAATTCACGAAGCAGTTAACCAGTTTTTTTTAAATGTGTTTATTAAAAAAAAAAAACATATTAATGACACTTATTTACATAGATTATTACAATAATTAAACCCCAAGAGTTTAGCTTAACCACGTTTAACTATACCTGTTATACGTGTTAAAACATCTAGTTAAACGTGGTTAAGTTAAACGTAGTTAGGAACCTGGCTAACTGCTTTGTGAATCGCTCCCAATATTATTTTAATCATGAACGCGTAAGCAACAAGTTAGTGGCAGGAGACATCGACCATTCTAAGTTGAACTTAACACCAGCTCTTTTTTTTTAATATTTAGATGTTTCAACCTCATCAAACTAATAAACTTTTCTGAATGTGGTGTCTTGGAATTTTGTAAATATTTTACACTGTGAAAACTATGATAGTTTCATTTTTTCATAAGACACTTTTTAATATCAAGCTCTGAAATTGCTGAATTTCTAACAAACGGCTTTAAGTGCTCAATTTTTAACACTTTGATTTCAGTGCTTAATAAATAAATGTTGGATGAAAAATTACACTTGAAGTACGCAAATAACTACATTTTTTGCAGTTTAAAGAAGTAATGAAAGTTTGAAATTTCTATTTCAATTAAATTATATTTTTTGTATCAAAATATTAATAATTTATCTCTTGGTAGAATCTATTGATGATTTTTTCTTGCCTTGCATGCTTTGCGTTGATGTGTTGTTTTAGTTTTTGACGTTATCCATGTTTTTTTCTATATTCCAGTAAGTTGTTTTAGTAATTTTATTATTATTAATTTATTGAATTTCTACATAAATCATTCATTATAATTATTTTTGCAATAAATTTCAATCATTTTTCTCACATCGTAAGATGCTTATGATTCAGGTGTCACTTGAGCTCATAATTATCAGAAAATAGGTATTTTAAATACCTACTCTGTAATTATGTTATGCCACCTTTAGTCATAAGAAATACAAAAGTTTCAATACTTTCCACTATACGAATTTCTTGATCAACAGCATGATGGGTACAAAGATGTGACTTGAATTTGTCCTAGAGTCAAACCTTGAACAATATTTTGCAGGCAAACTCAACGTAATATAATAAAATATCAATATGGATGTCTGGGGGCTTTCAAAATATGCAGCAAAGTCTCCCGCGGCTCGAGGAAATGTCACTGAACAGCGGGAGACGAACGAAACATATTTGAACCAAACGACAGAATTTTTATTTGTATTGTTCCCTTTGATATTCATTCTTTTGTAATATCCAGCATGTGTTGAAATACAATTTGTATTTGCATCAATTTTTTTGCTCATTATTGTTTTATAAAAAGTATGAAACATTGCATTACATTGCTTTCTATTAAATATAGGAAATAATTTATGAATACACATAAAACTAATGAAGTACATCAATTACAATACCTATAATGTATCGATATTCAAACAATAAATAAAGTTAATGAATTTTCATTATTTATGAAAGTATATTGATAAAATAAAATAAAACACACGTTCATGAATTAAAAATAGTTCCTATTTGTGTTGTAACTTATCTCGATAGTAAGATGCAAAATAAATACTCTTGCTAATACCATGCATATATAGACAATCGGGCAGAGGCTTGTGAACTTTGGCACACGGTCAATAGTTCAACTCTCTCTCTCTCTCTCTCTCTCTCTCTCTCTCTCTCTCTCTCTCTCTCTCTCTCTCTCTCTCTCTCTCTCTCTCTCTCTCTCTCTCTCTTTCTCTCTGTCTAGGTAATCAAAATACAAATAAACCTAAAATAGTCAAGTTTAAAAAAATATATAAATACTTAAGTTTAATACATATTTTTCAATACTCATGTGTATGTAGAGATATTTTTAATACTTAAAAATTTGAAAATTAGCTTTCAGTTTAAATTGAACGAGCAATAAAATGAATATGATGAATTAAAAATACTCATTTACTTTAATTATTGCTACAATTAATTAACATAATGAAAATAATGTTTTCTAAATTGAAACAAAATAAACACTTACCATGCAACAGAGTGGAAAGTTTGTGAAGTCGTTGCTGTTAACGTCATGAAAATGCCTGTAGCATATATTATAATAAATATGGATCTGCTATAAATATTTACACATCGTACCACTCCGTTGAGAATTTAGTAAAGCAGCAACATACAATCCCCTGTATTTAAATATATTTTGTCTTACTCCTATTATGCACCACACTCTCAAATATGTTCCTTCCCCCCCTCCCCCACATCTACACATCTTCTCAAGTAAAGCTAATTTAATCAAGTGGGACAAAATCTACGCACTGCATAAATCATTCTCATCCATTGTTTATGATTAAAATTATGTTATTTGATAATACTATTGAGCCAATTAGAAAATTGATTCACATTTTAAATTCTAAGGGAAGCTAATTGTATTGATTCTTCCTAACAAATTCCAATAAAGAAGTAAAAATATGCTGGAAAATGGAAGTGGGGTATAGAAATATAATTAATACAGGGTATATATATATAATTAGTATTATCATTTGAGATAGTTACATGGAGGTATTGTAAAAGAAGGTGCAAATTCCAGAGAAGACAAGTGAGAGGGCAGCCATGTTGATACAGTAAATTACCTCGGCATACGGCTATAGATGGGCAGTTTTACCAACATGCCGGCATCCACTAACCCGAAGAATGTGCTAACTCGAGCCGGGTATACAGATATTGCGTCTCCTAATAAAAATCTTGGATAATCCCAAAAATCTTGATAAACAACAAAAAACATGATCTCGCGTTGTCAAGATCACTATTATACATATCTTAAAAATTATATGTTGTAAAAAGCAATGGTTAAAAAAACATAATTATATTGATTCGATCTAGTGTCTTTTTCTTGTTGTAAAATTAAAGTCAATAGAAACTTGTCTAATATACAGAGTTGCACAAAGTAACAAAAGATAATGTTAATGTCATTGAATATAAACGCACGTGAATTTGTATGACACAAACTGAGCACTTTTAAAAGGAGTTTTAAGTTATTATTGACATTATTCTGTCAAAATACAATGTAACAATTTACTTGAATTATATATAAAGTATTATAAATGTTAAAATGAAGAGGTAGAAAAATAATGAATAGTTACGTGTGCATTTTTTATTAAATAAGTTTAGGAATATTCTTTTGAATAGAAATAAATTATAATAAAAAATATTTTAAATTAATGTTGTATGTTAATTTTATTAACATAGGAAAGTTTTATAAATTTGTTTGCTACGAGTGATGAGAAAATTGACAGGTGCTTTTGCTAAAATCTTCCAACCAAATAATTTTGTTGAATAACATCAAGTTATGAACAATACTCCAGCGTAAGCTCCTTCAAAAAAAATCATTATATACGCAAGAGAAATATGTATCGTATATTTTTTAAAAAAAAAAAAAAAAGAACCCGACAATGTTATTCACCCGTCATATTTTTTAATGCAATGAAATTAAAAAAAATTGAACTTAATTTAATTTAAAATCCGCAAAAAAATCTAGTCTTAATAATAACTTAAATAATTGCGATAGAAATAAAAATTATATGATCTGATGAACAATAGGGTTGACAACTTTCTCAATCAGCTCCTGTTTATATGCAACTATTGGAGCAAACAGGTCATGCGGATTGCATACAAACTGGCACATTTCTGTTTTTTCTAGCGAATGATAATATTTTGAATATTTGAGACATTCAAATTTCTTTTCTTTAAGTAAATAATAAAAACAAAGTCTCCCCCCCCCTAATTTAAAACCCCACAGGTGGAGATTATATAATAAAGCTTATGTAATTGTTTTTAATCCTAACTTTGTACTATTTGAATTTAAAATAAATATAATTTTGAATCTTAAAAAAATGAATGAATGCATCGAATTGATACAGGATCAACCTGTGTTTGTCGATATAGGTTGGTAACTATATATAGTAGAATCTCTTACTTTCATTGATACCTTAATTATAAGCCTTGTACCAATTTATTTCTCGATATTGGTTACCACGTCTATAAAAATGTAGCCTTTGAACTTAAAGTTTAGACTAACAAGTTACAATTTGATATTTATTGGTTCTTGCAAGATGATGCAAAATTGTCGTCGAATGATTTTTAGTATTTGTTATTAAAGAACAAAATTTACTTTTCTTCCGAACAGTAAAATTAAGCCAGTATTACACGATACAATTTTGCTTACAATTTTTCCTTACAAGAAAATTTCATATCCATACAAACAAATGGAGTCCAAGTCTCTTGTATAAGGAAAATTTGTATGCAATAGTTAGAAAAATTGTATCGTGTAATACCGGCTTTAGAATCTCAGCCAGGCACCACGCGGCATTGTAAGACGGCTACAGTTAAATTAATTTTACATTCCTGTAAGTACCCGGAAGTGAGAGGCCTTTCTAGCTTTCTGTTTCTCTTGTTTGAAATTTTAGGCTTGCAATACATTTACTGATATGTTTACAAAACTTCAGACTCAAAAAAGAATGTAATATACAAGATAGAACTCACTTCCGGAAGGTGGAATATCAAAGTAATTTGACTATACTCACGTGTCATGGCTGCAATGTGACTTTTAGCAAGCGTCCACGAGCTCTCACAAACACTCAGACGCACGTCAATGTGTGCTCGCTTTCTACAAAAGCAGACAAGACGATGCCATGATAATAAAAGCAATTACGACGTAAAACGCTTGGAAAAAATAAAAATACTACGTTTTCTTTTTACATGAGAATTTCTCAAGATAAAAAAATGTTTTTTATTTTTTCTTTGGACGCAAACATTTTTAATAAAAGTCTAAAGTTGTGTTTTAAAAAATTGTTTGTTTTTTTAACATAACGAAGGTTTATTAAAAAATTAACTGTCATGCAGGAATTCAACTAATATCAAGCAAAATATTATCATTTTTACTAACTTTTAATATTAATTATGACTAAAATAAAATTGAGCTATCTTTCATTTAACTTTACCGAGATGTCCATAAACTTTCGTCCTATATACATACAAACTGATCTTTGAAACAAATGTTCTCACAGCAATCTCCTAGCTGCAATCTCAATTCAAATTTGTTCTATTCACTTTTGTATCATTTTAATGAAATATTCTCAACGGATCCTCATTAAACGCCTGATGTTAAGTAAGCGATTGTAATTCAATTCTCATAAGAGTAATGAGCATTGAGTATAAATATTGTTCAATAAATTCCCCCTTTTTTAAAATAAATCTCTGTTAGTAAAAAATGCCTCACTTAAAAATATAATATATTTTATAAATGAAAATCATCGCTCAAATGCATACGTGCTTTATAATTATGCCAAAATTAAATACTCATCTTGAACTGGAATTTATGATTTTTAATGAAAATGTTTTATTTATTCAGTCTCTTTTTTTTTCTATTTCAAATCGTACTTATGTAAAATCCAATGCCATTTCAAATAAATGTATATCAACGTCAGCAGTAGTTTTTTAATATATAATAATATATAAAAAGAAATATACAACTCTGTAAAATGTAAAGCTATTATTGCATTTTATTGTACTGTACATACCTTGTACAGTACAATATAATAATGTAGCTTTACTTCGTTCACATTTTCACATTTTCCTTCACGTTTTGCTTGTATGCAATACCGAGGAAATGCAGATATTATCCTTCCTTCTCTCTCTCTCTCTCTCTCTCTCTCTCTCTCTCTCTCTCTCTCTCTCTCTCTCCTCTCTCTCTCTCTCTCTCTCTCTCTCTCTCTCTCTCTCTCTCTCTCTCTCTCTCTCTCTCTCTCTCTCTCTCTCTCTCTCTCTCTCTCTCTCTCTCTCTCTCTCTCTCTCTCACTGATGCTGTCAGACCTAACCGACCGAAAAATATTGACCCAGGACGAAATTTGACGTGTTCGTATACGAGGCTGTCTGTTTTTGAGCAGGAAATTATCAAGCTGTCGTGAACAGCCCAGCCGTCATGAATCGACGGTAATTGAACGGTATATGGGGTGTATATTATAAGTATAAAAGTAGTGAATAAATCTTGCCATAACAAGGAAATAGCTAAAAAAAAAAAAACTAAGATATGAACTAATTTAAAAATTGTATTAAAATCTATAAAAAAAAATAGGATTTTCTTTTTAAATAAAAATTCGAGAACTTGTCTTAATAAAAAATATATAATTTTAACATATAATACACTTTACAATTATTATTCACACAACAAACTCCAAACTCACGAACAAAGTTACGTATTTGAAGTAATTCAGAACAATGTTAATAATTCCATTTGCTGTATAAAATAATTTATTGACAGGAGTGGCTCTGACACCAGCGCTGGTGACGTCAATGGCGTCGTGGTGTCGCACGGAGGCTGGCGGCCAGGGCGAGGCCTCCACATCCTCGAGGTGCAGCGTCATGTCCGTCACGCGGTGGTACAGCGAGAAGAGCGAGGCGCGGCAACGCAGCGTGAGGTGGCCCTCGCGGAACACGGGCCGCTCCAGACGCAGCTGCGACACGGCCGTCTCCAGACCCCCCGCGTACCCCGCGCCCCCCGCCTCCACGATCCACGAGCCGCTCGGACTCACCTGGGGAAACAGATGATTGCTTGATTATTCATCGGAATTAAAAGCAATCGAGCAAACCATTAATAATATAATTGTAAGAAAAGTGGTAAAAATGTTGGAAAGAATTTGGATCGCAACTATACGAAATCTATATATATATATATATATATATATATATATATTAAAGATTTTTAAATCTTGATTTCCCAGATTAAAAATTGTTCAATAAAAAAATATGTTTATTATTTATTATTTTACATTCGCGACATGAAAATGAGTTAAATACATGAATTAAATATGTCATTTTTAAAAGAAAAATAAAATGTGTTCTAACTTTTAATTTTGATGTAATAGTGCACGAACTACCACATTATAACAATTTTGACATTTAGGGTTCAAACAGTATGCATGTATACTGTATATATAGGTCATGTAAATATCATACATGTAGGTTTATTAGGGTATCAAATTATACGACACTATTTAAAGTTGAATATTTCTTCATTATTTTTTACGTAAAAACAATAGTGAGTTCCGTTTTCTTGCACACTATTGCACTCACAAACATAACTATATAGCTCCGGGATTGGCAAAAAATTCTCTACTGATATTTGACATAGCTGTATGTAAACAAACAAGAATATCACCTCAAGGGAGAGAGCTTGATTGAGTCAAGCAAAATCCGATGAAAAGCAAATGATGACTTGTTTTTTACTCTCCTGTCCAACGGAGGATGTTTATTTAATATAAAAACATAAAATGAACCAGCAGAATCCAAATCATGTAATATGTTTACATTTGAAATGAAAACAGATATCGGATGTTTTTGAGGAGGGCTTTAACCTTTTTGTAACTTTGATTATATACTTATGTATCACCAAGACAAATATTTCTATAAAAATATGTAACCATTGTTATATTGAAAGTTTTTATTGGGCATTCTTAAACCAGAATAAAAAAATGACAGTTGATTAAATATAAATTTTAAATCAACATTAATTAAGTTAAGTAATGCATATTACCGTAATGGTTGCCAACTATTACAGCAAAATTCACAGCATATATATTATTAGAAGATCAGTAATTTTTATAAATAAAATATATACATATTAAACTGAAGGATTCATGCAGCCTCTGTCTCTGTCAGCAGTTCACTGACCTGCACGTCGTTGATGAACCACGTGAGGTTGGCTGCCGGGAAGGACGAGAGTGACGTGCAGTTGGCCGCGATAGCCTCGTCCGTCGAGTAGCGCAGCTTCTCCGTCGTGATGTACGGCACGTCTTGCGGCAAGTCTGAGGCACAGGACGACGTCACGTCAGCGAGCTTGTTACGAGCTTACCTGACGTGGCCACTCACCAACGACGAGCATCAGCGCCGACTTGACGTCCGTGTGGAAGAGCGGCGCGTCCGCCGACACCTCGCACTTGTAGAAGGCCGTGAGCTCGCGCTGGACGTCGCTCAGCACCACCGCCCGCGCGCCAGACCGGGACACCTGCAGGACACACCGAAGACAAAGATGATGAGAATTTATTATTAATCTTAACCAGAGTAAAATAATAGTTATAATAATTAAAATCATTATAATGCCTTTAATTGGATGCTGTGATTTATTTTATTCTATTAAGAAATTTGTGAGTGCTTTTAATCAACTGGCAACTATACCAAATGTACTAGCAAATGAAAAAGTGAAGAGAGAAAAAAAAATATTTGTCAGAGGATTTATTTGACTGATATTTAATTTAGAGAACCTTCAGGTTCACACTACAAGATGGTATCAATAATTTAGATAAGGTGCAATCCATTGCATTAAACACGCAATTTGCATTCTAGGATATTCTGTTTTTTCTCCTTTGTATTTTCCCTCTCTGCCTTTCTATTAGTTTGCAAGTCCGTATATTTAATAATTAAATTGTACATTTGCATTTTCTGCACTAATTCTAAATTAAATTAATAGTAACTTTTTTCTTATTCTTTTACTTGGTCGACAAGCAAAAGTAAAATTTTCGATGAAAAATATATAAAGCGTACTAATTTCAATATAATACGTCAATGAAATTGCATCTGTTTGAATTGAGAAGCAAAATAACCATAACAGAACCATTTCCCCGCTCACTAACTGCCGCTTTCTGCCTTTCTTTACGTCCTTTGAGACTCAAAAGACTCGCATCTATTGAGAAGAGAGAAAAAAAAGTGCGCAAGGAAGATTTTCACTGAAGATGGGATACATTATAGCAGTAGCGAGGAGCTGCATCTTTTCTCCCGCCTTTGATGAAGGAGTTTTCTTTCCCTAGTTCGCAATGAGGCCGTTGGAGCGTGCAATACGACCGATCTGGCTTTTGCTCTTTGATCTCCAGTCGAGAATGAGGGAGGGAAATATTACATGTGCACTGACTCGTTTTAGGCATTGTTAGTTTCATTGTTCATTTCCGTAATATATATAAATTGTATACAATATGTATTCATGGTAAATTATTCCTAATTCAAGAAATTAACTTATTAAATAGAAATATATTACATGAAAATTAAACTAACTGATATTAAAAAAAACTTTTATTGAAGTACTCTTGTATAGTTTTTGCACGTGATAATAAAATTACAAAAACAGTTTTTCCAAAGAAAGTTTTAATTAATAATGAAGTTAATTTTTGAGGTATTTATCTCGTCATAAAGTAAAACTAGATAAGCCAAAAGTAATGAGCAGAACTCTGTTAGTGGCGTTCTTTTTATGAAATATCTTTTATCAAGAGGCATCTAGAACTTAATTGAAAAGGGTAGAAACTAGAACGAAGAAATTTGTAAAAAATGTTGCATAACTTTATGTTTACAGCGTAAATATGCCAAGATTTCATAATTATATTCCCCTCACATTTTCTGCCTAGTTTTAAATGGTGAGAAACAACAATCTTAACTGAATATCTGACCCTTCTTTGGCCACACTTCATTTTAAGTAGAAAACTTGGGGCACTAAAGTAAGATAAGCCTAAAATAATGAGTTACAAACTTGAAGCACTTTTGTGGGATTATCTTTTGGTTACTTGACGTAATTGAAAAGAACGTGAAAATTAACAAAATGAAAAAGTTTGTTGTGCTAAGCGTTTGTTTAATGGTCTGTCCGTCCTCACAGATGGCGCGCACTTTTATTGGCCGCGTAATGTTCGTGGCAGGCGGGTTGCATCGAGCGGGCGTGTGGCGAGCCGCAGCTGTCGACTGGCCGGCCCGAGACCAACTTTTCCTGGGGGTAATCACCAGACTGCTTGACACACGTGCTCTGTAATGTATGTCAGTGGGGAGAAAAGGGGGTGGGAGAGAGATAGAGTTAAGAAAATTGATCATCTTTACTACCCTTCAAATTTCAA
The DNA here is from genome assembly GCA_949825025.1 of Siphlonurus alternatus. Lineage (NCBI taxonomy): Eukaryota > Metazoa > Arthropoda > Insecta > Ephemeroptera > Siphlonuridae > Siphlonurus > Siphlonurus alternatus. The sequence continues at coordinate 17,271,088 of OX463779.1, read as the reverse complement.
ACAACGTAAATCAAATTCCACCACGCTTCATTCTTTTTAGTAGAAAACTTTTCATTATCTTTTTAAAATAAAAAGAACTGTAAATAATATATTACGACAGAAAGTTTATGAATATATCTTGTCTCGTGATATACAATGCTAATGTGTACAACGCTCGCTCTTGTTTTGATGCATAATTAACAAAGTTGCTCACTCGGCTGCTAGCGGGAGGGTCCGGGAAGGTGGGAGGACCCGCGATATCAATGAACGTGTCTGTACGTGTTGGTGGGTGAGGTTGGTATATGAGGAATGGTTTTTGCTGTTCATCTGATTCCAACTTTCAAGTTAAATATACAGTATATAATTATATAGTAAATATGTATTTAATTTCTAATCAGCTCGTATAATTCTTAGTATTTATTTTGCTAAATAAACAGCTAATTTCCTTTCAATTTTCAATTAATTTTAGTGATAAAGTATAGAACGCAATTAGCCTATGTTGGAGCCATTCAAGTATGCTGCCCATGTTTGATTGGATTAACTGTCTTTGTTTAAAATATACCTGACAACGCTTCGAAGACTTCTGTATTTTCTTTTTACAAAATTTTCTTATACCATCAAACATTTTACCAGACTTGCAATAACAAATTTCTTGGTAAAATAATAATAAAATATTCAATATTAACGGAAAACACATCATAATATTTTATGTTTTGGAAAGTAGCATTTATATAAATAACTAATTATTAATGTTTATTTTGACTGACCAATTACCATACTTCTTATCTAAATTTTATTTCCAGACAAGAGGACACACCAGAAAGTTGTCCCGGGTGACTGAATCGCTCGCAGCGACACACAGCGGGGTTCTCGGCAACAGGTTCGGAGGGGGCGGGGCTCGTTAGCATTTCCACGTGACGACACCGCGCACTCTTGTGTGAGAGACGCTCGTGTCAATTAACGTAACTGAGACGCAAAATAAAAAGAAGTCTTTTGTTATGCGTGATGTAAATAAAAATTAACTGAAAAAAGAGATGGAAAAAATGCTACGAGGAAAGTTAACTCCGTGGAGAACTTCATTATAGACTACAATGGAAGAGAGGAGTTGCGAGATTGTAATTAAATGAGTCGGGCCGCCAATTATCTCCGACGTTAAGACGCGTGGTGAGGCCTGGGGACTTGGCAGCCGCACTTGCCACAGCGTCGTGTCTTGTCACCAGCCTTTTACATAGGCACCAAGCAAGTAAGGTTCCCGTGCTCTATACCACATGAAAAACTAGTACTTAATTGAGCTACCACTATCATTGGACCTACTTGAGTTCATAACGGTATTTGTTATCTCCATTGAAAAAAGTGTACGATCTTCTAGATTCAGAATCTACTGAAGCTGTATATCCGTAAAGGTAGGCAACAATCATTGATCGCTGTTTACAAAGTTCATTTTATGTCATTGAATGTGGCCAATTTTTATTTTTTTTCTTTATTTTGTTATCACCAATTAGCAGAAGAAACTGCTCTCTACGTTTCCCGTTTTCTCGTTTATTTGATATTATTTCGTTTATTTATAATAAGACTTGATATAATTGACTCACGTCCACGTTGACTCCGGGCAGCGGGAAGACGCGCGTGGGCGGTGCCTCCTTGGGCACGAAGCGGTAGAACTCGTCGTCGCCTTTGTACCACTTGATGGAGTAGAGGGCGGCGCGCTCCAGGTCGTACTCGCACACCAGCTTGACGCTCTCGCCGCGCCGCACCGCCTCGGGCACCTGCAGTCGCACGTCGCGGAGGCCCCGCACCCCGCCACCTGGAGACATAGGGAGGAGGTGGGGTTAAAAGGAACTAGGACGAACATGAGGGATCAGGGTTCCACCTCATTTGCATATTGAAGATCCAGCATACAACTTTTTTAATTTGAAAGTATATGTAGATAATTATTTTAAATCTCTATTAGACCTTTATGAGGCAAAAAAAAAAAATGAAAAAAATGCAGTTCTTTTTACTTTGTATAAAATGGAGTTGCTTAGCCTAAAAAATCACCAAAAGAAACTAATTCATCATATTCACTAAATTAATAAATATGATAATATATTTTAAAGCTCTAACCATGTTTAAAATTTATAAGCCATCGTTACTGGTTAATAACTCCTTCGTGAGTCACACCCTGTATAATGTTTCTATTTTCTATATAATATATTATACTCAACCGACGCGACAGAAAATTTAAGCACATTAAATATGTCAGTGTTCTCTGCAAACTTGGCAAACTGAAGTACCACCTCTATGGCATCTTCATGCACAGCTTTATATGAAATAAGTTTCAACAGCTTTGCAATAATTATAACATTGTGTATTATTTGACTAAAATGTCAAATTGTTTAAGTTTTCCAGCTTAATAAAGTTGCTGTTTATTCATATATAAACTAAAGTTTAACTTCTTTTAAAATCAAACATCAAACTAAAAATATTCTTTTTTTTGTTGTTGAAAATTTCGTGAAATTTATCAAATTCTAGTAAAGTTTTCAAACTTTATGTTCATATTAAAATATTTAAACATGATATATTTATTCATTAAATACACGATGATGTAAAAAAAAAAAAAAAAAATTGTTAAAAAAAACATAATCAATTTGCTACAAATTGTCAATAACATTACATAACATTGCAGACTTTTAATTGAATTTAAAAAATGGAACATTATTTTTATAAAATATAATTAAAAGTGATGTTCAGTAATTTATTAAAATAATTCTTTTCAACATTTCCATAATATTATTTTTAACATCAGTACTTATTATTCTTTTTAACGTTGTAGTAATTAAAATTTTAATAAGCAAATTATAATTATTACAGTGCTCCATTTGGTTTGACATTAAACATTCAACAGTGAAATCTTGTTAGCAGTTATTTTTTACGTCATGAAACTCCCAGCATACGAGGAGCAAAATGATGACTCACCAGACTCACGTTGCTACATTTCACCGACGTATCAATCATGGCCGCATGTCAATAAGCAAATTTTTATTGGATCACTACAACATGTGATGGATTATTTAACATCACAAAATGGATACAAAAACAACATCATTAATATTGTACGTTGTAAGTGTGTACAAAATTGATAAAAGTTGTGTTTGTACAGTACGTCTATATAAAACACAATGCAGAAGCCCTCTGTTAGGATCATATATTGAATATTTTTATTTAATTTAACACTTCAACAATATGACAAAGTGTCAGTTTTTAGCCTTTGGAATCTCTATACAACTTGTGAGATGCTAAACAATTTTATTGATGGTGGATTAAAAGCTGCACCCTCTCATTATGATACATGTTAATAAAGACAATAAAAAACTAATATAGAAGGATACATACTCACAAAACAAGGGAAATGTAAATATAAAAATGGGCATTTCATATTATTTGAACATACATATTCGTGATTTCTAATGTTAGCAAAGTTTAAGCAATAAATTGTTATTATATTATTATGATATTTAAGGTTACAATATAATATAACTATGTATATATTTATTAATATGTGCTATATTAAAAAAAGAGCAAAGCAACTTCTTAATGACAGTTTTAGAGCAACGAGTTATTCTACCCTATAATAAAATTTATCATTTTCATTTTCATTGGATAAACAACAGAGTTATCTCTTCGTTATATTTCGGGACCTTTATGGTTGGGCTAGAGTAAAACTCTTTCCATCCCGTTTAGCTGCAAATAGTGCAAATGTAATTAATATTCAAAGAGAGCTATTAGATATCGCGCAGTGGTGTTGCAATGTAGTATCATAAGTTGCTAGTCTCAAGTCTTTGTTAGCAGGAATATTATTTTTATCTCTCTTTTGATTTAAGTGTGAAAATGCATATAACATTACAAAGAAAAAGTTCATTTCCACTAAAGTTGCTTGCTGCAGGCACGACTAACAAGCACCACTCGACTTCATTGCACCAAGTTGGCGTCTCAATCTTATAACCTCTGTAATAACTTTTTACTTGATTCTAATTTAATAAGTGTGAATATGCTAGCTCTTTGTTTGAGAAAAGCTAGTTTTACCAAAGGTTGTTGAAACTAAATATATATTATAGAAACTTTCTGTACTATACGTTTTATATCATATAATAGTTACTTGATATTTTCCGTTATTTTAATGAGTATCGGATTCAATGCAACATTCCAACTTTGGTGCTCAACGTTTATAGAATTTTTTTTATTGTTATAGTTTTATGTACACTTTGCTTATATTAACAAAAAATTTAACATCGTTAGCTTACACAAAGGAATGTGTACTGTACCTATTAGAATTAATACGACATCGATTTTTCTTTGCCTTAGGTATAATAGAACGCTTATATTTCAGTTTTAAGCGACATTAATCAGATGATTTTTTTTAATAGCCCTGCCAATTATTTTATGACTAATACCGCAGAATTTTTTTTTAAGCCATGCATGCATTTTTGTTACAATAAAATGTATAATCTTACTCTAAAAATGGAGTCCCATGTCCTATCTTTTATCTACTATACTTATCTATCTTACATATCATATAGGCATATATTATATACAATGTATAATTGTATAACTATCTCATGTATATATTTTATATTATCTTATATTTTTTTTATTTTTTTTTTCTATTCACCCAAGTACATATACAAAAAAAAACATATATGACAAACAATTGAGGTGAAAAGGATAAAATACACGGCACAAGCAGCACCATAACACAGTATGTGGTATTATATCCAATTTATAAGAAGAACAAAAACAAAACAAATGCATAATGATTAAAGTTAATAAAATAGAATAATAAGTCTGTTATTATTAACATTGTCAAAATTAAAGTAAAATTAAATAGCACTTTTAATTATAAAATTATTGGTTCTGCGAACGTAAGTCAACCAAATATGTCTTGCATAAACGCTTAAACACCACAGGGGGGTGGACGATCTTGAGGCTGGGCGGGAGTGTATTCCAGCTCATCACACTACGATACACATAACCATTTTTGAATGCAGTCGTTCTGGGCTTAGGCGGAATGAGTTTCTGCCCGCCCTCACCACGCACAGATACACCATGACGAATATTTTGCATAATATTAACATCGGTTCGTCCAGACAAACAACTATTAAAAAATGAGAGATCATTGTACAAAAGCTGCATACCAAGGGGTAACAGCTTGGACTTATCCACAGAGGGTTTGCTACTTCCATAAATGATTTTAATAGCACGATTTTGTATAGCCTGAAGGCAATGTATGTTTGACTTGGTAGTAGGATGCCACGCCGGGGTACCATATGTTAATATTGGTCTAATTAATGTAACATAGGCTAATTTTTTAATTTTTTGTGAACAGCCTCTCACATTTCTACTGACAAACCCTAGCAACTTAGACGCTTTTGCGCGCACTGCTTCTGACTGAACATTCCACTTTAAGTTAGACGAGACATGGACTCCAAGTAATTTTTCTGTATCACAGAATTCCAGTACTTTACCGTTTATATGAAACGGGACATTCAAGTTGTCCTTAGAAAGGGTGACATCCATGACCTTGCACTTACTTTCGTTAAGCTTCATACCATTATTATCACACCAAATCGATAAATTGTCAAGGTCCTGCTGTAACATTTGAATGTCAGCCAAAGATTTGATTTTACGATACAGGGTGGAGTCATCTGCATACTGTGTAAGGTCAGAAGAAAATGTTTGAGGTAGGTCAATCATAAATATATTGAACAATAGGGGTCCAAGAACTGACCCTTGGATCACACCGGAAGTGACATCACTACTACCTGAACACGCCCCCTGATACACAACTTGTTGTGTACGGCCAGACAGGAAGTCTGCCAGCCAACACTTGACTGACCCACGGACAAAAACATAGTTTAGTTTTTGGACCAAGCGGTTAACATACTTCTAGGTATGTTAGCAACTAACTACTTTTTTCTATAATGTATCTATTTTTATTTATTCGACTAATAATTTTATTACACTATTATATCAGAGAAAAGATGTGATCTTTTCTCGGATTATATTATGAATATCCAAAATAAGCAAATAAATACAATAAATCTATATTGTTTGTACAGTACAATACATGAAACGATTAAACTTTAAAATCCTGTAAAATGAAAAATATACAACAATGGACAATTTGCATGACATTTTTTTATTGCAGAAATGGATAGAGGGTGCAAAGTTATGCTACTCTGAATTTTTTCAGATTTTTTAGAGACCGGGAACTATTTTTAAAAAATTATTGAAAGTCAATTTTATGACGTCACGAGGAGTCTGTCCTTAAGAAAATGATAGACGCTAAACGCCCGTGACGTCATAAAACTGACTTTCAATAATTTTTTAAAAATAGTTCCCGCCCTCAAAAAAAATCTGAAAAAATTCAGAGTAGCATAATTTGGTACCCTCTATCCATTTCTGTAATAAAGAAATGTCATGCACATTGTCCATAATAGAAAATTAATTTTAAAAAATTAAAAAAACATCGTAAAAATCGATCAATATTAATTAATATTTCAAGATAAGTTACGGTTATTTTTCTTCATAATTGGTGCATGCAAAATAAAATTATAGTTTATGGGGGGTTGCAAAAACTCGCTGACTGTCTCGTTCCAGCATGCGTGATGTTTCACAAGAATGCTGACGATGATATCCACTTCAGCGTTTACCCTCACACCGGGCAGCTATTTATGAAAGCATCTTCAACCACAGAACACCCTTTTCAAAATTCACGCTGATTGGATAATAATTTAATCACTGCGCCAACTGGTGACAGTGTTTGGCACTAAATACTGTCAGCTGGCAGACGACAAAGTAAAAATGTAAACAAACGCATTTTTATGATTTTGTCAGAAATTACTTAACTGGCAATTAATTATCATTACAAATTGAATCCAAACGAATAATTCTCATTTTTAAATATTAATAAACAAGAAGTAAGTACATAATATTTAGTTTTAAGTGCTTTTAATGTTTTTACAATGAAAAGTGCAGATAAAAGTGCAAGAACTTTTTTACTATCATAAGAAAAAAATATACATAATACATATTATAAGTATATACATAAGTATATAATATATATAGTTATATATTATGCATATTATGTCATTGAAATAATGCACTATCATAATATTATAATTACGAAGATTAATTAAGGTTTGGCTATATGTAATCTTATTAATTATTGTACATATTGTAGCCACGTTTTTATGTAATTTGTTATGCGTGGTGTGTAAAAATTTAAATATAATAATAAATATATATATATATATATATATATATATATATATATATATATCATTACAAATTATTACATCTCAGCACTCATTACAATTAAATATGTAAATCTTGCTCATTTCATTTCACATAGATTAATTTTGCGCGTATGATGTTATGTTTATTGTAGAATCTTACGTTTGATCTTAATACAGTGTATAACTTTCCTGCATGCGGTACGTTAATGAAAGTAATGAATTTCTTAAAAGAAAACTTTATTAAAGGAAATGTGTAAAATAGATTTTTATTCTGTAACTGTCATGTTGTCTAAATATACTATAACCATTAATTATTATTATATATCATGCTCTGGGATATTAGCTCTGTTCGTAAATACACAAAATAAAAAAAAGTGTTTTATAATAATTATAATGGATATAGTATATTTAGACGACAGTGACAGAATAAAAATCTATTTTACACAGATCGATTCTTTAATAAAATTTTCATTTAAGAAATTCATTACGTACCGCATGCAGCTAGAGCTACAGTAAAAAAGTTATATACTGTATTAAGATCAAACATAAAATTCTATAATAAACATAACATCATACGTGTAAAATTAATCTATGTGAAATGAAATGAACAAGATTTGTAATGAGTACTGAGATGTAATAATTTGTAATGATATATTATAGTATATATATTAAATTTTTACATACCACGCATTACAAATAAATACGTGGCTACAATATGAACAATAATTAATAAGATATTACATACAGCAAAACCTTAAATAATCTTTGTAATTTTAATATGTATCGTGTATTATTTCAATGACATATGCATACTTTTATATTGATAGTAAAAAGTTTTTGCACTTTTAACTGAACTTTTGATTGTAAAAATATTAAACGCACATAAGACTAAATAGTATGTACTTAATTGTTTTTTATTGATGCGTCTTTGTTATACTGATATATATATTATTATTTTCCATGTACTGTACTGTCCTTAAAAGTTAAAAACTGGAATACACGAATAGATAATATGTTAGATCGTAACGCATGTATTCCAATTTTTTACTTTAGAATAGAAACTGTACATATATAAAGTTTCATCAATGAAAATGCATTAAAATACATATTTACGCAAGCAGAGCTATTATCTATTAGCTGTTACATAAAATATAATTATCGCAAAAGCAATACAAAAACGTGCATTTCAGTATAATAATTGTATTATATCCAATAATAAAGACAATAATTCAAGAAAAATAGTAACAAATAAACTTATTGTAAATAAATTATTATAACATATGTAATGATGGCAGCCTCTGTATATTCATTTATATTTCATTTATCGTGTCGTGGTAAATAAATGTTTCTTTACGAATCCAAATAGCCTATAGCTAGGCCATATATATATATATATATATATATATATATATATATATATATATATATATATATATATATATATATATATGCCATAAATATTTGAATACAACTAACTCCCTATCCAAAAGGCAGATCAGTGATCATATAATAAAAAAACGCCCTTTAACTTCTAGCATTTGTGATGAGAGGAGCCAATCATTTTTATGTAATATTGCAAAAAAAAATTTAATTTAATTGCGGTAAAAATATATGTTAAGGTGATATTATGTTAAATGTTGTTTGAAATTATACATAATATGTATCAATTTATTTGTATTAATGACTATTACCACATTAACAGCAAAAGTATCATGCAATTATATATGTATATATATATATATATATATATATATATATATATATATATATATATATATATATATATATATATATATATATATATATATATATATAATTATATAAGTAATTATTAACGACACTTGACTTCTGAAGCATCATAATGATTGGGATTTTGACATGTAGAAATATCAAGCATAAAGAATAATGCGCTAAATACTAAAAATAGAAAAAATTAATTTTCTTTGAAATGTTCTTTTTTGTTTCTGATTTCATTTGATATATTTGATTTAGTAAAATATTATTGGGCCTCCCCAAAAATATCTTAGAATTCAGTGCATATTATGCACGGTGATCATGATATACATATATGAAACAAAAGATTATAATTATTAAAATAGAAATAATAAGTTATTATTTTACTTGTAATTAAAATTAGTTTCCTTGAAGAGACTACAGTGTTATTAAATAGTGCTGAATCTCTATATAGGAGTTGAGAAAGCATTGACACTCAATTAAGCCAAGGTGAAGTTATTTTCATAATTTACTTGTAGGGAGCGAACAATATAAAGATCATGATCATCCTGCATGGAATGTTTCTACTGCATATTTGCATGGTCTCGACACACCTCAAGTTCTGTACATAACTTCAAATTAATTCAGTAACAAGTAATAACAAGCAGAAACGAAGAAAATTATAATAAGTCAAAGTCTTGCTAGTGATTGAAAGCCGAAAGAAGATGAGGGCAATAAATAGTTACTATATCTATTAACTACATGATATTTATATAATTATTATGTATAATTACTTAAATATATTTATATTAAATTAATATAAATATATTTAAGTAATTATTAAATCCATAATATGCTCGAACTTAATTTCAGAGTGGCTGCATGTGACGTCATAATCATGCAGGCAAAAGTTTACCTAGGATTGCATGTTAAGTATTAAAAGTTCCATGACGTAGACGTCACATCTTCTTTACACTATACTTTGAAGGTGTTATAGAATTAAAAAAATAAGAAAAAATTCGAGATGATGATTAGAAAATACACACTGCAGCAAAAATATAAAATTGGTCCATTATACTTCGTTTTTTTTTCCCCCTTCTGCAACTTAATTTATAGTTTAAGTTTTGTATAATATGGTATAAAAAATATGTATGTGAAAAAATGTGTCAAACTTAACTCGATGACTTCTAACCAAATATATAATAAAAGTTACATGCAGGTTTCCAATTTTATTCATATTAATTATTATATACATGCACGATACATAAAGAATTAAAATATATGTTGTATAATTTTCCATATTTATATAAATTTTTAATCTTTTCCTCCTTCAACCCAAGCTTGAATCATGAAATTCTTTTTCATCCCCTTTTAAGCCCACTAAAAATAAATTATATCATCTATATATATATATATATATATATATATATATATATATATATATATATATATATCGATCTCTTTACCAGCTTTTGATACTATATGCTTATTTTTTTTCCATACAATTATTAGCTATATTTTATTTTTTTTATTTTTTTTTTTTAAAGTATAACAGTACTGACATTAAGGTCAATAGCCTATGATTCTATATAACAATGTAAAACGAAAAGGCAATCCTATATTATTAATGCGCTAATTGCATTATTATAGCATAGCAGTCATTATTTTCATAAATATCGAGTATATTTTAAATATTAAAATTTGAATTCCAAGTACAATTTATTAGCTGCGAATTGCATTAGTTTAGATGTACATATCATTAATTACTATTTGCTACATGTTTAACATGTTTTAATAGTTATATTAACTGTTCGTAAAATCAAGTTGTTTCTCGTACTTTTTAAATTCTCCCAAAAAAAGCGCGCGAAGAGTTTAGCCAATCAGCGTGAATTTTGAAAAGGGTGTTCTGTAGTTGAAGATGCTTTCATAAATAGCCACCGGGCATACAAACCACAATCTTCCCGATACAAGAGTCTGCAATTTATTATTGATCTCTGCTAAATATCAGTAACAATTTACCGTGAAGCATATTAATTTTTTTTAATTTTTTTTGTTAAACCAATGTATCTTAAAATTAGATAAAAAGAGGTCATGGCATTTATTAAAAAAATTAAAAATAAAAATTAGCCTGCACTTCAAATTATTTTCACAGCATTTAAACTCCAGTGCTGTGACGACTATATTATTTTGTTAACATGCACGTTGCTGAGCTCTGCTTAAATCTCCTTTGAATAATTAATACATCAATGTACCCCATAAATTTATGAAAGTAATGTCGATATTAATTCGTGCACATGGCATTACTCAACTCAAGAGTAAAGTATATAGTGTTAATTTATTGTAGATAGTTGTATAGAAATGTGTAAAAAAAACTTAAATGTTAAATTCTTAAATTTATATCGAAATATTGTGCTTTTAAATATTGTTGTTCTTATTAATATGTTTTTTCTAAAAACAAAAGACAGCATCGTACGGTTTTACTATAAAAAAATCTATAAGTTTACAGCGAGTGATTAATTTGACGTATGTGCGATTAATTCAGGTAAAATAGTATTTACTGTAACAATTGAGACGACAATTACGAGCATTATTGCAATTGTTACTGTCTCTAATTGCATATTCCATTGTTGGTAGGCTTTTGGCCAAGCGATGTATTAGAGGAGAGCTTGAGTGCTACGTTTATGACAATGCATTAGGGTCGCTAGGACGAGGTATCGTAATATCAATATTTGAAAAGCAATTACTGGATGCTAACCCAAATACATCAACAATATAATTAGACGTATACTTGAAAACTGCATTCGCATGTTTTAATTTTTATACTTTGTTTTTTGTTTTTTATTTATTTATTTATTTATTTATTTATTTATTTATTTATTTATTTATTTATTTATTTATTTATTTATTTATTTATTTATTCATTCATTCATTCATTCATTCATTCATTCATTCATTCATTCATTCATTCATTCATTCATTCATTCATTCATTCATTCATTCATTCATTCATTCATTCATTCATTCATTCATTCATTCATTCATTCATTCATTCATTCATTCATTCATTCATTCATTCATTCATTCATTCATTCATTCATTCATTCATTCATTCATTCATTCATTCATTCATTCATTCATTCATTCATTCATTCATTCATTCATTCATTCATTCATTCATTCATTCATTCATTCATTTATTTATTTTTTTTTTGTAAATTTTAATATACTTTTCAAATCACTTTGAAATCTTTTTTTAATTTAATTAACAACATGTATAAAGCCCACAGTTAGGGCTTGAAAAATATAAAAGAAAAATACTTAACTGTGAGCTTATTTAAAGCTTTGTAAATACTCCCAAAATCTCACTCTCCCGCCATTTTGTTATAAAATAAATACCGTGGTAAGCAGTGGTGAAAGTAGTTTCAATCTCTTACCAGTGCGCCTCAGATAGAGGCCTGAAGGGCCAAAACCCCCGCCGGAGGCGCGATTTTTTGGGAAAAAGGGGCGTGGCTTAATTTTTTAATATTAAAAAGTGGTTTAAAATTCATTTATAACATTTGAATGCATATCTTCATTTGAGTAAAATTAAATAATACTATCCAAACTTTGAAAAAAAAAATGCAATGAGTGATTGATTTTCGATCACATTAAAACATTAAATTCATAAAAAAAAAAATTTAAAAATATTATAGCTATATATTATAGCTTTTAAAAAAATTAATACGAAAGAAAATCCCTAGTGATTTAAATTGAAAGCACTTCGATCTTCATTGATCATATATTAACAGTAGTATTTAATATAATAAAAATACTTTAGTTAACTCTTACGATTTGGGATGCTTTATAATTTAATCAAATACATCAATTATTTAAAATTTAAATTAATATTTTGAATATGTCTCAAACAAATTATTTGAACAAAAATTAAAAAAAAACGCGAGAGAATTCTTTTTATAATTATAAATTGTAATATTTATATTTGTTTCGGTAATTAATTTTTATTTACTCTAGATCTTGTAGCAATTATTGTTCCCCTTTGTCATCGATAGAAATTAAATATTTCTAATATTTAATATTAAATATGCTCCAAACGTGCAGCCATCTTGGCCCTAATAGCGGCTGCATTTATCTATCTACTCTCTTCTAGCAATGCTTGCATGAGTCGCATTTTATGCATGTGACTAAATTTTTGTTACACTTATTCTTTACAAACTCATTTAAAAAAAAAAAAAATGAGAATAAAATTTTTTGTTTGCTTTTCTAAAAAATTCATTACTATGAAGAATTTTTTGAGACGAAGACTTAATTTTACTAACCTAGCACTGACTGCGATTGATCTTCTATACGATCCCAAATCCTTTGCCCTAATTTTTTTAAACTCCTTGCGTAAATGAACCCTCTAAACCTCGGTGGGTATGTGGGCCAGAAGAGGCACTCCCCCTTTGCCTCTTGACTTAATTGTAATTAAAAATTAATTTGAATAAAAATGTGTTAATTTTGTGCAATAAATGAGACAGAAAAAAAAAATGTAATAAAATTCGTGGTGTAGTATATATAACGCATCATCAGCAAAAGATGTTTTGAATCTATTTTAATTAATTTTATTAGTCATTCAAGAATTAAAAAATACAATAAATATATATTGAAAGAAATTTAATACTATAGTAAATATCTTTCTCTTCATAAAAATCAAAGATAAAATAGTCAACCCAGTAGGCCTACAGAAATTTAAATAAATTTAGAAAAACATTAAAAACTATTTCTATAAAAAAAAATCGTCAGCTTGACATAGCTAATAAATAGTTGATAGTATGTAAATAGTTGATTTTATTTTTTTTTTCCTTTTAGGAGCTTTTTAACTCAAAGGAATTAAAGAGTAAATTAAATTTCGTGAGACAAAAGTATAACCAAGTATAAGAAAATTGTCATTCATTATTTGAGCATGATTAATGTTTTACAAAGTAACTTCTCTGATTTTGAAAATTTTACTAAAAATTATTGATTATTTTTAATAAATTTCGATCAGTGTCTTACCAGTGCGCCGCACTGGCGTCAAATGTCTTACCAGTGCGGCGCACTGGCGCGCACCGGCTTACTTTCACCACTGGTGGTAAGTTACACTCAATTTGTTGGTGTCATAATTAAAGGTCTTAAAGCAATCACGCGTTACTTCGCTGTGGTAAGATCGCTGCAGAGTCCTCACTAAACTCAATTATCCACCAAAATATCTTCTTTGATCAAGTTGTTCACCACCAATTAAGAATAAAGAAGTTTCAAATTAATGGTGATAAGTCAAAAGAATGAAGTTCTCAGGATCAATGAAGAGAAGACGACGGTGAGAAAATGTACCACCAAAGTGTAATCGAGCGAAAAGTTCTGCACACCGGAGCGAACTTGTTGACTTTCAATCCGTTCAGCTCATCGGCTCTCCTGACGCTGGGAAAAAGAGCATTATCTGTTTGCAGAATTTTTCTTTTATAGATTTAAAAATTCGAGAATTTAGTACAAAAGTTAAGTATTTTTAATGTGTAAATATGTATTATTTTTTTAAAGCGATTAGTGCTAATATTCAAAAGAAGCTATCTCAACCTCCATTACACAACGAAAATTTTCGAAGCAAGTCGCGCAATATCATTTTATTGTTGCTTCATAATAATTTCAAGCACTTTTCATTTCAAAACTGAAAAGTAAATCAACTGGCAGCAAGGCTATTAACGGGAACAACAATAGACCTGCTTCAATGTTAAAAATTACTAATACTGTATGTTGTGATTTACAAAGAAAAAGATAAGTGCACTCAATTTCAGTATTTAAATTCAACTATTCAATTTTTTTTATTAATTTTTGTTACCTTCTCTGTATATAATTGTATTTATAAATAGCTTCCAATTATAATAATGCAAAGAAAACCTGTTTTCAGGCAATTTTTTTGTTACAAAATATCACCTAACACAGTAAAAAAAAAGAGAATATAAACCCTTTGATACACACTACAATCATTTATTAAGTGAATAGACGTTACACTTACACGTACACTCTATAATTTAGAAGCACGAATTATATTTAATTAGAAGGTTTATATACGTATATATAGAATGAAATGTAAAACAAACTACTATAATTTGGACATCACAAGAAAATATAGTAACACTTAAAAGAGAAAATGTGTGTTTACTTTAAATGAATACTGTAGGAGGAGTAGAAATTCCGTTTTTATTCATTGATGTTATTCACTGATGTTCTTGTCAAATGTTCGCAAATATTCCAGTTTGGAGCCTCAGGAACGTGAAGGCATTTTTCGTTCTCTTCTAATCAATCCCAACTGCAGGCCTGTCAACTGTAGCTAAAATATTTTTTATGTTTTTCCAATGAAAAAATATGATTGACGTGATGTTTATTCAGCGTCAGAACTCTTTGCATATTATTTGCTGTTACCCAGACTGATATAATATTTTTCTAAATTTATACATTTGCCAATGCATTTCAATATTTTAGGCTTTTTATCCTCACAAAAGATTACATTTCACAGAAGGAAAGAAGATTTCATCATGTGGGGTCTTTTGATCCTTTAGTACCAAAAACCCTCTTAGGATATTATCATCTTTGAGGTCAAAATCATGGACATTTGCACCATGTATGCATCCGCCACATAGAAATTCAAATATCATAAAAGCATATGTGGAAAGTTTGCAGCTCACTTGGCTTTGGATGAGGCTTCAAGATGGCGTCTCGGCGCAATAAAGGCTCGAGTGCGGTCTGTCAGATAAGCTCAGATATTGCCGCGTCGCTGGCATGCGTCACAGCGGCCGTAGCATCAGTCTAAAGAGATGTATCCAGGCCGTGTGTTGACATATGCAAATTATAATTTAGGACTCTTATCAAACGTTTCCATGCTTTACCTTATAGGTATAATAAAAACACTACACCGTAATGCAAAGTGACAATGAAAAATAATTTCATATATTTTAAATTAATTGCTTCCTGAAATAATTGTTTTTTTACTGTCTAAAAAACGTTTGTATAATCAGTAAAACTCTGGGTAGAATGATGTGATAGGTTGGGATTTTGCCTGGAGTCTGTATAGTCTAGTACTTTGTGCTTGCTTGCTGGAACCATTAACTTTGTAGCAGCTCGCTGGAGAAATGTGTTGCTCTCTCTCTCTCTCTCTTACTGGCACCACTGTAGCCTGCAACATTTATCACGAGGCGTGCTCGCCATCTAGAAGGTTCGCGTCCCGCCTCCTACAAAACTAAGCTCACGTTGAAGTGCTTTTTGTTTTACTGTAAAACACTACCCGATTTACAACAGTACAAACTACACCATTTATACATTGGGTCGAATTACATTTTATATATTTGCTGTTGGAGATTACAGACTAATGATACCTTTATTTTAATTCATTAAGTTTTTTTTTAATTTTCAAAATATTTTTTGTCCATTATTTTTTTGTTGTAAGAATGGAGAATTCCTATTTTGCAATTAACTATTTATATATAAATAATTTTGTTGTTATACTTCTTGCCTTGGAAAATTTCCATAGCAGTATCTGGCAATAGTGTCGATGTCGAACAATACACGGTCATCTTCCTTAGGCAAAGAAGAATTTCCGGGACGTTGACTATATAATATATTGAAAATCAAATAAAATTTTGCCCTTCTGTAGATTTTTCTGACTGTTAACTCAAGATCTTGGGTGACATTTACAAAAGACTTTAAATTCGCCTGATCCTGGATTATTATTTATTATGGTTTATATTTAACACGATACTAACAATACTTGTGGTCTAAATTTATGCTGACGAATCTTAAAAAGAATACAAGATAAACTAAAACTTCTGTATCTGTGGATCTCCCCTTCTTTCAGTATAATAAATTAAAATTTTAATGTTAAAATCATCACAATAGTAATAGTGTGCTCTCATATTAAAATTACGAGTAAACGTTTATTTTAATCTCTCACTATATTGAGAAGACAAAAAGTAAATAAAAATTCAGTAAAAAATGTAATATATTTTATATTGTTTTTACCCCCTTTTGTTATGCATTTTCATATTAAATTTCTCGCTGTATAAAAAGGGAAATTTAAAAAAAAAACAAGCAATTTATTTATTTTTAAATAAAGCTTAAAATTTTGGGTTGAATTTAAATTTTAATAACTCTGTAGTTTGTATGAAATATAATTTTATATAAAAAATTTACATACACTCGCGTGCTATTCTATATTACAACGCCTGGAGGTAAATTTTCTTGTACTGGTGAACCCACGTACATTTCGACAACAACCACATGAGCACCCACTCTATGCATGGCTATTGTTGTGCACCACAGAACTCAACGAGGGTGTTTTTATGCATGTGACCAAAATATTCCATTGTTGACATTACAATAGCAGTGATGAAAAATAATTTGTATACGTTTAATTCAATACTTGCAATAATAATTTATGTATTACTTACTGCCAAAAGTAATACACAATACATATAGCCATGTTCAATTATCACGTTTTCACTCTCAGGCAGACATAATTACGAACGAAACTCGTGCGTTATTACGTAAATAATGCACGAGCTTTTTGTTTGTTGACCTCGTCTTGTAAGTTTATATTCTCTGTGAGCTAGCACGTAAAGGATACGTTGCTTTGACTTTGTATTACTTTCCTTGGTATTTCTAAATTACATTACTTTTGAATGTACTACGTGCTGTTCTGAGGAAACATGTTCATTCCGGTTCATGATGGAGTTATGTTTTGTGCTTTCAAAACCTACGTACAGTTGAACAAATTTTTTATTACTCCTAGAAATAAGTTATTTCCCAATCGGATGCTTTAAATCTATACTTTTAATATGGGTTATATTGAATTTACTGCAAACTGGTTCTAGTGATTTAATGAGTTAAAATTATAAGATTTCCACTAAAAAATGAAAGTCACTGTCTTCTTTCCTTTTAGTAGAAAATATTAAACTAAATATATTAAAGAAACTCATCATCTTTGTTATTTTCATATTTAAAATTATAGTAACTTAATATTCAGGACACTGATTGTAGATCCAGCGCGTTTATCTGCATAATGTTGACCGTTCAGTTTGATTTACTGTACTCTATGTGCATCAAAATGCATGAGAAGTTTGTCGAAGAACAAATTTGGCGTACCAAAATTAGAGTAATTAAATTTGGTATCCATAAATTTTACTTATGTTTTTTTCTTGTTGTTTTAATTGTACTGCATGTATACATAATTATAATAGTAAATTCGTAAACCTTGTCAAGTGTACTCTACACTTTTTTGCACTTGTTTAAGTATGTTCAAAAATGAAATTCAGAAAATCTAAATACGTATCACATTTCAGTGTTTATAAACAAACCTATTATATTGGAAAATAAGTATTAGAAGAACATCGAAGAGATGATAGTTAAATCCAATTTAATTCATTTAATTTGATAGTTTAATCGGAAGAGTATAAACATTAGAAGTATAGTGAATCAATGTTTATCACTTCAAAAAAAATCATCTCTTGAAGATTCCCTAGATATAGAACTCTCCAAAATTTTCAGGTATTTTATTTTTTCATTACGGGCTCACAATCATTTTTGTATTGTTTTTTTAACTATTTTCATATCCACTCACCAATGATTACTTTTAATATTAAAAATTTTCGAGTAGTCTTAAATATAAACAAATTGGTGTGGTTAAAGCACTCAGTATCAGATATCGATTGTGCATGGCTGTTAATTACGAGGTCACGTGATCAACCGCCACGCCCCCTCGGACCCAACTGACAGGAGCTAGCGAGTCTGACCGCTACATCAGAGTGACATGAAGCTAATTGGACCCGTCTAGAGCAGAACAAGAGCCCGCATTGTGCTGCGACTTAGGCACTTGTTAGACTTTTGACGCTGATTTACAGAGAAATAGAGATAAAATATTTACATTATAGTTTCAAATGTCAGGTAAGCCATAGTCTTATTAATTATTCAAGTATGACAAGCAGATTGGAGAACAGGGTAGTTTCTGGCTTTTAACATGATGCCTACAAGATATATAAAACCACAGAATCACCTCTACAACTGGCGCGTTCTTTGATGATTCTTATTTCAGGCACCAGTTTAAATATAATTCTTCAAGTTGTCATTTAAAAAACAAAAAAATGAATGAATGATTTTGGTTTCAACTTTTTACTCGGTTAGCGCTCTGATATGTTGCAGAGTAATTCCTGGATTTCTTCACAGTGAGTTCATCAAAGCTTTCGTGCTATGAAATCAATTGAACGCAAGTTCTAGACATTTACAAAAACTACACATTTTTATTTTTATTTAGTTTATCACATGTTTCATGAGTATAAAACATGTACATATAAAATTACAATACAAATAAAAAATTGAAAAAAAAAATGTGATAAAAAAATACAAGATTTGTAAATCAATTATATATAAGTTTAGTATAATAATTACACTATTAGTTGAGAATAGAGCCTTAAAACTGTTATCACTGCATTTTTTCTGTAATTGAAGCATAGCAAATGCATATAGGAGTGATTCAATGGGTACGCCACCAATCTCCTGTGCTGTATGTACGTACTGTACTGTACTTTTTTTTTGTCAAAGTCTGTCCACACACTTGCTGGCTAAGCGAGTATTTCGTTAGCCTCGCGTGGAATTCTGTGAATGCCGAGTGCGGTCCAGCAAGCAGACATGCAGGCAGCTTCCCTCATAAATATGCGGTGACGAGCGCAGTTGTGTAATAAAACATTTCAATAGTAAAATATTCTTATAACCCTTTTTTATGTTAACGAGCATAGTCATATAATCGTAAAATATTCATATAGCTTAGTATTTAATGTTATAAATACGAAGCTTTAGATATTTTTCATCGTTCTTTATTGCAGGAACTTAACATGGAAAGATGAAAAGTAGGTTATGCCCTCTCTCTCTCTCTCTCTCTCTCTCTCTCTCTCTCTCTCTCTCTCTCTCTCTCCCTCCCTCTTTTAATATCTAGAATAAAGAAGCTTAAAGTATAAACATTTAAAATAAAATAAAACAAGAAGAATAAATTATATTATTAATAAATTTCTTTTCCTTTCCTTGCATATTATGCATGAAAAAGTAATATGATGTTGTTTGAATGCATTGGATGACAAGAAAATAATATAATATTTTTTTGAAACACAGACTTTATATTTTTTTTATATATTGCGTGTGAAACTAGAAAATGTTAGTGATCTTTATAATCAAAATAAATTTAATACATAATTCACATTCTGAACATTCTGAGTTGTTAATGATTTTAAAGGAGGAGAACGGCTTCAACTTTTAAATTTTTATCGATTTTTAAACAAATTAAAACTTATTATTGCATGAAAAAAATATACCACCCTCCGCCTTCTAAAAGTTCCAACAAGTCCCAATAAAAATATAAAAATTAAGGCCGTTCGCCTACTTTAATAACAATACCTCAATGAAGAAAATTATCTTTTATGTACAATTCTTAAAGTTAAAAATTGGAATACATGCATT
This sequence comes from Siphlonurus alternatus, assembly GCA_949825025.1. NCBI lineage: Eukaryota > Metazoa > Arthropoda > Insecta > Ephemeroptera > Siphlonuridae > Siphlonurus > Siphlonurus alternatus. The sequence continues at coordinate 17,250,611 of OX463779.1, read as the reverse complement.
AGAATCTTACCTATGATTTCCAATTTTTAACTTTAAAAACTGTACAAAATAGTTATTGAAATTTATAACTTTTCATGGTAAATCTGCATTACAAACATAATCCATCCATAAAGTATAATATAGATTCAGTGGTGCAAGTTACTGTGGTGAAATGTACAAACATTTGTCTATTTGTCTCGATCGCCAGTGACTGGAAATAACTAACCATTGAAACCCGCAAACTTTGCAACTATAACTTATATGCACACTTTGGTTTCAAAGTTATCCCTTGTCCAAAGAGGTCTACATAACAGTACACCACCAGTAAAGCAGCTCAATTGTGGTTGTTTTGCCAAACACTTTCATATAATTGCAATTATAAGCATACAGCTTATACATTGATTTATATTACATTGTTGAGAGTTGAAAACCACAGAAAACTTCTTGAGGTAACAGATGAAAATGAATGGAAAGTAATTTATTTCTATAGTTAATAATATTGAGGTTTTGTTATTAGAATTATTTTCTTCTTTAATCTTAAAATAAATTAACTGTTTTATATTAACTTGTAATATTTATTATTAACATAATTATACAAGATTTATAAGAAATTTTAATTAGTTTTTATCATAATTTAATTAACAAGCAATTTTATTAAAATTTCAGAGCCACACCACCGTCCTCATATATGAATAATATAATATAAAAGGTGATGTTGACTGCCTTCGTGCTATAATCACTTTTCAGCAAAATGTTTGCTTAAAAAACTTTATACGTTACATGAAAAATCCTGACCGTATCATCAGCTGATATAACAAAATGATTTTAATTGCATGTCATCTGACAGTTTATACCAGGTATAATAGATATTTGAACAATTTACGTCATAACATAGATATGAATATACGTTGTTTTAATTTTTTAAATCTATATTTGCTCATTATTATAATATAAAAAATAAATATAAGCAAAAGGCATTTAATGTATATATATATATATATATATATTACTATATTATGTAATAATTTTATAATTAATATAAAATATATGCCGTATCTAAAGAAGTAGCTTCACAAAATTAATTTTAAATTTCGATAAAAAAAATTATTTTAATTTTTTTTTTTTTTTTTAATTCTACGCGTCTCGACATGCGAAACTCATCCCATTTTGAGACGCAGCTACTAGAATTGATTTGTGTCAGTTTGAAATGCATCATCATGACACATCGTCCCCTCTGACTTGCCATTCGTCTCACACCTCGACGCTTGACCCGATGACCCAGCTGAGGACGTGTCAGACATAGACGGATGAGAGGAGGAGGGGCAGCCATCTTGACAACATGGCGGCGCTGTTTAAACTACTGATAAGTGGTGATGGAGTGTCCACTTTGCTAGATTGATTTCGATGACCGTCTCGAAACGTTTGTAGTCATGTCTGCTTGTGTGCTCAACTTCAGAGAAAACTCGAGACTGACGTGCAGCACTTCAATACATTTAAGATATGAAAATGTATTGTTTTTTTGGCAAGCAGACAGAAACAATTTCAGTCATGTGTCTTTTTGCTTTAGAACAAAGATATGAAATTCTCAGAAATTCTATATTCTTATATAATATTTACATTTTCTTACAATTTTTTTATAATGTATTATAGATGTTACAGTAAATATGAAATATACCTTTTCTTTTTAATTTAAAACTAACATATTTTAATCAAATTTTCATAAAAAACAATAAATAATAGGGGCGATGCACTAAAGAGTTATTCAGGAAGTTATCTAGCTGTCGCACTAACCATGGTTAGTGTAAATCTAATTCAATGACACTAAACGTGATTAGTGAGAAATCTAAATAAATATCCTCGTGTGTTCAATTAGTATTACACATGCTTTCATTTTTATATTTTTATAATTTAAAGAAACTGAACAAAATACTGATTAAGTTTGGTTAAAATTTTTCTTTGCGTACGAAACTTCCACTATAACAACTAGCAGTGTTATGTATTTTTATTTATTCGCAAAGCAAAAAAAAAACTATGAAATAAAATAAATTAATTTCAGAATATATTTTTTATGCATCATAATGCCTCTCCAAAGTTTTCATATAATAAATAAAGGTATTATGCAATAGAGTAAGAAAATGTCCCTTGGGGTAAGTATGGGGATGCTATAGTTTGACGTTTTTAACTTATGAACTCAAACTTTCCCGCTTTCACTTACAATAGCCGTCAGGTAGGTTATAACAAGTGAGAGGTAGGGGACAAAGTTTACAAGTTTCTAACTTGTAATCTTTTGTTGTAACAGGCAAGTGTGTAAAGGTTTGCGTGTGTAGAATGATATCAAAGACACCTGTGACCAGCATTGGAACTAAGTGAGTGCCGGTATGAAATTACCTCAAACACTCTCAACGGAAAATGAAAGTATATATAGGTCAAACAAGGCTGACCGGGAAAAAAAAAATTTAAAAAAAAACATCGTCGTCTGTAAAAGGAGGGAAAGGAAGGAGACTTATTGCTACGATTTTTATTGTATAGTTATTTGTAGCAAATACAAAAACACTGTTCTATTTATTGAGGTACCTCTTGGTCTATATTGCATTATGTTTCTATTTTATACCTTGTAGTCAAGTAAAGAATAAAAAGAGGTAGATAGATAGAGGTAGAGAGAGAGACGCCCGGCGGTCCAACAGATAATCGACATCAACGACGTGGTCTCTCGCAGCTTCAAGAGAGAAAGGATGGCCTCACACAAAAGCACAGCACGTACGTCCAATATAAGAACTCTATCAATAAATCAGATATTATATTTCCAGTTCAGGAGCCGTGTTACACATGGCTGAGTTTATACAGAGGATCAAAATTGCATCATTGGATCGATACAAAAAGCCATAAACTATAAAATTTAAAACATAAAAACTGTATTAAATTACTAGAGCAGCTTCGATAGCACAGCACTTTATAAACATAAAAAAAAGTTTATAAGAGATTTTTATGGCTTTGAAATTGAATAATCACATTATTTCCTATTTTTCTATAATTTTTATTTTCTTTAATGAATAATCTTTGCACCTTGTAATAATTGCTTCAGTCTTAACTCTCTTAAGATACATTAATTAAATTTATGCAATTATCTGGGTAAAAAAATTAAGATAGAGTTGAAAACAAAATAATTACCAAATTATTGTTTTGTGAGTGATGACGTGAAAATGAAGCAGTCTTAGCCAAACAACTTGAGTGAATTGCCTCCTTGTCTGATCAGCTTGCAGTGTGACTAGATAACATTTTATCATCAAAGTAGGTAACTTCGTCCCTGGTGTAACCAACTTTATTTGGAACAAAGCTAGCACTTACTAATTCTTGTGTACCTCATCATATATGACAGTATTGTTCACTCATCGTTTTAGAAAGTTTCCATTTACAGTCTTTTTAATCACCATTGTGAACATATTACAGGGCATGATTATTAAATGGGGTTTAAATGCAATAGTTTCAAGGTGACGAGTGTACGCGGCCGTTCCTTCATTAAATTTAAAATTTCCACACCGACACTATGTTGTTGTTTTTTTCCCTCAATTAAGTATTTCACCAAACAAAGTATTAATGCATTAAAATTTGCTTCAATTTTAATATGACACGAGCAAGCAGCCAATAATTCAAATATAACAAATGACATCTCACAGCCTTACAACCCAACCAATCAAAAACCTACCTTGTCACTCCCTCTTTCACTTTTAAAGCACTATAGATATCAAATTTTATGTTATTTTATATTCGATTGATAAATTCCAAATATATAATAAGGAAAATTAATATTTCTGTCAAGCTATCAACAAAATGGTCTGGAAATTTGATAACAAACGTTATATGAAAACCTATACTTTTATTGAATTTTATTACATTTTGATCGATCGTTATGTCAGCACCAAACATCGTATTTTATGTCTGCATAAAATCAAATTAAAAGTTCAACCGAGCGTTACGCACACTGAATGCAAAACAATGAAACGCCTGTAAGTTATGCAACTCTTCGTTCACATGGAACATGCGGGTTGCATACTCGCCTAGAACTGCAGGGAACTTCACAAATAAATATTCGCTGCATTATTTTTATCAGCAACATTGATTTATGATATCATATTAATGTAAATTATTTAAAAAATACATATTTTCTAATAATAACGTGTACTTATATAATATACCAAAACGATACAAATCTTAACGAAATAAAAATGTTAATATTTTTGATAACAAAATATTTGTTTTAAGATTTTTTTTTGCATTTTCTAAGACATCAAAATTCATTTTCCAATATTTTCATAATTTTCAATTTATTTAAAAAAATATACACATAGTCAACTCAATAAAGTTCGAACTAATTGTAAGTTGATTACTTATTTATAACTCTCAATTAAAATTTAAGTTTCACATTCAAGAGGATGCAAGCAATGTTCCAATCACTCACCGAGAAGGCAGCACAGCAGCAGCACAGCCAGGCACCACGTGGCGCCAGGCAGGTCTGACGTGGTGCTCATGGTGCTGACGTGGCGTGGCGTCGCATCATAATGTGCCCCTCTCTGAAGCAAGACCACTTCATGTTATTGATGAATAAAGTTTAAAAATTAATTTCAAAAACTTTGTTAACTTTTAATCATTTGAGTACTACTTAAGATTTTTAACTGCTGATACTCTTATGTATTATTGATAAAAGTGAAACCATCGTTTTAATATCAACAAAATACATCACGTTTTATTAGGGTTTTAATAAATACTTAAATTATAATTTATAACATCCAATCCATATATAACTTTATACTTAAGAAAGTTATAGGTAAAAAGTCAGCTTTTATAGTTAACAGACTATTTTATATAATGTAATGAATTCACTCTCTGTTATGTACTTGTGACACCTAATTATAGTACATTGTTCATCTAATTCACTCCCCCTCCCCCTTTCTTTCTTCCTTCACACAGCGGGGGCTATACATCTCAGCAGTGTTAATGCTTGCTTGTTTTTTACGTCAGTCCTAGCAGCAATTTGGCGTCGCTATAAAACCGTGCTCGGCGGGTGGCGGACACGCGGGGGCACAGGCGGGGAATGTGCGACATAGAGCAGCTGGGAGGGCTGTAGTTACCCGGCGTTAATGTAAGCCAATTTACTCACATGCTTTGAATCTTTTATGGCCGAGAATAAAAACAGTAGGCAAAAATGGCAATCACTTTTTCGTTACAAATTATTTAAGTATGTAATGATAAATGTTAAATGTGCATGTTACTGAATGTTTATTGTAAAATTATCAAGATTATAATTCACAAATACCATGAATATAAAAAATATTATTTATATTTACTGTACTTCTTTCTCAATCTGTAAAATATTTTATTTAGAAAGGATCAAACTTGTGCTGCTTATCAAATATCATTGTTTAAACATTCCCCTAGACCTTTTCATATTAGAGTCTCCATTTCAACACTGAGGTATTTACTGAACGGGTCTGTAAGCAATGATATATGTTCAGCTCTCCGTACCCCCCGCCGCCTGAGCGACTCCATTGTACCTCCAGGCCGGAGATAAAGCCAGACTGCTGATGGTCCTACCGCGCAGTCATAACGGCCCTTATCGTGGGGCGACCTTGCCTCGAGTGGATAACAAACACTATTGTGAACGACGGCGGAATTGTATCACAGCTCAAGATTGGTCTGTTGGTAATAGAAATTAATAAAATGATACCTGTATGGAACGTTTCGGATTTTGTTTTTCTGTATTTATCTCATTTTATTAAACCTTTCATAGGCCAAAAATACAAGTAGAAAAAATAACATGATAGCCTATGGGCATATAGAAATGATTATAAAAACAATCCAATCATTATACAGTGTCTATTGTCTATTCTAAAATTAAAATCATCATCTCGTCATTATAATTATCTTTATTTTGAACAAAACTAGATGTGCTCAAAGTGTTGCTCCAAACCCGAAATAAAATATCATTTCGACTTTTGCTCAAACCGCGATGCGCAGAACTAGTTTTGCTCAAAATGAAATGCGCCAAAGCCGAAAAAAAAAACTCACTTCGGCTTTGGGTGCTAACATATATATATATATATATATATATATATATATATATATATATATATATATATATATATATATATATATATATATATATATATATATATATATATATATATATATATATATATATATATATATATATATATATATATGTATATATTTATATATATATATGTATATATTTATATATATATGTATATATATATATATAATTATTTTCCGAAAATGGCATGTTCAGTACATAGCAACAACCTTCCATCTTGTAATATTACGATTTTCTATTTAAATATCCCGTCAAGCTCGTCGTTATCAAACTAATTGCCGGCCCCAACTTTGTCTTATCACGATTCATTAGCGGCCCGCAGCTCCTCCATGATGAGCCGCGAGTGTGGAGGGCTTTGTGAAGTCCGGGAGAATCAAGAGCTGCTGATCGAGTGTACGTCACTGGGGGCTCAGGCGTGATAAATTGCAAGCTAATAGATTGCAGGCTGGCAATCAAGAAAAAATTGGTCATCCAACGTTATTGTACTGATATAAAAAAAAATTATTTCAAGAAATTTTGAAAAAAATTTTTATCATAATTCATTATTTTTTATTGCCTTTTGATTGCATTACAACAATATAAGCACGTCAATAATGTTCTTCAATCACATGTTGCAATGTACGTCAATATTTTTTTAATAACACACAAAAAAAAAATAATAATAGAACATGAAATAAAACAAAATGGCACTAATCTTTATAATACATCCCATGATTCATGTGTAATTTGCAAATTTTACAAACAGTATAATGTACCACTTATCTGAAAATAAATGAATCTATGCAAAGAAGGAGTAGTAAAATAAATATAAATTATGATTTTTTGACTCATTTAAAATTAGTGAAATTTTGACAGTTTTAGAATAAATTTGATATGAAATTCCCAATCCTTTTTTAAAGTATATCAGATTAATGGTAATGTTAAAATTAATAATGTAGCTTTGTAAGGTCAAAGTTTTATAGCATCGATTGTAAAGGTTGAATTGGAAGTAAAAAGGAGGAAAATACTGGTCAACATTTACCTTATACAGCTCACGTTTCTTCTCTGTTTACTCAGCTGATATATCCTTGAGCGATGTTGGTGTGGTGTGTCGGTCTCGCTAGGCGGCGGTCCACTGAGGAGGCGGCGAGCCTGCCGAGCGACCCGGCCCGCAGCGCGTGCGCCCCCCGCTAAACACCCGCGCCCCCGGCCCGGCCCCTTCAACCCCCAGCAAATGAAGCCGATATATACCAGAGCTGAATCAGCAGCATTCTCTAGACCTTTGCTGCACCATAACGACCAATATATTTAGATGGGGACAGCTTTATGTAAAAAAAAATTATGCCTGATAAATTATTCATATCACTTTTTTTTAAGTAATTCATTTTTTTTTTTTTTTAATTTGAAGCTATTATAAAATATTAATATAATATTTTATTAAATACCTGTTTTTAAATTTATTTTACTCAAAGTACCGTGAAAAATCACACACGTCGTGTAGAATGTTTTTTTCTTAACACGAGTACTTTAATTATTTTATTGTTAGAGATTAACAGTTAACAAATTATATTGTGAAAAAGAAAATTTGTCATTTATTAAATTATGTTAAATTTGTATGGAGATTAAAAAAAAAACGGAGGCATATATTTTTATATAAAAAGATATCATTAAGATGGGAATTCTAAACAATTCCTTTAACGATTTCCTTCATGGTATTTAGTTATATACTTTGTAGTGTAACTAAAAATGGTTTTGCTACGTTAGCAAAATCTTTTTGTGGGCCTTGAAATGTCAGATAAAATATATTTGATTATCGAACATTGAACAAAATCATAGCCACATCAAAACTTTATTTCCACTCTGAAATCGGTCACGTATAGCAACAACCACAAAAATGTTGTTTATAGTTCTGTTTGTGAGCGTTCCCTTGTTATTGCCGCTACTTCTCTGACTATATTTTTGTTAAGAGCGATTCAGAAAATACAGCCGCAAGAGTATCACATTCTTATCTTACAGTTTGGTCATAATTTTTTCTTTGTTTTATGTCCAATTAAAAAACATAATGACCCTATGGAAGGAACAATATCATCATATATAGGTTTTACACAAACCATATACTTTGAAAATCATGCTACTCCTATAATGACCATACTATGCTTTTCATGTTTTTATCAAGGAAAGGATGCGAATGTCCTTTGGGTTTTGTCATTGCCTTAGTGGGGGTCAAAATTACGGTGCACCTATCATACCCTACAAATGGACAACATACATGAAAAAATTTTATTGCAGAAATGAATAGAGGGTACCAAATTATGCAACTTTGAATTTTTTCAGATTTTTTTGAGACCCGGAACTATTTTTAAATAATTATTGAAAGTCCTGTGATTTCAGTTGGCACTCCTGAATCCTTAATAAAAAGGATAGAGACTGCATGGATGCCTATTGACGCCTCCAGGGGGCGTGGCCGCACTTTCAATAATTTTTTAAAAATAGTTCTGGATCTCAAAAAAATCTGAAAAAATTCAGAGTAGTACAATTTGGTACCTTCTATTCATTTCTGCAATAAAATGTTTTAATTTATGTTGTCCATTTAGAAATTTGGAATGTACTTTAAAAAGATAGATCATTTGTATAGCATTACACAAAATTGTGACACGACACTTATATTATTATAGTAGCTAGTTAGTACTCTACTATCTTCAGTTTATGTAGATTTTTTTCTAACTACTGAGGCCAACACTGAGATTCTGCATACATGTGTGAATATAATTCACGAGCTTCACAAAATATTTAGGTCACTATTTACACTAAGTGCATGCCTCTTTATGCTGATAAATTGTATAGTGAATATATTGCATAATATAATATATGCATATTGAAAATGCATGTTTATGCATATTGTATATATGCATGTTTCAATTTCACTATCATTTACCCATTATAAAATTAACAAAAAGAAGTTTAAATTTTTTCATTTGATTCAAATTTAGAATGGATTTTAATATTTATATAATGTTGTTAAATATTTACGTTTATAATTTTACTGCTTACTTCTTCAAGTATTTCAGACTTCCTTGTTATTTTTTAAATGACTTTGACGAAGGCGGCAGGTAATCAATGTACACTTGAAACATCAAAGACATTAAGATCTCAGCATGTTAGTAGCTGTAATGAAGGAAAAGCAGGATATTAAAATTGAATTTGACGTCTACAAGAGGTTAACTTTAAAGGTTAAAATGTGCGTAGGAGAAGGAAAATTTTGAAACAACGCTGCGGGGGATTTCTTGTAGATATACCTTTTTGCAATTTAAAGCTTTTAACAGTATAAACCTTTGACAATTTATGCTTACACTGAAGAAAATAAATAGTTTGTTATTTTAACAAGAGTGGAAAGTTCTCAAGAACATGCTTGTCGGTTCACGTAGGTCGATTGGCAACCGTCTTGAAACATTTTTGCAACACTCCTTGAGAATTCTCTTTAGAAAGTGAAACTTACATTCCGGGACGCTTCAACGTTACGTTTTCTGCTTTGGTCTGGGCATGGTCATGCAATCTAAGGAGCCATGGCGAGTTTTAAACTCTTTCAAGAAGACTAAACTGGTTGATATTTTAGCATGTGGCAAATCTCTTTGATGTGGCATCTTCAATACATCAGTGATGATATTCGTGCTAGGTGTGAATTTAGAGCTCCAGAATTTCCAGTGGACTAAATTCTCAAATCTGTACGAACACTTTTATATTAAACCAGAAAGACAATTCCTATATTTTTTTTTTAAGTGTATAAGCTAAAATACACGAGCATCATAGTCTAAATACTAGTCTGGTAAAAACACTTTTCATTACAGTAGAGTTTCATTTGAATTTAGCATGGGAATGTTTTTTTTCAAAGATCTTGTTTACTATCTGCAAATATTTAACTTTAGGCAATTAGAAGCAAACATTACCATTTTTTTTTAGAGCGTTAAAGGATTATTGCTTTTTTTCTTTAATTTAAGCGCTGCTCACTATTGACTGAAAAACTAACTGTTCAGTGTTTTTATAAGGCATTATTAAAAGGTGACTTATTACATACGAGCTATACAGTGATTTAAGAAGAACTGTATTGACAAAAGTAGAAAAAATATACATTATGTATAATATTGTATATACGATGATGAGATAATATATAGTACAAAGCAGCTTCTATTCTGTAAAACTTAGAGAATTACTGACAGTATTAAATCTATTGAACAGTTAATTTGGAGGGATTTCGTTATCCCGTGATAAAGCGTACAATTTCCGTAATATTCATTTAAATTTTCGACGAAGGTGATTTGGTGCAAGCGAGGGTAAAAAAAAAATGTTCACTGGATGGAACAAGATGTCCTCTTTCACTTGACCTTCCTTTTGAATCATTTTCTGCCATTTTTGATTTTTGTAAATAAAAATTTTCAGGTTCAAAATGAACTAGTAAGAACAGGAACCTCGCATTTCCAGCTAATTTATCTTTCATAATTTGTTGAACTATAGTGTAAGTTGAATTCAATCATATAGTATTATGTTGGATGGTATAAATTTCATTGTGGACTTCTGTTACTCATTCTAAATTTCAGCATTGAAATTACAAGATATTTGAGTCCCTAAATTGCATGATGGTGGCATTTTTACTTGCCTATCTAAATAATAAAGATCTATTTATGGACATTTATGATATTTTATAGTAAAAACACACACACACACACAATTGAAAAGTTGTTTTAATAAGCTTTACATTTAGTTTGCAACTAATATAATTATTCATTAGCAAAGTAAACATGTAGGTTATATTAATTATTAATATTGCTACTTGAATAAAATAAAACTTCAGTAATCATAAAGTTAAAACTTATTACCTACGTGGATTTAATTGTTATACATGCATCAGTAGAAAAGGTTTGCAGCATTTGTTATTAAAATGAAGAGTTATAATTTATAATATATTTTGACTTTTAATAGCTAATGTCCAAAACGTTTAACCAGATGTTTTTCAAGAACTGTTTGCAGTCTTTGCGTGTTTTTGTGTGTTTGTAACGTGCGGTTTAACTTTTTTTAAAAAAAAGCTACATGACGGACAACTCATTACGGAATCCACTCCAAAAATACTTAACATTTTATATTGATGTGTCTGACAATTTTGCAAAAACCTTACATTAACTCGTTACTTGTGCTCTAAAAAAACAGAACAACAGCATAAAAAAAAAGAAGTAATGTATATTGCCCAATCTCTGTTCAATATAGCCTCCGAAGTAACTGAAAAGGTGAGCCTAATTTAAATGCTGTTAAGAAAAGAGTGAAAAAATTATTTGATAATAATAATTAATAATAGTATATAATAATAAATAATTAATAATAATAGTAATAATAATTTTACAATTTTTAAAAGAGTGATTAATATTTTTTATGATATAATATAATATGTTAAATATTGATTTATCTTGTAAGTGAGATTTGAATTTTGAACTAGCAACGATTAATTTAAAAATGTGAAATTTCGTTAATATTGTGATATTGATGTATGGTATTTACAAGTAATATTCATCTTGATGCACTAAATTAATGTTCTACGATGATAGCGAATAAAAAAAATGTTTTTAAAAGAATTTATTTTTCCAGATTTTTCTTTTTTTTTTACTTTATTTTTAGTAGAGTAAATAAACTTATTGTCGATGAAATGACAAGAACAAAAAGTGAAAAAGGTTCCCTACGGAGAAGGAATCGATTCAATTCTTGAATTCTCATCTTTTATTTGTTTTATCTGCTCTCAACTCAACTCTAAAAAAAAAAGAGAGAAATGGATAGATAGATGCAGAAAGAGAGATGAAAGAATCTCTTGTATGCATGTCCATTCAACTTACGCTTGTGTGATTCGAATATAAACTTTGATTTGGAGCAGGCCAATCACCTGAAGAATTTACAAGGCAAACAGAGGGAGTAGTATTGAAAACAGTGGAGGATTTCGCTGAAACGAACAACAAAACGTGATCCTTCTCATATATTGCAGCAAGGCAAACTTTCTATATCCACTAGCTTTAACAATGAAAATGTATAGTGCTGTGGTACAATAATTCATTGTTGTAGTCTCTCATTCTTGTAGGTAATTCTTGTTGTTGTAATTATAATTGTTGTTGAGACAATTGCTAGGGATACTCATTGTAATATAACAAAAGATTTTTCCACTGCGTTTTATAAACATGCCACATATAAATAAAGTATAAATATCTAATATAAATATAAGTATACGGGAACATTTCTGAATTATTTTGAAATTATACACCCACAATCAGATGATAATGTAATACGTAATCCTCCCTTCTATGTCAAATTCATCTGCTGGTAATTTTCTCTCATATGTTCAATGAATGTAAATGAAATTATAAAACTCAACTAAATCAATAAACAAGGACTCTATTCTTCAATTTTAATACATATGTACATAGTGAAAAAGGTTCTGTTTTATTACTTACAATATTACCTATTGTTATAATATGGATGTTAGTTCCAATGTTGAACTCGTAGAGATTTTTTTTATTTATTTTTAAATCAGCACGCCATAAAATTTCATCATTATCTTTCAATTGGTCTGTTTGTATAGTTCCAGTTATTAGATAAACGATATTACACTATATAAAAACAAACTTGCACTGCGTGGATGAAAATATTGATAAAAAAAATATAATTAATAACAACTCCCTCATGCAAAACTTTGCATTATTATTATATTTATTACAAGTATCAAATATAAAAAAATAAATTAAAATTTTAAAGCTAAAAATCTATATAATAATTGTATAGTACTAATTGAGTACCATTTGATCGATTCATAATTATATACATAATACACACCAAGTGTGCACATTATTTATAGGCTTCAAGGGCTCTGGTTCTGTGGTCATTGAATGCATGCATAGATTCTGCTTGTTTGTATCTGCTTACAGATATTTCAAATCTATATCCTCATTTAACGTGACTTTTTGAACTGTAATTGGCTCAAATTAGATTACTATTATCTGATTTACTTGACGCTGGACTATCCTGACTCTGATTGGCTGATAAAGAAATTATATATAATTTTTCAAACAAGTAAGTGTCATTTTCTCTTCAAATTACTTCATTGAAGTAAGAGATAGAAGTAATTTTATAAAATGTAGTTTTTTTATTAATTATTAAATTATTCTTGCAATTTTACCAAATCCCAACGAGTTACTCGTTTTTGGTGTTTTAAATCTTCTAATTCTGCAATAAGGTTTAATGGTGCCATCAAGTTCCTTGCATTCAGTTTGACTAAGAGTACTCGTTTACCTATAGAGCTCAATCCGGACACTGGGTAATACAATCAAGTAACGTCCTCCCGAGCTTGCTGGTGTCGGGAACAAATACGGCGGTCCCCGAGCGCACGGCTGACCCCGAGCCGCTCGAGTGAATAACCAGCAGGGTCACGTGCCGCCTTGATTTCGTCACGTGCCATATCGTCCCTCGATCTGCTGAGATGGAGGCCCCACCTAACTGAGTCATCCTGGATACCACGATGGAGACTGCGTGGTGAAATGGAGAACAATATAAAGTATCAACGATATTGTACTGCTGTACTCGCTAAACGTATAAAATTACTACGATAAGATTAAATGCCTCATTAGGAGGGTTAAAGGAGCGATGAGCTAACGATAAATCTACTTAAAACTAATTAAACGCATTAAAGTCTACATTTAATGACGTTAAACCTTTATTGTCAGTGTTAATGAGCGCCCAATAAGAGGAGCGTTTATGTCGATGTTATAAACGCAAGTGGAAAGTTCATTGTTGCAGAAAACGATGAAAACACCCTCCCAGTTTTGTTAAAGTTCACAAATATTCGGCGTGTAGGTTTATTTAACGTGCCACTCGGGTCGGATATCGGGCGAATAATTAACACTAGCCAGCACTCAAGTGTGTGTGCGTTGTGCAAAAATAAACGTTGGAGTTACTGGACTACACGAGCATCAAATTAACGCTTTGCTGTGTTTCTGTGGCGCTCGTGCTATTTATTTTAAAATAACAGACATCAATACGGATGAGCGACTTTCATACATGACTTTATTTTTTAAATCATCAAGTTATTATTACAACGTGAGTTATGGGGAGCGAGGCCATTGTTCATGCTAACCACGAGGACATAATCGCGGCTCTCATTTCCTCCGCTCGTCTCCACGCCCACGAAGCTCGTCTCCATTGTTTGCACCGCTCGGGGTGACACGTCTACGGAGGGCTCGTCTCTGTGGCCTCGTGCAGGCGGAAAAAGACGTAGTAGGAACGTAGGAACCATCGCCGGGGATCTGACGAGGCCAATCCATCGCCGGCCATGATATTTCCCTGCCTTATCGGTCTAATAATTTAAAGTGTATACATATTTGACATTTTCTGTGGAACTCTATCGCAGTCATCTTTATTGACGTGATATGCTCTGTTAATAATATAACTGTCACGGAATTTCAAGTCATGTTTACCAATAGCTCTGCAGTGCCCACGTTAATCCCCCTCTATATTCCACGTGACTAATGGTAAAATTGATGGTGGAATTGAGGAAATTGCACCCTCTAGAACGTGCTTTAATTTACAGACTATACTCCCTCTCTGAATCTGCTCTACATTCTCTCATGCTCCTTCTACAATACTTATATATTATACTCTCAAAGTATACAGACATGCTCAATATTTCTATCTTAAAGCTAAAATTGTTCTCCCACTTAGAAGCATGCGAGATCTAAATAAGATAATAAAATAGCTTCTTTTCATTGTTGTATTTATAAATTTAATTTAAATAATAAATTCAACGTTATCGTCAGGTCAAGAAAAAGGTGAGCAGACCCTCGGTAACGACCTTCTCTTATCGATCCTGTCGTTGACATCTGACGTGCTTAGATAAATTGAGATGCATGAGCCCCCCGTGTTTGATGTTGTCGGACCTTTCAGTGAAGCTCTTTTGACAGTCGATACGTCATGTGGTGACAGACAGCGTTACGTTTACTTTTGAAATAGCCATTAAAAAATGAGAAGCAGAAAACAAAATAACAATATTCTACATGTTGGTATTGATGACACAAATATTGAACATTAGTGCAATAATACATCAACTTCAACATCAACAACAACTATGCAGTGAGAGATAGAATGTCTTTGTTGTTAAAATGCACTTATGTTAAATAAAACTTTACTGACAGCTAAATTTTTAATCATAACTACTGTCTTGCAGCAGCCAATTTCAAATTAATGTCTTTATAATTCAATATTTTTATGACAGTTATTTGTAAAAATGTAAGTAAAATTATAAATATAAAAGTAAACAATTAACCATGAGAATGTACCTGCTTGTGTTTATTTTCATTTTTATTGTGTTATTGAACAAAATAAAAGTTAAAGAATTACAACTAAAAATATACAAAATAAATAATAATAATAATAAAGCGTACATTCATAATTATTTTTTCTGCTGGAAAAAGTAATGTTATTTTAATTAATAAAATGTATTTACTGTGCAATTCTTGTGAAACATAAAGCTATAATAAAATTCAATTTAAATGTATTTTGAATGGAATGATTACAATGTTATTTTCATGCTAGAATATTTTATTTTAATGTAAATTACGATTTATATTAAAAAAAGTTTTTTTATCGCATTAATTTCATTACAGTATCAAACGACACAAAGCCAGTTGGTATTTTCATTAAAATAAATTCATTTAAAAGTTTGTTACGTATACATTAAGTGCAGGAGAAGAGCTATTGACATACCTCGTGCTGGCTGATAAAACAAACGATTCCTCGCTTTAATTTAATGTTATTGCATTGCACGAATACGAAAAAATAAATTGTCATATCAAATAATAATCAATTGTGTGTTTGGTGTCTCTCTCTCTCTTCACATGCAGCTGAAAGTTCAATGAATAAGTATTTATTATTAATTAGCAACAAGTATGTGTCTGTATGTTACCTCAAAACCTCATGATGTGTTCATAGACGTTTTGAAAGAGTTTAGGGTGGATAAATAATTTTTTTAAGGTGGCTAAATTGGGGTGTGATGTACACCTTTCTTTCTACAAATTGTAAGTGCTCACCTCGTTGTCTAGTCTTTTAGCTGAGTGATAGCGCTTCTAAAAAATAAATGAATAACGATAACATTCAAGCCGTCCCAAATTAAACAATAGTTATGCTGCTAGTTGCTACAAAGAAAAGTTACATGCTTTAAAAAAAACTGTAAAGAAGCCTGCATCTTTATTGCAGCTGTATTACAACACCTGTGTGTTGCGAGTATTATACCAAAAAAAGAAAAATTGATCAATCGTAGTTTAATTAATATACACAAAACACGGGGAATAAAATAGAACTAAGCGCAGATTTTAGCATAAAATATTTAAGAACTCAGTAATGTTATACTTAATCAAAAATAAAAATGAATTTCTTTGATGAAATTCATGCTAATATTTTTTAAATATCTCCTATAATGTATATACGTATTATTTTTTTAATTGGTTATTGTTTTTAGAAGTAGTTATTTTATCCTTTTATACATCTGGTGACAGAAAATTTAACAGACACCATTTAATTTTTAACAAAACAAATGACAACACATTTTGACAGTCGTATATATTTCCTTTACGTGCGATTTATTGGATATTTCAGAGATTTATGGACAGGTTAGGAGTTAAAAAAAAAACAATAGTACCAAAAAAAATTTTCCTACCGCAGATGAAGAAAAACTCAGCAAAAACACAACCATCTAAGCTTCCCTTATTTGTATTCAACGTGTGTAGTGTTTTGTTTGATTGAAATATCACTGTAAAAGAGAAGTTAAAGAGCAGAGAAAAGGAAGAGAAAATTCAAATGTAGGTAATAAAATATTCAAATGCAATTTTTTTTTTTCAAAACTTTCTTGAGCATTAACACAAAAATAGGGAAGAGAGTGAAAGCTAGTAAGCTATATAGTAGAGAGAATAAAATCATTTCTTTTAAAAAACTTCAATCTCATTTACATACTTTCATCTCCTATACCAAACTAATGTTTTTTCGACCTTTTTTTTCCAAAGCTTTTACGGAAATCAAACTAGCTTACCATGCAGTGTCGCGACCTCCTCGCACCGTCTGTCGACCCTCGACCTGCTGCTGGAGGTCTGGCGGACAGCTGAGAGGCTCCACGTCCTCATGTGGGATGATGACGAGGGCGAGAAATAGAGAACATCATTGATTTTTTTTCTCTGCAAGGTTGGAGGTCAAAAAAGCAGTGCAAGGTCTGGAGAGCAACAGCTGGAGCTCCCCCGAGACTCCGTTCACATGGGGCACATGGCAGACGTGATTTATTTACATCGCTCCCATGCACGTTCAGCATGAGTACAGAAGGGGACAATTGATGTGAAAACTAGAATAACTAGATAAATAATTTAATATTGGATAAAAAATGTTACATTTAATAAGACTATCGATAGTAATTTTATTGTCTTTTAAACTTGAAAATTATCTGTGTCAATATATATATATATATATAATATATATATATATATATATATATATATATATATATATATATATATATATATATATATATATATATATATATTATATACATTTTATATAAAATATTATAGCATTGTAAAAAAAAAAAATCTGCAAGTTCAATTTCAAATTTACTTTCAAAATCTTTAATACGTTAATAGCACATCAGTACGATACTGATAAAATATATTGGATTTTAGTCAATTAAATGCACAATAGGCGGTTAAATTAATTGAACTGTTTTCACCCGCGTGTCTCTGTATATAAGTAGACTCAGTGTTAAATGTACAGTTTAAAAGAATATTGTTATCAATCACATCTATCGTGATTGTAATTAATATTATTACTATATTACCTCAAGAATATTGAAGATAATAAAGAATTGAATTAAAAATGAATGCACTCACCTGTGAAGATATCTTGGCGAGAATTTTGTCGGTCACTCGAGTGTGTGAGGTCAATTTGTGGTTGGGAGGAGCATGTTTTCACCATTCAAGATGTATTATAGTAGATAGGAGCAGCAACCGCGCAGACAAGAAATGACTTTAATGTGGTCTGTTGTGTACCAAAGAAGCTTACACTTATATACACTATATACTTTCATAACGTTAAGCTTCTTATATTTTGTGAACAATATTGACTTCGAGAGTTCAATTTTGTTAAAATTTATACCTAGCTTAAACTTGTTTAAAATAAAGTTTATATCTTTAGAAGTTTATATTAGTTGACAGATTGCTTCACCAACACACACCTGATAGTTTTTCACCCCTGCATGCTAATGAAGTATTTCAAATTAATGACATTTTTTTGCATTGATAAAAACTATATAAAATTAAAAAAAAAGGTATTATAAAAAATTCATCTTTAATAAATGAACAATGAACTTCTCATCAAATTAATTAGCAACGTTAATTATTTTCTCCAGTTTTCTTGGAAGTATTTTTTCTAGCTTCATACAGACACGTTTAATTGGATAAAACTCTGCTCACTTATAGTTTATATCATTAAAATTCGTGCAGAATTTATTTTATAAGGCTACATTTAATTGTTACTTTAACAATATCGCACTTCCAGTTCACACCATAATATTTAGACGGAACAACAGTACACTACATTTAAAAAATAATACAACTTACTGCTGCTGCTGCTGTGCCTTAATTGAGATTATTATATAAGCTAATATCATTCTGTTTAATTAATAACCAAAATTTACCCTTGCGTCAAGACCACGAAATCAGGTGTGATGTGAACTAATACTAAAAGTATAAAAACAAAGATTTTTTGGATATTTTGGAATCTGAGGATCTGAAAAAATAAGCCATGTGACCCACTGCCGAACGTCTTGATCAGCTGACATGATGTCAAACAAAATCTTCAAGGCAGAATCACTATCTTCGCAACATTGAATATCATTGGCAAAGCTATTTTATAGTGTTACTATTGATTAACTTTAGTCTCAATTCTGAATTTCTCTGTCAAAAACCTTGTTGAGAATGTCAAACAAATGAATGTCATACAGTGACGTGACATGACAAATATGATTACATTATTACACTATAGAGAGTAATCAAATTTATATTACATTCCATTTGTGTTTTACATTAAAATTTGATTATATTTTAAAAACATATATTGTTTAATCACATAAATGAGAAATGTATTTTTGAAAGGCAAAATCAATACGTTGTTTCACTTCTCTCCCCCTTTTGTGACAATTTAACATGATATATGCACTGATGTATGTTCGCTACTCGTTCACTAAATCAATAACCGGGCATGTAATCTGTGATAATATCGGTGAATAAATATGAGAGATGATCAAATTACAACTTGACGGCTCACCTGCCAGCCGTGCAGATTAGGGCGGTGTTTTCGTCACAAATTTACATTCATTTCAGAAGCTGTCGTTTCATCAATATTATTGGTTCTAATTGAACATAAATAATGATTATAATTTAGTTAATAAAACAGTTTTGAACAAGCACTTTACTTTTATAATAATAGTTGTTTGTCGCTTTAAAATTCAGAGAATCAATATAATAATAAAAAACATTACAAATTTAATATTGTAATTTATTTTGAAAATTTGCGTTAACTATATTATTACATTTTTTTATTTATTTTTTTTTTAATTTTATTGACATCTTGATGGTTGATTAATTGTGATTAAAATGAAGTACATCCACTGTCAATACCATAAGAGGTATTATCATAAGTTTCTTATTTTAATTTGACCCTTGGTGTGATATGGTTTTACTTTATTTTGATAAAATAAAAACATTTTAAAAAGAAATAAGTTAAGAATAAGGTGAAAACAAACTCAATAAATTCACTACAAATTAAAGGTGACCTTTTTTTGTGAGCATGATTTTTTATTAGATTTCTAAGTACCATCATATAGAGTATGCATTACACCAGAGTACACAGTTCATGTCCGAACAAAATTCACAGTTGCGTACTTTGCTCTTGTGACCGCTCTATTTATTTGCTGACAGAACCTGGGCGGTCAGCAAACACCCGACTTGACTTGGTCAGTGAGCAAACACAAGTGACCGGGAAATGAGCTCGTGAGGAGAGTGTACGTCACCGTTTGGTTGACTTCAACGAAGTTCTGTTAATTAACTTTTTGCTCTAATAAAAGATGGTATAAAAAGTATAAAAAAAATACGTTGTTGTTTTTTAGCAAATGTAAAGGCAAAAATATATGAAAATAACATGTTGTTTTAATGAAATATTGTATTTTAAGAATTTTGAATTTCAGTTACATTGAATTTGTCTGGGGAAACCATGTGATAATACCGAGTATAATTTTGTACACCCTCTTTAATAAGTTTCTAGATCTCCCGCCCTTTTTTTTCTATACGATCAGAGATGACGTAATGATTTGAAGCCTTAACTTTGAAATTTGATTTGATGATGCCCTTACCCCTATAAAGATGCTGCATGGAATTATGAAAAGGTCCAGAAAGTCATATATGGATGAATGATGCTTTTTATATTTATGACTTTAATGAATTGTAAAATTTTATTAATATTTCTGTAACAATATTCCTTAATTTAATAAAGATACACATGGCATGCATATGTTATTATGGACCGTGGAAAAACTTAAATTCTGCATGATCAGCTGCAACTATGTAAAGATCTTTCTTCCATTTTGTAAGGATAAATCCTTACACAGTTGAAGACAACATTGTTATAGAAAGTAAAGGTTGACTTTTTTTATTACAGACAATAATTATGCCTAATCCATCACTTTTTAATCATCGTTAATATACATATAATTTTTACATCACTTAATTGTTACTTGCTGGCGATTATTTTTGCAACGAGATGATCTGATTGGGTTACATTTTAAGCAACGTGATTGTTGAATCCTCCCTACTTCTGTTTATAAAACCTTACCCAGTGTGCGTTTTTGCACTGGGTTTGAATACACGGTTGATCAAGTGTAAAAAGTATAATTTGGGCAAAATTTACGAACAGATCTCCTGATTGAACTGTCAACATTACTATCATCACATACGACAGCTATGTAGAAATAAAATATATATGAAAAGTATCCATACTATCCCATCATAAACAAATATTCTATATCCGTATCTTTGTGTTATGACTTTATTGCATTTATTTATAATCAAAAGCCATGTATTATAAAACATAAAATACAGTGAAGTTATCTATAACTGAAATCTTTTTTTTTTTTTTTTAAAGGGGAGTGGGTCGTATTTTTTCTCTGGCTCTGTAAACCATGATGCGATCGTAACTAGTCGATAAATAAGTCTGTTTCACGCGTGAGCTTGACAGGTATGTGTTAAGAGAAGAAAAATAGAGAAATAAATTTGTACCAAACACCAGACAACTTTTTTTTTATTATTATATTTCAGATTAAATCAGAAAAATAATATTGATTTACTTTTGTTTTACAAAATATCGTTCTCGCGATATATTCATTGTTTTATTCCGTTGCTCTCCCCCCCCCTTCCCCCCCATCTGTCTGTCTTTCCCTCTCTCCCTCTCTTTTATGTTATAATTTATTAAAAATATTGTTTACGTGAAAACCTAAAAATAAGCATCCTTACTTCATCAAATATTATTATAGAATTCCAAGTAATATCAATATTATTTTTAAATGTTATTAATGGTCCGTAATCATAAACTGAGTATCTTGTTTCAAAACTTTCCATCAATCAATACACGTGTACAAAAATTTAATAATCATACGTTATTCTATACGTGTATATTGACAAATATATATTATACTTAATTGTTTTATAATGCAGACTCATAATAATTTTCAATAAAAATATTAAAACATCATTATTTTGCAAGCTCCACATTTCACTGTACATTAAATTTATAATATAACGCAATAAACATCATAGTCAAGAAGAAAAGAAAGAGCATGTCTTTTGAAAATAGGACGTCAAGGTGAATCCATTGATACCCATAAACGCCGAATTCTAGCCAATAATTAATTCAAAATTGAGTCAAAAAAATGAAAAAAGTTAAGAAGGGGGAGGAGGGGGGTATTGACAAAATTCCGAAAATTTGAAAGTCGTTTTTCTCGCTTTCTGTTGGAGGTAGAGGTCCAAAAGCATGTTTTTTTTAAAA
This sequence comes from Siphlonurus alternatus, assembly GCA_949825025.1. Taxonomy (NCBI): domain Eukaryota; kingdom Metazoa; phylum Arthropoda; class Insecta; order Ephemeroptera; family Siphlonuridae; genus Siphlonurus; species Siphlonurus alternatus. Next base: position 17,228,392 of record OX463779.1, on the reverse strand, counting down.
TAGGAATAGGAACTCAAGATGAATCCATTGATACCCATAAACGCCGAATTCTAGCCAATAAATCATTCAAAATTGAGTAAAAAAAATGAAAAAAGTTGAGAAGGGGGGTATTGACAAAATTCCGAAATTTTGAAAGTCGTTTTTCTCGCTTCCTGTTAGAGGTAGAGGTCCAAAAGCATGTTTTTTGAAAATAGGACGTCAAGATGAATCCATTAATACCCATAAACGCCGAATTCTAGCCAATAATTCATTCAAAAAAGTGAAAAAAGTTGAGAAGGGGAAGGTATTGACAAAATTCCGAAAATTTGAAAGTCGTTTTTCTCGCTTCCTGTTGGAGGTAGAGTTCCAAAAGCCAAAAGCATGTTTTTTGAAAATAGGACGTCAAGATGAATCCATTGATACCCATAAACGCCGAATTCTAGCCAATAATTCATTCAAAATTGAGTAAAAAAAAATGAAAAAAGTTGAGAAGGGGGGGGGGGGAATTGACAAAATTCCGAAAATATGAAAGTCGTTTTTCTCGCTTCCTATTGGAGGTAGAGGTCCAAAAGCATGTTTTTTGAAAAGAAGACTGCGAGAGGAATCGAATGGTACTCTTGAAGTCGAAATTTGAAGCAGATCCCACCTTTTTGCCCAGAGTGCGTGCCGCCTTTGTTCCAACCTGCCCTCAGGTGGGTTTTTTCCGATTCGTTTTCTTCCGTTAATTATAGCACTTCTTCTTTGCTCATTTAAAATAATAATTTGAAATTTACCATTCTATTTCCTTGTATAGCTAATATGAACGTAAATATATATGAGGATGACAAGTTTTTCATAAAATATAATTTCAATTTCAATTCAATACGAAATAAATTTTAATAAAATGTCAGATCAAAGGGTCGGAAAATCCAATAGAAATATTGGCATAATAACGAGATTACATTATTCAATTGAAAACATAGTATGTTATATACAATCAGGAATCATGTATCTCATGAAACCTTGCTAACCTTATATTATGCGTATGTTTATCCACATTTGGCATATGGCATAATAAATTGGGGATGTAAATCGGAACTATTGAATCGATGTTTTGTTTTGCAAAAGAGAGCACTTAGAACGATTTTAAGAATACCAAAAGGACAGTCGTGTGTTTCACATTTTAAGGCTAATAAAATGTTAACTGTCCCTTGCATTTATATTTTAAATTGTGCCTCATTCAAAAAAAATCATCCAAATTTTTATGTTCAGAATGATGGCTATCATGACTATAATACTAGGAATAAATCGAATGTAGTTACTGAAAGACATAACACACAATTTTTCAAAAACTGTGCAATGTATCAAACAGCAAAATTTTATGAATTTTTACCAGCATGTTTGAAAGAAATAAAAACCAGTAAACTTTTTCGCACAAAATTAAAGAATGTATTGATCAATAAAGAGTTTTACTCTATTAAAGCTTTTGAGAGTAATAAAATGTCTGAAAAAGTATTATCAGGATTATAAAATAAACAAAATTATAAATTTACATATACATTGTATTGACTGATATATATATATATATATATATATATGTATGTGTGTATGTATGTGTATATGTATGTATGTATATATATATGTATATGTATGTATATATATATATGTATATGTATGTATGTGTGTATATGTATGTATGTATATATATATATATATATGTGTGTGTGTGTGTGTATGTATGTATGTATATATATATATATATATATATATATGTATATATATATGTTCCACATAAACTAAAATTTATCAGTATTAATGGTGACTTTGGCTTGTATTTTGTTTTTATTATTATTGTCAGTGATTGTGTTTGATAGTGTTAAATAACTTATGTAAATGTGTTTAAGTTTGATGTTTTTATGTTGTATTTTGTTCAATTTTGACTTGAACATATGTTTGTCTTGTACAACCAAAAAGAAGTTCCAAAATAAAAATAAATAAATAAATAAATAAATAAATTCATTATGAAGAGGCAAAGTTTTTTTTTTATTATTATTGGTCACGAATAACAAAAATATGGTGAAAGTTGTACAATTATTATTATTTTATTTTTCCCTATGTTTTGCTTGAGCTTTATTTGATAAAAAAAAACTTTTAATTCGCTTGTAAAACGGATGAAAGTCAATTTAAAATTGTAAAGTAGCAATATAAAATATAATAAACAGTAAATTAAAAAAACGTACAGAAACAAAAGACCCCAGCACACTTCTGCTTTTCCCTTTTTTATTAGAATACTGTTACATTTAACACAAAAGATTTTACTTTTCAATTTTTTTTTAAAGCTTAAAATCGTTGTTTGGAAGAACAATTTGATAAGTTGGTGATTGCTTATAAATGTTCCACTATTAATATTTATTTTCTTTAACAATAATATCTATTCAGATATAATATGTTATAGTCAATAAAGCATGAGGAGTGCATTGAGCTAAACATCGAATGAAAAAGTAAATTTAATTCTATTTATTATTATTCTACATAAGTATAATAGGGTTATCTTAATGGTTCAATATACCCCTTTTTTTTAAACTATATATTATGCACTAACGGAGATACTTTTAATATATAAATCACATAAGAAACAACTTTAAAACTCTCTGATTGGCATTTATGTTCATTAGTCAACTCTACTGCAAGCACAGGTGATGAAAACCCTTTTATATACACCTGAAGTTGCTGATTTAGCAGCTCCTCTCACTCTAGCTGGTCTGTACAATTTGTAAGCACATCGCACGTTCGTGATCTTCCTTTCATTCACGTTGGTTATGTCAAGGTGGATTTCACAATTAATGGTGAATTAGAGGACAGTCAGTCCAGACACTTTGCTTTTTATTTTGTTAAATACTTCATGGGATAAAAAAGAAAAACATGAAAACCTAAATTACAGAACAAATAGACAATCAAAATGCAAATACAACTCAGTCACTGTAATAAATTCATTCACTGGCAAAAACAGAGACTTTATACGAGAAGGATATTTAAATGTAACATTAAACTAAATAAATACATGTGACTGATAGAAATAGAATATATGTCTGTTATTTTAGTGAAACTGATTGGTTATAATAACATTAATTACAACTCAGTAACTTATTTGATATTTTAAAACTATAATTAAATTTAAAAATACATACCAAAAAAAAACTAAAAATTTCAACCCTTGCATATTATTATTTCACTAATTGAAATTATAATAACAGTATACTAAAAAAATATATTTATATATAATTAGCTTTATGCCTCAGGTATTTTTTCTTACAATTACGGTATTTGTAGCTTTGTTTTTTATTTTATTTACAATGTTAGCTACAATGTTAATTTAAATTTATCACTGTTAATAAAATTATCTTTAGTTTCCAATGACTTTAATAATGATTAATTATAATGATAATAACTTAGAGCCTCTCTCCATTATGACCAGCCCCACAGATAATATTGACTCGGTTCATGAACCGCCACTCAAAGACCCGCCGAGCTCGGAGTGTTCTCGGTTAATTGTGCCTTCTGTCACGGCGCTCTCTGGATGATTAATAGCCGCTTTTTGTACTGCTAAATTGGTAAGTTATTAAACGGTATGTAAGACGATTTATTTGTAATGTAATCGAGCGTGATACAAAAAGTCTTTATTATAGCTTGGCGTGAAATCCAATGTTCTTTGAAGTGTATGAAACATATCGAGTTGTTTAACAGAGTGAAACATATATTCTAATAAAAGTTAATATTAATAACAACTATAATTTGTTATTTTACCTTTTATAATTCATTCTTCGTTGAATGGAGTATGGATCTCAAAGTTTTTTATTGCAGAAATGGATAGAGGGTGCAAAGTTATACTACTCTGATTTTTTCAGCTTTTTTAGAGGGCGGAAAGTATGCTTAAAAAGTTTTGGTGAGGTCAGGATTGTAAATCATGCTCCAAGTAATACCAGAATGATCACTGAAATGCACCACGAACTATAATTTGAGTTACGTAATATTTATAAACATGTAAATCCTAGCTATAGGGAAATTTTAAAAGAGGTTTAAATTTATTTTATAACTCAGTTTTAAAATAATGAGAAAATATTTTATATAAAGTATAAGAACAATTACAAAATCTGTCAGAAAGTTGATTTAATTTTCATTAAAGCTTGAAATTAATTCATCTACTAATGAAATGATTTAATTTAGGAAAACATTTCTCAAATTAAACTTTTATTATTAAAACCACAGTGATGTGATCTTTGTTTTCACTGATAGCAACATTTCCATTATTTTCGCACGGTTCTTGAAATACCTTCCATTTGACTTTATTACATTGACGACCACCATTACATTCAAATTATTTTTCGTTACCTCTGGAAGTGCTGCAAGTTTTCTGATTTTCCTATTCTTATTTCAGCACTGCAATAATTCATTACTTTTATTGCAAACCTTTTTTAAAAAAATCAAAATTAAATAACAAACAAAATAGCTACAAACTTAACACTTCCGGTGACTTTCAGATTAATATCAAATTAATTTGGCTTGCCTTTGTTAGAAAGAGTATTCTTTGCCATAATGTCAGCAGACTCTTAAAAGATAGGAGAAAATCACATCATCCTGCTCCATGCAAATCACCTTCCAAAGTCGTCGTTCTCTTGATCGCTGCATCGTCAGCTGGTCCTTGAACCACGGGAGACGACAAAGCTGACATAAAGGTAGCAAACCATCATGTATGGTATATGAAAATAAAAATACCATTTCAATGTTTCGATAAACAGATATTCTTAAAAAAAAAAGAGTAAATATTGTTACAAATACAAGTGTAACATTACTTTAATGTTAGTAATTATTTATTTTTACCTTTCATTATGAAGTACTTACTTTAGAAAAATTAATTAATTATGTTTTTGTACGAGTTTTAAATAAAATTCTAGCTGTAGTTAAATTAGATTTTTTTTATTGTTTTTCATGTAATTACTTTGAATATTATTAAGTTTACTTGAACTTAAAGTTTATGATTAATATAATATAAAGTTTAAATTATGTCGCAATTACGCAATCGTTGTTTTAAATTGAAATTCATTTTTTATTTATTTTTTTTTTTTAATTTCACGCAAAGAACACGCCTTAATACAAAGGCGGGGGGAGGGGACAGCAAGACACTGAGAGCACCAAATCACAATGTGGCTGCTGAGTGCCAACTAAAAAAAATACTATAATATGAATATAGTTGGAGAAGAAATACCTACCTCCTCCATATATTACAAAATTAATTACGATTAACAAGTTTTTAAATATATAGGTTTAAGAAATTAGATGATTCCTCTTAAGACAAATCTAAACAAGAACTGATTCAATTCTAAACTAGCCTGTGGTGGAATCAGGAATGAGAAGAAAAAAAAATATGTAAAAACTTTGGAGCTGAATATCACCTGTAGCTTTTGTCAAATACGTATAAGAAATCTTTTGGAGGTAGATGAAAGTGTAAGATTTCAACTTATTTAAAAGCTCCCCAAAAAGTTTCTCGTTTGGGGGGCTACTTTAAACTAGCTTCGAGAGTATTTTTTATTTTATATTTACTCCAAAAAATTCCAGTCTTGCTGCGCAGCTGCAGTTCCCCCACCGTGTTTACATCGCACGCCAGATGAAAACTCGAGCAACTTCAAAGAGATTTTTCAACAGTGAGGTACACAGAAGGAAAATAAATGCATGAATATTTCTAAAAGATATTATATTAAAACGTTCTTTCTTTCATGTGAATTTTAACACAATTATTTTTCTTCTCTTTGTTCCAGTCCGGTGAGCACGAGTCATATTTCAAACATTTATATTCGCAACATTAGTTTAGTTTATATTTCTCGTGTCTCTCTTTACCGAGCGTTTATTATTCTTACAGCATCGTTATGAACAAATAATTTCATTTACCGTGAAAATGTTCATTTTTTTTTCAACAAAAATGATAGTTTTATAATATGCTAATATATGTATTTTTAAAAATGCCTTCTTATAAAATTCATAAAATTCTTTTTAAGTTTCAATATTTTTGATATTTTTTCGATCAAATTATAATGAATAATTTTATTTATACAGCACAATGAATTAAGAGGACTGTAAAATATTTACAGTACAGTACTGTAATCTCTTAAATCGTTCTGAGAAAATTTCAAGTCCACAAACTACAACTTTATGTTAAATTGTTAAATTATTGAAATTTGTCATTGAAAACATGCAATATTAGAAGTTATGAGATACTTTTATATCATGTAATATATTATATATATTTTTATCACTTTGCTATGCAAAGAGGAATCTTACTTAATTTAACTGCAAGTTTATAAAAAACAATTACAACCATGCAGAGTGATAAGCAACACTCGCTTAAAAGCTTTATAATAACATGTATAAAATTCAATTTAAAATCTAGCTCTGGTAAAATGCAGTACAAAGTAAACTACGTATATTCTGAAAAGCATAAAGGAAAGAAGTACCTTTTGCTACATATTAGATGTAAGTATGTCTCTGTATCAGTGGAGCTCGTAACATTTCACAGGCAGCTCCTTGGCAATGCAGGTATTGGCGATGCTCTGGAAAACTTCTCTCCGCTCGATACGATGGAGAACGGCGCTGCTGAGGAAGGATTTCTGGAGGAGATAACGCGATTACCGCGTCGTGTGCGCCCATATCACGTAGCTAGCAGGGCCTCTGCAGAAATCAAATGTGCCTCAAATTGTAGCCACCATGTACTTTTATGTTGTGTAGCCAATAAAATTAAATAACTTGATATAATATCAAACATGAAACAAGAAAGTTTGAAAGGTATATTTTCTATCTTAGACTCACTTTTTTTTTATTTAATACTAAAATATACTGATCACATGGCATTACTGTACAAAAAATGGTATAGGTAAAAAAAATAATCCCATATTATATTATAATTTTGAACGAATCACGTTTTTTGACGAGATGGGATTGAAGTAAACGAGAGGTGGTACTGTACGTGACAGGTAATTACATCGAAAAGCTTTGAGAAGACAAAAGAAAATCATGAGCCGTGCACAGATTTTATTTTTATCGTGTAATATACTTTCAATTATTATTAATCTCAAATGAGTACTCAGTAAATATTTTATTAAAATTGATCAATGACCTACTTTAATGCTATACATATGAATCTCAATTTTATTCCATAGAAAAAGTTTGCTATAAATTTTATCTACATGATAGATCAAATTTTTTTATATAAACAATATATAAAATTATAATGCACTCTAAATGTAAATGTATAACATAGAATCTCATGCAGTTGCTCTGTTGTGCATTAAATTCACTACATATTTTTTTTTATTTCATGCTTCTCTTCTCTCTCATTTTCTTTCTCGCACACTATAATATGCAAAGATGATAACTCTTTGGATACAAAAAAACTTAATATTTTCTCGAAGCGAATATTTTCCTAACCAACGACCTCACGACATATTCTTGGCGATACAAGCAATCAAGACTACATTGACTTTTTTTGAATGAGGACTGCACAGCGGGGAGTGACGAGATTTCAACGCTCTGCCCTCACGCCTCCACGACGGCAGAATGCCAGAACTGGTGGGAATTTCACACTTCGTAAGTCATCATTGCAAGAAACCCTCTTGACTCTAAAGAGAAGGCTGCATTTACTATCTTTTTCATGCATGAAATACCGTTAATTCATTATATTTTATTGCACATTATTAATTATGTATTTTATAGCGTGGAATTCAATTTAAAGAAAGAAATTTAGAAGAATTGATCATGAAAATATCCCTAGCATCTTCAGTTCATAGATCAACTTAATATTTATTATTTGAATTTCACTTAAAACTTTGCAAAAACATATAACATATCAATATTCTATAGTTTAGAATTAAATAGTAGATTTTTTTCATTTACTATAGTTGAGATGGCTTCAAGTTTTCTTTCTTGGATCAAAATAAAAACAGATCTTTTTCCATCTGTTTGATAATGTTATTATTGATATATTTTTTAACAATGCCTATTTTTTTCATCTCATTTAATGTAAAATTTACTGTAAAAAAATAGAAAATTATTTTTGCAAATTCTTTTATATTTCAAAAATACTGTAATTTTTTCCTATTTTTATTCAAATTTTATTTAAAAAAAATGTTTTCTCTTGAAATAAAAATTATAACAATTACCCTCCCTCAGCCCTCTCCCTAGCTTTTATTCTGCACTGAAAACTAAGCTAATGAAGCAAAAGTTGAGTCGAGTCAATTTGCAGCGAGAGAATTTAGTGACTCTCTTTGAACCTCGATAATATTTTGCAAAGTTGCGACAAAGGACTTATCGATGTAGAGGGATTTCATTAGGTGGAATTTAAATAAGTATATAATACATTATATTATGTACAGTATACACTGTATATAACATATAAAAATTTAGAGAAATTTTGTAAAAAAAATATTTAAAATATAACATTATTAAATATTATATGCTTTGTTATGCTAAAGCAAGTCAAATTTTTATTCCCTTAAATGGGTTGAAAAAATTTATGCTACTCTGAAATATTTTCTGAATTTCAGAAACTATTTTAAAAACGTTTTTACAAGTACAGTGTGTGACGTCAATCATCGAAGTCAATTTTTTTTAAGGAGTGACTTCTTGTGAATATCATATCAATATTTAAACAAATCATGTAACTATCTTTTGCTTGGTACTGAACACACTGTTTTTAAAACCAAATGTGCAGTATATTTTCTGCATCAAAACAAATGTTTTATCTATGCACCAATGAGTCAAAGGCACTCACAGGATATAATATATATACTGTATACTAGACGTATGCGTGTACTTATAACTGGGGTGCTGCCAAGTGTAGCCAAGTGATACAAATCTCAAATTCAATACAAATATTTTAAGGTACATCCTCTAACATCCTCAGAATTATTTAATAGTAACAATAATGTACATGAATATAGGACGCGGCAACGCGATAACTTTCACATAAAACCCCATAAGTTGTCATTATGTGATCATAATCCTAGCTACATTGTGCATCTAATATTTAATGATTTACCAGATCATATATATATAAAAAAAAATCTGAATCCTCTGCATGCTTTAAAAAGGAATTATTTAAATATTTAATGGAAAATTTGTTTTATAATATGAAAGATATTTTTACAAAAATAGTAATTTGCTACTTGGCCAACTATAGTTATTAGTGTGTATAATTTTTTATATGTGTTTTTTGTCTGAATTGTGTTGTTTTATGATGTTTATGACTTGTTCTATGCTATTTGTATAGCCAAATGAACTGAATAAATCTATTAAATATAATCATCTGTATTTTGTAGCATCTGAAACAAAATAAAAAACAATTAATAATGAAATTATTAAGATATATATATATATATATTTATATATATATATATATATATATATATATATATATATATATATATATATATATATAATCATATTATGTGCTTTATGTAAACATTCTCTGTTAACGAAGCTTCGTTTGTCACTACATAAAAGCAGGAGGGGGTTATGTAATTTACTCATATATGGATAGACAATTATTGTACACTATACAAAGGTGATATTAATTTTACAATTCACAGTAAGTCCATTTAAGTCTAGCAATTAAACATTTATTGACTTGTGATGGTGCATAGTTTAAATTATATAATGATTTTAAAAAAAAATTAACAAAAATTTTTATTCAATAGAGGTATTAATGTTAAAAAAATTATGACACTGTGCAGTTTGTTATGAAAGAGATTATTGAATTTAATTATAACAATGCAAAGGCTTATGTGCTTAAGAATTAGAGTTTGATACATGATTGTGTATTGCATATATGTGAGATTTAAATTCAGAAGATCTCTCCTAGATTATTCATCAAATATTATAGGATTTTTTTTTTTTTTTTTTTTTTCATTTGAATCTATACAATAACTAATTCTGAGTTGATGATTCTTCTTTAATTTAATAGTATACATTTTTGTAAAGTTTATTCTATAAATAGTATAAATTATAACTGTGTTTTTTAATAAACAGGGCAGTGACATGGAAATTATTTATTAAAGCCACGAGTATTTTTTTTTTCTCTATAATTCTTTTAAGTGTGTATTTATGAAGCTTTTTGTATGAAATAACATAATATATTTATATGTTTTCTTTATTATATTTATATTATTTATATGTTTATATTTAAATATTATAATTTATATATTATATTTATTATCAGATATGGAAAAATACATGAAACAGACAAATATAACTCTGCTAAAGAACTTAAGGACCAAATCGAACTAACATCATCATCGCTACAATGGTATGAGCTTATATTAGGATTGAGAAGCGAAAGTCATCAACTCTGTTACTGAAGATAAGCTCGTGCTGAGTTGGTCCTCAGCAATCAGGGGCTCATTGTTATGACATTATGGCTTCATTGATAATTCTCAACCTCTGCAGTGCCATACGATATATAACACTGTTTAATAATATAGCTGTATAATGCTTCATTAATGTATTGATTGCAGTGTAATCAAGGCATTCGTTGTACAATATTATTGAACTGGAGTGTGTTTATACTTTGATCGAGCAAGTTTGAAGTGCGGTGAGGACGATGGAGGATACTCAAGAGCTGCTCGATGGCACAAACGGAGAACGCCCCTTCAGTCATCGGATCATAACATCTGCCTGAGAAGTTTCAAACTATATCCTATACAAGCAAGCCTCTGATTATACATCAGGAGATAAGTCAAGTTTTTGTTATTTCAAGTGAAGTATTCCCGCTGCAGTCATTTTTTCTAATAATACATATAAAAATCATGTAATAATTGTAATTTTTATAAGTAATAATTGTTAATGCTTATAAATACTTTGCTGCATGCAACTGCCTTTCTGCGATTTGTTTGTTTTACAACAATCTCTATTGGTTCAAACTTGAAATAAGACTTAATTAAATTCTCACAATTATATTATTAAATCACTTTTTCCTTCACTAATTGCATTTTACTTCCTAAACTTAATTATGAGATGTATAAGAAAAACTCAGATATTAAAATTATTTACGCAAATGTTTACATTTGTAAACAAGTTTGTTTGTTTTTAATTATAATAAAATTGTATGCTAGCAAGAACTAATTACACCTTTCATGTATTTAATAACATAGACATTTAATAAGGCTTCATTCAACTTAAATGTTTCTAATTTTTGTTTCGATTCTAGAAAATTAATTACAAATTAATACAATTAAGATGCAGTAAATATTCTAAAAACAGTAAAAGCATTTATTTATACCGTATGTTATATTTATACATTATATTAAACTACACAAAGTAGTTTCGTATTTTTAATGACAAAGTTTGTCGACAAAGTTTACTGTATTGAAATTGAACTTAACATTTTGAGCACTATAATCGCCCACATGTGACCATAAACTGTCACGTGCAGCCGACAGTGGCAAAACACTTGGGAGGGCATTCACTGCAGCGTCGGTCAGTGTATAAGGGAGGGGGTTAACCACTCCTATTTCCCGCCCATAGGACAAATACTTACCCAACACTTATAACAATTTCTGATTATCTGTTATTCTGACTATGCCATACACTGAAAACGCCCATTTGCTTAGTGACCTTACATATATATATATATATACAGTATATTATATACATGGCACACATAGAGTTTACGATAACATGCTTGTATTTTAATTACTAGCACTTCCTTACACTCAGTGTAGTGAAGGCAGTTCTGCTAACGAGGCATAAACAAAGATTATCGCACTTGCAATCAGCAGCTTGTTTAAACGAAATATAATTACACTGCAAGCAAACAAACTTTGAAGTTACGGTGCACGTGCAGCTCGAGGCAAATATTGGTTCTCCACTGCAGGGAGGCTAATGTCGATGCACTGGCATTTTTTTTTTTTTTTTTATGTTTTCACAGTGCCTGAGGGTCTCTGATGGAGGTGTTATTGGGACAAATTGTGGAGGGTTTTGACCAATAAGCCAAAGTAGTTAAAATGGTTGTAATTTCAGTGGTTTGAATCAAATCTCAAGAAAATAAATCAATCTTGAATTTATTACTTTTGTATATAATAGTTTTGTTACTACACCAAAATGCTTTTATACGCTATTTCGTAAAATGAGAAGCAAACTTTTTGGTACAAAAAACTTCTTTATTTTCACAAGCAATGTGTTAATTAATTTGCTTTCCAGACGATATTTCTCTTTATAAATTATTATGAATCTACGTTTTTTCTTTTTATTTTCACTTAGTATTCTAGATATTTTTCAATGTCTAAATTGGTACACAAAACAGAACAAAAAAAATTGAAGATGAAAATAAAAACATTTTCTTTGTATGACTTTGTATGATACTGACGATAACTCAGATCGAGTGCTGAAGATTTTACCCCCCCCCCCTCCTGGTCGAAGGAGACAAGTCTTGGCTCTGTCTGAGAAGTTTTATTAACTCGACGTGGGGGAGCCCAAGAGAGAGAGAGAGAGAGAGAGAGAGAGAGAGAGAGAGCAGATAGATCGTGCCAGAACGAATGAAGCGCCAACTATAATAGCGTCCCATTGAACACAATGTTTAATCCAATTTAAAATAATATTCATATTTTCTAAAATATATTCAATGATAACATTTTAGTTATCTATATATATTGTATAATATAATTACAATATTTTTAAACAAAATTAAAACAGTTACAATTAAAATTTTCATCACAAAATAATATTGTATGAAGTGTATATAAAATAAAAAAGCATGCAACTAATCTGATATTAAGTTATAAACATTAAGTAGTGATGAGCACACACGAGGAGGTAGCCTAATTGTGTTCACCTCCAATCAGCATTCATTGCCGCCAGGTGGAAATCCTCTGGCTGGCGTCTTCACAGCTGTGCTCGCAGTCAAAGCGGGCGTGAGGAAGGCGGCGGGAGGAACGTGGCGCCTCGCGATGACTGCGTGTGACGTCACCGGCCCCCCTAAGTGGCTGCTGCAATCACGCTCTCTATCGTTCGCCACCTTTGTGTGCACCTCCGCTATAACCAAGAGAGATTATGTAAATCTACTCCGGCAATTTGCATTCTGCTTTGTATGCTGTTATTGTGCACTAAACTTGCAAGTCGGAAGAAACTTTTCACTTAATTAATAATAGTGTGATAAAAGTTTACTGTTTAATATATGTATCCTATACACAATAGTGATATTTTTACCCTTTTCACTGTAAAAATGTTAGTATTTTTTACACAAATTACATCCAGAGAGAGATCTACAGAGGAGCAGGTACACAATTATTATACATTAAAGACTTCCAACTCTGCAGTCTGCCTAATTTGACGGGAATGTGTTTTTAACTTGTCAAGGAATTCCTGGAATTCAACTGTTCGCATTACGAAATGGCAAAAAAAAAAAAAAAAAGCGGTGTCCATCATGATCATGCTTTTGCACCCACTATATTAAAATAAAGTATCGGTCTACAGTCACCTTATCTACCTTACAAAGTTCTAATAGCAACATTTAAAATAAATCCACAGTTTTAACACAATACATCGATGAATTTTACAGAAAAAAATAGTAATTATTTGCACGCCACAAGATAATTTTATTGTTAAAAATATTTATAATTCCCACGAATTGACATTTTACAATTTATGATGCTTACGGTGTAAAATAAAGATTTTCTTTCATTTTGATAATACTCGTATATAATTAAATATATTATATAATGTATACTAAATATATACAGTAACATAATTATGTTAAAATATACTGTATTTAAATCAGTATCTAATTAAAAATTTAATTAAATTTAATGAACTTCTTCATACAATAAAAAAACAACAAAAAAAACACGAAAATTGTCTGAAGTTAATGATGTTGTTATCCCGCACTGGAAGGCACAGAGCAAGAGTTTCCTCCTTTATTGGCTTGTGTACTTGATTTTCTGAAAGCCAGCAAACGTCTCCATCAACATCTCTATTCTTACGTCCATTTTAGTGAGTTTAGATGAGTTGATCACAAGAGGAGAAGCGTTTTCTTCATTTTATCGTAGCTTACAGTATAAAATGAAAAGCTAAAGCTTAACTTCTCCATCTGTGTATGAACAGTCAAAGATATGGAACCAATTGTGTTAGATGATAGGTATTTTTTTTACCTCCTTCACAGTTGCATTTTGTATTTGCATTGAAAACTGCAACGCCTGGTAATAAAGAAATGACTGCCTCTCTTATTTCATGCAGCTCCATATTTACTGCAGATTATAAGCTGTGTAGTGAAAACAAACACCAACATTATCCATTATGACTCAAACAAATTCAATTCAATTGAATAAATATTTGAGTTTTTAATAAAATTGCCTGTTCATTTCGTATCGATTTTAACAATTTAATTCATTATACATGCACTTAAATTTATACCTTGGAATTGCAATGTTACTCTAACACTCTCTGAAGGTTTTGCTAGACTGGATGCTGTACTTATCTCTCTCAATTAAACTTCCACATTTGCAATGCTACAATTATTCCACAGGTAACATTTATGTTGTTTCGAAGTGTATACATCAACGTAACTCTATACGCTGCTCATCGCATTTAACTTGGCTTTTGTCGTGTTTGTAATGTCATTGGCAAAAAGTTTGTAATGAAGCCTCAATAGCCGAAAGTGAATCTAAGTCCCCCCGAGCATCTCCGACGAAAACCCATGAAATGAATATGACGCCCAGTGTAGTTATTAGCATCATTCCTTCAGTACCCCTGGTGCATGTAACAACCCAGCATCACGCTGTATAATTCCACCATTTGTGACGCTTTTGAAGCTTTTAATTATGTAGAATATCCGTAGCAGCACTTATATTGTATATGCTGTGTATATTGTTTGCCACATGTGTATAGTACGATGGTAATATATTGTTATCATTATATGTGAATACGCAAACAGCATGCATGTACATATTATACTCATTGCAGCTGTATCAATCCACCTGGATGCATCTAGTAATAGCAACTGAAACTCATCATTGACTAATTAGAACCGACTGTCCGCACATGAAATGTAGGCCAATACGAACACGCTTTAGTAACGAGGAAAAATCACGCGCTGTGCACACTACCACAGTTTTTAATAGCAAAAAAATCTGCTCTTACTATCAGAATAAATTAGAATAAAATGTTTAATAACAAAAAGTTAAATGAAATTTTATCGAAGTGAACAATAAAAAGTTTTTGAGCTTAATTAGAAAGAACAAAAAAAAAAGCAGTGACAGGTGAGCTTGATTGATGACGAAATAGAACAAAAATTGTTGCTAGAGTTGCAAAAATGTTAACGCCACTTGCAGGTACAAAGTTTTTAGCTTTAGTTAATTTGCAAAGTGCTTTCTGAGTACCTGCATGAAAAATGTGCTTTTCAATGAATAATGAATTGCGTGACATGTTGTTATATTCCATGGACAAAATAAGTTAGGTTTAAAACAGCAATTATTGATAATAGTTTATCATTATATATGATGCAATTTAAAAACAATATATTTTTAATTTTTTTCATACAATAAAAAACAGTATGTATTATATATATTTTTATTTATTTATTTATTTATTTATTTATTTATTTATTTATTTATTTATTTATTTATTTATTTATTTATTTATTTATTTATTTATTTATTTAATTATTTATTTAATTATTTATTTATATATTTATTTATTTATTTATTTATTTATTTATTTATTTATTTATTTATTATAGCTAGTTTCCTCATGAATACATAAATAACAAGTCAGAGGCAGGAGACACCAAACAGTCCAAAATTAACCTGACACATAAAGTGCATAGCATCCCTGTGAAACATTGCAGTAAAAAAAAACAAATATATATTATATATATAATATAATATATATATATTATATTTGCAAAATTCCTGACTCCTCGTGGACCCGACCATTTAGGATTTTGCTTTCGGGTCCCTTATTATTATCACCACCCCTTTTACAAAACAACCACCCTTGGTCTAGCAATCCATACCAGCATTTGTCCAGTAATTATTTCTATGGGGACTATGGAACCCTTAGTCAGGATGATCGATGGAAGATGCCATAAATCACCTCTTGCATGGATGTGGATGCACGAGTGTGTTTTCTTAAGCTATACCACCGTAGTAAAAATATTACTTATTTATAATAAAGGTTGTATAATATCAACAGCAGCAACACAATTACACTCTACAGTTCCTAGTCACAAGCTAGCTGCATGAAAACAAGCGACAGGGACTTTTCACTTGGTGACAGCACAGCCTCCAGCTGGACAAGCCACAGACCGCCGTCCAGCTGTCCACCAGCCACTTTGTGTCACTGCGAGGACATTTGCATACTGTCACAAAGTCGTTACTTTGCAAGTACCAATATGAGACTGTACAAAAACAATATTTATATCCATGAAATAAATTACTATTAGTAATTATGCAGTATCATTATATGATGTTATAATTAAAATTCCTTGTAATTATTTTCCCATGCATTCAATAAAAAAAAATATCTATCATTCTAGGTCATGTTAAAGTTTTTTTTTAATAAAAACACTATTAAAGCACAGTGGCAGTTTTAATTAAACTGGTAACGTAACAGTTTTCAAAAGAGGGTTGATATTATAGGAATGCTTTAATTAAAAGAAGATACCTTACATTATGTAGCATTATTTGCAGAATGATTCAGCTAACATTTCACTGAATCAATAATTGCATTTTAGAAAATTAAATACATATTGAAAATTTTTAATGTATTCTCAAAAATGTATATCTTTAAAAATTCACCCAAAAGTTGTTAAATTTTTAAGCACTGCCTACTTAACGCTGTAAGTGAAATAAAGAAGGCAAAGACAGCAAGGAACTACGACGTTGAAGTTCCTTGCAGTGTGGAGCCCCCAGGGGCGTTTACCTCCTCCCCCCCCCTTGCCCCTGGCAAAGTTTGAGGCGGACACAAAAGTTGAACCATAAAGCAAGATTATGACCCGAGGAGTGAAAAAGTCAGAAAACTTGAACCACACGGCGGTGATGATAAATTTGTCGTACATCTTAGACAACGTATATAACGTAATACAGTTTATGGCGGCGTCTGCTTCTCCAGTCGGAGCAAGAAGTGTGATTGCCAAGTTGCGAGTGTCACAGTTGGTGTGCGGTTGTGTGCCAGACCCTCGTGATGACGTCACTTCGCGGCCCACAACTCGCTGGCACTTTAATGTAGCCCCGACCAGCTTCGATACAACCAGCTAAATATATTAAAGAAATGCCATAACTTCACTGCAGTTGTTCGCACAAAACAATAACAATATTTCTACAGAGCAAGTTGAAACTTTTAGCATTTACAATGAAATGTAATGACGTACTAAGGTTTCAGAGTGAAACTCTCCTATCTTGTTATACTTTAGTTACTGTAATATAATTGAACAACAAGAGCACTTATATAAAGTGCATATTATATAATATATACAAAGTGCAACTAATATGATCCATTTAGTATATATACTAAATGGATATATGCAACTTAATGTTACAAGACTTACGGCTAAATCTAAATGTAATCAGAGATACGAGTTTACGAAAGACCGGTATTGAATAATGATTAAATTATTACAGGCAAATACGGAGCTACATGTAGGATAACTAATTTATACTGAAAATTCCACCAATAATTTTCATAAATAGTTTGTACATTGAATGGTATTTTTGAAAACTTGAGAGTTTTGAGAGCTTAAAATATAGTGTTATTGACACTATTACATAATAAGTGCAGATCATATACGGATCACTCACAATCAATACATTTAATATCCGTTTACAACTCTGTAAATCTTAACGCCTTGTGGGTATGCAACAAGTTCAACAACCGCAAATGGGAGCAAATGTACTGGTACAAAAAAAAATATATATGCATGCCCACAACATATACCAACTACATTAAATTAATTTTGTAATTCGTGCATGGAACAGGTTGCTCAACTGCAAGATACACACACAGCACAGCATACATATCTAAATGCGACCATTATAGGTTGCAGAATATGTGAAAATTTACGTAGATATATTGATTGCAATTCATTTTTATTCAACCTATAGCTGCATCAAATTACCATGCAATCTCGCAGTGGTCTGATCTGCATATCCATCACGAGGCGGCTCTCTGAGAACCCATCAACAACGTTAAGCCGTCACGTGACGCTCAGTCGTTTTTATCAATCTGCAAGCTCGTCCGACATTTGTTATCCGCCGTCCGATTTCCTCCGTTCGCCGGTCGTTTGTCTTCATACGGTTCTCGCTGGTGGCACTGTGGTGATAGAATAACTCATGGTAGATTCGTATAGCAAAGAATTACATGAATTTAAGAAACAGTCTTGATTTTTTTTTTATATTTTTATTCCTATCAAACATCAAGTTTTAATTGATATTTTTTCATAAGTTACAAAAATATTCAATGGACAACCTACTGTATGAAAATTTGTATGGAGTATTGACCTCAAATTTTTTTATTGCAGAAATGGATAGAGCGTGCAAAGTTATGCTACCCTGATTTTTTTCAGATTTTTTAGAGCCCTGGAACTATTTTTAAAAAATTATTGAAAGTTATTTTTGTGACGTCACGAGACGCCGCTCCTTAAGAAAAAGATAGGACTTGCCGCCGCGTGACGTCATAAAAAGTACTTTCAATAATTTTTTAAAATTACTTCCCGGGCTCTAAAAAATCTGAAAAAAAATCAGATTTTTTTAGCATAACTTTGCACGCTCTATCCATTTCTGCAATAAAAAAATTGAGGACAATACTCCATTGCAGAAATGAATAGAGGGTACCAAATTATGCTACTCTGAATTTTTTTAGATTTTTTATAAACCCAGAACAATTTTTAAATAATTATTGGAAATGCAGCCACGCCCCCTGAAGGCGTCAATAGGCGTCTCGGTCCTATCCTTTTTATTAAGGATTCGAAGTGCCAATTTAACTTACAGAACTTTCAATAATTATTTTAAAATAGTTCCGGGTCTCTAAAAAGTCTGAAAAAAATCAGAGTAGCATAATTTTGTGTCCACTATTCATTTCTGCAATAAAAAATTTCATGTAGGTTATCCATTTACTTTAATATATTATTATACAGTATAAAATAATAATTAATTGACATTATTTTACTATATTACTTAAATATTTATTTAATATTAAAAAAACTGTTACGCCTTTCAGGTAACTGATACTACTTACAGCTTGAAATAACAGTAACAACATGATTATATATTAATTTCTATATGTAGATAAGCACTTACCGCATTTACCGCACCAAAGCTTACTCTTGGTCCAGCGTTACGCTCACCAGCATCCCACTCTCAAGTGATGTGGTGAGGCGAGCGTTCCCTCCCCTTTATACAAACTACCTACCTCCTCTAATTTTGTGCTTTTAAAACGTGAAAACCTTTTATTGACATTATTGATGTAAAAAAGTTAAAAGCATTTTTTAATGTTACATTGTAATCAAATTATAAATGTTGAGCAGATTTTATTTTCAGAAATAAAAAACTAAAATTGTTTAATATTTTACCCCAAGGGAAATTTTTTACGTTAAATACAACAGAGTACTGTATTTTAAAAAGTAATTAAGTATTGCTAATAATATATAATAGTGATTACAAATTACTTCAATCATTGGTATATAATAAAACCTTGATTATATTCTAGCTACATTCATTCGGTAACTATTTTTATACCAGTGAAATTGTTCATTTTAGTCTAGAATCGTACGAAATATTTTTTTCTCGAACATTTTTGGCATGAAGTTCACGAAATAAGGATTTTAAAACATGACAAAAAATATCCATAGATTTTCAACAGGAAGACAATTTTATTGAACAAATTTTTACACAATTGTTATCTAAATTTTCTACTGTACATGTATTCACAAAGATTGATGGACATAAAAATTTATTCTATAGATTGAAATTTATTTTTTGAGCTTGTGATTACAAATTGTTCCATAAATTTAATAATAAAAAGTGAGCGTTGATTTACTCTTTTTTTTTTTTTTTTTTTGAGCAGAACTATTTTTCCTCATAATAATATTATTCTTTTATGATGTATTTTCATAAGTTAAATTTAATTTAAGTCTTCAAATTTTATAAATCAGCAATCACATTAAATTGAAATACATTTTTTCTAGTAATAATTTTTACGGAGGAAAATTAGACTCAACTTTACTCAAGAATCAGTCAAACTGAATTATAAAGCTTTAACTTCAGAAAAATTGGAATAATTTTTTTTACAGGTGGGCATTCATAAAGAAATAAGACTACATTTAGAATAATTTCTTTAAGTTCAATTTTTTAGGATTGATTTTTGCACATAAATTTTCTAGCCTTAAAAAAATATATGTTCTAAATATCTTAGTTCTTTGTGAACGCCTCTTGATATTAATAACAATTAATTATAAAATATAAAAAATACATAATGAAATAAACTAAAATTCACATTAAAAATAATAATAAATTATACATGTTAAGTCTAAAATATTATATGGGAGGGTAATGAACAGCATAAAATTAAACTCACATTAAAGAATACAGCTGGCACAGTTCCCATCCCATATGTCGTATACACTTGCGCTTAGTAACTTCTCCATATCGACTAAAAGATTACGTCTTCTCCACGCCCCCCTCTCGTGACCACTGAAGAGTAGAGGGACGTCCTCCCGCGCTGACCTCTCAAGAACCTTTGTCTTCGGGGACTTTCTTTATTTCATATTTAAGTAGAACCTCATCGTGTATGTTTCTGAATTCATTTCAGTATTTACCAATTTTTAAAATTTAGTACTTTTGATAAAACGTTGTACTCATTTTAACATCATGTACACTCAAGCAGAAATAAAATGTTGCTTTGCTATATAATTTCACCCCTGTGGTTAGGCAATTTGTTTAGCTCCAAAATGGAGTTGATTGGATATATTAGCTATTGCTCTTGTTTTATACAATGATGACTGTTTTTTTATTTGTGTTGAACAATTTGCCTATAACCTAACGGCTACAGACGAACATTTTATCTCTGCTTGGGGGTATATAATATAAAGTTTACATTTAAATAAAATTTATATGATTTTGACCATAAAAGTTCAATAATTTGTTGAATTTTAACATCTATTTAAATATGAAACAAAAACTCCATTAATATTTTCAAAATTCTACCAATCACTCAGCCTGCGTATCATATTGTCTTTTAATGTACACAGGATAATGGATGGGAAAGTTTATAGATTAGTATAACACGAATATTTTCTTCCGCCTTTTTCTTCTAACCAAAATATTAACTTTTTTATAGCTACTATATTCACTTCAAGAAATTTATTTTGTTCAATGGCAGACAGGCTATCTGACAAAGCAGGCTGCAAGTAGCGATGACGTCATCGTGAGCACCAGTGACGTCACGAGCACCACCGCTGACACACCACCCGAGGCTCCGCTCCCTGAAACAACAAGAGTACTGAGTTCATGATCTGTAACTTCATTATATAGAACAATGTTTAAAGTGCTCTTGCCTAGTTTATATGGATTAAAAACTAATTTGCAACATACGCAAGCTTGTAGAAATTCTAGGTTGCAGTAACAAATGTGATTAATTATTTAATGTTAAAACGTTCCTAAGAACTTTTTTATTATTATTATTTAAAAAAAAAACTGGTAAGAGTGTATTCGCATTAAAAAGCTAGCTAACAAGAAAGTTCATTAACTTTACTCTTAAAATTTAAGCCATACATGGAATAACTCGTTAAATATGTTTTATTTAAATGTTTCTAATATCTTGCTTTAACATTTTAATATGTTACAGAGACAAAATATTTGTAAATTTAAGTTCGATATCTAATCATTCATTTTACAGTACAGAAACTCCACATAATATACGCTACTCAAATAATTTTTTTTCGTGCCTTGTGAAGTCTGCATGCTGAATTTGACTTCGCGGCGTGACACAAGGGGGCGTGGTTAGCACCGGGAGATTGACGAGTTGGAGACGACGAGGGCGGGAGAGGCCAGGGAGTCGGTGACGAGGAGAACGTGCTGCTGCTCTTGAGCGATCCCTCGGGAGTCGACCCGTGATCACGTGACCGCCAACCTGTCGCTCGTTAGAGCTCCAAGACAGGGCATTGACCTCGATCAATATCTGACAAATTATATCGTTATGTCATAAATTTTTATCATATCGCATTAAACATCCTGAAAACCGTGTTTTGAAGCTAATAACTTTCCTTCATATATTTTATATAATAATGTTATTTATGTATGAAAAAGAACTCTGAAAACCATTACTTCATTTTTTACCTTTATTTAAAATAAATAATAAATTATTAATATTAACACGTTAGTATTGCAAAAAAAAAATACATATATATATTTAATTTGATAGTATAACGTTGCATATTTATTATAAAATAAGTAAGCATTATACTGTCTGTATATTATGGCGTACTCAATTATAATGTATGAAATGTTTCAAAGAGGTTTGGTGATTTTCTTTTTCGTTTTTGCACTTTAATAGTGTTAAAATTTGAGTTGCTTTGATACATTTTTTTTTATACTGAAGCAAACACAAACGATCGAGTAGAGAGGAAATTGATGCAAAACTTTTTGCTAGTGACACCAAAGAAGCAAACTACAAACTGAGCTCCATGAGCCAAGGAGAGAATTGATCAGCTTTCCATCTCGTGTTTTATTTATCACTTTTTTACACACCCAACCTTTTCTAACTTTTCTCTTTATTTCTTTTGCAACACACTTTCCTTCTCACCCTTTTACAATGCAACGCTGATTTGTTATAGGCCAATCAGTTACTAAATTTATAGCTATATTGAGACAAAATTCAGACGTGGTGAAGTGAAAGAGGTATAAAAGTTTGCTTTTTGCCACGAGAGGGAATGGTTTAGAACAGGTAGCGAGGTTTCTTCGAACAGGTGAGAAATTCTTCTTATTTTCGTGGCGCTACCTGCTATCATTGCAGATATTTTGTACCCAAATTTGATCAGGGCGTTTATATATTTAAAATATTATTATTGTAATCTCTAATTGAACCTCATTTCAGAATAAACTTCGTTTATTATACGCCACAAAGATGCTTCTAATTTCTAATATAGAAAATGCATATATGTCTTCTTAATTTGTTTCTATCTGTAATGATCAATAAAAATTTCGGAAGTGAAAAGTTTTAAGCGACTTTCATCGGAGGTTATTTATAACAATCCCTTTTATGACGTCATAACTTTTGTGAACTTGTTTTGTTGTTTTTTTTTTGTTTTTTTAAAGTTATACCATTACACTACAGTCCACAAAGCTCATGCACGAGTCAGAATTAATTTCTTTTACAACATCTTCAGTCATTGGTACAGAGTTTATAATAAACTCCGTCATTAGCCGAACATTATACTTTATTATATGATTATACTGATCCCGAACGAACTTGACATTTCAAAAGTTGAGGCTTCGTTGTGCATTTCCAACTAAATTTACAAAATATTGAAAATACAGTATAAAAAAACATGGTTATGTATACCGTTGTATAGTGTATAAAATGTGAACTAGATCTTCAAAACATAATTCCATAATAAATATTGTTATGATATGAATAAAAAATGTTATGAAAAAGTCAAAATAATTTATTTAAACATGAATTTTTAAACAGTCATACTTTTTTAGCTAAAATTATTTATAATTTCATTAGAAAAAAATCTCAATTTTATGCCAAAGTTCTGGTTAATCTTTTTTTAATTTTATCAAATAATTATATTAAAAAAGACTAAAAGAGAGACTAAAATTTATCTCAAAGTGGTCGCAGAGAGAATTATTTATATTTTCATATAAGGACTGTATAAATTACTAAAGATTAAAAATTGAAATGAATATTAATTCAATTTTAAGATATTTAAAATAAGTTTATAAAGCTGATGTTAATTAGCAGGGAAGCGAACAACGCCAAAGCAAAGTTTTTTTTTACAAGAATTATAGCATAGTAAGAAAAAAGTTTCTTTACTTTCAAGAGACTTTTTATAATTTTCGCTGGCTAACAGGCCAATTATGAATTTCGTTGGGTTGGAAATTACACAGTAAAATAATTTTGTAGAGCGACTTTTAAAACTTTTGAAAAAATTCCATTTTCTAGGCAAAAGTCAATAATGAAATATAATGATAACTTTATAACTGCTATCACAAGCATCATCTTTATTTTTTTTATTGTTTTATATTTGCAATATTGATACACTATGATTTCTATAATTATTTGCCTTTTTAAAGCATCGATAACGAAGTAGCTTATTATGTCAATACAGTAAGCGTTAATATAATGGCAGTTTAAGATAACTGAATGAAGATGGGATTGTTTACGGTTCCTATTGCACTACTTATTCAATACAAATTTGGGTTTATTTTTCTTTTAAAAACTGCATTTCCAAAAATTCAGGCAGATTGTAAATTTATATAAATATTAAGAAATGAAAAAATCAGATGAAAAAATTTACCACTCGATTCAGTTACTCCTGTAAGTACAGATTAAACTGAATCTACGTCTAATTAAGATACGGATTTGTCAATTATATTTTTTACTGTGTACTGATGAAAAGCATTACAATTTTGCTTTAAGTTATATCATTTCACTGAGAAGATAGTAAAGACCATAGAATAATAATTACTACGACGTCCATTGTAACGTATATATATGCGTAGCTTATAAAAACAAAAGGAAAGGGTGCTCTTTATATATATAGCTAAGTTTTAACTTTCATTTACATATGATTAAAGTATATATTCTCTATCTCAATGGTGTATTATTTTAAACCAGAGCGATGGAACCACATCCTACAGCAACAAAGTGCATGTGGTTTTGTTATTTCAGTCAGTGTTTGGATTTTCATCAGCCACGTTATTACTATGGTGATTAATAATAAAGAGGGGACATTGTTCATGCTAATCACGAGGATATAATCACGGTTCTCATTTCCTCCACTCGTCTGCACGCCCACGAAGCTCGTCTCCATTGTTTGCACCGCTCGGGGTGACACGTCCGCGGAGGGCTCGTCTCTGTGGCCTCGTGCAGGTCAAAAGAGACGTGGTGGAGGAACCATCGCCGGAGATCTGACGAGGACAATCCATCGCTGTCCATGACATTTCCCGCCATCCAGCTGATGTGAGAGGTGTCACGTGACCACTGGTAAATCGACGTGGAGGAAATGGCGCCCTCTAGAACGTGCTGTGGGGACTGTGAGGGTCACCCTCCCCCCTCGTTTATCTCAGCAGTATGAAGCCGGGGGCCAGACACCATTAGTTAGTACAGCACGTACGAAAGTTTATGTGCAGATGTTGGTTTGTGACTGTGTCTTATCTATGACCTAGTAAACCATTATATAAATAAATATATCCAGTACTCTTAGACAAAATAAAGATATGAAATGACATTAAATTATGCAAAATAAAGTCATAAAAGTGAATTATTCTAAAGAAGACTTGATATTAAAAAACAGTGTTTGTTCACAATATATTTATATATCATTTATGTTCCGATACACACCACGTAGAATTTAAAAATTTATGAACCAATGATTTGTTATTTCAAATATCATCAATGTCATCATGTCATATTTAGCTAATGCATGTAATATACATGGCACGAACGTTCAGCACCAAATTCCCTGTTTCATGGACTTTTTTTCCCAAACATTTGTATCTCTATAAAAAAAAATATAAATTTTTATTTCTTAATTTTTGCTATAACTCAAAATATTCATAGTGCATTTTCTCGGTTGACTCCCTCCTCCCTCAGAGCGATTGTGGCGCCCCCACCAGCCCTTACGGCCACACGTATCATCATCAGGGAGAATATTTGACGTGTGCTAAACATCCCCCTGAAAGCTTTGTTAAGCTGTCCAGCGCAGGCGAGCAAAAGCTGGATTTTCAGCTGATGGGGGGAAGGAGAGAGGGATATATTCATTTCAGCTTGTATATGATCTCCCATGAAAATTAGTGAACCTGAAGTAGAGGCTTCGTACCTCTGATTTCATATTGCTATTTTAAAACTGTATACACATAGGCAGTGTAAAGAAAAGCAGCCAATTTAAATACAACAGAAACGTTAGAAAATGTAAAAAAAAAAAGAAACAGGAACAAATATATGATATATATATTCACATTTCCAAACCTTTCTTTAACTGCATGCAGAATAACTGTTAGCTTTCCAAGTCTTGGTCGAGAAATAAAGAAATTAAGTAGAAGTGTTTGTAATAATTAAATAATATAAGTTTTACACCCTTCAGTGTCCAATCGATGGGCAGATTTAGGAAATACAAAGTCAAATTAGTTAGATATCCTGGCGGAATTACTTGGAAGTTAGAAGTCAGAAAATTTTTCACTCGATTGATTTGCAGTAAAATTAATGACTTGTTTGCAACTTTTTCAAAAATCAGACATAAACAAAAAGGCCAGAAAGAACTAACTTTGGGTACCTCCGTCAGGAATATCAAATACTAATTGTCAGTACTATGCATTGACATTTTAACACTGCCCAGTGAAACTCATCAAATGTCCATATGAAATCCATAAATCAGTCACTTCCAGCTACTGATGGTTAAAATGTTGTGTTCGTTAAACTATGCATGCTCTGCAGAATCAATACAAGTCAATTTTAATTCAATGTAGATTTAAAAATTTAATATTATAACATTATAACAATGCACGGATGCTACAGTATTTTATATCAGGTATAATTTTATTATTAAAGTATTCAATGCATGCACAAAGTTAGTGTCATATTGTATTGTATTGAGGATCATGAACTCATGATATAAAATTAATTAAATTTTAACATGTGCTTAAATGTGCTTTGAAAAAATATATAATATTTTTATAACGTTGAGGTTAATTAATGTTATTATTAAAAATTTAGCAGTGCAGTAAAAGATAAAATTAGTAGTATGGATTCAATCGATTTAAATATTTATTGTCTCATGATGAAAATGCAATTTAAATTCAGAATTGTTTCATTATTACGTGATTAAATTAAAGCACACTACATTATGCACTGCATGTGCACCAGTGCAGTATATGACTAACTAGGCTATAACCACGCAATATCGAGATGATGTTGATGAGTAGTTCTGAGTACTACTTTTTAATTAATGACATGGTATTATATTCTCCAATAATTATTATTATTAATAATTTTTATTAATATCATGATGAAGAAAAAATATCAAATGCAATCAAATTAATTTGATGTTAATTTTATATTTATTTGGAAGTTTGTCTTTCCTGTTCAAATTTCAGTATTTAAAATTCACCCCTCTGCAAAGTTGCAAAAACTGAAATACACTCAGAAAGACCACATGTTTCCGGAGAGATTATAAAATACATTTTATAATGGTGGGTTCGAAAAAGTTTCGGGAAAGAAAAATAAGTTGTTGTGTTTTTTGCTCACCGGCGCTGGTGACGTCGATGGCGTCGTGGTGACGCACGGAGGCTGGCGGCCAGGGCGAGGCCTCCACGTCCTCGAGGTGCAGCGTCACGTCCGTCACGCGGTGGTACAGCGAGAAGAGCGAGGCGCGGCAACGCAGCGTGAGGTGGCCCTCGCGGAACACGGGCCGCTCCAGACGCAGCTGAGACACGGCCGTCTCCAGACCCCCCGCGTACCCCGCGCCCCCCGCCTCCACGATCCACGAGCCGCTCGGACTCACCTGGGGAAACAGACGATGGGCAGATTTTGTAAAATTCAGCACATTCGTCAGTTAAGTGACCAAGGCCTATATAAAATATTCGTATTATTTTAGTCTAAAGCTTTAGTTTTAATTATAACTTGTAACTTGTTAAGTTTTATGTTGTTTGATATAATTATACTTAATTAAGTTCTATTGTTTCACAAGGAAGCTTGGTTTGTATTAAATGAAAAATATTTAGGTTCAAAACTATAAAATAATTGAATTTATAGATTTAAGTGTCATTTATTACAAATAACGTTAAAGTTACATAAAAATATAACAATGGACATTTTAAGGCTTATATGCATGGTCTACAACCACGAATTCTGTTAATAGGTGTCTATAGAGGAATTAAAATCTACAAGTTTCTCTAGAAGTAACAACTTTGCTGACTCCTCTATACTAATTCTATATACAATTTATGAAATGAACACATTATTTGAAATACATTAAAATCATGATAAGAATAATTATCAGCAAATATTTAATTAGATGGGAATGAATTATGACATGTTATTAATCAATGTGCTGCCCCTCAACACACAAAACGTGCTCAACAAGACACGCTGACATGAACCAAGTCATTGCTCGTCACGTTTTACTGTAAATTCAATTTTAAACTTGATTGACACTCTCTCTTGTTAGCCACTTAGTGCGGTGTTTACACAAAGTGGTGGGGCAATCATGATTAAATTGTACTGCAAACAACTTGTATTTATTTTTAACTGATAACAGTGAATATTAAAATTAATTTTACTATTAAATACAACTGTTTCAATAATGCTAGGTCGGATTCACGAAGAGCCGTGCGGGAAGTTAAATTCAATCACTTTTAACCATCAGTACGTTACATCAGGGTTCGAACAGTTAAATTAAAAAATAATAATAAATAAATTTAATTTTTCAACAGTTTCACAAACAATCGTAAAACAAATAATAAACGATTCTTATCCCATTTTTTAAAGGCAATTATAAAAGCTTGAAGTACTCCTAAGATCTAAAAATTAATAACGGCTTTAAAATTAAAAAAAGAAAGGGCAACAATTATTTTCGACTCCATGTAAGGATTAATTCAAAGTGTCCTATTATTATAAGACGATTTGATTTATTCATTGAGGTGGTGTAATTGCGGTAAAATTTCAAAAAGCTATTATTCATTCATCATTTTAATCATGAAATTTTAACATCAATTTTATTTACAATATTTTTTTATTCAGGAAAAAATATAATAATAATATGTTATATACGAGCATTTCTTTGAGATCATAAAAAAAATCGAGCAAAATCTCATCGTAAAGTAATGTTATGTAGCTATAAATATTTAATGATGGTGTTTTCCTTCGTAACATGACGTCTCGCATGAATATCGGAGCAGCGGTCAGCTCCCCCAGCGAGAAAAGATTACCACCAATATGAGACTCTCGTCCTGTGCCATGTGTTCAATATTGCAGCCATTTCAGTCTCAGCATGAACACGATATGAGATTGTTGTTATTATTTTATGAAAATATTTATAATGTAATTTTTAAATAAATATCAAAATTTTTACTGATTCGCAAAATTGTTAATTAATTATTCATAATGCAATCTGGCTTTTCTCTTCTTTGCAACGGTTTGCTTCGTCTCTATTATTTTAAGAATTATTATTCAAAATCCATAAAAAATATATGTTAAGAAATGAAGATATAATTATATACAATGCATTTTTTTTTAATATAGACTAACAGTAAGTCATTTTACAAATGTGCTAAATAAAGTGTGGATAATTTTACTGTAAATCTAATAACAGCATATTAAAAAACCATGTAAAAAATGAAGATTAAATCACAGACCATTTTGGGAACAGAACTAAAAATAATTAATTTTTTATTTTCTTATATTCGAGAAAAAAAAATTGAATTTTTAGAAACATAATTGTAAATTAGTTTTACAGATAGAATTTTAAGGTTTTTAAAATGTAATAATAAAAAAGAGAAGTGGTTTTATCAAAGCAATGTAAATGACAAAATTTTTGACTATATTATACGTTGAAGGAACGAACAAGGTTGACTTCTTGGCAATAAGATTTAGTACCATGTGAATTGATTTAATTTCATGAAACTTGATTTACCGTCAAATTAGCTTCAATTTCTGACATAGCTAGCAAAAGCAAAACAAACCACTGAGAGAGCGTTGGTTTTCTGAGCAATCCAAACACGTTCACTACTAGTCCACAAATATTGGTCCAGCTCTTACATTTAGTCCGGAGGTCAGTGCGTTCATTAGAAGTTGTGTGAACTACGTGAACTAGTAGTCTCTTCTCGCATCTCCCAATTTTAGATGACGTCATTTAAAGTTAAATCGCATTTCTCTAACCTCTATTACATAAAATTTCATATTTAAAGAGAGAGAGAGAGAGAGAGTATGTATATTTATAGTATATATACTGTATATAGTATATATAGTTAGTCCTGTGATTAATGCAAAGCTTACATAAATGTTGAAAGTTCAACAGTTCTAGCAGCTGCTAAGCAGCAACTTTGACATCATAATGTTGAACTAAATCCAATATTTGATTACATATCAGGCAGCGAGGCGATAGTCGAGCCTCGAGCCTCCGTGCATGCCGAGCAGCGAGCGGCGGAGGCCCACTTTGTACTTGCCACAGAGCGTCTGACGTGATTACGTATGTGCATGTGAGAGTCTTCAATCTCGCGACAATGGTGTAAAATACACGAGGAGAAAGGAGGATATCAAATCATGTGTATACTGTGTATGATTTCACATTACACGAAAGTTGGTATATTTTACCGTATAAATCAAAATTTCCAGATTTATAATAGTTTAAAATTGCATTAACAATGCTCTAATTTTTTTAAATCCTTATTTGACAAAGTTGAATCAAGATTAAACAGTATTTCATTGTACACTTAACTTTTTACGGACGTCACAGTATATTTTCTAACTTCCTCCTAAATGTGAGATTGTAAAGATCTCACAATAAAAAACTGAAACTCTTTATAGGGTTTTGCTAAAGACTTTGACGAGGGATCAAGATGGCGTCGACGCGCACTCACCGGCATATCGTTGATGAACCACGTGAGGTTAGCTGCCGGGAAGGACGAGAGTGACGTGCAGTTGGCCGCGATCGCCTCGTCCGTCGAGTAGCGCAGCTTCTCCGTCGTGATAACTGGTACCTCCTGTGGCAAGTCTGCAAAACGTAGATTTGTACTACAAAGTAATAAAACTCTCATTCAACTACATTCCCTTATTTCAAATAAGAATTTGGCTGTATGTCGTGAGTGCAATAAAGATAAAATCCTGGATAATTTCATAATTTCATTACAAACAAATGCCTAATGTCTTATTGGGACTTTGATTACTCTACTTGATATTCTTGCATAGATGTAAAATTGAAATACTACTATGGATATAGCTCAAATAAATGAAATTTTAACAGTCTTGTCATTATTATAAAGAGAATTTTACATTTATAATAACTTGTAATTGTAAATTTATGGAAAGATTAACTTATATTTCAAAGCCGAATTTTCAGAAGACATGATATATTCGTTCTTATAAAGTGTTTGCTACACTAATTCTGCTCTACAGGTTAAATCGAATTTTACTGATTCCAAGCCAGACTTAATTCTTCCACATTTTTTTATGTCATACGTAAATATGTCATAAATCACATATCTCTCTAGAGTATTAACAGTACACAATAAAATACAAGTAAACTAGCAACAACTCATAGTCAGTTTAATATTTATTTTATGAATATAAATTCTTCTCAAATTGACAGAAAATTGTTACAGATTAGACAACTTTATACTCACATAAAACAAATCACATAAAAAGAATGAATAGAAAAAGGAAGAGAGGGAGGAGAGGAGGGGGGGGGGATAAAAAGAGATTTGTATGGCATTGTATTTTTGCACTGAAATTTATAGTCTGTCACCAAAGATTTATTTGTATGATAGTTTTTAAAAAAAAAATCTTTAACACTGCTAGGGTCTCTTCAATCAAACGAATAAAACCACTGCTATTTGCAATATTCATCCAGATTCGAGGTGACTTGTCATGTTCTATCTTGTCATTCTATTACTACCAGGTGGAAGTACCGAGCTTTTACACAGCTGATTGTCTATCATTTCTAATACATCGAAAGAGAGCAGCTTTTGGAACACCTGAGATACTCGAATCGACCTAATTCACTGACATCGAAAAACTTCACTAATTGTAAGTAGTAAAAGTGAAGGTAAGAAAAACACATATAATATACTAGTCTAGCTATCAAATAGGATAAACGTTTGCCAGAATGCATGATATGCCTGCAAACAATGAGATATTAGAATGTGAAAATTTTAGTAGCTTAATCGAAAGGTGTAAAAATATGGTACTGTGAATTTTTTCAGATTTTTCTGAGACCGGGAACTATTTTATGTTTATTTTATTTTTCTATTTTATGACGTCACGGGCGGCACTGCCCTATCCCTTTTCTTAAGGAGTGCCGCCCGTGACGTCATCAAAATAAAATTTCAATAATTTTTTAAAAATAGTTCCTGCTCTCAGAAAAATCTGAAAAAATTCACAGTACCATATTTTTACCCCTTCTTTCGATTAAGCCAATAAAATTTTCACATTCTAATACCTCATTGACCCTAAAAAATTAAAGTATAATACTGTAAAATTAAGATTACACTGAAGTTCTTTAATTTTGTTGCTGATGAATTAATATAACATTTTAATTGTAGACATTTTTTAACGTTTTAGATCAATAGCTAATCATCTTAGAAAAACTAGAAGGATTCTTAGAATTAATGGACCGCATTTTTATTGCTAATATCAAATGGACTTGACTGTGATTGTGAGATGAATAAGATTTATTAACTCGAATGTGCCACTCACCAACGACGAGCATCAGCGCCGACTTGACGTCCGTGTGGAAGAGCGGCGCGTCCGCCGACACCTCGCATTTGTAGAAGGCCGTGAGCTCGCGCTGGACGTCGCTCAGCACCACCGCCCGCGCGCCTGACCGGGACACCTGCAGGACACACGGAAGACAGGACGTTATTGGAGGGAGGGAGAGAGAAAGATGTGAATTCTGGATGAAAGATGTTCAAGGCTATTTTTATTTTCGTAAGAAATTTAAGATTAGTGGGATTCGCTGTTTTCATTTATTTTTGAACTGTTATTTTTATTACTTTATTTTATTATCTCTTTCATTAACACTGTACAATAATACAGTGTATTATGTACGCATTATTATTGTTATTATTATGTGCAGTGTTCATAAATATATAAAAAGTAAAATCAATTTGAAGATTTGAACTGAACTTACAAAAAAAATGACGCACGACTAACGTAGTAATTTTTAACTACACTAAACAGTGTGGCTGGAAATTTAATTCAGCAAGTAAACATAAATCTGAACAATCACATTTAATGTAAGTTATGCATGCATTCTTCCCTTTTGGACTTTAATTATAAAATAAGTGCAGTAAATTTTATTTTATAATTGCACAGTGTTTTTATCTTCTACAACAACTGTCTTGCACTGATTTTTTTTTAAATTTATAGAATAAACAATAAACCTTCTTTTTTTTTTAAATATAATTAAAGTAGATAAAAATAATAAGTGTATTGTTTAAATAGAGCAAAATTTATACACATTACATGTTAAATAGTATTCACCAAGATCTTCTATGTAAACTGTTATATTATATAGAATTTAATTGGAATAACTTTGCATGAAGAGTTTTGATTGCATGATTATTTGTGCATTGTTAGTACATTGAACACAGAGAATATGGAGGAAGCTTTTGTAAGCTTTGAGCAAAAGGAACATCAGAGAGAGCAATCTTATCTTGCTTGGTACATTGGTACCCACGTCTCCCTTTGATCTTTGAGAGAGAGAGAGAGAGAGAGAGAGAGAGAGAGAGAGAGAGAGAGAGAGAGAGAGAGAGAGAGAGAGAGAGAGAGAAAGAGAGAGAGAGAGGACGGTACACAGCTCCCCTGGCGGCCGATGTGAAAGTGCAGTGCGGTAAACAATGAGTCGCGCAGCCCCCGGCCAATTTAATCTCCGTACAAAATACCCAACATTACGCTTTCTGTGCTGGGAAATGAACTGCGGAAGCTGGCAAAGTGTATGACATTGTATGAATGTGCTCCCATATAGCTCTCTCTCTCTCTCTCTCTCTCTCTCTCTCTCTCTCTCTCTCTCTCTCTCTCTCTCCATACCATTATAACACCATACACTATAGTATTCCATAACGAATATATATATAGAAGACAATCCACTTTAAAATTATACATCATGTTGTACAAAAAACATATTAATTATTATAAATTCTGATCTCATTAAATTTATTTTTACTATAAATTCGTTTTGATATAGTTATATTTGTTTTAAATATATCTACATTGTTATAAGCAATACAATTATTTATTTACTGTCATTTAGTTAAATACCAATTATATAATGGAAATAATTCAATGAAAATTAAATAATTTAGCTGCTTCTACTGTTAACAGGAAAAATTCCACGAAAGACCCTTGTGAAAAAGGTTGACGTAAAAGTTGTTATATTGATGTTCGTGTGGCAGGTGGGGTACATGGAGCCTCTACAGCAGCTGTCGCCTGCTTGCCGGACAAACTTCTCCTGATGCAATCACCCATCAATCTGACCAGAATATTGGACGCTCGCTTAACTCTGGTGATCTAAACTGCCACAAAAGACGTGTGATATTAAAGCTTTAAGATGAAATATGAAGCCTCAAGTGACAATATTAATATAACGTGTTTTGTACAATGTTATTCTGTATATTGAATGCATTGTACTGTGTATGTTATAAAATTATACACAACCAATTTTTCCCCCTCTTCTCGTAAGCAATATTATTTATTTTAATCGTATATACTGTCTCCGTAATAGAATAAAGGGGGGAAGGGGGGAAGGAGAAGAGAGAGAGTAGGGGAATTGATGATTTAGTAGCGCTCAACCACAGGCGCGATATAAATCAAAACATAATTTTTTTAACAAAAGTTTTTATTACATTCTATTTTTATAGAAGAAGGGAAATGAAGAGCCATAATATTATGACAGAACGTTAAATTTATCCTCTTGTATGACGTGTCAAGTTGAAACCATGTTGCTGAAGAGACAGTCTGGGAATAACAATCTGTGAAATATTATCAACAAAATTTTTCTCTTCTCATACTCTTTTAGAACTTTGGAGCACGTCCAAGCACAGGTATATATAAAATCTATAATGTGTTTTCTCATTGACACAAGCTGAACATTCACGGAAATACAAGAAATCTTACAGTGGGGGGAGAGCCCCTGTAAGCCGGCAACCAGCACGACCCAGCGACACTTGTACGGTCTGTGTGCGCAGAGCGGGGAGAATAATTCAACAACAATAACGCGCTTTTCTCCTTCTGCTCTCCAGCTTTTCTCTCTTTACATTAATAACACCCTCGACATAATACCCCCGTTTGATAAGAGAGGGATTTTGTGGTTACGCTTGACAAAATTAATCTTGAAAGCGAAATACTGTCAAGTGAAAGCAACACACATTTTTATATAAGAATATTACTGTTGAAATTCTGAGTATAATGCTAGAGCAGCAAAAACAAACAAAATTTGACTTTAAAAAAAAAATAAATTAAATTTGTAACTTAACGTAGATGACGTGTCATAATAATAGGTAAGACTCTAAGACAGCTGTAATATTTAAGATTGAATTTCCTAGAGGTCAACTTTAAGAGATATGAAAAACCAAGAAACCTTAAAATATCACAATATCACTTGGTTGATCTGTATTATAATGTAACCAATAAAAAACAAACAAACAGTCTTAATTGTGAAATAATAATAGGCTAGCTATTTTTAATAGGACCTTACGAAATAACAAACAAATTTCAGTTGTGGAATCAGCAAGTATTATTAATTACTTTTTTGCCTTCCCAATTACTCTAAGTTACTTTCTACATAGTATAGTTACGGAGAAATGCTCTTTCATTCTACAAAATATAATCAAAAGTGTATAAATTATAATATCCATCCAATAATGGTAATGAGCAACAAAATTATTATTACAGAGTGATATTAGTTTCCTTAATGTTTAAATTATACTGTTTTGAAAGATGTTCTAAAAAATTCTACTTTGCAATATACAGTATATTAAACTCGTTTTAAAAAATAACAACTCATTACTAGACTTTTAAAACATTCGTAACTGTCATGAAAATATCATGACGACACGTGACACGTCGATTAGGGGGTGGGGGGGGGGAGGTGTGGGCAGTGTTAAGTTTGCTGGGAAACTAGGAAGCGACATGGGGCGAATAAAACATCTTATTTATTCAAGTATTTCGGCATTCCCCCTTCCCATCCTTTTTTTCGCGGCGTGACATCACAAGACTTGTGATAGGTCCAGACTAGCCTGGACTAAAACATTATACGCAAACTAATGCCTAATAAATGGGACCATGTTTTCAAATACAAACATTTTAAGTCTATGAATATGTATTTATATGTTTTAATATTACTCTGAAAACAGTTTAATTTTTACACACACATATTCTGTGACCATGGTTATCATATTCGAATTAATATAATAAAAATATAAATGCAATAACACGGATTATAGCTTGTTTAATACTAAAATAATATTAATAAATTTTAATTAGATTTGTAAAGTTAATTAAATTTAATTACTACCTGATGCTTTCAAAATAAAATTAATATCATTTACAATTATTACTATTTGTCAGGAGAATGTTTTAATAATTAATTCGTATCAACATGAAAATTTATTATTATTACTACTATGGGAATTAAAATTATTACATTCCCTTTGATTTATTAATAATAAAATAAACATAAATTTTGACATTGTAATAATTGTCTCACACAGGGAAACACCTCCTCTCCACTGGTTGTGTATCGACCACCAAACATGTTATTGCTGTTTGTGAGCTGCACAGCGCAGAGAGTTGTTTTGACAGAGGGCTGTGATTGATGATGACCCGCAATGAAAGTTGACGAATTTCCAAACCTTCTCCATTCATTCCAAGCGTTAATGAGCTCTTTTCAGTTAAAATTTTATCCTTATAAACAAGTTTAGTTGTAACTCCTTTCTCTTATAGAAATAAATCAACGCCATTGAAAAATCTTAACTCAGGAGTATTGCTGGATTTATTACATTTTCAAAATGTTCCCGTGAAATCAACTTTTTAATGAACATGAGATGTCAGAAAAAATATAAAATATTTTGAGGAAATTTATTTTAGTAAATTTTAAATTATATTGATTTTTTTATCTACATATTACCGTAGTAAAAAACGTGTGCTGTTGCATGAATAACACGTAAAGCTCATAAGGAGGTCTGCCATGTATTCTATTTTGCAGTAAGCTTTACATTAAATCAATCATTTAGTAATATTATATGGGTATTCATAAACCACTGATTTAGTTTTAGCACCAAAATAAAGGCTGAAGTGAAGAATAGAAAGTGCTAAGCGTTGTACTGAAAATGTGCTATTATAAATCAGTTCTTTGTGAATTCCCTCATATTATTATAAATGTTATATTTTTAAATACTGTAAAAAATAATTTTATTTAAAATTTAATAAATTTATAGACTACTAAATTACGCTTTATTTTTTAATTCCATCATTACAATAATTAATGTAATTCTAAAAACTTAGTTGTTCAATTTAATGCTGCAAATTTGAATACTCACCTTTTCTTTTTGGATTTGCCTTGCAAATGCGCATCGTTTGTGAGCACTGCAGCCCAAGGAGAAAGAGGCTGGAGATATGCATTTCTAATAAGATATTCATAGTTTCCCAAAGGAACTGAGCTGTTAAAAATTTTAAATAAAAAAGTTTTTCTTTCCTTTACATCTCTGTGAATAACATTAAGAAGATATTTCTTCATTTTGGTAATAAAGTTCTCCCCCTTTCAGATCTCTAGCTTAAAAAAAAGTATACAGTAATAAAAACAGTTTTCCTACTTTATAATTCAGTTCAGACACAACTTCAACTTTTTACTTTATTATATTTTCGCATCTCATGTGTATTGTCTTTGAAGGAATTATTTTAATTTTTTATTTTATTCTCACGCAGATTTTTTTTTTTCTCTCTTTACGACTTGGCTATCAGACTTTGAGAATAAATTCACGCAAAAAGAGAATACAAGAGAAAGATAGTAAAATAAATATATTCAAAGCTATATACATTATTAAGAGAGATACGATAGAAACAAGGGTTGAAATTTTACATACGTGGCAAATTGAAAGCGAGAAATTCTACGACGGAAGTTTAAATAGAATTTTAAATGGTCCTGAGGATATATCGAGTTTCGCGGAGCACTTGCGGAGAGAATGCAAGATGAGTCGCTGACGAACGAGCCACGCCAAGGCGAGAATGAACGCCGATGTGTTCTCCTTCTGTCAAGCGACCGTCAGGGGAAATTGAGTGAACTGAGACCGCACATCCATTGACTGGAGGCGTCAATGAGATTCAATACGTCATCAATGTGTGGCAAACTCACGTCCACGTTGACTCCGGGCAGCGGGAAGACGCGCGTGGGCGGCGCCTCCTTGGGCACGAAGCGGTAGAACTCGTCGTCGCCCTTGTACCACTTGATGGAGTAGAGGGCGGCGCGCTCCAGGTCGTACTCGCACACCAGCTTGACGCTCTCGCCGCGCCGCACCGCCTCGGGCACCTGCAGTCGCACGTCGCGGAGGCCCCGCACCCCGCCACCTGGAGACATAGGGAGGCTGGGGTTAAAAAATGTTATGACAATTATGATATTATAGCCTATAAGTTCTCTATTATTATGCCAGAATATACACTTTTTTTTTTCTTATACTGTATATACTGTATTATATAATGATATGCAATAGAGAAGAGAAGCTAATATTACACATCGATGACTTCATGTTGTAAGGTATAATATTAATGTAGTTGGAGTTTCAGTAGATAATTATACAGCCACACTATATAAAAATTTGCATACCATAACCCTGCAGTTGATAAAAAAAAATATCGTAACAGTACAACATCTCATTACAGCATAACGCCATTGATATTATATATTCCATTCTTACCAGAAAATTACCAAATTGTAAGTGAATATATAAAAAATAAAAATTATAAATTCATGTTGAGAGTCCATCAGAATATATTGTTAACCTGCATCTTATTTTATAACTTCGAGGGATTTTTGGAGAAACCAACAGTAAAAATTATTAAAATTATAATCAATACATTGTGAAAAATATGAAAATTGGTTTTTGTTTTTAATGTAACTTATTTTGATATTAATTTAAATTAATTATTATAATGACTTAAAGTAATTGCTTGTGACACAAATGAAATCTTCGTTATTCTAATTAATTACAAAATAACGATTTTTACTTGCGGCAAAATTGTTATTAATGTTGCCAACAGTAACAACCTAGCGTTTGTCACAACATTCAAATAGTAATTTGGGCAAATGAAATGTTTTGCATTTAATCAAAAATACATCCTAATTTCGTAAAACCTTAGTTAAATTTCTCTCTTTTCTAAACAAATAAATCTTCTTCTTCGTGTTGATATTACGAAAGTTTGAAACTGAGTAATGAATTAAATTCTGCCTCTTCGTTGCCTGCTGCTGTATGATGCGATCAAACAAAGGGAATCTTAGACTTGAGCAGCTCGTGGTAACATGGAGGAGGAGGAGCTTTTTGTACCACCATTGTATCTCGATGGATAATATTCTGATGTGGTTTTGTAATTAAATTCCAATAGATTTCCCTTTAGACTTTCAATTTAATTTTGGAAAGTTAAATATTTGAAAGTGTATTATAAATGTTTTTTTTTTTTTTTTTTTAAAGATACAAAGTCATATTCATATTATATTACTTCGATCGAGCTACATTAAATTTATATTATTTTTTAAACTACGGTTCACATATAGAAACTAAATACGAATACAGAATATATATTTACAGTACATTGTTTTGTGAATGATTTGAAGATTTTATTGACACACTTCTTATAAATGCACAAATGTCATGTAGTGCATGGTTAGTTAAATTATGCAATCAATTCATATACTTTTAACTTCCAATGTTGCATGGTTTCTGTAAGATAATTAATCTTATAATAAAATAATAATTGAATTTAAATCGGAATTTAAGTATGTAATGTAATTAATCCACGGTTCCGTAGTATAAAAAATACAATTGCTAAGAATTAATCTTGTAGTTATCGAGAAGAGCTTCTACAATCTTAATTAATCTCTTCAATACATGAGATCTATACACTTTAATTATTTTCAATTAACTGGACAAATCGCCTCACTTTCAGTACCATATTGGCTTATAAGTCAAGGTAAATTAGCTTCACAGGTCTGAAGACGCCATCTTGTCCTTGCAGCGTATGGAACCTGTTACATGTACATGCTAAACAATTTGCCTAACCTCAAGGCAAGACGGTGTGTCCATGCACTCCCCTTCAATTGTTTCACACCCTCATAAGTTTCTTGACTCCACCGCTTGTTTTCATTAAAGGACTGTCCCGTCTTCTTATTAGGGTGGTTCAATGACCTTCAGCGGGGAAAGCTGTCCTCCTCACCTCCCTCAATTACTTTCAATTAATTAAATATTATTTTTCTTTATACGTTTAGTACATAACCCATATATTTAAATTGCAGTCAATGACCTTTCTCACAGTTCCGAATCCATATCACTTCGATCTCACGTTGGCTTAGCAAATGAGAGGAGAATAATAAGGGGAGTACACAATTTTTGGAGCGGCTGAACTGAACATTCTTTGAATTTCCGAACGTTGATTGTGATACCACGTAGAGATACATTAACATAAATTAATTATTTGTAAATAAATTTTTCGAGCAAAGGATATTCATATTGATAAAAAGATTTCTCGGACTTTTTATACTTTTACATCGCAAACCGGCAAAGGTAAAAGTCCGAGAAATCTTTTTATCAATAAATTAATTACTTGCAACATAATTTAATTTAAGTTTTCTCATAATTAAGTGTATTTAAGTTAAATAAAATTATTATTCGTTGTATTACTAATGTATTTCTTTAAATGATATTTTTATAAAAATAGGAAAAAAAAAACAATAATACAGTAGAAAGAGTTAATTAAAAATGCATGCTATTTAATTTTGACATAATGTAAATAATAATTCTATTCTGTCTTTCATAGAACATAAATTACATTCTCACTTGTCAGTGTTCGAGCACAATTTGATTCAGATCCTCGTAATATTTTGCAGAAGTACAAATCAATTACCAATCCCAGGATCCACATATTTTATCAAGAAGACATCTCCACTGGGACCCACAGTATTTCACGTGACACAGAGAGACTCCATAAACAATCCCCTCCCAACAAACTGCCTTCCAGTAGTGCGAAGAGAAATGGCCTATAATAAATTTTGTTGTTAATGAGGGGGATTCAAAAAGACTTATCCGTGAGATTTAGCCGGCGGATAACTTGTCCACGTTCTAGTCTGGATAACCTAAATACTTAGCCGCGCGGACAAGTATAAGGCTGGACAAGGGTTTGGATAAGTCGGTCTGGACAAAAGTCATTTGGTCAAGCCTGTTGGCTAAAGTCCCGCGGACAACTAACCGCGCGGCTAAGTCTCGTGGACAAAAATCTCCCACCTGGATAAGGTTTTTAATTACGCCGCCATCTTGGATTACGTGTTAAATATGGAGGTAATTGGATCTACATATATGATGATTCATTGCTAATTTATTAAACAACTGTGTTCAAATTTGATTAAATATCAATTTGTGTAGTTTGCATAAGACATAGGAAAATAAATTTCAAACATTTAGCGCTTATATTCAATGTTTACCTCCCCCCGCTCCCCCTTTTCTATATCATCAGCAAGCCCCGGCCCCCGCCCTCTTTGTTGGCACACATTTTGTTATGCTCATTTTTCAATAATTAGACGATTAATACCTGATATTTGTGTCTATAATTGCACAAGGCCAGCCCAAGAATACACTTCTCTATGACATTTCATAAAGGTAAGTGAAATATCTAACGTAAAATTGCTTAATTTGACGAGTTATGATAGCTCTATGATATGATACCATTCATCTAACTGTATACTTCATCTGCGAATTTTTGATACTTTTATTACATATTTAAACACGAACAGTTATTAAAAATAAAGCTCTTTTTAAGTTAATAATTAGTCTGGTAGCATTTAATTAAGGAGTATGAACTCCTGTATGTTAAAAATAAGTAAATGAGGCAAACAGAAAATGAACTAAAATCAAGGAGGTTGAAATCAAGCCCTCAAACGTCGTCAAAATAAGCAATTTTCTAATGGATATTTCACGTACCGTCATTAATTGTAATACAGTATTATCATATGATAATAAAAACCCATTATTTAATCCAAATATTGGGTATAAGGTATAAATTTATTGAAAAAAAAACCGTGGGTTATTCAGCGAGGCTCGATCACAGACGTGGCTCGATGAATTTATTATTATGCCACCAGCGCCTCGCACAGAACGGGAAATTAGAGAAATATAACAAAAAATGTTAAAAGCGCCAAAAGTTTTAAACCGTGTCACCCCAATAATAATAAGATTGAAATGAAATTAATTTTAAACACAATGTTTACGTAATATAATATAAAATCACGATATATGGCGGTCCAATTATCACCGTATTTAACACGTAATCCAAGATGGCGGCGTAATTAAAAACCTTATCCAGGTGGGTGATTTGTCCACGAGACTTAGCCGCGCGGTTAGTTGTCCGCGGGACTTTAGCCAACAGGCTTGGCCAAATGACTTTTGTCCAGACCGACTTATCCAAACCCTTGTCCAGCCTTATACTTGTCCGCGCGGCTAAGTATTTAGGCTATCCAGACTAGAACGTGGACAAGTTATCCGCCGGCCAAGTCTCGCGGATAAGTCTTTTTGAATCCCCCTCAATATGGAAAAATAGAAAATAGTGCCCTGATTTAATCATCATTACATA
This sequence comes from Siphlonurus alternatus, assembly GCA_949825025.1. Lineage (NCBI taxonomy): Eukaryota > Metazoa > Arthropoda > Insecta > Ephemeroptera > Siphlonuridae > Siphlonurus > Siphlonurus alternatus. The sequence continues at coordinate 17,185,636 of OX463779.1, read as the reverse complement.
AAAAACTTAAATTATTTCTGTACACTTTTAATCTGCAAAGGATGTTTATATAATATAATAAATTTTTGCTAAATCAACTGTTTTAATCCTTGAAGCAAGTGAATTATAGTTATAACCCATACTAAATTTAGTTTTTTTTTAATGTTTTTGACGATATAAAATATATTTTGTTACAGAATTTACAAGTCAAATAGTTGATAAAATGTGTATACGAATAATACATGTATAAAGAGAAATTAGAAACCACATGTGAAGTTTTCTGAATTTCAACATAAGCTTATAATATCTCAATGAGACTAACCGCGGTTACTGATAAACCTGGTTATCTTCCTAATGAACCCTTTTATGGTTTTTCTATCATACTGCAGTTTTAAATCATTCACTTCGTAAGATTTTAATGAGTATGATGATTTCGTTGATTGTATTCGCTAATATGTACTCTATCAATGCACATGTGAAGTTTAAAATATTAGGTTTAAAAATTACTGTATTATTGTATCTTTAACGTGAAAATTTTCCTGGTTATATTTATACTTAATAAGATTGAAAGGACTTAAGTATAAAAATAAATATTTTGATATTTAAAAAAATGCATTCGTGGATTATTGAAAACATTTAGTTGTAGATATTAAAAATATTTAGCAATAAATTTTATTAAACTGTTTTTTTTTTTTTTTTTTTTTTTCAATTTTTTCTGCTGTTTAACTTCTTATCAATTTTTTTCCATTTCTTTGTAAGTTATTACGTTATTACTGTTGTTGCTGGTGTGTTTTATTAAAAATTTAAGAGAAGAATGGTAAGTGAGAAAGGGATAGAGAGAGTAACTATTTGTCACTTGACTCCCCCGGCTGGTGTAATGTCGCTTGTATGCGGAATGTGTCATTCCTCCCAGCCCTGACAGCAACATGATAACAAAGACGTAAAAAATGCAGACGTGAATGCTGCTGAGTCATCACAAAATACAAAATAACAATGGAGAAAAAACACGGAAACTAAGGAAAAAACTAAACATCAATGAGCTACCATGATACAAATCGGTAAATTGGCTAAATCCTAATGAATTATGTGTCAAATGAGGCATTTCGTTCATGTTTATAATAATCAATATTATATTATAAAAAATACAATTCTGATTATGTAATGTACAGTAATTTTTACTTATTAAACAAATTTTCATCATCTGTGACTTATTCTTGCAAAATATGAACTGCAAGGGGGAAAAAAATACTAAAAAGAAGGAAATAAACAATAATTCAATTTTATCTTAATTATTGTTGCATATTATATTATTTTCATAAATTTTGTTTCCTTGTTTTCTGTAATAATTTTGCATAATAATATTATTTATGAAAGTTCTCCATTCAACTGTATTTTATTTCCTATATAGTTGCAATGTAAATGCGGAATTACTAGCATTGACAGACTGCATGCATGGCAACCATTTTTCTATACTATAGTCATTAAATTTAATGTGAAAACTCGTGCATTCATATGCCCATCTATTCAGTTTATGTTTCTTACAAATATGGAACAATCATGATGCATTTTCATAACTCATAATTTTTTTTTATGCTGATGTATATATTTTAATTATTATGGCGTTAAAAATATTCATCTCTTCAGTTATGAAAGCTACATTAAACTTTTTTCAAGCAAGTTGTTTTAATTATCTCTTCTAGCAGCTTGTTCTAATTAAAATATTTAGGTTAACATACATTTAATTTTTTATCTAAATCCTTTTTTTCCTTTTTCAAATATTTAAAAGAAAGATTAAAATTTACATTTGTAATACATACTTCTTTTTTTTTTACTTTTAAAGTTTTCTTATTATTCTTTTTCTTCTTTCAACTAACTTTAAGGTTGAATTATAACACCTCTGGGGTTTCAAAATTGCGGTAATAAAAATGCAGTCTCAAATATACACTTTTCTATGTACCTAACTTACTTAGGTATTTAAAACCTACCATTCATTTCTATGCATAGTTTTATACTGTAATACCAGTAATATATATTGAAATTGTATTTTTTTTTACCTTTTTTCTCTTGATCTTTAATATCGTGTTTGTTGACATTTTCAATTCCCTTTTTACGTCAGAGGCAAAGCACAAAATAAAGCGTCATATCCAAACTGCCAAGCCACCTGAACGTGAATATGAAAATGCAAAGTGGAGGAATATCTGAGAGAATTCTAAAGTATTCTGTACTGTATGACATTTGTGTCGTGAGGGTTTACACACGGGGGAAATTTTGTAAGCCTACTTGCATTCAAGCCACAAAATTTATTCTGTAAGTTGTCATAGAAAACACATGATATTATACGGTATATTTCTGTTATGATACTTTTACAAGATTGCTTTATTTATTTTTTATTTATAAAAAAAAAATATGAAAGCGGAAAAAAGAAACATTATAAACTGTGAACACCGTTGAGAATTAAAAATAAACAAAAAATTGAAAAGGTCGATCGTCAATGACTTTTTTTATAGTACCCAAAACTTAAGTAAGGAAAGTAATCAATCATTTTGGTTATAATATATATTTTTACCAACACCCTTTCAGTGTATCTAAAAATTTGCTGAGTGTCGCAGCTCGCTCTGGTGACGACGCCCGCATGGAAGTGCCTCGTCAGCTCGACGTGTCGTCGCTCGCACCACGTGACACGTCGCGTTGTAAACACCTCCAGCCGAGCTCCAGCACAGACAGCAATTTGTCACCCGCGTGCCATCGAGCCGTGGCATTAAATACCACAGTTATTACATGACACAACATAAATATTATCAACGGTTTTCATCATCAACTTATGGTGAGATTTTTCTCACAATGAGCGAGCGTGTTAAAAAATATTTTCAAATAAGAAAACAATAAAAAACGCAACCTATTTTAAATATTAACTTTTTTAATACCTTTGCCATGAAACTACACAAAAAACTAGTACAATCATAAGTAAACAATTTATACATCAAGTAAGAAAAACATGAACCATTTGTACATCAGCAAGGAAATATTATAAAAAAAAAATCATATTCTACACACGCACACGAACAATCTTAGTGTAAATAATTGAATAAAATAAAAATAAATATTCTATAGATAATTAACATATTTTAATTTCTATATTTTTTTTATGCAGCATAATATAGTGCAACGCATGCAGTATATAAGGTGTAACTGAATTTAGCGTTTACTCACATAGCTCTTCTTTCTTTTAGAATTTAAAAACGCCACTTCTAGCAAGCATTTGTGGAGATTAAAGGATATTTCAAGTTGAAAACCATCCTGATTGTTTTAAAAAGAAAAGACGTGAAATGAGAAATAAAACAGAAGCTTAACAGCATTGTCAAAGGGATTAAAAAGGTTTTCAGCTCCCATTTCAAGTTAATTATACTTTTTAAGCTAAAGGCACAACAAAGTAATTGCAAGGCATGCTTCTATCTCTTGTAGTGCCGTCAGAAAGGCTTGTTTTGTGGGGGTTTAGTAAGTTTCATCGCCATGACGTGCAATGGCGCTGCTGTAAGTCACGGTACCGGAAGTGGGAGACGCCACCGGAAGTAGCAAGGACAAGTCCTGAGGCAGCAGCGGAGAACAGGACGTCCGGAAGACGCCAAACAACACCCAAAACTTTGCAGAGACATTCAGCAGATCATGCAAATGCGGGCGAAGTAAACAAAGGGCAAAAAATCTCGCGGCTCAAACAGAAGCAACCTCCTTAACATGACGCAAGAAAAAGTTGCCAATCATTAAAGGATTTTTTATATATAAAGTTAGTTCAAGAACCAACAAAAGCCCACTAAACTTTTATTAAAATAAAACTTCTGAGATCATTATTTTGAGGCAAACATTGACAAACCCTCCAGAGGAATCTTAGAGAGCTGAGAATTCTGATGTGATTTTCAATAGCAGTTTCTATACACTCAGAAAATCAGACTCCATTCAGCGCCGCTCATCAGTCAGCTGGGAGATTGCTCGCGGGCTCCCTAGTCCACCCCCCCCCCCCGTCCCGTCCCTCGTGCCGAGACACGAAAGAACGTCAGGTTTAACCGTGCCGTATTTATTTACGTCTTCACCATACAACATTTAATGGAAGTTAAATGAATTGTATAGTAAACAGATTTAGTAAAATTGTTATTTAAATCTCAAAGAAAATATCTCGTATACTCGTATATAATAAAAATAATATTTCATTCAACGTAATATTAACATTTGAAAGGTTTACAGTTTGTATGTATAATAAATCACAAACTCGTAACTTTTGCTTCTTCAAAAATTTACTGAGCTTACTAATTTCAAATTATATAGTATATTTTTCATTAATTTATTAACTACAACATAACAAATTACACTAAAAATATTCACAATAAATAATCTTCCCATCTTTAAAATATTGTCATTTTATTGTTGATAAGCAAAAAAAAATTCAGTGTTATTCCTTTTTTTTTCAAATGACTTCAAATACAATTTTCTAGATTTTTATAATTTTTTTTTTCTTAAATAGTGTTTTCATTTCGTAAAAAAAAAATATTCTTATCGATCTATGTTTTAATTTCCTGTAGTGTACCGAGTGTTTGCAACTTAGCTATATTAATGTGAGAATAAATTATTGTACTTTATTTTTGTAGTAAAAAAACAATACATGGATTTACACTACCCATATTATTCTTTTATTTGTATGAATGTTATTGCGTCATAAACGTATCCTTTTGTTAGTGACAATCGCAAAAATTGCTTGTACTTTTTATATATGGAACATAAATACTCAGAGTTTGTTTTGTACTTGAGCTACGACAGTTTTATTTTTATCTGAATACCATTATTTTGTGACCGTCAAAACAGTTTTATTTTGTCATTAATCATATCACTTTTTTTTTAGATAGTTGCTGATTGCTTCTCTGTTTTTAGTTGAGTAAAAAATCAACCAATCAGAGACTAAATATTTAACTCGAGTTGAAATTCACCTAAAAATATTTTTATTATCTTTTTGAGAATCAATTTCTTCCTCTAGCTACTCTGATTCAAATTTTTCTCTATTTTGTTCAGGATGAAATATTTGAAACTCGAAAGATTCCTCATTGTTGACGAGAATCAAATAATAAGTGCCATTGGTTGTTTAATCTTTCTTGCTCTAAACTACTTGTAATATTTATTTTCAATTTAGACATAAGTTCCACATGTATTCAAATATATTTTAATAATCTTTTAAATTTTAATAATAATTAATAATATATTTTAATTATCTATTATGAGAATGAAGCAAAATTCACTCTTGCATAACAACAGCCAATCAGCTGTTTGGCAATTAAGTAACCCTCGAGTGATTACGATTATGTATCCTAGATACGTTCAATTTAAGCTAAACAATATTGAGCTCTGTTTAAATAGCATACTTGCAATATTATACATTCTCGAACCTAGAACGGAATTGGAATGGTAAATATTCATACCATAGATATTTGCCTGAGGCCATTCAACTGTACATAATCATAATAATTGTATATAATATAAACAGTGAAACTATGCTGCTACAGTGGTACTTGTTGACATAGCATTACCAATGTTTTAATTTAATGAAAAATCACATGATAATAATTTTACAATACAATCAGTATTCTTAAACTAACATATAAATATAATTACATATGATAATTACTTTTATTGAATGATTTTTAAAACTGATATAAGATGTAATTAAATAAAAAAAAACATATATTTTTATGATTAACGATTTTTTTGAGCTTTTACCATTATAAATCTTATCAATTTTTAATGTCATTGCTACTCTTTCTCTGTGATTTGAACATTCATTTATCTTTTAAGTTAAAAATTCAGCTAAAAACATGACTTTTTTCAAGTGCCAAGAGTTCTTACAGAATTAGAGGCACCAATTTAATGGTTAATTTAATCCATATTAACAGATGCCATCATAGTAGCTCATCACAACCGTAATAAACATATTAATGTGTTAAAATTTCTTGCATCATAATGTAAGACACACTCTAATCGACAAGCAAACACGCATAATTATCTTAAATTACAAATTAAAATTTATAAAAAATTATTTTAATTTCAAATATTCATGTTATGTTAATATTTGAGTCATAATAAGGTAATAAGAGCTTGCAAACAATTATCTCCCCTGTATAGTATGCAACATTTTCAGCTAGAATGTGATGCGGGTTGCCGCACTGCAGGGGCTAATGGTTTGTAGGTATTTGAAGGCCACTATAGTATTTACAGTAGAAGAATTTCTGTGTGCCTAAAGTAGGGTTATATTCCTTTAGTGCACTATAAATTATTTATGTGCACTGATAATAATATTAGCATTTACAAAATTACTAGACATTTTAGAGGAAAGTTTTTGTAACAGGAAATTCTCAAATATTTAAGAAACCGTCAGTAAGCTTTTGATGTTAAAATCAAAGTTTACGAATCAAAATATTCACTTAAAAGTGGATTTACATACATGTGTGATTTCAATGCAGAATGCGGCGCGAATAATGCGCTTTTCTTGAAACTTCCATGGTGGGTATATTATTTGAAGAGCATCGAAATTCAGTGTGCGATATCACTGTGGAAACCCGTATAACGGGTCTTTCACCATACGTCACAGAGCAATATGACGTCACGATTGTGTAGGCAAAACATTGTCAGCGGCATAGCAGATACGTGTTAAAGTTGATCTCGAAATTAATTTCTTCTGACTATTCACATTTTTCGTATAATTTTCTTTCATAAATGGTGACAAAAAGAACCAGTGTTAGTGAAAAAAAATATTTGGTGACCAAAACCATTATTAGAAAAGAAATAGTGTGAGTTACGTTAACACGCACAGCATAGGATTTTACGGTTTTCTGCCTACATTCCGAAGATCTTCGGGCGGCTTCGGGCGTCTCCGTCAGTCTCCGAGCTACCCAAAATATAAACATGAAAGTCCTATATAGAGTTGATATATTAGGAAGCAACTCAGTGAATTCGCTTGAAGCATGGGATTTCTCAGCAGATGTGTCAAAATCACTTCGCATCGCGGCCGACACTCATATGAATCTACCTTAATTGCCTCTTATGAATAATATAACAATAACAATAATGGAAAATAAAACTGCTGATATGAACTTAAAGATTTATATAAAGTCAATATAAATTTGTAAACAAATAACAGTAAAGAAAAAAACACTGTTGATGAAGTGAGAGAAAAATAGAAAATACAATGACTTAAAAAAACATAAAGATGAAATATAAACGAGAAAATTCGCTCGTTTTATTGCTGGAAATGGTTTCAAATATGTTTCGTTCATCTCCCGCTGTTCAATGACATTTCCTCGAGCCGCGGGAGACTTTGCTGCATATTTTGAAAGGACCGAGCATTCGTATTGATATTTTATTGTAAGAAGTTGCGTTTGCCATCATCGTACAAGGTTCAAATCTTTCTGGTATTTTTTGGCTATTACGTTAGCTGGGAATAGCAATTTATAAATTATTGGCAAGAAAATTTGTAAATCACTGCATCTGACTGAAGGTGTGTATACGATTTGGAGTTCTTCTCTTCTTGACGGCAAGCAAAAAAAAAAAAAAAAATGAATTTGGGTTGGTATTTATTAAATTTAATAATTTATTTCCATCAGAGGCTACCCAATAATTCCCCTGCCCTTCCTGAAAAATTACTGTTAAGAAGTATGAAACGGTAATGATGGATTGAACATTAATCCAATTATACAGCTTATAATATATGCTTTGGAGGAAACGTGTTTTTTTTTTTTTTTTTTTTTTTTTTTTTTTTTTTTTTTTACAAAGAAACTATTTTCATGCATTTCTAACAACTACAATGCAGTATTTCTTACGTTATTCAATATTAAAGCATTAAAATCATACGTAAGGCAGTACAAGATATCAGAATGAATATTAACAGTCTCTTATTGTACTGACTTTACAATCTGAACTGAATATTTCAAGAGGTATATATTGACTTAGAGAATACATGCTGCATGGTGGTATTATTACTCTCATAGAAAACAGCAGCTACATTATAGTTTCCATACCTTCAATATATTATTCTTGTGATATATCTGCAAAACGTTCATACAATAACGTATACTTGTATAAATAAGAAGCTTATTTCAAATGTCAAGGAGGGATTAAAATGAGAAATAACTTGAACATTGTACGTGAAATCGTGCCACTGCCTCGATGAGGTTTTATTACTATTGAAAGAAGTCTTTTTTTACCAACATCATAGAAACTTTTTTTTATTACTTGAAAATTTCCTTACCACTCAAAGCTCTAACGAAGTACATTGAAAATCAAGACAAAAATGTACAAACTAATTCAAGCATGATTGTATACGAAGTAAGAAAGAGTTTAAGTTTTAAAACTTAAACTTCTTCAACTTCCTTTGAGTCTACCAGATGGAAATTATTATTTGTGTAATCAAAGTCTAAAAGGCTTTGAGTTCAGCGATGAGGGAAATTGCGTGCGAGGTTGCTCGCGGTCAGCGCAGCCACGCCCACTTTCAAAGTTTTTAAAGCAGAATTTATAAGATGGGTGATCAGTGATATAATGAACTATAATATATATTTGCAATAAAATTTTGCAACATCATCATGCTTAAGGTCTGTCGCTATGCAGCCGGCCACCAGAGGCGCGACGTATGCCTTTTAAAAAATAATTATTGGATGAATTTTGTTCGGCTTCTTCTGCAGAACGATAAATTATATTCCATTTTTGATGATATAATGTTATTCATACATATAATCTTTAGGAAACCTGTTAATATAAATTCGTATCGGTAAGATTTTGATGACTTTATTAGTACGAAAAAATACATATAATATTTCCCTACTTCCTCACAAGCCATTTTGCTGATTTATTTTCGCCGCAGATGTACCGTACTGCACTGTACATTGTTCCATTGTTGGGGACGAGCGGCCGGCCTGCACCTTGCTCGCTAGCGGTCAGGCAGGCAAGGCGGGCCACTTGGCCTGCAGACTTTCACAAGGGTTGGCGCCTTGCGGCTCGCGCGACGCAAATATAATATAATCGCGGGCCGTGCTTTTACCTTATCTATGGTCAGGAAAAATGAATACATAAAAATATTGCACCATCAATCAAAATGCAATGAATGCAGCATTTATTAATGTGATATAAATATTATAAATATAACATACATTTAATATAAATTTATAAAAAAGTATATAAAAATATAAATATAAATGATACAAAATATAAAATAATATTAAAATATTAATATAATATAATATTTAATATAATATTAATTTTTTTTTATAAAAATTGAAACATATTAATACAACATTATATATACATATTATATATATATATATATATATATATATATATATATATATATATTTAAAATGTATATATGATGTTGCAATATTTATGCATTTATTATGCATAATTTACTACATTTGATTGGTGCAATTTTTTCATTTTCTCCTATGAAATATAAAGTGGTGTTCCCAAAAATATTTATACATTGCATTGAAGTCTGTTTGTAACTAGGTTTCTATCTAAAACATATACTACATTCTTTTCTTCACCTTTCTCAAAGAAAAGAAAGGTTTATGAATGAGGATAGCAAGGCCGGGTTGGGGGAGTAAAATACAAGTTATTTTCTTGAGTTCGTTTACCCTTCTGACCTGCGCGCGACAGTGAAAATTGTTGTAATTATATAACAATGAAAACTTATAAAAAATTAATCTATATTTTATTAGGAAAATTATGAATCATAATAAAGTATATTGATTTCGCTTTTTCATTATTATTCAATAAATTTAATTTCAGTCTCTCCAAGTATAGATAATCGTCATGAAACACTTGAAAAGTATTGCTTGAGAGGATACAAAAAAAAAAAAGGAAGGATTATTATAATAAACAGATTCAGATTTCAAATTCATCGTTATATAATACAGGTCGAGAATATTTTAATTACTTTTTAAAATATTAAGTTTGGAGGGAGTTTTATCATTAAAACCACACAAAAAAATTGTATATATAATATATAAATATTTGAAAAATATATATCATACTAATTTTGATAAAAAAAAATGTGCCTTGAAAATTAACTTTTATTAAAAAAATTTTGATCATTTTACGCGTACAGCAACGCATTCAGTACGTAACGCCTGCTCTTTTTTTCCCTTCTCCCCATCCTCCCCCGTCCTCTCCGGACCCAGGAAGGAAGTGAAGAAAAAAAAACTGCAGCTCACGAATGCAAGCAGTAGCAGCGCGGGGCAATTGCACATTCTACCTCATGATAGCAGCATTCGCACTCATGATGTGGTCCACGGACAGGAGCAAAATACATTGAATTTCAATGTGAAAGAGTTACTATAACAATAAAAAATAGTTTCTTTTTTCTAAACGTCACATTTTTAATTTAATTTATAATTTGACATAATTAAAAATACATCTTAAAAATTAATCCACAGTTCTTTATTAGTTTGAGCATACATTAGCATTTTATTCATATTCCATAAATTTAATTTTTTTACTCCTTCCAGTAGATAATTGACATGATAAAACTGAAAAAGTATAGCTTGAAAGGATATAAAAAATATATGATTTTATATGTCCGATTGGTGATTATAGTATTCAGATTTATCCTATATAAAGCCGATAATGTATTTTTTTAAATTAATTAGGTTAGTTTCTTTATCTATATATTTTACAAAAAAGCAACAAAACATTTTTTGATACTTATTAATTACTACAAAAATTAAATTTATTTAAAAAAAATAATTCATAATAATAACAGAGAATGCTGTATACAAAACACTCTGTTACCATATTTCTATTTTCTATTCAATTTACAGTACAATACTTTGGAGTCAACCTCACAATGCACTCGTCACGGCACGCATGGCACGTAAAGGACGCACTCGCAACGGCACGCCTGCCCTCCTTGTTTCTTTCCTTGCCTTCAGCTTTTGCTCTCCAGTAAAATGTTGCATACTTTTAATTGCTATAACTCTATATATAATGAATATTTTAAATAATGAATCGGTAGAAGACATAGGCAAACAACACGTTTAAGCCCTAAGTTCAACAAAAACGCTTAATTTTCTTTATTTTCATTGCTAATGCCGAATAAAAATCACCGAATCCCGTATCTTTTTTACTATAGGCAGGTAGCGACATCTCATTTAATTTCAGTTGCATTTTTTCATAGCGACAGACCTTAATGCAGCACCAATTGGGTAGTGATAATTATTATTAATATGGTTTTACACCACCTCGTGATAACCATAACCCTTCTCAATTTTAGAACTTTTTGTATACGTAAGCATTACGAATAAATTAAGTTCCAATGTTAGAGAGAGAGAGAGAGAGAGAGAGAGAGAGAGAGAGAGAGAGAGAGATGATGGTTTTGTATTAATTTCTCGAAATATTCTAAACTTGGAGCTTGCGTGTATAAATATGACATGAAGCTTCATAATAAGACTCCTTCAATCAAATAACAAATTATTTGCATTCAGATAAATCAAGATTAAATTAAGTGCATGCATAATACAATGCATTACTTGTTTGGGTTAAACTTTTTCCTCCACTTGGCTGTTAATTTACTACATATTTACATGGGAGAGTACTAATTAACAGCATTTTTGCTGTATAAATTATTGTATTACTATTAGCAGATTACTTTTTGCTGTGGTAAAATTTTGTAAAGAGGAAATTGTTTTTTGAATTATTAAATATTTATATATGTATTTTCTAATATATTCAATATTAATATTTTTCCATGCATATATACATACATAATGTACCATATATTATGATGATGCTTTGAAGCTTAGGTGACTTTAGACTTTATTGGATTCTTTGCCTTTTCTTTTTGTTAGTAGATTCTATTCCCAGTTATTCTCTTGTTAAATCTCCTACGTCCCCTTCCTTCCTCCCCTCTTCACTTCCCTTCACATCCCCAGAAGCACATTTGTATTCACCGCATCCGTTGTCGCGACGGTGACACAAAATTTTACACACCATTTCTCACTTAATGTTGTTTGGTGGATGCTTCTTTCAAATAACGACTCCAAAGTTGTTTTATCATTTGAATAATTCGATATTCAGTAACAGTGTAATGTAGTATTAACTTTCATTTATGCTTGTTATTTTCATTGAGCACTATAACAAAATATTTATACATTAATATTTTTGTATGGGAGTTTAATAATGTTTGGCTGTGGTGGGTTTCGTGTGAGATAATTCGTGATCGGCATAAACTTCGACTCGATTAACAACTGCCATTTTAATTGACATAAATATGTCATGAGTGTCATGACAATATTCACTAAAAGTAAGTTACCAATGGTGAAGCAAGGGGGAAAATCGGAGTTTATTGCGAGGATCTTCCCGTAATATGTGAGAGCGTGAATGCTAAATTTGTAGAGCGTTTCAATAAACAAAAAATAAAAAATAGAAATCTCATGTCACCAAATCTTACACAAGCAATTATTAATGGCAACCGCGATAGGCGCTTGCGTGTGACGTCAGTGTGACGTCCGATCGGGAGTTTCAACAGTTGTCCGCCAGTCGTCGATGGCGGACTGGTGGAGCTACGCAATGTATAAGCATAGAACAAAATATTAAAAAAAAATATTTAAAAATATATAAAGAAAAGATTCCAAATTCTGAGGTGAGCAAAAAAGTTTGTAAATTTTATTTTAAACATTTTGATCACCTCACATTTTTTATTTTCATTTTAAATAATTTACAATGTATTTTTTTTTTTATCTTTTGCCTGCATGTTCTCTACCGCTTCCACCAGAATGACGACCTGCGCGCGCATGTTTTCACTCAGCCCCTGTGAAGTAGATTGATTGCGTTGCTCATGTAACCGCCTTATACATGGTTTCTTACCCCAGGTATTAGGCTACGCACCAGCTTACAACTTCATGTCCTGAGGCCTGAGCGATGATCGAAATATTGTTATGGTGCACATAAGAAATGCAGACAAAAGCTTGCACAAAAATTATTTTACATTTGAATCAACAGGAGCAGTAGATATAGGTTCAACTTCAATGATAGCGGGTGTACATACAATAGAGGACCGAACTCAAAATTTTTTATTGCATGAATGAATAGAAGGGACAAAGTCATGCTACTCTGATTTTTTTCAGATTTTTTTTTGAGCCCGAGAGGTATTTGTAAAAAAATTATTGTATGTATGATTTTCAGGCGGCATGTACCACCTCTCCCTAATAAAAGGATAGGCGAAAAAGGGGTATGGTTTACAAACCTAACCTCGCCAAAACTTTTTAAGCATACTTCCTGGACTCAGAAAAATCTGACAAAAATCAAATAGCATAACTTTGCACCCTCTATTCATTTCTTCAATAAAAATTTTTGAGGTGGGTACTTCATTATAAGAAGTAGACGATTTTGCAAGATGTAAACACGCAAATCTATAGCAACTGAAGAGCCACGCAGTAATTATTTTTAATTGCAGTACACCAGCACTTCAGACTTTTTTCATTAATGTCTTCATTTATATATTTTAAAAAAATGTCAACTTGATGATGCTTACAAGCACATTGCATAATATAATATTCTGACATAAATTTAATAGCATGAAAGTGCAGGTAAAACACCTGAACGATAGCCGACATTCATTAAAAAAACTAGGCAAATACAAGATCAAAACGTCTATAAATTATTTTCTATATGGATAAATTTTTAAGCACATATATCATGCGTTAACTTTTCCATACTGAATTGCTGTCGGAAATTCATCGCAGAGCTTCCCCGTTCAGGCAATAACAACCCACGTATACGATATGTGACGTATGAACTAATATAAAATAATAATATAATATTATACTATACATAAATAACATATCATTTATAGTTTAATTTTAAATTATCTTTTTAGTACTCTGTATATGATGTGTTTATATTAGCTATTCCAGTTCATACGTCACAAATCGTACGTGGGTTGTCATTTTCAGGAAGAAGTAGCGCCGCCACGAATTTCCGCCAGCACTCCCCCGCTGTTTTCTCATATATACGTTGGCATATATGGCTTCAAAATGTATTTTGTTTTTTTTTTATCTAGCATGCTGTTTTCTTATAGAAAATGTGATTTCCTTGAGAAGTGTGAAAAGGCTTTATTTTTTCAGTCGAGGAGATTAATTTTTTTGTTAAAGTTATTGCAGTCTTCTGTCATTTTTCTGGCACCACGATGCATATATAGCAAAAGAAAGAGAGAGTAAAGTGGAGCCTCTCAGGCCAAAGAGAGCGAGTAAGTGAGAAACTGCTGCTTCCACTGCCGATATACTTCACATACCGCATCACAGAAAATATACTATTATACTATGTGCTCCTCTATATACCGAGTTTTTAACTTCTCTTTCAACGCAAACCATCACTTACAAATTTATCCTTTTTTTTACTATCCTTTTTATTAACAAAAAGTAAAAGAAATTCCTATTACACATTCTGCATTAACAAAAAATATTTGAATCACTGTAATTTTATCCATTACAGATTTATGTATTACTTCTTTCCAAGCTTTTTCTTTTAATGACTTGATTTTAGTAAGCAAACTTTACAACAGCTGTTAATTCTAAAATTATAAAAACTAGTATTTTAGTACAAAAGCTGCCTATAGTTTCATGCTTCTGTATTTTCTACCCCCTACAATATTTTCTTAAAGACCATCAGCGTTTTACATTTCAGTTTGAAATAGAAACAATAAAATAGCTGCAAATTCTCCAGGTTTCTAAAAGGTGGAGGAATTGCCGCTAAATATTATAATAGCATAAGGAAAAATTTAATAACAGTATATGTAAATATATTTTGATTGTTTGTTTGTCCGTCATTATTTAGAGCTCTATAAGCAAAAAGAAAAATAAATATAATAAAATCAATATTTGTCCATATGTACAGTACAACCCAAAATGTTCCAATAAAAATTATTATTATCATAATTAATTGTGAGGTAGTATGATCTAAATATTAATTATAAGTACCTTGTGAGAAAAATTTGTTAATATTGGTATATCCAACATTTTCTTCTGTTTGCTTCATTTTTTTTTTCTGAATGTTTAATTTGTAATTCGTGAAACTACTTATCTAGAGATTAAATGTGGCGACTTAAATTAAAGTAAGCTTAAAGTTTTAAATAATAAATTGTTCATCAATTCTCTAGCGAAAGAAAATATTGTTAAAATACTTCAGGTAATCTTTAAATGTTTTGGTGAACATTATAATTTTCAATGGTGATATTTACGATGATCAGGACGATCTCGAGGCTAGATTTGTACGATAAAGGGCTGAGAATGACCCATTTAGTCCGGGCTAAGTCTGCAGCCTCCCTGCTACAGACGGATCCAATTAGCGCTCGTCCAATCCTGTGTTGCGTGGACCGGTGGCTCTGGCGGATAAACTGGCAGGCTGCAATCACCGTCCAAGGCGGCGGGAACACGGGGAGGGTTGTCACTCGCATCGCGGACTGAATGGCTGCAGGAGAGGCCGCATCTCGAGCTGAGGATCTGCAGCAGAGAGCTAATCCTCCGGCAATCGCTCTGCTTGCTCCAGCTGTTTTTACCGTCTTTGTGATCTCTCAATTACGTTGCTAACTACTTTCTGTACTGGAAAATTAGTACTTGAAGTGCTTCCTATTGGTCATTTTTTATGTTTAATTTGTGAGAAATTACATTTTCACATGTTATTTCAGAAGAGAGAGGGTGAAAGAGAGAGAGAATTATAACTCATATATTCATAAATGTATAAAACGATGAAACAGAAATAATATTTTCTTTTTCAATACGAGTTTAAAAAAAATGTTTCTTTTGTATAATATTTAATATACATGTATATTTACTTCAATATTATATATCATGATTATTATTTTCTAAATGGAAACATTTTTCTTTTGAAGCTCCATTCACTTTTATCTTGTTTTTCCAATAATCACTGCCATAGCGCACTGAAAGGATTACATCTGAGCAGTGCCCAAATGCTTCATTGCGCTCACAATAACACGCGAGTAAAGTGTTTTTAGATCATTCATACTGATATTAAATGTGTTCGTATCAAGTACAAAATAAGGTAGATTGATATGCTTTTGAATATTCTTTAACTTTAATTCAATCCACTTTTTCTACCCTTTTAGAATTTACAAAAAATATTGAGCTGAAATGCACAAAAATATGCATACACAAACTTTAATTGCATAATATTAACAATAAATTTAGGATGTGTTTTCCAATAATATATAAATTCCATAAACATAAACATGTAAATAGATTAACTCTGACTACTTTTAAACTACATAAATTAAGGTCAAGCTTATTATATTACGTATATTATAAATTCATAGACATGAAAATCATATGTGATGTTCCGCTTAACAATATTAGGTCAAGCAAATAGCTGCAAGCTGTGTTGTTATTCTAAAAGGCAGTTCGTGTGCTGAGCGACGTCAGTATTTAGACTGCGGCCGTCCTGTGCACTGAATATGTATGATCCAGTAGCAGCCTCAGTCAATACCACCATTGCAATAAGCTGCCAGCAAGCAAACGTTTTCATTTTAATACTATGAAGTTTGTAGACCATCATTATGATGTTGAGGAGGAGGAGGTTTTATGTACTCAATTTGTACAAAACATTTGCTGTACATGTTGGTGCATCTGCATGGAGGTCTGTAAGACATTGGTGTTGGATATATTATGGAAAATGTCCGAGTACTGTCATGAATTTTTCTATCAGTAACGATGTTGCAGTAGCAGGATCTGGTAATAGAAACTATGGTAGCATCTGGTATAATAAGGCGGGGTATTGAGAAATCTTCATATATAATGTAATTTCCTAAGAAAATGGTCTTCACCAGCAGATGGCCGTACCATCGATCTATTTTTTAGTTATTGACTGAAGATTCTTATTATGGTGAATATTGGCCTATTATATTTTATGTTGAAATTACATAATTTTAGTCACAATACAGAAAATATTTTTGTACTGTGATTTTAGTAGAGTCTAAGCTTTAAGTCACAACGAATTACAATTCTCATTTGTCATGTAAATGCAAGGCCAATAATTAGTGCAACAAATTAAAGGTTCTAATTTTCCTGCTATATGTGATCTTAAAAATACAATAACTCCATATCTCATTAGAATTTTGGGCCCAAATATCAAATATAACTTGGAATATATTTTGTCTATACGTTTTTCTTCACTCGCATTACAAACTCGACAACTGTGCTCTATGTTAAAGGATAAGAAAAATAGAACAATGTAAAACTTAAAGTTCATTTGTTGATTCATGTCTCGTGAAAATTTAATGTCGAATTATAATGAAATTTTCAATTTATTTTAGTTGAACCACTTGAACCAGTATATTATAATATATATAAACAAGACAGGTGTCAACGTAATAACATAAATACTCGTAGCATAGAAATTTTAATAGTTAAGAGTATACCACATAATAGACAGGAGTGTACAGTACACTGTAGGTTCACTTGCATCGTACGTATTGTTGTGTATAAAAATAATGTTGAAACACTTCATACAAATAAACATGCACTAGTAAATTATTAATAAATATTAAAATTTAATATATCACTTTATGTTTTGTTTTTTTCCATGTAGTCTCAACGTTAATAAACAGGCCTCTGACGAGATAATGGAATATATGTAATGCAAGCAGTTTTAATGAGCTGACGGTCATTAAGCCGCGCATGTACAGGATGGAGAAGAACAAAAAGCTGGGGTCAGTATGAATACATCGAGTGAATTCCAGTCGTATTATACACAAGCACGCTCATTTGTTACTCCAACACATAAATAAAACCTAAGCAATAAATTAACAGTATATTGTGTAGTTTGTATTGTTATGACTATTGTCGTCGTTGTCTTGAATCAAACCGTGTGGCAACAATGGGTCACGGTACTGAGACTGCTTGAATGCAAAGGTCTTCTATAATAAATGTTCACAATACAAAATACGTTCTGTTTGCACTGCGACATTAAAATCTAGACCTCGCTTTTCCTATTTAAAAGTGATTTATCATTATATTCATATGTGAATATAGTCAGAAGGAATACAGTGGAAATTAAATGCCACTTTTTTAAAAAAGAAAGAAAAAAAAAAAGAAAAAATACAGTTTCTTAAAAACAAAATAATATCACTTGAGCTTTGCGATTCAACACACAAATTTAAAACATGGGACACTTTTCTATATACGTCAATCGTTATTAATTTTCTCAGTGACATATTGTACGCAAAATAAATAAATAAATAACCTGTAACTGACTTCATTATGGTGTTGAACAAGTTGCCTAACCTCAAGGCAACGATTTGTTAGGAGTCCAAATAATAATTTTACACTTAAACCTACACAATATATAAATCGTTTGAGACGTTTGATCAGTTGATCAGTTTATTATAATGACTCCTCGAATATTTATTAACAAACCGTAATAAAGAGAAGCACCTTTAACGTTTTTTTTTTTAAATATAATAATTTATTATTCAATTTTTCCTTTTGAGAATGTGATTTGAACTGAATTAACTAAATTTGGACCAAGTTGACCCGACCAACTTTAATCAGGTTGTTTCAATTGATAATTTTATTTTATTTTAGTGCGAAGTTAATAATAAAGATTTTCAAGATTCCAGGAGATTTGAACGCTGGGATTCGTACACTTTAATTTGTATCATAGTCTGAGCATAAACCTCGGAACAGCACAAAACTTAAAATAAATACCAGAGCTTATAATATAAGCTCTCTGATTATGCAAGTGTTCAGGTGTTAACACTCTGCCTATCGAAGCGGGGTATTACTTGCTCGTTTTTGGGATGACTGAGTTTTCTTCTTCTTCTTTTTCTAAAAACCTGTATCTTTTTCTCTTAAAGTTGCAGCTCTGACAGATCAGTTTGTGATATCTTTAGGTATTCATATTGCTAAGAAAATTTGATGCTGTACTTTACATTAGAATGTAACTAATTATAAATTCTATGATAAGTTATAAGTGCAGACAAAAATTTGTAAACGTTGTGTATTTATTATCATTTAAATTTCTCTTGCCTGTTAAAATACTTCTTTTTACTCTCTACCATATTTCATATTATATTAAAACTTTTGATACAATACACATGGATATTCATTGCAGTATGTTGTTTATTCTATATAGATAAAATATCAGACGAATTAAATTTTGCTTCGTAATTTTGTTTTATTTCACAGTTAACAGATATTAAACACAAGGATAGCTAACCACAAAACTTCATCTTTTTTTTTTTTTTTCTTTTTTTTTTTTTTACTGAAATACACGATGGAAATATGAAAGTAGTTTAACATGAGAGCTTCCATATGAAAATAAACTCCGTGTGTTATGCTTCGCTGGATCCTCCCCTCATTTCTGAATTCGTATAAATATAATATTATGGAATTTCATAAAACTTTTTCCCCCTCATAACTTTCAACTTAATTTACAAATAAAAAAATAAAAATTCTATCTTCTCATTTTTTGAGAGATAAAAGCAACAAGGAAACCAGAGTTTTTTTTTTAGTAATTAGGTTTTCAGAAATATAAATTATATAAAGTCAAATTTATATTAACTCAACAGTTCTCATTTACTTTTATATACTAGGTCTTCTTCTTATTTGCATTCAACCGCATATTATAACTACACTGCAGGATATATTGTATACCTGGGGTACGATATTCATTTAACAGGGTGATGAAAGAGCGTACGTATAATTTTGAAGCTGAAGAGAAGAGATATAATAATACAGAGGTACAGTGTGAAAACGTAAATAAAGATAACTCTCTACTCCCTTCTCGTACCCAACGGAAACTGCAAGCTTTTTATGGTGAGTATTATTATATAATTAATTCAAATGCATAATTTTGCTACAGTAGGCAACAAAATT